>OZ024858.1:14071409-14118909 GCA_964017155.1 Oasisia sp. SBJ-2009
GATTTAATTGTTTAGCCTTTTATATTGTATTTGTTTATTTATTATGTTTTTTATTTTGTTTGTATGCACTTTTATAACGTAGAGTAAATTTTTAGTTATACGTCTAAGTAATTTTTTAAAGACATGTACTTGTGAAGCGCCCTGACTATTTTTTAACTAGATTTGGTGCTATATAAGTTTATTTATTTTATTATTGCGACGTATCAATTTGAATCGGTTGTGTTCAATTACTGGAGTTCAGATTAGTGTCCAGCTTAAGATCATTGATAACATTTCCTAACACAAAAAATGGCATACCACTGAATACCATTCATTGGGCCATTCAATGATATTTCAGTAGGATTCAGTGGTACTCTTCTACGGTAATTTAGAAATATAATTTAAAATACCAATCAATACCACTGAACTGTATAAAGAATCCAAAATATCATTCAGATACTATTCAAATACCCTTGGCCATAAAACCCCCTAGGACCATTCAAGTATTATTCACTGGTATTTGAATGGTTTGAATGGTATTTTTGTAAGGGTGTGTGCGTGCATATGTGCTGTATGTGTGGGATGGGTGCTGGTACATGTGTGTGTGTGTGTGTGTGTGTGTGTGTGTGTGTGTGTGTGTGTGTGTGTGTGTGTGTGTGTGTGTGTGTGTGTGTGTGTGTGTGTGTGTGTGTGTGTGTGTGTGTGTGTGTGTGTGTGTGTGTGTGTGTGTGTGTGTGTGTGTGTGTGTGTGTGTGTGTGTGTGTGTGTGTGTGTGTGTGTGTGTGTGTGTGTGTGTGTGTGTGTGTGTGTTTTAACTACTGTTGTCAATACTACTGGAGATAATTTCATAATTTCACTATGGATTTATAATAATACCCCCTAGTACCATTCAATGGTATTTGAATGGTATCTTAGGTAAGGGTTAGAATGACGCATTGCCACAGATTATGTGTGCTGATAAATACCCTCTGTTGTACGAGGAAACGGTAACAAGAGGTTGATTGACGGGTACGAAAGCAAAAAGCTAATTGTTGTGGTAATTACTTATTACAGTGAACCATAAATTGGTTCGATGTGCAGGGTATATCAACTAATATATGTCAGCATGAATACGGTAAGAACTATCAAATATCCAGGCTCTATACCTCACACTACACTGTAGTTCTGTAACATATGTTTAACAGCGGTGAACCAGTACATGTACGATATGAAAACGTATAAATGACGTATATCTCTAAAGATAATGTATTCTCTAGAAAGTGAATGTATATGAGTGTTGTACCGAGATCCAGATCACGTAGTGGCTTTCAGCTAGCTAGCATAAACATTACCATCATAGAACAATATGAACTCGAGGCATTCTGTTATATTTTGTCTGAAGCTCTGTTTGCTGCAAGCGGTAGTCGATCTTTGTAGACAATGACGAGTCAGCTGGCACACGGAGAGCGGCCTATGCTCCCACGCTTGTCAAAGGCTGCCACCAGGAAGAGGGATTCGCTAAAGCGGTCTCCGAGTCATGATTTCCTCAAGTTTGCCAAATTAGTTCATATCTATAACGTTAACAAACTTAGAACCTCTACGATGAATAAGATCTTACCTCAAGATCTTACCTCAAGACCGGTCAGTAGTTGCCCAAACTGAGCATTGAGACCGTTTCAAGATGTGTATTCTGAAGTTGTAGGTCTCTATTGATATATTTGTTTTTTCATATTTGTTTTTATATCCGATTTGTCAAGGCTGGTTAATTTGAAAAAGGTATAATTGTACAGGTCTGGGTGACCTCTCCAATCTCTTCGGAGGCGTGATTTCAGTTCGTTAACTGTTCTGGCCTGGCCTGTGTCTTCTGAAAGGGAGTTCCACATTTTAACCACTCTAGTCGAGAAGAAGTGGTGTCTGTAGCCAGTTGCTCTGTGTTTGGAGTTTTTCGCTGTGCCCTCTTGTTGTACCACTGGCTTTTTTGAACATCAGCTTTGAAGGGCATCTTTGTGTACATCGGCAATCCTGGTTGACCAAGTCTATTCCTTTGATGATTTTGAATGTCTGAATGATGTCTGTTCTCTGTCTTCTGAAGTTCAAGGTAGGAAGCTGTAATAAGCATATCATAAATGTGGTAAGTAATAGCTCTTTATGGGTTGCATTTTCACTTCAGTTGTGTTGTCGGGTGGACCGATGGTCCATTGAAAATCATGATGTAACAAGTGATATGACCACCATTAAATATGCTTTTATTATTCATTGCTAAAAATTAGGCAACAAATATTTTGAAAAGGACGCCAATATACGGTAAAGTCGAGTACCGGCCCTGTCCTCACCTGATCGATTGGCTGGTAATGACGTCAACCACACTGCTGCCACCTGTCGGAATGTTTCAACTTGGCGGGCTGTTAATTTTGAAACAAAACGCATTCTCGGGCATGCGGTCACTGTGAACGGTTTAATTTCGTTTGGTAGCCTAACGGCAATTCAGTAAACTTGTACTATTAAGTGTAAAAACGGTTATAAGTGTCGCACATTCATAAGCATTTAACCTTTTAAGCCCTGATTTCTGAGGGCCTCAACACTATGACCAGACATGGGTTCACTTAACGAACCGTATTGTAAAAACTGTTCATCACAATTATATAAAAGTGTACATATTCTGTACCAGAAAGTAATTATCTATACATTGGCATACACATTCTTGTTATATGACTAATTTATATAGTTAATATATAATTTACATATAAAAAAATCAAAGAATGCCGACAATATGAACATCAGTTTTGTTGATTCCTCCACAATTATCAGCAATTATTTTGTCAATGTTTACATCATTGGAAAATATAAGGTGTCTTCTATGAGAAACACGAAAACTAGGACTCAAAAGTCAATTGGGATTCTATATTTTGTCACTCAGGAAGTTAGTCCTGTCTTTCGCCAATCAGGATTGGCAGTGCCATCACAAGTGTTATGTGGAATATAAGTACAAAACAAAATTATATTGTATAAATCAGAATAAAATTGCATATAATGTGTCATAAAAAATACTATCGCGTGACTACAAAACTTAATATTGAAAACAATCAAAATATGTTTTATGTCAACAATCCAGACAAGAAACAAGATGGACGATAAGATACATGAAAATCAGATTAATGTTGTGGCTTATGCATAATTATTTGACAGCTCAGAACAAACTGAAATATCGCCGTTATGAATGCTGATAAATTTCCTCTGTTGTGCGAGGAAACGCTAACAGGAGGTTGATTGACGGGTACGAAGGCAAAAAGTTAATTGTTGCGTTAATGACTTATTACAGTGAATCATAGATTTACTCAATGTGCAGGGTATGTCAACTAATATATGTCAGCATGCCAAACACGGCTAGTGCTTTTTACATTTTAATCCATATCAACGGACATACTAACTAAACAACTGCAATTCTTGCTCGTGATCATAATCAACCGCTGATTTGATTTTCACTCAAAAGTACCGTTTTTCTTGATGGATATGTAAACATGGTGTCAAACTCTTTTTGACGGTTTCCGCACAAAACTAGAGACATCTAGCGATTAATGAACACACTAGTGCAAAACCCCGAAAGGTTATGATTACTGGCAATATTTTCTTGGTATTAAACTAATGTTAACGCGACAAAATTGGTGACTAAGCTTATAAGTCATTTCCTTCATAAGATATGCTCATGTGCCACTGTTTATGTAAAGTAGAAAAAATTGTTCTACGTCCATTTACTGGTATATTGGGCCAGCGCATAACAACATAAAACAGGTGCTAAACAACGAGAGAAGTACAAGAAATGTGACCGGAACAAGATCAGGAAAAGGAATGTTTAGACAAACATAAGCGAGAGGCGTCACCCATCCACGACCAAACTTAACAGCTAATAAGGCTCCAAATATATGGCTGATATGGTATCGTGGCCAACGGCTTCATAGTCGTGATTGTCGTTATTTCCGGAACCCGTCAGTGAAGCGTAACCCGTCGGTGAAGCGTAAGTGTTATTACGCAAGTCGGATGCACGTCTTGGTGTGTCGACGTTTTCATACTGTACGGCCGGAGACGTCAACACTTCATATCCATCGTTCGGCGGAGGAGAGACGACAGTGTTTGTTGGCGGAGGAGAGAGGACAGTGTTTGTTGGCGGTGGAGAGTAGACAGTGTTTGTTGGCGGAGGAGAGAGAACAGTGTTTGTTGGCGGTGGCGACGATTTGAGGACATCTCCCTCAGAGACTCCCGTGTTCTCGTAAGTCGCCGGTTGCCTGTGATTCGATGTGCTGCTGATATAGCTGTACTCCCCGGAGACGAGTGGTTCAGGAACATCTTGTGCAGGAATGGTTGTTCCGGTTGGTGTGTCTCCATCGCTGGTCGAGGTCTGAGTGAGTCTCCTGCAACATAAAAAATGTGCAGAATTTCTCCACGAGGAACAGTCCCTTGTACACTGTTGTCGTTTTACGTAATTTAGTAGGCTTGTGTAACGCAAAGTTGCTTCTTCTATATGATAACACAACGTTTCTCCGTCCGTCCGTCCGTCCGTCCGTCCGTCCGTCCGTCCGTCCGTCCGTCCGTCCGTCCGTCCGTCCGTCCGTCCGTCCGTCCGTCCGTCCGTCCGTCCGTCCGTCCGTCCGTCCGTCCGTCCGTCCGTCCGTCCGTCCGTCCGTCCGTCCGTCCGTCCGTCCGTCCGTCCGTCCGTCCGTCCGTCCGTCCGTCCGTCCGTCCGTCCGTCCGTCCGTCCGTCCGTCCGTCCGTCCGTCCGTCCGTCCGTCCGTCCGTCCGTCCGTCCGTCCGTCCGTCCGTCCGTCCGTCCGTCCGTCCGTCCGTCCGTCCGTCCGTCCGTCCGTCCGTCCGTCCGTCCGTCCGTCCGTCCGTCCGTCCGTCCGTCCGTCCGTCCGTCTAGTTTAATTTCTGCCAGAAGTCATAGGTATAGCTAGAGCTAGAATAACATGTGCTTCAAACAACATACCGTCTGTACATGAGCGCGGCCACCAGCGCCACAGCCAGCAGCACAGTCACTATTCCTGTCAGGATACCGATTTTCAGTCCTGCAAATAAATTTGAAACATCATATGCTATTCATAACTCAAAGCTAGAAACATCCGACACTTGGCGTCTTAATCACCGACAACCTAAGATGGTCAAGACAATAACGACAGGGAAAGCAAACAGTCCTTGGTTTCTGCGACGAACATCAATGGCTGCTCAAACAAAGTCAAGGCCATTTCCTACACCACCATGGTACGGCCCATTATGGAACATGCTTCTACTGCTTGGGACCCCCATCTCCAGAAAGACATCAGCCAACTAGAGAGAGTACAGCGACGAGCAGCAAGATTCTGCTACGGCGACTACACAAACAGAACACCAGGATTTGTTGATGACATGCTAAAGGTGCTACACTCGGAAAGCCTGGAAACGAGGAGGAAGAATAACTGCCTAAGTCTTCTTCACAAAATTAACACCGGTCATGTTGATATCACCTTAGACCAGTACCTCCAACAGAGTGATCCCCGAACATGACAATTGTGAACGACTCCAAAGGGTAAGTGTGAAGAAGCATAATGCAGAACTCACAATAATTTCTTTTTGGGGTTGAGTATTTGTCATGAAAGCATTATACCTAGCCAGGATGTATGGTTTTCTCAAAGTAACGGCGTTAGTAGCATTCGTATAGCATTAGGTACTTTCGTTTGATTACTTTCACAACAAAACAGTGTAATTCGCTACCACAGGCGCAAGTGTCGTCATAGACACCACCGTAAAGTGCAGACATTTTCTTCGGTTTCAATTCTGAACACAACACAATACGCGCACCTAGAGGGAAAAAGGAAACTAGGACAACTCATAATAAAACAAAAACTGAGAAAGAAATACTTTTAAGCTGGGTACAGGCTGTTGAGAAGAATATGTAGAACCCTTGTTTCTGCCCAATGAGCCAGTCGGCACGAAGAGGACTAAGTAAATGTAGTACGTAAACAATGTAAAACAAGTGAAGTAATCAAACATAGGCATGTAATAGTGTAAAATATCGTTGCGTTAACCTAACATCCCACACAGCAGGACCCACTCACCCGACTTCCCGTTGCTTTCGGGACCCGTCGCTCCTGTCAGCCCAGTCGGACCTGTCGGTCCTAAAGCAGGACATCATGCATGTATCATTAAGATGGGTTACTGCTGTTGAGAGAAGACCTGTAGAACCCTTGTTTCCACCCAACGAGCCAGTCGGCATGAAGAGGAAGAGAAGAGGGCCTAGTAGTTTTAAAAACAAACAAATCAACAGGACCCGATGACGTACCAGCAAGAATATTACAACTTGCTGCCAATGAATTAGCTCCAGCCCTTACAGTAATCTTCCAAAAATCAATCACCACAGGTGAACTTCCCATCTCATGGCTGCAAGCCAACATCACCCCAATCTTTAAGAAGGGAGATCGAACTCTTCCATCAAATTACCGTCCCATCTCCCTAACTTCAATATGCTGCAAACTCCTTGAACACATTACCTACTCCTACATAATGGACCATCTTGACCTGCACTCAATTTTATCTGACAAACAACATGGCTTCCGCAGTAAACACTCGACTGAAACCCAGTTAATACTCACAACACATGACCTATCCAAAACTCTAAATAATAAATCACAAATAGACATGATCATAATGGATTTCTCAAAAGCATTCGACACTGTCCCTCATAACCGGCTCCTAAACAAATTAAAAAGATATGGCATCAACAACAAAATACATGCCTGGATTTCAAAATTCCTTACATGCCGTGATCAGAGAGTGGTGGTCAGTGGTGCACATTCCCCCTGGACCCATGTTGAGTCTGGAGTACCACAAGGCACGGTACTAGGCCCTCTTCTCTTCCTAATATACATCAACGATTTACCTAACAATATCCACTGCACAGTCCGTCTGTTTGCAGATGACTGTGTCCTGTACAGAGAAATTAACAACCAATTAGATTCACAAGAACTACAGAAAGACCTAGATGAACTAACTAAATGGGAACATGACTGGCAAATGAACTTTAACCCTGACAAATGCTTTGTGATGAGACTAACTCATGCAAGAAATATAAAACAATTTGATTACACCCTAGGAAAAACAACACTACAAGAAACAGACAGCCACTCATACCTAGGAATATGCATCACCAAAGACTTAAACTGGAACAAAAATTATACATCAGATAACAGCCTCAGCAAACCGCACCCTAGCATTCATCTGACGCAACCTCCACTCATGCCCCATAAACATCAAAACAACAGCCTACAAAACCCTAGTCAGACCACTCTTAGAATACTCATCCTCAGTATGGGACCCCCACACCCAGACCCTTATAAACCAAATAGAAATGGTTCAAAGACGCGCAGCCCGTTTCTGTCTCAACGACTATACATCTAGAGAAGCGGGCTGTGTGTCAGAAATGCTAAACAAATTACAACTACATCAATTAAAAACCAGACGAACAAACAGACGCCTCACCATACTCCACAAAGCCATCTATGGACACCTATCCTTGCCTGTCAATAACCTCCTCCAGACCGTACAACGCCTATCAAGACATTTAAACAATAAAGCTTTCAACACCACCCATGCCAGCAAGAACTGCTATAAATATTCATATTTCCCTAGAACAATAAGAGACTGGAATTCCATGCCAGATGCAATAGTTAACATTTCTAAACCACAACATTTCAAACAAGCCTTAATACACGACTAACAACCCAACAGCATGCGCACCCAACCCTGACCGTTTGACTCCACCAGGAGTGTTGGCCAGTATACATACAAGACAAGACAAGGACTAAGTAAATGTAGTACGTAAAGTAAACAATGTAAAACGAGTGAAGTAACCATACATAGACATGTGGTAGTATAGAACATCGTTGTGTTAGCCTAATGAAGTACCATACTAACTAATCCAACAGAGAGCGCTCTAACGCAACTAGGGTCTTTGTGTCGTCTTTTACGTATTATTGACGTGTGTAAAATGAGGCACCGTTTTGCGGAACATTTGAAGAAATGCTTGTTTAAATCATCCTACAATCAGCTATTGAACTCGCATGACTCCGAAGCCTCACACATAGCTAAATATGGATACTCTCTGACATGTCCGTCAATGTGAAAGCATAATGTACATTTACAGCCGATGGAACGTCGACAAGAGACTCTTACAGATCTGTGCTATCGTAATGGCTATATAAATTATAAATCGATGGTTTCACGAACAACTTTATATAGTATAATCACTGAACTTTTATTTTGTTTTAAAACATTCACATTTCTTGCGCAATTGGCGTATTCAGTCTACACAATGTTGCATAGTAACTAGGAAATTGCGTTGCAAGTTAACACAAACTCTTGACTGTTTATCTACTCGCTGCATAATCACTACAAAATTGCGTTGCACGCCATATGTATACTGGTTATTTACTTACTCGTTGTCGCCTGGGTTGTGGTAGTAGTAGTAGTGATCGGTGTCGTTTTCACGACGACGTCACAGTTATCGCTGAATACTTTATCTACGATGTTGTTCAATCCATCCTCGAAGTTTTCCGAGAGGAAGTAGTACTGGTCCTCTGTGTGCGGCGGAGAGGAGGTGTCTCTCACCTCATCCCTGTTCACCTTATTCGTGACTCCGATGGAGTAAATTGTGATTCCTGCGTTGTGTGCCGCCTCTGCTTCAGGGACTGTATCTTCGGGGTTGATAATCGACTGTCCGTCAGTGATGACGATGGCAACGTTGGGTACCCCGGGCCGGTCTCCGTGCGCGGCCGTGAACTGCACCGTGCGCATGTCCCGGATACCGCCGGCCGTGTTGGTGCTATGGCCGTCATAGGGGATATTCGAGATGGCCTGCATCACAGCTGTCTTGCTGTTGTGCGTGTTCAGGAAGAACGAGTTGACGACATCAGTCGAATATCGCACGACACCCACCTGAGTGGCAGACGAGCTGATGGTACGCTTATCAACTATCTTGTTGACGAACGCCAACAGGCGGATCCAGTTTCCCTGCCATGCGAATTCTAATCTTCCGGAACTGTCCATGACGAACACAAGGTCCATGGTTGGATTGCACGAATCTGTAACGGCATGCATGTCACATGAAGTCACTTACTTTGACAGCACATTGCATATAAAAAGGTGACTGATCGTTCAACAAGAAACGAACAGTGGGAATTTAATATGTTACAACTGTTCATGGATTTGAACAGGCTGAGTGAGTGCACATTAAATTTATAGTTGTGTCATAGGCCTTAGCATTGCTGTCCGTATTAGTATGTGTGATCACTAAAGGAACCTTCGACTTTAACAGGATTGCGTGGACGGCTAATGACAATCTTAGTTACCAATGAATAACAATTATAAAAGATAATTTGATCGGTTGCAATCACTGATAGAATAGTCATCAATTAATAATTAATACAAGAGTCTGGGAATTTGTTTCTATGCCAAGTAAAACCATTAGTTATGTCAATTAAATGGGCGGACAGACGGCATGATACAGTATGCAGAGGTGCATAAATGACGTGTACATGGGACCATTTCAGTAATATTCTTAAGAGCTCTTAAACTCGATTTTGCATTTTAACATCGATTTTGACCCTTAGCAGTGATCACAGTTAGTGCTACTGTCAACATCATCATGTGCCACGTAGACGTTGTCACTTGTTTGTAATGCAAGTAGTGTCCTCGGTAATACGGCTTTGGGCATTTGCATTTTTTTAAAGAAACTCATTTAATTTAAAAACAGATTTAGTGTAATAAATGAAGTTTCCTTAAGAGTTCTTTATCTTACTGAAACATTCCTTGGAGTTATTAGCATAGTAAGAGGCGACCCGCAGGACTGGGCAGTAAATGACTGGACTGATGTGCATTCCGTAAGCTTTGACTATGACAGATGATATGTGACCAACTGGACACCACACTTTTTATTACCACACGTCATAGGTCGCGTAACAGATCACGCGTCACAATATAGACCCTACATCACTGAACATTTGTTATATTTGAAGACATTCATATTTATTGAGCAACTGGTGTATTCTGTCTACACAATGTTGCAAAGTCATTATGAAATTGCATTGCAAGTTAATACAAACTCTTGATTGTTTATCTACTCGCTGTATAATCGCTACAGTTGGATCGCGTTCTGAGGAAAGAAAGTCGTAGTAGTAGTAGTAGTAGTAGTAGTAGTAGTAGTATTAGTAGTAGTAGTAGTAGTAGTAGCAGTAGCAGTAGCAGTAGCAGTAGCAGTAGCAGTAGCAGTAGCAGTAGCAGTAGCAGTAGCAGTAGCAGTAGCAGTAGCAGTAGCAGTAGCAGTCGCAGTAGCAGTCGCAGTCGCAGTCGCAGTCGCAGTCGCAGTCGCAGTCGCAGTCGCAGTCGCAGTCGCAGTCGCAGTCGCAGTCGCAGTCGCAGTAGCAGTAGCAGTAGCAGTAGCAGTAGCAGTAGCAGTAGCAGTAGCAGTAGCAGTAGCAGTAGCAGTAGCAGTAGCAGTAGCAGTAGCAGTAGCAGTAGCAGTAGCAGTAGCAGTAGCAGTAGCAGTAGCAGTAGCAGTAGCAGTAGCAGTAGCAGTAGCAGTAGCAGTAGCAGTAGCAGTAGCAGTAGCAGTAGCAGTAGCAGTAGCAGTAGCAGTAGCAGTAGCAGTAGCAGTAGCAGTAGCAGTAGCAGTAGCAGTAGCAGTAGCAGTAGCAGTAGCAGTAGCAGTAGTAGTAGTATGTGTGCACCTAATAATTTAATATGTGACACGTTTTCATGGATTTTAATATCCTGAGTGCACATTAAATTGAAAAGTCCAGTCGCAGACGCAGGCGCTCGTATGGCGACGCACACGCACACGTTTTGAGGAAAGAAAGTCGTTTACGATCACCTCACTGATGCATGCTTCCGGCAAAAGGTTCTCGTAGGCCTGCGCTATCATAATGGCTACATACATTGATGGTACAACCTTTCTTCATAGGACTGTGTACATCAAAATAATACATGTTTTTTAAAGCCGCCGACCATGCCGACATCGAGATCTACACCGTCGGCATCACTGACCGTATCAAGGTGGTGGAACTGCGTAAGATGGCGTCCATGCCGGAGAGGGAGAATGAAAACTACTACGTGGCAAAGAACTTCAACAGTCTCACAGCCGTGGCTGATAACCTCGTATCATACGCATGCAGGGCTAAAGGTAAGAACAATACACCCGGGTCGACACACACACACACACACCAAACCTGGGTTTGACTTTCCCGCATTTTCTTTGAGCACCAGAATGGACTCCTGCCATACGTGTTATCACCAGATTACGATAGGTAATCAGTGGTTGATGTAGATTATCTACTTGGAATGCCAATGATAGGTTGCATGTTGTTCGTCATAAGGTATTTGCCTCCCAAAGCCCTAGTCCCAATACTAGTATATTAACTTTAGGACACCAAGTAAATCAGAACTAGACGATCGAAGCTGAACAGGTTTTCTTACAGGAGTAAACAAATAATGTAAATACGATGGCTGCTTACGGGAAAGTGCCTGGTAAGTCATGGTACAGATCTTAAAGATGATACGATACCAGACAGGAAGCCAATGCAGAGACTTATAATAAGAGCAATAAAAGCTTACGTGTAATGCAATTAAAGTTGAGCAACGAGTGAAAAAGCCAAGCGGGAAAGTCCTGGGCACAACTAATTTTCACTAAAGTTGGTAAGAGCTCTTAAAACCGAGAGTTGCACACAAGTTAAAGATTAATTGGTTAATCTAAAAATCGGTATGCACTATATAGACAATTTTATAGCGTGGATAATGTAGTGTTATTTCTTTCCACCAGAGGTGCCACTGGTTGCATATCTTGGCTCGCCTCTACACGACTCACGTAAACCACCTCACGTGACCTACAGAGCGACACATTAATAATGCTATGCTATTTTCTGCACAGTCGTTGGCATCCGCAAACAAAACTCTAACATGGAGAGTGCAAAATGAATGGCTCCCGGTTAAATATAATAGAGCTAAGCCATATGTTGCTCTGTTGTTTGTGTGTTACTTGTGAATTCGTGATTAATCCAAACCGTTGCAGATATACAGGGGAAGCTAATCCGCCGGACACTGACCTGTTCTTCCGGTGAATTCTGTTGATCCGGTCACGCCAGTGCTCCCAGGATATCCAGTGTCCCCGGTGGGTCCCGGCCGGCCTGTAGCCTCGGTAGTTCCCAGGTGCTCTGTTTCCACGTACATATAGAATAAGACAATCGGTGGATGTCGTGTTATTGTATTGGTATACAGCGTAGCCTATGACACACCGCACAACACACCGACACGATTACGAACATGAACACGGATACGGGTACGGGTACGGGTACGGGTACGGGTACGGGTACGGGTACGGGTACGGATACAGACAGACTCAGAGAGACACAGACAAATTCAGATAGAGACAGCGACAGCGACAGCGACAGCGACAGCGACAGCGACAGCGACAGCGACAGCGACAGCGACAGCGACAGCGACAGCGACAGCGACAGCGACAGCGACAGCGACAGCGACAGCGACAGCGACAGCGACAGCGACAGACACAGACACAGACACAGCAGAGACACAGACACAGACACTGGTGTTTGTTGTGTCAGTGTTTTTACGTCCCAAAATGTGAAGGGCTTTTAAAGAAGTAATTTGCTAACATATGCAAGAATATCAAACAAAAGGTAATAACAATAAACAATTCAAAACTAGGATAAAATGAATAAATAATTCAGTCAAAGCTCATCATGGAGCGTGGATGTCGTAACCAGACATCTGTCATGGCCGAATCATTCAAGCGTGACTGTCACTCGTATACGGCGGTGAAAACATAGCCGTCGCCTGTTTACATTAAGATCCACCTTCTATATGCTATAAAATACTTCAAAATATACTGTTAATCTCTATTCAATTATTGCGCTGAAATGACAGTACACTTCCTGGCCGGCACAGGTTCCATGCCGAGACAAGTAGCGTGGACTATCGCCTGTATGATGTTATCTAGATCCGGGAACTCTTTCAGAAGAAAGAAACTTGTGTGGAGAACGTGGGGCGGCGTCTTCCTTCACTTTATCCGTGATGCCAATGGAGTAGACAGTAATGCCTTGGCTGTGCGCAGTCTGTGCCCCCGGAACTGTCTGTTCGGGGTTGATCCTCGACACTCCGTCAGTGATGACGATGGCGACGTTGGGTACCGAGGGCCGGTCTCCGTGCACGGCCGTGAACTGCACCGTGCGCATCTCTCGGATACCGCCGGCCGTGTTCGTGCTCTTGCTGGCGAAGGGGATATTGGAGATGGCCCGCATCACAGCTGTCTTGCTGTTGTGCGTGTTCAGGAAGAACCAGTTGACGACATCAGTCGAATATCGCACGACACCCACCTGAGTGGCGGACGAGCTGATGGTACGCTTATCAACGATCTTGTTAACGAACGCCAACAGGCGGTTCCAGTTTCCCTGAGCTGCGAATTCTATGCTTCCGGAACTGTCGATGACGAACACAAGGTCCATGGCTGGATTACACGGATCTGTAACGACATACATGTCATATAAGGTAACTTACTTTGACAGCACATTACACCTAAAAAGGTGCATAATCGTTCAACAAGAAACAAACCGTGGGAATTTAGGATTGAGTGGACAGCTAATGATAATCGCCAACTTAGTTACCAATGTATATTTAAGTATAACAATTATGAAAAGATAATTCGATCGGCTGCAATCATTGCTAGATTAGTCAGCATTTCATAATCACTGCAATAGTTTGGAGATTTGTTTCAACGCCAAATAAAACCGTATCATTCAGCATACAGAAATATGTTAGATGTTTCTGCAATGACCTGATGATTGGGAAGGCCGTTTTGTAGAATTATATGATTTGATTTGATTTGATTTGATTTGATTTGATTTGATTTGAATGATACCTCACAAGATCATACCACAATACTAATTTTGTAATGGAACGTTGTCCAGTGTTGAACAAAAATAGACATGAGATTAGATCACACAGCGGTGACACGATGTTTCAAGAGTTGCGGAAGCATGCAAGTCTTCATTCAACTGTTTGAGTTTGAACATCTCTCGTACACTGTAAGGCGAATACCTTACGACGAACAATATATCATTGGCATTCCATGTAGATAATACACTTTAACCACTGACAACATATCGTAGTATGGTGGCTACACGTATGGCACCAGTCCATTCTGGTGCTCGAAGAAAATGCGGGAAAGTCAAACCCAGGTTTGGTGTGTGTGCGGGTGTGTGTGTGTGTGTGTGTGTGTGTGTGTGTGTGTGTGTGTGTGTGTGTGTGTGTGTGTGTGTTTGTGTGTATGTGTGTTTTGTATATGCGGGCATACGCAATAGTATATAACATTATACTATCATCGTATAATTAACACCTTTTTAATGCTCTGCATGTATACATATTGTTACGTTTTACTAATGTTGAGACCTCATGCATGTGTGCATTTATTTATTTAATTTGATTTGTACTTTTAATCCACTGTGCATATATCTGGATTTTTTTTCTTAGGTGTGTTTTATCAAATATGTTTATGGACTTTGTTGACCTTGAATAAACAAATATTATTAGATCAGCTGATATAAGAGTGGGCGGAGGCAGCCACGCGTGTCGACAATGGAGGCAGTCACGCGTGTCGACAACGGCAACACCACCAGAAAGATCAGGGGTAACCAAATACAAGAGCGATAGTTATACCACCGTTGCTACTAAAATCACTGATATTTTGAACGATCCTTTGTTTTTCATGTACAAAACATAGTTCTTTAATTTGCATCCCAATCCATAATTTTAAGGAGACCGACGTTTCCACCTTGGCATATTTGCAACATTTACTCCAATATGTTGAGTCATGAATAATTAGTATTATTCATTCTCTAATCGTATTTTATGTTTTGCAGAGTGTATAACGTTTACGAAAATCACATGGCTCCAAGTATACGAGGGGTTCCATATATTTTGTTGGTTAAAATATTCGTCACCGAACTACTAGCATGCACAAACAAGCCGTCAACGGAGGCAGCCATGCATGTCAACGAAGACTACAAGTCAGCGAAACGTGACGGTGACGACGAAACGCAATGAGGCATGGCATTGTAGGTTGCTAAAATTACTGGCATTTTGTGAGTGTTGTTTGTCCAGCGTAATCGTTTTCTTTCTTGAAGGATAACATGTCTATAATATGATCTCTAAGGTGGCTAAGTTTAACTGTTATTTATCCTGACCAAGTGCCGGTTATGGACACCCTAATCAGATTTATGATACATATACCATAATTAATATATTTTATATTGGCTTATACAGTGCTAAATCATAAACCGTAGCATAAAGAAGAAATAAACAATTTCATGTATAAATCTGGAAGTCAGCAATAATTTACGTTAGCTGTTGTAGGAACAGAAATTCATTTCCGGAGAACACTTATGATTTATATATATTTTATTTCGAAATGGCGAAAAAGCGCTGTTGGTCAACTTAAGATGATAGAAACCAAAGTATATAATTCCCACATTAGTTTCGTAATATTATATATATATTGCTTCAAAAAATACAGAAGTTCATTGCATATTATATTTGAACATAGAATATAGAAGTAAATAGTTTAATAAAATAAAAAACTGAATACATTTTCGTAAACACTAATGTTGAACTGTAATTTGTGTGTAAGCACAGGGGCGTTACACGTCTTCTACTATAATATATTTTAAACTAGTTACTGGATTTGCGTAAAAAGACAAGACACAGTACACAAAACTAATGATACCAATGACCTTCTCATATAAATAATTATCTTAGGGTTGGTCCTGTTGCTTTCCAGTGTCAAAGACAAGGTCGAATTTAAGACTTGTAAATTACGTCGCTATAAACTTGCTTAAACTGGGTGGGACCAGGGCGCCACTAGACATGTCTAGCAGACACGATTTATGCAAGTGGGTCAATTAGGGTTTACGAAGATATATCACGACATAGGGGAATGGAACCCAGCATAACACTCTCTGGAAATAAACTTTGCATGGGTACGACGTTTCGTTTAAGACAGGAGTAAGCGCTATTCATTCAACAATCATTCGATCATCGATCAATCAGATCAAAATACAGACAAGGTGTATTTTTTAGATTTTATTGGCTTAAGGTATAAACTTGTAGAAAGATGCGTCTTGAGTAAATTCATTAGCTATAAAGATCAAAATTAGCAAGTATTTAACAAAGTCATATTATAATATAAGATGTGCCGATACATTTAACGTGATGCAATGTGTTTCATAGACATGCCACGTGGAACATATTTGACAAGTCTTATAATGTAGACGGTTTTCGCCATCCTGAACAGTAAATATCCTATCGAGATGACATCGTCGTTGAAGATACAACAACATCGCTACACGCAATGACAAACACAATGCAACATGTCTATTTCACTTCTACGTACTCGCGCAAGTCGCTCTCTATTCGATTCTATGTGACGATAAAAAATCGTTCTACAGTGCATGGTATGAGTTGATAGGGTAAACCCAGCAAGACAACAAACATGTAGTAATGCACAACAGTACACCTAACGAGCACAGAAGAATGTATATCCACATATACTCCACGAATATCATACATCAAAACAGTCCAGCAGCAATATGCTTCAAAAGTGGACAATAGTACACAATGACAATAAAAAATAACACGAACGAACAACAGTGCAACAATGAGTATTAATATGGCGAAGATAAAAAATAACAAATTATTAAAACTTTCATTCCTGAACATTTGTTTCTACGTTTTCTATATATAAGTGCGTGCTTTAACGACTGGTGCAAAGTTCGGGCAGCGCTGGGTTGTCGCGTGTGTGAGTGTGTCTTCCTGTCACGTGACGATTCACGCCTCTTCCGTCACCGAGTCGATGCTGCTCATTGTCATTGCAGACAACTTCGATGACACGCTGCCGAAACCGGCGAAGTTCCTCGCCGGCCGGTTGAACTGCGAGTGGTCGCCGCTAGAGGCGTTGCGTGTGGAGCGCCACTGCTGCACCTGGCGGACAGTGAGCACAACGAGCAGCGACACCAAGATGGCGGCAATGGCGGACATCACTGCGGCTGTCACCACCGTCGACATGTTGACACCGGAAGTGACTGTCGCGGCACCCTCAGCGCCGACCAATCCAGCGGCAACGGCTGGAAAAGGAAAACAACAAACTCAGGTAAGTAAGAATTCAACATAGCCAATAAACACGCCGATAATTGTTAATTGCTCATCTGTCGAGCCTAACGACTGCAAATGTAATGTCAAAATGTTAAGCCCACATAAAACTTAGCAGCATTTTAGTATTTTCACTACTGAGTGACTATGCATATGTTACAAAAATTCAACGTCATATTTACGATTTTAGCAGACGTATATTCGCCTATTTTATGCATCAGGTTGGGTTGTCTCTCCCTTTACAAACTGCTGATATAGATACGGTTGTCATACAGCATATTTGCTTGCATTTTGTATTTTATTGCGTAACCATCGTTTACATCGAAACCATCTGTCCACATTGATTTGATTTGAACATGCTGCTTCCGCCTAACACCAATTGGTTGTCGTCGACTCGCCATGTATTGGTCATGGTCAGACGGCTACACAAGAGTTCACTGAGTACACTGTTATGAGAGGCGACACCTACCGGCAGCAGGAGTACCACAGAAGTAGCTGCCGTATGTGTTTGTACACGCTTGATTGTTGTTGCAGGGATTGTCCTGTTGTTGGCATTCATTGACATCTGTGGGCCAAACAACAGAAACGTTAGTTGGCAAGTACACATTACAATGAAACATTCCAACCCGAATAAACAATTCACACTGAAAACAACAACAGTCAAAGATAGCACAATAAATGTAAACATTTTATCGCTCGAGCTTATGAGTTTCGTGTATACCAAGGAAATACTTCAAATATTAAGTTTTTTTAATATTAATTTTTTATTTATTAATTTTTTATTTATTTACTCATATGTTTACATATAAAGTCTCATCGGTGATTTATAATTACAATAACAATATAATATGATAACAATGCTCATAATTCCAGTGACGAGAAACTGTGGAAACAATTGTTTCTACATAGGTTGCAGCCGGCCCCGTCGGTTGGCGATGTAGCACAAATAATCGCACGCGACGCACGGCCATGTCCGATCATTTGTGCAACTTTGCCACAGCGTTGTATAATTCGCAAGTACTACTGAAAAGCGCCACTTGCCTTCGCATGACCATTTGTCGTCAGCCAGTTTGAACCCGCCTCGACAACGACAACTGAAGCTGCCCCGATTGTTGTCACAGAAGTGCTCGCACCCGCCATTGCGCACCTCGCATTCGTTCACGTCTGACAAAATAACAACAGGACATTGTTAGCAGTAGCATACCGACTGGAACATTTGATACATATATGTTTATTTAACTTATTTTACTTATACATTATATAAATTTGTGTATTAAGCTGAATGTTTGTATTTACTTCCATTGTGCATTTTCTTGACCGTGCAGAATCATAGAATAAATGTATTATTGTACAGCACCATAGAATATTATTGTTTGTATAAGTATAGTGCTATAAAAATCTATAAACTGTAGCGTTTGATAAGCATAGTCTCAGAGAAACACGATTTCCTGTCTAACCTTTCGTTCACTGTATCCTTTATTCAACCAAGGGTATCAACGGTATTATTTAATTGTTGTTATGTAAAAGTCTTGTAACAGCGTGTAGCGCATTAGACTTAAACAAAATGTAACAGCGTGTGCGCATTAGACTTAAACAAAATGTGTCAGACCCGTGCACTATGATCAAAACTATGGGTCAAACAAATACATAGTGAAAACTGCTCAGAACACACGACATGGTTTAGCAATGGCCACTAATCAAGTTCATCTTCGTCGTTTCTTACCGTAGCACTGACTTCCATTAACCGGTCGTACATCACATTCGTTGTCAAAACGACAGAAGCACATCCTCTCCTTGGTGCTGACGTCTCCGCAGAACAAGCGGTCTGTAACAGTAACGAATTGTATAAGTTATGGATATGACGGCGATGTCAACACGGATACACGACTATGACGGTGGATGTCAACACTGATACACGACTATGACGGCGGATGTCAACACTGATACAGGCTGACGGCGGATGTAAATATTGATATACGATTATAACGGTGATGTCAACATTGATACATGACTATAACGACGGATGTCAACACTGATACACGACTATGACGGTAGATGGCAACACTGATACAGAGTATGAGGGCGGATGTAAATATTGATATACGATTATGATGGATATCAACACCGATACAGGACTATGACGGCAGATGTCAACACCGATACATGACTATGACGGCAGATGTCAACATTGATACACGACTATGACGGTGGATGTCAACACTGATACACAACTATGACGGTAGATGGCAACACTGACACACAACTATGATGGTGGATGCCAACGTTGGTACACGATTATGACGGCGGCTATCAGCACAGATACATGACTATGATGATGAAACAAAACGAAATTGCACAATTTAACACATTGACATCCGATATGACGTGATCCATGCAATTGTAATTCATGCAAGAAGGATGTAGCATTCAGAACAAAGATTTGTTAGAGATGTTAGGAATGCACCATATATCTAGTCAAAACACATTTATGATTCGCACGGCGTGTTAGTAGTTTAGTAAAACATGACAGTTAGAAACATAGACAGTAATACACATGGTGCAGGTGTTGGACCTAGTCATCACAGTTGGTCCGGTAATGGGACAGGTTCGGTTTAGTGATGCAGGAGTCATGCAGGCAGGGCAACCACGGGTGTGTTCACGTCAGATTCAACCGTCCAGGGTTTCTGATAATCTGCGAGGAATTCGGTGCGACAACCGGGGTACCGCGTCTGATTACAGGTAGGTAGGAACGAGCATGCCCGGTAATTGTGAGCGACTACCTCCGAATTTCGTACTACACTTCATAGCGGCCAAGGTGCGTTCCAACGATCTGGTCTGTGTGTCACCCGACAGTATTCGGTCAGCACTGGGGTTCGCGGCAATCGTCGCCGTCAGGTCGAGAGCGTTGAGCGAATCGGTGTCGATGCTGTAGACTTTGATGCCGGCGTTTGACGCCCGACTGACCTCGGTAACGACTTCGGCCTTCGCCAACACCCTCGCCTGGTCCGTCAAGAGGATGAGCAGGTCTGGGGCCAACCGGCGGTCGCCGGAATCCAAGATGAACTGCACCTCTCGAGCATGACGAATAGCCGCCGCCGGCGTCACCTTGCTCTGACTGATGGGGAGTTGATTGATGCGGTCTATCAGTACCCATTTGCTGTGGGTGTTCGATAGAAAAAACTCGGACTTGGCTGTGTCGCCGAGTGTGATTAGACCTATTTTGACAACCTCCTTGCTCATGGTCAACGTATCGACTATGTGTCTGGCCAACTCGATTAGCACTTTCCACATCTGGTGTAGCGTAAACATGTCTGCCACGTCACTCCACAGGCCGAGAATAAGCACCACGTCAAGTGGACCATCTACGCAGTTGACTGCACGAACACAACAGAAACACGTACACGAAAACACAACATACACACGTGACGCGGTCACTGCGAATAAGCATGGTCGTCGAGTTATTAAACCAGTTAGCCACACAACGACGCAAAGTGTAAAGACAAACATAAGAATGAACGACTGAAATTACGAAACAAGCTTACCCAGTATATATACTAGACGAATAACACAAATTCTGAGACAATATCACAAAAGGCTGTGTCAATCTAGCATAAAACAGATACACTTACTGTTATCGCAAGCGTCATTCGTGATCGCGAGTGCCACCTGCTCAAGGCTGCGGAAATCAGCCGCCTTGAAGTAGTCCTTGTTCTCCTGTTGCGGCATCGATGACATCTCCTTCAACTCTTTCTCGTTGATACCCTTGGTGATGCCAACGCTGTATATTTTGATCCCTCTATCGCGGGCTCGGATGGCTTCTGGGATTGTGTCACCTACGTCACGGGTCGACACGCCGTCGGTGATGATGATGGCGATGTTCTTGATGTTGGGCCTGTCGCCGTTCCCGGACGTGAACTCGACGTCGTTCATGATGCGGATGCCGCCGGACGTGTTCGTGTGGCCGCCCATGAAGCTGATCGCTTTGATGGCTGTCTTCAGTGAGTCCTTGTCCGAGTACTGGTTCAGATGGAACACGCTCTCTGCGGTCGTCGAGAATTTGACGGCGCCGATGCGGACCTGGTTCGTCCCGATGTTGAGCATATCGACGATTTTTACCATGAAACCAAGTAGCAGATCCCAGTTGTCGTAGGATTTGTCTTTCGGGTTCTGGTCTTTGATGCTGCCCGAACTGTCGATCACGAACACGATGTCGGCCAAGTAGCTCTCGCAAGATCCTGTAGGAATAAAATAACCATATACATTTGACACGACTAATTTTACCTGGATGTGACACCATCCTTGCACTGCGAGTCGTCGGTTCACGTGTTTTTATGTGTGCCCAAGCTGTGGTTTCACCCACCTGCTATACTGTTCGATATAAAGAAAAGGTAACACTATGGTTAACTTAACAGTGATCGGGATAATAGATGAAAACAATTTCCGTCATTTGGCTTAATCAGGGAAGACGTTGCTTAAAAGCACACATATTGTTATTTCAAGTACCTTGTACAAGGCATCTTTAGATATCAGGCAACCCAGAGGTATGAGGATGTCACGATTAGACGGTACACGTCAATACGAACTTTATTTTAGCTGCGAAAAGAAATGTTGTTTTTGACAACGTATACCTGGGCAAGTCTCAACCAGAGGCCGGTTCTCGAGCCTGAAGCCGGGGCGGCAGGAGCAGTAGTACGTGCTGTACGTGTCGACGCACAGCTGGGAGCAGCCACCGTTGTTTTCTGCACATTCGTTCTTGATACACTTGTCTGAAACACACGATCGACTGGGTTAGTGCACAATTAATTTTAGAGCAAATAATAGTGCACAATTAATTTTAGAGCAAATAATAGTGCACAATTAATTTTAGAGCAAATAATAGTGCACAATTAATTTTAGAGCAAATAATAGTGCACAATTAATTTTAGAGCAAATAATAGTGCACAATTAATTTTAGAGCAAATAATAGTGCACAATTAATTTTAGAGCAAATAATAGTGCACAATTAATTTTAGAGCAAATAATAGTGCACAATTAATTTTAGAGCAAATAATAGTGCACAATTAATTTTAGAGCAAATAATAGTGCACAATTATTTTTTGAGCAAATAGTAATGCACAATTAATTTTAGAGCAAATAATATAGAAAACTTAATGGAAAAAAAACACAATTTATTTTATGATTCATTTTTATTTTACGATTCAATTCGTTGTATTTTATTATTCAATTCATTTTACTTTATGCTTCAATTCATTACATGTTATGATTGTACTTCAAAAAATAATACGTCAGCTGGCGTATCGTGATGCGGTTAACACGACTAAATAGCCAACATGTTAGCTCATCGTGGCCAGCGGCTCTGTTGATGAATGTACGTGAATACTCACAAGTTGGTCCGTCGTCTCCTTTCGGTCCAGTCGCGCCCATGCGTCCATCTCGACCGTCAGTACCTTTCGGGCCAGTAGCACCTGTAATCAACATAGACTATGTATGTGCCATCAAACGTCACAGAGCACAATGCGACAAGTCACATAAGGCAATTCTGCAGATTAGGAACCGATTCACGGCTATTGGACAATCAAATGACCAAACATGGCGTCATAGTTGCTACTATTAAACTGGTATTTGGAAAACATTCGCAGTTGAAAGAGCAAACCGTTCAATTGGAAATTAAACGAAAGCAATAACATACAATAAGCAAGTTTTGCTGTTTTTCGTCTTTACTATGTTACACTGAAATAATACATTTGTGTTACATTACAGTTGAGATGCCAGAAGAAGTAACGGTGGGATTTACGACGTAAATTCAAGCAATCGCGATTACGCAGTTGCACATGAGAAACAGACTGATCACGGATACATACGTGCCTCCATTGCGTACACCTTAAATCTGCAGATGGGAAAAGGTAAAAAGGAAGAAGACATTCTCACTAACCAGTTCCTCCGCGAGGTCCTCCACTTCCTTTCGGTCCCTGTTCCCCAGTGGCGCCCGTTGACCCAACACCTGAAAACAAGCGTTATATTAGAGTATGTTACAACGAACCAATGTTATCATATATGTGGTGTATTTTCAAAATCGTTGATGGATATCTCCAAAAAAATATATGTAAGGGTAATGTGGAAACTGGCTATCAACGTCATCCGCGGGACTGGTCAGAAGTGACCCGAATAGCAGGGTGACCGTGTTATAACGATGTATCTATATTTTACAGATACATCGTTTTGGGATTGTCGTACGCCATCAGTTATGTCCTTCTCTGTCATATTGCGCAGTGTCGGAAGATTTTTCCCACGAACAATAATGGAATAGTCTGCCCCATGAAGACAACACAGGATTCATTTGGATTCAGGCTCCAGCACCACATTTATATATCATAAACACCCCTTTCTATCCTTCCCTCCCTATCTACACCCCTTTCTACACCCCCTACCTAACCCAACTAAACTGCTCTGCTACTACATCTTTTTTCCTATCTCAGTGATCACACGTAAAATCAAACTTCAATCAGACAGGGTGATCTTGAAAAGTAAGAAAAGAGAAGTGAAGAAGATACCTTAATTGGAAGGTGGTGTTATTACCGAGGTGACCGTAAATCAGGTTATATTGTACATTTATAGCAGGGAAAACGGTCATTGGCATAAATGTGATGTCTAAGATCACAGTGTGGCTTTGGGAACGGGAATGTGGAATACATACAGATGTTTCATGGGAAACGTCACTTGGTGAATCTGAATGAAACCCTGATGATGCCGACGGATTGGCTTCTTACCGTCATTTCCCTTGTCGCCCTGGGGTCCGCGTCTTCCTGTCGCGCCAGTCACACCCTCCGACCCCTTCTCCCCGCTGTTGCCCTTGAATCCTCGAGGGCCCTGCTCTCCATTAAGTCCTGCCGGCCCTCTGACTCCAGTAGCGCCTGTCAACAGTCGATGGAGTGGATGAGTGGGTGGATGCTGGTGAATGCTGGTGGATGATGGTGGATGTGGTGATTGCTGGTGGATACTGGTAGATGATGGTAGATGGTGGTAGATGGTGGATGTGGTGGATGGGGTAGATGGAGATGACGGGGTGATGAGAAGAGTGAGCAGATGGAGTTGATGGAGTTAAATGAACTGAAAGAACTTAATGATATCAAACAAATTTGACGATAAGAGATGAATAGTGCGGCAGGTAGAACTCGGGCGATTCAAAGCAAACCACTTATGTCGCGATGCAAAGCCATCTTTCACTCTTCAAGCATCCACGTCATCGTTGCGTCTTTGCGTATCAACAGCACGTGCATGCATGCGTTCGTACATGCTGCGTGCGTGCGTGCGTGCGTGCGTGCGTGCGTGCGTGCGTGCGTGCGTGCGTGCGTGCGTGCGTGCGTGCGTGCGTGCAACTCACCAGTATTGCCGATGCCAGTCGCGCCAGTTGAGCCGGTGGGACCTCGCTGACCTTTCTCGCCCGTCTTTCCAGTGCCACCAGTGACCCCGTCGAGACCCTGAAGTCCCGTACTGCCCTGCTGCCCCGTTCGGCCCTGTCGCCCCGTCGCTCCTGCTCGTCCCTGTCGGCCTGGCACGCCCGTCGCTCCCGTCAGACCAGTTGGGCCGGTCGCTCCTAGACAACAATGAACAATTACGTTGACTTGACTGAGAAAGAGCGACAGAAAGACAGACGGATGTCACCCACAATGACCACCAAAGAGCAAGGAAATGGTGCGAATGCGCGTGCGCGTGCGCGTGCGCGTGCGCGTGCGCGTTCGCGTTCGCGTTCGCGTTCGCGTGCGCTTGTGCTGGTGTGTGTACGCGGTGTTGTTGTGTGATGTAGTGTACTGTGTGTGATATAAATAGATAAAATGAAAATTACTGATACAATTGTGACTACGACTTAAAAAAATATTATATAAATAAATTGATAGCAAAAATCATTAATCAAACAAATAATAATAATTAATTAATTAATTAATGTAAAATTTAAACAAAGTAATACATATAATACATATCATTAAATAAATAAATAATATATTGTAGTATACCAGTAAACACCCATTAAACACCAGTAACGACGTCACACGGTCGTCCATCTCACCTGCTCCGCCGGTCGCTCCGGTGAATCCAGCAACTCCGGTTGAGCCAGTCTTACCAGCCGGGCCCTCGGGTCCCTCCGGGCCCGTTCTTCCAGTCCCGCCAGTCACCCCCTTTTCTCCGGTGGCACCTGTAGAACCCGGTAACCCCATGGGGCCGGTACCTCCTGTGCTGCCGCGCTGTCCTGCAAGTCGTTATGTTTTTTTTTATCTTCCGGTTGATGACATAGCAACAAAATACCAGAGATGAAGAGGAAGTTGGAAGGGCCCTGTGTAAAGTGACGTCAGCCAGAAGACATAGAAATTAGGCCAAGTCTGACTATACACACACATTACTAACAGTATAATATAATTGACTTGGTTAAATCTGCACTTTCTGTCTGCACAAATCGACGTAGACGATGTGTTACGATAGTTTTGACATGGTTGGCATAAGATGCTATTGCATTTGTACGTAGGGGGTGAGCAAAACGCCGTCACATGTCGTGTCCGACATATCCCTTATTTGGCAGCGCGGTTGTCACGGGGTTGTCACGCTATTCGCTAATTGTCCTAATTGCTTTCTGATCAAATTTACACTGTATTTCGTAATTTATCACGACTTATCACGAATACACACGTGGCGCAATTACCCATATTCAGCGGGTATTCCGCCGTTTCCAACGAGAACAGCACATCTGTTACAACCGCGTGTACAACTCTCACATACAAACGATGTGTAACGTTTGTGCATTGTTACGATAGAGATGTACCTGTCGGTCCGTGTTCGCCAGTGTGTCCCTGGCGGCCAGTGGCTCCAGTGAAGCCGGTGGGGCCGGTGCTCCCGGTGCTTCCGTGCCGGCCCGTCGCCCCCGTCTTGCCCTCGAATCCACGTCGGCCTGTGGCCCCGCTCGCGCCCACTCGCCCGGTGGCTCCTCTCGGTCCAGTCGCTCCTACACATAACAGTAATAGTGACAATGGTGAAAATGGTGGCAATGGTGACATTGATAACAATAGTGACAATAATGTCACTGTAGTGACAATGGTGAAAATAGTGACAATGGTATCAATGGAAATAGTGATACTGATAACACTGCTAACACTGTTAACACTGGTAACATAACACTGGTAACATAACACTGGTAACACTGATAACATAACAGTGGTAACATAACAGTGGTAACAATGGTAAATCCCCAACAGTCTAGTGGCCGTTTTGTAGGAAATTTATTTTTGGGACAATCTAAACACAAATTTCCAACATCGGCTATAATTATCAGCCGGTCAACACGTACCTGTGGTGCCTTCTTTCCCCGTCCTGCCCTCTGGTCCTGTGCCTCCTGTGGGTCCAGTGTCACCCAAGGGACCTCTGGGTCCAGACCTGCCGGTGGACCCTTGTTGACCTGTATATCCTCGTGGTCCTGATCTTCCAGTGCCACCGGTAACACCCTCTGTTCCCGTCGCTCCCATTTTCCCTGAAGGAGGCGATGAGATTGACGTTCAACACGAGTCGGTTTAGCAAGACAGCCGTCCATGGTGAAACAACCCAGATGGCAAGGGATAAGTAAGGATTTGTCTTAATCGTTATCTTGTCCATATGCTTCTGTCTATGGCTAGTCTGTTCCAAATATATTCGCGTTGCCAGCATTTATTTGCAGAATCGTTGTAAAAATTATTTCAACTACTCATGGTCTGCGTGATAGTGTTCTCTTACCAATGCTATTTCATGTTTCCAAATATTTCCTTCTAAATTGAGAGAACAATATAGTGTTCTCTCCCAGTGTTATTTCATGTTTCCAAATACTTCCTTCTTACTAGAGAAACCGACGTATAGTTGTACGTTTACCTTCGGGGCCTGTGCTCCCGCGTGGTCCTGTAGCTCCGGTGCGGCCGTCGAGCCCAGTTCTCCCTGTGTGTCCAGTATGTCCGATCCCCCCAGCTGGACCCGTGCGTCCGGTAGCGCCTGGTCGACCGTCACGTCCGTCACGTCCTGCGATTCGGGACAAATGAAACAGCAAGTCAAATATATAGTCGTTCGTTCGTGTGTGTTTGTGTGCGCGCGGTGTTTGCGTATGCGTGCGTGTGTTCCGTTATTCTACGTGAATAATTCTACGAAATAAATGGAATAAGAGTTCTCAAGAAATAAATTTATCATTGAATTTTGCTATTATTGGGAGTTATTATTAATCACGACTGCATTTTATTATGATCTAATAATGTTGGCAACCAACTAGGCGAATACACCTACTCATCACGTGACGTATGACAACTGCTAAATCGACATTTTCCGCATATCATTCTTGCTTGAAAAAAGCCGTCTTCGTGTTTGTCATAAAAACAGGGTCAGAATTAGACAAATATACAACGATCCACCTGTCCAGCATCCGTATCTGACGACTTGACGGTCACGTTGCTAAGCAACAGGTTACGTGACGGACAGGTCAGTTCCGGTCGGCGCCGTTTGTCCCACTTACCAGTGTATCCTGTAGCTCCAACGAATCCTCGTTTTCCCGTCGCGCCGGAGGAGCCGGTGTAACCGCGAGGTCCGGCTACTCCAGTGTGTCCATCCCTGCCTGTCGCGCCCGTGCTGCCCGTGTATCCCCTCGGACCAGATCTGCCAGTTCCTCCCGTTACGCCGTCCTTTCCGTCGAGACCTATAACGCACAGACAGCGTCGTTCATAGCTTCGGTTATCCAGGCTCCGTGAGGTGGCAGCACTTTTAAGCCGCTCAACTCTGCCTGGGGAATTAATGGGCTGCAGTTGTAACCGCCATGGCGGCCTTACCCCAGATTAGGGTAGAGACGCTGATTGGCTCAGGCCAACTATGAAATAAAAAATTAATAACGATATACTTTTACAAGATAATGATATCCTATGAAAAGTATTCAATGAAAAGTATTCAACACTTGAACTTATATTAACACAAAAATAAGTACAAATTCAAATTTACAGTTGTTTATAAAATAAGAATTATGGCAGGATTACCCAGTATCGTGATCGAGGAGGCAGCATTGTTTAGCCCCATACGGATAACATACAAATTAAATCAGGATACTTTTTTTTATCAAATAATGCTGTATTCTAAAAACTTTTCAAAATTAAACTTAAATAAATAGAATGACAAATTTGCAGTTGTTTATACAAAAACAGAAATTTCGGCAGGATTTATCAGTGTCCGTGAGGTGGCAGCACTGTATAGATCACGCGGATAAATTATTCATAAGCCGGCAGAATCACCAGAATGTCTTTACGGCGTTGCCGACCGACAGTCGGTTAAGCAAGACTATACGTCGTTCAAACTCTGAAGTATCAGCGCACCGGAAACGTCATCAACTATAGCCTCGATTACCCAGGCTCCGTGAGAACAGAAATACAAATTTGCAGTTGTTTATAAAGGCTGTGTAACGGAGGTGTATTCATTCAAAAAATGGCCAGACACGTACCTTCTGGCCCGGTGGGTCCTGTGACTCCGGTGGACCCGCGGTCGCCCCGTGGACCAGTGAACCCTGTGTCACCGAATGGTCCTTGTCGTCCGGTGTTGCCAGTTAGACCCCGCGGACCAGCGTTTCCGGTGGATCCAGTTTGTCCTAGTAACAGATGGAAGTGTAATGTAGGTCATGTTGTGTATTAAGTGCTAGCCCGTTTGTAACATTCAGAACAAGTGTCATAATATACTAGAAAATATACATACTCTACACAAGGTAAAGTAGACTACATAAGAAGGTAAAGTAAAGTAAACTACATAAGAAGGTAAAGTAAAGTAAACTACATAAGATAAAGTAAAGTAAACTACATAAGGTAAAGTAAAGAAAAGTTTACTTTACTTTAAGTAAAGTAAACTAGACAAGGTAAGGTAAAGTAAACTACACAAGGTAGAGTACACTACATAAGGTAAAGTAAACTACACAAGGTAAAGTACAGTAAACTACGCAAGGCAAAGTAACGTAAGAGACACAAGGAAAAAAATACATAAGGCAAAGTAACGTAAAAAACATAAGGCAAAATAACGTAAAATACATAAGGCAAAGTAACGTAAAATACACATAGCAAAGTAACGTAAAATACATAAGGCAAAGTAACGTCAAATACACATGACAAAGTAACGTTAAATACACATGGCAAAGTAACGTAAAATACATAAGGCAAAATAACGTCAAATACACATGGCAAAGTAACGTAAAATACACATGGAAAAGTTAAGTAAACTACACAAGGCAAAGTAACGTAAACTACACAAGGCAATCGAACACTATTTCGACTTCCCTTGGAAATATTCTGTTTATTCTTATAAATTTAAATAAGTCCGTATTTTTTCAAAAATAAATAACCTGTACCGGCGCATTCCCCACCCTCACACGTCAACCCCTTCACACTCTTACACAAACACTCCATCTCCCGTCATACACCTCTCCCCTCACACACCCGCACACACCACGTACATCCCCATACACCCCTAACCGCAAACTCTCCACACCCTCAATCCACCCAGACACCCACCCGTCTCTCCTTGGAGCCCTTGTGGTCCTCTCGCTCCAGACGCTCCGGTCGGGCCCTTGCTTCCTGTGCCGCCAGTGGTTCCGTCGTTGCCTTTCAGTCCGGTGGCCCCTCTGTCGCCTTTGGCTCCCGGAAGTCCCCGACTCCCGTCTCGCCCCGCGGCACCAGCCGCACCTAGGACAGAGAAAGGTCATTGTACGACGCCATCTTAAATTATATCGTTAGCTTAAGGATGATTCTTGATTTCTATATTTGCAGCCATCATGTTTTTTGCTGCCGACATTTGCATTTAACACCATGACTCCTGGACTAAACGTGATAACGTTTTGTATAACTAGCAGGAGATTTAAACCATACCGGTTTTTTTGTAATTATTTTATATGAATTGTTTTAACGTAATCTCTGTTTTGAGATTAATACTTCGAATCAACTTAAAAAGGCTTACTCATATTTCAAGAAAAGTACTGATCGAGGGCGTATGGTCATACTTGTTATAAGGAAAAATCCCTGGCGCCATTACTGACGACAAAATGTGGCGACACTTCGTGGAGACTGGTTAATCGTACCTTGACAATGCCTAACTTTTCACGGACTACAGTGAAATTTGAACATCTGCCTTCACTTCACAAAACATTACTCTGGCGCTGTGTCACTCGCCTTTATCTCCCGTGTATCCAGTCGCGCCTTGATAGCCGCGATATCCCCTCTCTCCCTGACTGCCTTGCTCTCCCTTAGAGCCCTTCTCACCCGTGTAGCCGGTAGCTCCGTCTCTACCCGGCCGGCCGACTGGACCTACAGGACGTAATCACAAGGTTGATAACCTTACTCGTACAACAGTCGTATGAATGTAACGCTTATTAATAATGCAGTGGACGCATACCAAACAGAAGCACGTCAGACAATAGAGCAAATTCATTACAATTCGTTACAAACTTAAGACTTGTAACAATGTATAATTTCCGCATAAAATACTTATCTACGTAGAGTCCACAGCGAGAGAGACGGTGGGCAAATGGAGGGTGAGAGTGAGAGTGAGGGTGAGGGTGAGGGTGAGAGTGAGGGTGAGGGTGAGGGTGAGGGTGAGGGTGAGGGTGAGGGTGAGGGTGAGGGTGAGGGTGAGGGTGAGGGTGAGGGTGAGGGTGAGGGTGAGGGTGAGGGTGAGGGTGAGGGTGAGGGTGAGGGTGAGGGTGAGGGTGAGGGTGAGGGTGAGGGTGAGGGTGAGGGTGAGGGTGAGGGTGAGGGTGAGGGTGAGGGTGAGGGTGAGGGTGAGGGTGAGGGTGAGGGTGAGGGTGAGGGTGAGGGTGAGGGTGAGGGTGAGGGTGAGGGTGAGGGTGAGGGTGAGGGTGAGGGTGAGGGTGAGGGTGAGGGTGAGGGTGAGGGTGAGGGAGGGAGAGGCAGGGAGATAATAGATCGAGAGGTAGAAGTGGGACAAAGAGCCGGACAGACATAGACAGCAGAAAAGGTATGCACGTAGACGTAACTGCAAAACAGTAACTGTCAACTTACCCGTTGATCCAGTGTTTCCCAGCGGTCCATTATAACCTCGTTCACCCTGAACTCCCGTACTTCCGGTTGCTCCAGTTGGACCGCGTTCTGAGAAAAGAAAGTCCTTTACGATTACCTCACTGAAGCATGCTTCCGGCAAAAGGCTCTTACACACCTGCGCTATCGTAATGGCTACATAAATTATAAATCGATGGTTTCACGTACAACTTATACAGTATAATCATTTAATTGTTATTAAGACATTCACATTTATTGAGCAATTGGCGTAATCTGTCTATACAATGTTGCAGTCACTATGAAATTGCGTTTCAAGTTAGTACAAACTCTTGACTGTTTTCCTACTCGCTGTATAATCACTACAAAATTGCGTTATACGCGATACGAATACTGGTTGTTTACTTACTCGCTGGCGCCTGGGTTGTGGTGGTAGTAGTAGTAGTAGTAGTAGTAGTAGTAGTAGTAGTGGTCGGTGTCGTTTTCACGACGCCGTCACATTTATCGCTGAATATTTTATCTAAGAGTTCGTTCAATCCAGCCTCGAAGTTTTCCGACAGGAGGTAGTTCTGGTTCTCTGTGTGCGGCGGAGAGGAGATGCCTCTCACTTCCTCCATTTTCACCTTTGTCGTGACTCCGATGGAGTAAATTATGATTCCTGCGTCGTGTGCCGCCTCTGCTTCAGGGACTGTATCTTCGGGTTTGACAGTCGATTCTCCGTCAGTGATGACGATGGCGACGTTGGGTACCCCGGGCCGGTCTCCGTGCGCGGCCGTGAACTGCACCGTGCGCATCTCTCGGATACCGCCGGCCGTGTTCGTGCCATGGCCGTCGTACGGGATACTGGAGATGGCATCCATCACAGCTGTCTTGCTGTTGTGTGTGTTCAGGTAGAACGAGTTGACGACATCAGTCGAATATCGCACGACACCCACCTGAGTGGCGGACGAGCTGATGGTACGCTTATCAACGATCTTGTTGACGAACGCCAACAGGCGGTTCCAGTTTCCCTGAGCTGCGAATTCTATGCTTCCGGAACTGTCCATGACGAACACAAGGTCCATGGCTGGATTGCACGGATCTGTAACAGCATACATGTCATATGAAGGCACTTACTTTGACAGCACATTACACCTAAAAAGGTGCATAATCGTTCAACAAGAAACAAACCGTGGGAATTTAACAGGATTGAATGGACGGCTAATGATAATCGCCAACTTAGTTACCAATGTATATTTAAGTATAACAATTATGAAAAGATAATTCGATCGGCTGCAATCGGCTACAATCATTGCTAGATTAGTCAGCAATTCATAATCACTGCAATAGTTTGGAGATTTGTTTTTACGCCAAATACAACCGTATCATTCAGCATACAGAAATATATTAGATGTTTCTGTAGAATTATGTGATTTGATTTGATTTGAATGAGACCTCACAAGATCATACCGCAATACTAATTATGTAATGGAACGTTGTCCAGTGTTGAAAAAACTAGACAGGAGATTAGATCACACAGCGGTGACACGATGTTTCAATAGTTGCGGAAGCCGCAAGTCTTCATTCAACTGTGAGTTTGAAATCTCTCATACACTGTAAGGCGAATACCTTACGACGAACAATATACAACGTATCATTGGCATTCCATGTAGATAATACACTTTAACCTATCGTATTATGGTGGCTACACGTATGGCACCAGTCAATTCTGGTGCTCAAAGAAAATGCTGGAGTCAAACCCAGGTTTGGTGTGTGTGTGTGTGTGTGTGTGTGTGTGTCGACCCGGGTGCATTGTTCTTACCTTTAGCCCTGCAGGCATATGATACGAGGTTATCAGCCACGGCTGTGAGACTGTTGAAGTTCTTTGCCACGTAGTAGTTTTCATTCTCCCTCTCCGGCATGGACGCCATCTTACGCAGTTCCACCACGTTGATACGGTCAGTGATGCCGACGGTGTAGATCTCGATTTTGGCACGGCGGGCGGCTTCGGCGTTGGGGATCGTATTCCCCTTATCGCGGGTGGAGTTTCCGTCGGTGACGATGATAGCCATGTTGGGCACGTTGGGCCTGTCGCCGTTCTGGGCCGTGAACTCCGTGTTGTGCATCAGGCTGATGCCGGCGGCCGTGTTTGTGTTTTCGCCAAGATACTTAATCTGTCTGATGGCGTTCTTCATCGCGTTCTTTGTCGAGAACGCGTTCAGATGGAACTCACTCACTGCGTTGTTCCCGAACTTGACGACTCCGATGCGCACGTATCCGTTGTCAATGCTCAAGTCGTCGACAATGCGCTCGATGAACCTGAGCAACAGGTCCCAGTTGTCCTGCCCTGGGCGGTTACTGTCACGAATGCTGCCGGAACTGTCGACTACGACCACGATGTCAGCCTTGAAGTTGACACACTCGGCTGGAAGGAGAGAAAACGCCTGTATTACCTAAAGTCGATATCAAATATGATCGATAGAGAACATGACTCGAAACACACATGGCTAGTGGATATGCTTGAATAACCATGATAAGGTCATGAATGATTAAACGACACTTGACTAAAGATGTTATGCATGTTTTCATGGCATATTACTACCAATAATGTTGTCGCATAAAATGTGAGGCACGTGTTTCATAAAATGGCTAGCTACAACACAACTGTACTATTTTCGACATTACCAACAGCTACGACATCGCAAGTACTTACTCCTGACAGCTGACGTTGAAGTGAACAGAAAACAGCCAGCGACGAAAGCGCAAAGTATCGCGCCTGCGATCCTCATGTTGACTGCTGCAATTAACAGAAAGTGTATTATTCACGATGCAAAACGTTACTAAATGTACAAAAGAAACCGATCCGTAAACAATTCCTTCGATATGATAGACACTACTTTACTACATAAAGTAACGTCAAAGACATCGCAACATTCCGTTGGTTTGCAACCGCATCGATATTAATATGTTCGTCTATTCAAGTTGCCTCAGTGGATTACGAGATCACTCGGACCGAACATTGTCCTTTATTCGAGTATCGCTGCAAACCATACTATTAACATCACTGCGATTAGAAACCCGTTGGAGCTTGCGTTGCCTTTGCGATGCAGATTCAACCCAATCGATTTACATTTCCGTGATTCTCAATTATTGATGACGCCCGGCAGTCATTAGTTGAACGGCTTCCCGGTCACGTAACTCTCATCGTGATCACGGCGAGCCGGAAACACGAAACATACCGTCTTAACGGCCATGATTAGCCTAGTCCACTTTCAGGTGCCCTCTGTATAAACTGCCATCAACGCTATCGCCCGTTTTTTTGCGAATCTGTGGATTTCGGCCAGCACGTTAAATAATTAAAACGCCCGTCGAATATATCTACCGAATACCTTTCGGGCAGACTTATATAGGCGTACGGATATTCTAACATGTCTTCATATATGTGGTAGTCAATATAGCGTTATACCTTGACTATGATAATAAGATAGTAAGCAGCGAAACAAATATGGCAAATAATGCATGACTTAACATTGGTAAATTCAGTTGTCGACATAAGATCGAATTACAATTTTTTGGTGTACTTACCCTACTCGCACTCGGGTCGAAACGACTGGCTCTAACGACCACAGAGATCCTGCAACAAGAGACGAAAACACATCGTGTACTCACACCGTCTGGCCTACACGCGTGCCTCTACACACACTCACACACAACGTTCTACGCGCTGTCACACTTGCTACACGCCGGGAACTCCGCCCGCCGATGGAAGATGCGCGTTAATTACACTACAGATGGCGTTGCGAACGCCCCAGCACGCGACGACCTCTAGGTAATGCCTCGACACGGGCACGATCACGTGATCGCCGCCAGTTTGCGGCGGCCGCACAATACCCTGGCGTTATCGACACATTGTAGTTGCGGCGCTCCGACGGATTGTCTGTGACAATGGCGGAGATTTGAGAGGCGCTCAAAAGAGCCGACGACTCCGCTATGTGCGTGCCGATAATGGAGAAGAACAGAGATAAGCAGACAACCAAGGCGGAATCAGCCACACGGAACGAGTCGCTTGGAGGCAGCCACGCGGCACGCCCATTTCTACAAGCTCGTGGCGACGATGTACATCGATTGGCTGTTTTGTTTGGCTTCCCCGCCATTGTCATAGACAAGCAGTGACCCATCATTGAACATCGTATTATAACAACATTGTAACTATTACCACCAATTTGATAGAGAGAACATTCTACAGTTCATACGTTGGTGTTTTAGTTACCACATTCTTAACGTAATGTACACCACCGTGACTCATGATAGTAATCTCTCAAACAGATCAATGGCAACTCAGTCAACGTATCATGTTGCATTCATCGAAAACAATAATAATCGGTGTTTGGCAGTGATTTTTCATACTACAATACTACAGTTCCAAAATAGAGGTCATATTTGGCAGTACAGTAGAAACCAAAGCCAAACAAACGGTAGTAGAATATTCCTCTTGCTGCAATGCAGCAATGCGTAAGCATTTAAGTGTATGTCTACGACCCGTAGCCGACAACGGCTGATTGTGCAAAATGGCGCTTAATACAACAAACACGCATTTCACGCCGAGCAGGATTCGCATTGACTGATCGTTCACAGCCGATTTCATCACTGGAAAATCGATTGACACAAGTTTGACATTTGAGTATACCGCCGTTATTAATGAGATTCCGGCGAGAATATTAAGAATTTAACACCATGCTATTATTTGCGTGCAATGCCATGTTGTTCAGGATAATTCGCATGTGTTCACCCATGTCTCTCCAAAAATAGATAAATGATGACCGTCATAACATGTTTTTACTATAACCACGCCGCGGTATAGCAACCGAAAAAGGTGGTTTGATATTGTGAAGCTTTCTGGATAAATCATATGGATCATCCATAAAAACAAAAATCACGTTCAGTCCGATAAAAAAACCAATACCAGTTCAATACTAGTCTACATGACAATGGGACCCACCGATGAGTATCACACGCAGGTGAAACAGCCATTTGTGCCAATGCTAAATTCTGATTTCCTTCCTGGTATAACGGCTGTTATGGGTTTCTATCCAGGAAACCCGGCATACTACGTACAGGCAAACAGTGCTATTTTATTTTAATTAACAGGGTAATTAACAAGGGATATTCGATTAAGAAAAACCTGGGATATTCAGTTATGGAAAAACAAATATATCAACTGTACGTGTGAAACAGATCTTGTTTATCGTGTGTGGGTAAAGCAGGAACAGTGCGCCCAGATTACGCGACATTTACAATTCCTACACTACTTGCCGACAGAAGTATAGACGTGACCACTCAAGCGTGACCGGTCTCGTGGAACGCCTAAAAGTATATTTAATGGACTGCCATGCAATATGTGCATATAGACTATCGATTGTAGGATTGCAGTGTCAAAGTCCTCAACACTAGGGTCATGTTTGTCTTGGAATATTCGAGTGTCAACCAATAGCCACTGCAAGTGGCGCCAATACCTGCACAGACTTGCCGATCGTTGTAGATCCGCTCCGATCAATGTATGTTCATTAAACTTATTGATATTGACTGGGATCACTAGCACGACGTGTTATTACTCAGTATCAAATTCCCACGCACGCCGAACTGTCTAGATCAGGTAAACCAGAGCACTCGATAACGGATGTTGATTGTCATACCGTAATTGCTGTTGTCAAAACGTTACTGCACTTATCTCTGCAACAACGCGTTGTGATTATTAAATTGTTCCTATCAATACCATAATATATGGGTTATCAGCGCATTAACGAGCTACATATTTAAATTATTAGTATATTTTGTTATGAATAAACAATTGATTTGTCGACTGAAACAGAGCGAGCACGGTGGTCTAGGAATTATTCTTATGTGGGATTACGCGGATTATGGATCACAAACGACAACTATCCATACAGAAGCGTAGTCATGTGTTGATATAATTTCCAATCCCGTTATTCGGTTCACCGAATCTGGCGTTTCTACTAATAGGTTTAAGATCGGCTTATCCATGCCCATTAAAGACAACTTTACGAAGCCATGGATACCATCCATGAATACATGGTTTCCTAACTTAAAGAAGTGAATAGATTAGCGGTGGTTTAAACGTTAATGGTGTTGGTTTTGGGTTATAATTGCGAAACAATGTAAAGTGTGTGGGGCTTGCTTGGATTGATGAAGGAAGTAACATGGATGTGCGCACGCAGGCTAAACCGGATGAGCAGCATGGAGAAGAGGGAGGGGAAGCAATTCACGTGGAATGGAAATGTATTGATGGCCTGCGTGGAACCAGATGGCGTACATCAGTCAGGAACATTTGCGGATGGAAAGACAAAGAGAAGTTTGGGGTGGAGCGAAACAACTGGTTTTGGAGAAATAGTAAAATTAAGTCTGCTGAGCACGGAAAGAAGCAATTACGGGAAGAGATTAGAATTAAGACATACACGAGGATAGAGAGTGAGGATGAGAAACACATATGTAAGCAACGATGTTGCAAGAAGAGACATAGCAGAAGGGGTGACCAATGGAGACGATTGCCATAGATTTGAATTACTCATCGAGCAGGCAAACTTAAGCAATGCGTTCGATAGGAATCAATATAAAAAACAATAGGATTTATTCCGAGGAAGAACTTTCTACTAATCCAATGCATGAAGAGACCCTGTCATGGCGTCAGCGAGGTATCTGAATGCCGCATATTGACTAAATGCATCGTTGCGTACAATGGGTCAATGAACAGGCGGTATATATCGGTTTCAGGACAGGTCAGTCTTACAATAGGCTGGAATTAATTCATACCCAGCCAGTCACTACATTGCCGAAGCGCGTACGCATGTTCAGATAACGATCACTGTCCAATTGAAATCACGATGACCTTAAGTCGTGAGATCTCACCTTGCGATATTCGCCCTCAAAGGTCGTCAACTAGAACGAAAGATTTGCGGACAGGCATTATTGAGTGGGTGTTTGAACCACAATGGAATATTTACTTGAATGGGCGCCAACGTTACGGTAGATATCGTTACCACGCCGTGGCCGCAAGAACATGAATAGACAATGCTAACTAGAGTTGTATGACTTTCGACGAAAATTCTGACTAGCTGCCGGACATTCCACTGCATTTCATAGCTCGCTACAGTGACCTCGTCTAGACAGTGCTACGAACACCGATACTGCTGTAACGAAGCATATAAAATAATGTGGCCGATCAATGTAGTACGGTCGATGGCTCATTAATTCACATTAGATGCAATGGCGCAACGTACAAATGTGCAAACACTCGGTGATATGTAACAGTACGTGACACCAGTCCGTACGTGACACGATCCTAGTTTACAAGACGCAACTTCTACGTGATTGATCTCGTTAATTTATGGTAATCTCGTACGACTTGCGATAATTCACGGGAATATTTCACGGGAATATTTTTTAACATGGTTATATGTGTCGCTCGTACATGTGAAAACTATATATATAATGGTTGTTCTGTTAGCTGCATTGCGTAACCAGATGCATTACGTAGCCAATTTTTTCTCTCGGCGGACATGTATTTTCCCCACAGTGAACAAAACATACTTCTGCGGGTACCATTTAACCTGATCGAAGTATAGATATACAGCCTACACGCTGGCACAGTGCGGTCACGTCTCTAGTCAGCTGGTCCGCCTTAGGTTAGAGATTAGGATAGAGAAGAGAATATACGTCATTAAGGGTGAATACAGTTGGACTATAATTACGAAGCAGAACCAGGCGCAGGATACAAAACAGGATGCCACAACAACGTTGACCTCTCGTGCATCGGGACATCTCATGACCCTTGCGAGGCTGTCTAGCGACGATGACTGGAGATAAGGCGTGTAAGGAGCGTCCCGTGACGGCTCGTGTCGAGGCACAGACAAAGCCGCAGCAGTGCCCGCAAGGGACGAACGAGTCCGACACTTGCACACCGCGGGGCGCGGAAAGGGTGAATCGTATCGACGGCGGGACCCTCGAGGTTGTCGCTACGACCGCGAAGAGAGAATCACTTACCTACCCGGGAATCTACGCTAATAAGTTTCGATTGTGAGGCAATTAACCAATTTCAACGAATGCGAGTGTGTTTGCGAGGGTGAACAACAGATGAAGTAGATTCGTTGAGAGGATGGTCAACACTCGTTGAGTGAATGTGGAGAACACTCTATGGTTGCCAATGTCTGATATATGCAAGATCGGAGAGAGAGAGATCGGAGAGAGAGAGAGAGAGAGCGGAGAGAGAGAGAGAGCAAGATGGGGAGGAGTTGACAGACAATGACAGATACATATGTAGACGGATAATTAATGACATTCATGTTACCAAGTAGGGATGCAGCGACGGAGAGAGAGAGGAGGAGAGAAAGGAAGGATGGAAGAAGGGAGGGAGCAAGAGGGAGGCAGAGACGGAGAGAGAGAGACTGACAGTCAAACAAAAACAGACAGAACCCTCAACAGATACAGGGAAAGTTGGATAACCACATTATAATTATAAGCGAACATACAGAGGCGAGTCACAAATAGAGTTAGCTAAATATACATAATATTTATAATTAATCCCTGAGGCATACAAATACACGCCGATTCGCAGACATTGCGACAGACGCACAAGGATAGAGAGGAGAAACAGACAGACGAACACTAGTCTCTATTTCTTAGACCGAGTCGAAATGTCGACACAATACGCGGCCATTGTACCACAAACAGCTTACACAAGTGTTTGTGCCATCGCTATAGGTTATGCATACGTGTTCATCCACCCGTGCCCGGCTACGATACTAGTCCACGGCCGCTGCTCACCCACGCGTGAAGACGCCAAACCGGCAATTGCCAGCCGGCGCATTAAGAGCCGGCGAAGGCCGCTCCCAGAACTGTCTCGGACGATTCGTACACAGAATCCGTGCTACTAGCTACATGCAACTTGCCAAACAAACCCAACACACACACCACACTATTGAGTTTGAAGAAACATTACTTAGATACGCAAAACATTCATTATATACCTACGCAAAACCTTGAGTAACTTTTTAACAGTCACGAATAGAAATGTGTAGAATTCACGCAACCGACCAACTACTGACAGAGTGTCCGCCTGTCCCATTATATAACTGGCGCTAGTCTATTTTTCTTTCAACATCGCGCGTTTTAACGCAAGTTCCCCGGAATTAATGTTTGATTATTGCGAACCCGTCGGTATAGTTGACGGTGAGATATATCCACTTTAAAAGTTAAGAACAGTGAAGACGTGAAACCAAAAAAGAACGAGGAGTGGCCGACTTACAAATGCAGCCTTGCAAGACCTGACGCACACCTAGACTTCTGGCAGACCGACTGGTACACTTAGTTGAAACTATTCATCGTCTTTTTTACCTACTCGACACGACGCCAGTGCAACTATAACCGAGTTAATTATATGCATTCGACAGTGAATTCCGCATTGCAACCCTTTATCAGCAATTGTGTTGGCATGCAAGGAAGGGGCGCGAACTTCTGACGCGCGTTTTGTATATTGCCGGCTTTGGCAATGGAAGAGCCAGCCGCGTTCGTGCGGCGTTTAAGTAACACTCCACACACTGCCCTGCGCAAATAACACCGACAATACGTTACACGACCGAGTGCTTTTGTGTCTATGGCACCAGCAGGCGAGAAGCAAAAAAACACCCTTTAGTATGCTATCAATTCACGTCGCTTACTTCTTTCAAGACACCCTTCAAACAGGAAGAGACACCGGCAAGATAGGTCTGCGCTACACAAGTTGGAACATTCAAAGTTTTCAACCTGCACATTCTATCCCTATCCATTGCGTGAAGCTCCATTGAAAAACCTGCTTGTGTAAACTTACTGGTCAGCAAGAATGGTCACTCACCTTTCACAGACTTGACTCGAGTGTCCGAAGGAAGGACGGTGAGTGAACGCGTTTCCCGCTGCGCCGAACTTAAGTCCGGAGAACGACACGCCCGCGCGTCACGTGGTTGCACAGGCGGGTCACGTGAGCAGCCGGCGTTTTGCCGGCACCAGGTCGTAGAACCAGTTGGTGGCTTAACGACTGAGTGCGTCTTAAAGGGGGTGTCAGTGTGGTCGGTGTACAGTGTGACCCGCCGAGACGAGACGCCGGCCCGACCCGGCCCGGCCCTCCAGGTGACGGCGAGTGGGCGGGAGTGGTTCGAAACATTGATCCACCCATGCGTGACCGAGGACAGTTGTGTAAGACACATACACAGGATACAATGATGTTGATGATGATGATGATGAAGATAACGATGACGATAATAATAAAAGTAATAGTAATAGTAATAGTAATCGTAAACATAAAACACTTTATATTTTATTTTATTTAACACCACACCGGGACAGTTCACGGTTCTTTTAAGGTACAGAAAATAAGATTGTTTTACTTTACAATATAAAATATGTTTTATAACGAAATAATAACAACAACAATAAACGCCACTGTAAACATGGTCGATATAATAACTCATATATGTATATATATATATATATATATATATATATATATATATATATATATATATATATATATATATATATATATATATATATATGTATATATATATGTATATATACGTTTATGGAATGAGAGATGAAATACTGGCAAAGAGATCACTTGCCAAGAAAGTGGAGGGAAAAGGGACGGGCGTAAGATCGAGAAATCGAAGTGAGGCCTGCTCCTTTGGAAAGTGTGGGAGGAGAATGGAGAACAACAGTAACAACAACAGATAGGAGTTGGAGATTGTTGATAGATAACCTAGTGAGAGATATGTGAGGAAAGAAAAAACGAAGAAAAAGACCCTGATAATCATTGCCAATCTCACCCGTGACGACAGGGATAATATAAGGTTTGTTCTCGCTCTCTGTCTCTCTGTCTCTCTGTCTCTCTGTCTCTCTGTCTCTCTGTCTCTCTGTCTCTCTGTCTCTCTGTCTCTCTGTCTCTCTGTCTCTCTGTCTCTCTGTCTCTCTGTCTCTCTGTCTCTCTGTCTCTCTGTCTCTCTGTCTCTCTGTCTCTCTGTCTCTCTGTCTCTCTGCCTCTCTGCCTCTCTGCCTCTCTGTCTCTCTGTCTCTCTGTCTCTCTGTCTCTCTGTCTCTCTGTCTCTCTGTCTCTCTGTCTCTCTGTGTCTCTGTGTCTCTGTGTCTCTGTGTCTCTGTGTCTCTGTCTCTCTGTCTCTCTGTCTCTCTGTCTCTCTGTCTCTCTGTCTCTCTGTCTCTCTGTCTCTCTGCCTCTCTGTCTCTCTGTCTCTCTGTCTCTCTGTCTCTCTGTCTCTCTGTCTCTCTGTCTCTCTGTCTCTCTGTCTCTCTGTCTCTCTGTCTCTCTGTCTCTCTGTCTCTCTGTCTCTCTGTCTCTCTGTGTCTCTGTGTCTCTGTGTCTCTGTGTCTCTGTGTCTCTGTGTCTCTGTCTCTCTGTCTCTCTGTCTCTCTGTCTCTCTGTCTCTCTGTCTCTCTGTCTCTCTGTCTCTCTGTCTCTCTGTCTCTCTGTCTCTCTGTCTCTCTGTCTCTCTGTCTCTCTGTCTCTCTGTCTGCCTGTCTGCCTGTCTGCCTGTCTCTCTCTCTCTCTCTCTCTCTCTCTCTCACCTTCTCCCCCTCTCTCTCACTATATATATATATATATATATATATATATATATATATATATATATATATATATAATATAATATAATATATATATATATATATATATATATATATATATATATATATATATATATATATATATATATATATATATATATATATATATATATATATATTAGGAATATATGTGTTTTATTTCATTTTCTGCTATTTAATGTATAGTTGATATGTATAATCATGCATCTATCATGAATTGCGAAATAACCTTGTTCATTCAGTCATCCACATACGGGGAGGTTGTGTGGGCGCGCGTGCAATCTACGTCAACATTTCAATGTAATCTGTTCAATCTACTACGTACATCTTTTGATTGTGGTTAGCGTAAACAACTAGGGGTGACAAGTAGCGTGAATGAAAAAGGTAAATAGGCATAAAATGGGGGGGTGTGAAGTTCTTAGAAAACCAGTGCTAAAGTGTAGTTTGAAGCTAGAGTATTTTGCGTGTTTTATTTGGAGATCCCTCATGGGGAGGTGCATTTGGAGTTTGTTTTGGAGATCCCTGATGGGGTGGTGCATTTGGAGTTTATTTTTGGAAATCCCTCATGGGGTGGTGCATTTGGAGTTTGTTTTTGAGATCCCTCATGGGGTGGTGCATTTGGAGTTTGTTTTTGGAGATTTGTAGTTTGGTTTTGGAGATCACTCATGGGTGGTGCATTTGGAGTTTGTGTTTGGAGATCCCTCACGGGATGGTGCATTTGGAATTTGTGCTTGGAGATCCCTCATGGGGTGGTGCATTTGGAGTTTGTTTTTGGAGATTTGTAGTTTGGTTTTGGAGATCCCTCATGTGGTGGTGCATTTGGAGTTTGTGTGTGGAGATCATTCAAGCAGAGGCGCTGTTGGAGGTTTTCTTTTGAGAAGCTTCAGCGCCCTGAATATTCAGACGTCAGTAACTAACAGAGTTTTCGTGGGCAAATGGGTAAATACACATGCAAATAGAAACGGGTGAAATGGAAAATGTCACGTTTCCTGAAATAAATCTGTACATGGATTAATGAGGTCGGCCTCGTTAGGAGGACAAGAACAACGAGGAGAACAACGACACATTATTATCAGAACAAGTCTGTCCATAGCCCAGAACTCAACTGGAAATCGAGGCTTGGATAACATATGACTGCAGCGTTTCTAATTTGAATTGTTTTCAGCGCTCGGTATAATAGTTATATTAGACAAGCTAGTATTTACCAGAACATTTACGCCAAACCGACCTTTCCATGCTGCCACTGCCAGGGTGCCTATCGTCATTAGTGTTCCTTCTTTATTAATACAACTAATCACCACTGACATAAGCATCGCATTCAAAGGGAACATGTACCGGAATTAAACGTTGACCCAAAACCTCTTCTACGTCTCAACCGTAGCATCATTGAGCATAATGTATCGCAGTACTTGTTACTATCCTGCTCTTTCCATGAGTAACTGTACGAGGCTTCTTTAAAATATCACACGTTGAGATCATTGGTTTACCTACAACAATGCTGTCCCAAATGATCGACCGTGCAATCTTGAAGAAAAGCGCGCGCTGTCGCTGCTGAGTCTGATCACCCGCTCTTGACATATGTTCATGTTCTTCCGTCTCGAAGGAGATTTCGATGCATAAAATGCAAAACGGCTCGCTACAGCGGGAGTTTTGTGCCTGTGTTATGTTAAATTAGTGATATTGATGCCAACGGGTTTGCTTTTTGTGTGGTTACATTTTGCATTTCATCTGTGTTTTGTGACAATCGTTTCTTTACATATTTTAGAGGCGATCATGAGTTGTACGATGCATATCCTGTTTTAAGGACATTAAAGTGAATTTAATTGAATTTAAACTAACATGTGGTTTAAGGAATTTGAAACACAACAGATAACTACACCAGCGATGCCACAAAAATATTTTCACCAAGCGAAGTAAACAAGTATTTTTTTCGTAATCCGACTAAAAGGACGCCTTTGGTTATGACGTCATACGCGCACTGAGGGTCACACTGTTGTGTTTTTTTGCTTGTCTACTTTTCCCTGTAGGGCCTATCTGTAGCAATAACTATCTGTGGCGGCATACCTACATGGCTGGTATGCACGACTTTAAACGTCTTCTTTTATATAGCGTAAACGACTCAACGACAAGAGAACTTCCGCCAGGACCTACGAACACTTTTGATTGTGCCATCTGTACCCGTCAGTGTTCGTCGCGCATTAGTCTACACAGTCACCAACAAGCGCACAACTGACTCGGAACTAGATCCGTCACACTCTACGCATTCGTTCGTTCGTTCGTTCGTTCGTTCGTTCGTTCGTTCGTTCGTTCGTTCGTTCGTTCGTTCGTTCGTTCGTTCGTTCGTTCGTTCGTTCGTTCGTTCGTTCGTTCGTTCGTTCGTTCGTTCGTTCGTTCGTTCGTTCGTTCGTTCGTTCGTTCGTTCGTTCGTTCGTTCGTTCGTTCGTTCGTTCGTTCGTTCGTTCGTTCGTTCGTTCGTTCGTTCGTTCGTTCGTTCGTTCGTTCGTTCGTTCGTTCGTTCGTTCGTTCGTTCGTTCGTTCGTTCGTTCGTTCGTTCGTTCGTTCGTTCGTTCGTTCGTTCGTTCGTTCGTTCGTTCGTTCGTTCGTTCGTTCGTTCGTTCGTTCGTTCGTTCGTTCGTTCGTTCGTTCGTTCGTTCGTTCGTTCGTTCGTTCGTTCCTTCGTTCGTTCGTTCGTTCGTTCGTTCCTTCGTTCCTTCGTGCCTTCGTTCCTTCGTTCCTTCGTGCCTTCGTTCCTTCGTTCCTGCGTTCCTTCGTTCCTTCGTTCCTTCGTTCCTTCGTTCCTTCGTTCCTTCGTTCCTTCGTTCCTTCGTTCCTTCGTTCCTTCGTTCCTTCGTTCCTTCGTTCCTTCGTTCGTTCATTCGTTCATTCGTGTGTCTAACCGTGTGTCGTCAGTGGAGCACCCTTGACGACAACCCCACAATGTGCTTCCACCTGTGCCGGTGTTTCGCTGCCACTTGTGCCTCGTAGACGTTGAGGCCGGTCCTCTCTTTGACGTTGTCCTGTCAGGTCTATTCTGTCTGCCTGTCCTTCCTTTCCCTCTCACTGTGCCTTGGATGATGTCGTTTTGCTTGTTTACTTTTCCCACAAGCAAACAACTCGTTATATGACATATTGAACTGAAATTATTATTCAGTATGCATTATTTGTAACGCGATAACAAGCCGGCTGAGGGGCTCGGTTGTATCATTGACCATAAAAGCCATTAACTCTTGCGATAATCAGACAGACAATTCTAAATTAATAATGATTTGTCCATATCGTGTTTTTGCATCGAATTCCCAGACAGTATACAACAGATTCCTTTACAAAGGCATATTAAGCTATCTTATCTTACTATCTTTTATATAGCTAGAATATACAAGGGCCACAGTGGCCTAAGTCTGTTATTTAACCTCCAGCAAACAATCGTTTGTTTTGTTGCTAATATCGTCATACCATCGTCTTCATCGATGTTTGCTGGTGTTGTTGGACATATTCCCTACACGTCATGACAATGCAATTATGGTGCAGCGTAGAATGGTTGCAATTTAGGAACAAATCTCCAGGTAATGAGGTCGGAGTATGATTGTTCACCACATAACTTCTTTCAGCACGAAGCGATGCCGCGTCAGTGTAATGTGCGTCATTTAATAAACCTATGTAGTATCAGTGGTCACACAGAGCTCTTGCAGGCAAACGTATCCTCTCCAATTTGGTGTATAATGAACGTTCGCAATAAATAGGCATGACGCATATTCGTGTTTAAAATCGATATCCCCGTGTTCCATATGTGTGTGTGTGTGTGTGTGTGTGTGTGTGTGTGTGTGTGTGTGTGTGTGTGTGTGTGTGTGTTTGTGTTTGTGGGCGCGCGCGCGCCTGTGTATCCGTTTCTTGCACTATGTGTCTGTATGCGGGACCGGCCCAGATCCGCGTCAGCGCCCACGTCCGCCTCCCTGCCTCCCTGCCTCCCTGCCTCCCTGCCTCCCTGCCTCCCCGCCTCCCCGCCTCCCCGCCTCCCCGCCTCCCCGCCTCCCCGCCTCCCCGCCTCCCCGCCTCCCCGCCTCCCCGCCTCCCCGCCTCCCCGCCTCCCCGCCTCCCCGCCTCCCCGCCTCCCCGCCTCCCCGCCTCCCCGCCTCCCCGCCTCCCCGCCTCCCCGCCTCCCCGCCTCCCCGCCTCCCTGCCTCACTACCTCCCAGTCTCCTTTCCTCCGTGCCTCCCTCTCTCCCTCTCTCCCTCTCTCCCTGTCTCCCGCTCTCCCTCTCTCCCTCTCTCCCTCTCTCCCTCTCTCCCTCTCTCCCTCTCTCCCTCTCTCCCTCTCTCCCTCTCTCCCTCTCTCCCTCCCCCCTCTCTCTCTAAATATTATATCTCATATACACATAATTATTACACAAACACACACAAAAACCACACAAATTATATATATATATATATATATATATATATATATATATATATATATATATATATATATATAATTTGTGCTCATGCGAGTGTACACTGTACAACTGAAACATATGCACATACACACTTAGACACGTGCCTGGGTACGTACGAGTGTGAGATGTGTTATATCATTGACCTTTCTATGCCGAGCACACGGACATATGTCACCGCTTGCGTTACGTGACATTATCACG
>OZ024858.1:14123236-14135736 GCA_964017155.1 Oasisia sp. SBJ-2009
AGACAGACACACAGACAGACATACAGACAGACAGACAGACAGACAGACATACAGACAGACAGACAGACAGACAGACAGACTGAGACACAGACACAGACACAGACACAGACACAGCCACAGACACAGACACATACACAGACACAGACACAGACACAGACACAGACACAGACACAGACACAGACACAGACACAGACACAGACACAGACACAGACACAGACACAGACACAGACACAGACACAGACACAGACACAGACACAGACACAGACACAGACACAGACACAGACACAGACACAGACACAGACACAGACACAGACACAGACACAGACACAGACACAGACACAGACACAGACACAGACACAGACACAGACACAGACACAGACACAGACACAGACACAGACACAGACACAGACACAGACACAGACACAGACACAGACACAGACACAGACACAGACACAGACACAGACACAGACACAGACACAGACACAGACACAGACACAGACACAGACACAGACACAGACACAGACACAGACACAGACACAGACACAGACACAGACACAGACACAGACACAGACACAGACACAGACACAGACACAGACACAGACACAGACACAGACACAGACACAGACACAGACACAGACACAGACACAGACACAGACACATACACATACACAGACACAGACACAGACACAGACACAGACACAGACACAGACACAGACACAGACACAGACACAGACACATACACAGACACAGACACAGACACAGACACAGACACAGACACAGACACAGACACAGACACAGACACAGACACAGACACAGACACAGACACAGACACAGACACAGACACAGACACAGACACAGACACAGACACAGACACAGACACAGACAAAGACACAGACACAGACACAGACACAGACACAGACACAGACACAGACACAGACACAGACACAGACACAGACACAGACACAGACACAGACACAGACACAGACACAGACACAGACACAGACACAGACACAGACACAGACACAGACACAGACACAGACACAGACACAGACACAGACACAGACACAGACACAGACACAGACACAGACACAGACACATACACAGACACAGACACAGACACAGACACAGACACAGACACAGACACAGACACAGACACAGACACAGACACAGACACAGACACAGACACAGACACAGACACAGACACAGACACAGACACAGACACAGACACAGACACAGACACAGACACAGACACAGACACAGACACAGACACAGACACAGACACAGACACAGACACAGACACAGACACAGACACAGACACAGACACAGACACAGACACAGACACAGACACAGACACAGACACAGACACAGACACAGACACAGACACAGACACAGACACAGAGGGACGGAGGGACGGAGGGACGTAGGGACGGAGGGACGGAGGGACGGAGGGACGGAGGGACGGAGGGACGGAGGGACGGAGGGACGGAGGGACAGAGAGACAGAGAGACAGAGAGACAGAGAGACAGGGAGACATATAGACAGAGAGACTGAGAGACAGACAGAGAGACAGAGAGACAGAGAGACAGAGGGACAGAGGGACAGATGGATAAAGAGAGAGAGAGACAGACAGACAGACAGACAGACAGACAGACACACAGACAGACAGAGACGGAGACGGAGACGGAGACGGGGACGGGGACGGGGACGGGGACGGGGACGGGGACGGGGACGGGGACGGGGACGGGGACGGGGACGGGGACGGGGACGGGGACGGGGACGGGGACGGGGACGGGGACGGGGACGGGGACGGGGACGGGGACGGGGACGGGGACGGGGACGGGGACGGGGACGGGGACGGGGACGGGGACGGGGACGGGGACGGGGACGGGGACGGGGACGGGGACGGGGACGGGGACGGGGACGGGGACGGGGACGGGGACGGGGACGGGGACGGGGACGGGGACGGGGACGGGGACGGGGACGGGGACGGGGACGGGGACGGGGACGGGGACGGGGACGGGGACGGGGACGGGGACGGGGACGGGGACGGGGACGGGGACGGGGACGGGGACGGCGACGGCGACGGCGACGGGGACGGCGACGGGGACGGCGACGGGGACGGAGACGGGGACGGAGACGGGGACGGGGACGGGGACGGGGACGGGGACGGGGACGGGGACGGGGACGGGGACGGGGACGGGGACGGGGACGGGGACGGGGACGGGGACGGGGACGGGGACGGGGACGGGGACGGGGACGGGGACGGGGACGGGGACGGGGACGGGGACGGGGACGGGGACGGGGACGGGGACGGGGACGGGGACGGGGACGGGGACGGGGACGGGGACGGGGACGGGGACGGGGACGGGGACGGGGACGGGGACGGGGACGGGGACGGGGACGGGGACGGGGACGGGGACGGGGACGGGGACGGGGACGGGGACGGGGACGGGGACGGGGACGGGGACGGGGACGGGGACGGGGACGGGGACGGGGACGGGGACGGGGACGGGGACGGGGACGGGGACGGGGACGGGGACGGGGACGGGGACGGGGACGGGGACGGGGACGGGGACGGGGACGGGGACGGGGACGGGGACGGGGACGGGGACGGGGACGGGGACGGGGACGGGGACGGGGACGGGGACGGGGACGGGGACGGGGACGGGGACGGGGACGGGGACGGGGACGGGGACGGAGACGGAGACGGAGACGGAGACGGAAATTTGGAAGCTGCATGAATTTAGGGATCTGTTCACTAATGGAAATTGCGTGAATTTGGGAAATTTATCACTAGTGGAAATTGCGTGAATTTAGGAATTCAGGAATGTGTTCACTCGAGTATACTGCACGGCCCAAATCGTCACGGTCCACACCGTCACGATCCACACGGTCCACACCGTCACTGTTACACAACACACAGCGGTAGAATGGGTGAACCCCGGACGCGTTAGGCCAGCGGAGTGGACACGTTGGCAGCCATCTTGCGAGTCCTGCTGAGCGCCAAGTGTACACCGAGCTCGCGGCAAGAATCTTGAAAGTGGTCCACTTTCACACGACCATTCACCCCGCTACGGGCAGTCGTGTCGGCCGTATGCCGAGAGCGTAGTGCTCTGAAGGCTGGGACGCCTTTTGACATCGGTGATCAAGGCCAATAAACTTCGAATCAATTAAATTATTCTGATACAAAACCTCCATTGTGACGCGGAATCAGATATGGCGAGACAGACCCGAAGACCATGATCTGCCTTCGGTTTATCTGTCTACCTCCCAAACAATGAGTGAGCTTATCAGCTATTACTGATACGACTGTCGATCTCTTCCGTTTGCAGGTATACACCGACCAGCGTGTTAATGGCTTTTGTGAACTTCCTTTGCACTTGTAAGTATGTCGACGTGATGACCAAGCCATGAGAAGAAGCAGGAGCATCGACGACAACAACTACACCAGCAGGAACACTAACACATAAGCATCAACACTAACACACAAGCAGCAAGACTAACACACAAGCAGCAACACTAACACACAAGCAGCAAGACTAACACACAAGCATCAATACTAACACACAAGCAGCAACACTAACACACAAGCAACAACACTAACACACAAGCAGCAACACTAACACACAAGCAGCAACACTAACACACAAGCAGCAACACTAACACACAAGCAGCAACACTAACACACAAGCAGCAATACTAACACACAAGCATCAGCGCCGTCATTTACGACACTGTAAGCGTCATTACATTAGAAGCAACAACAACACCCAACTCAAACATGTCTAACTTGCTTTCGAGTCAACAGAGTCACCATAACACCTGATGCTGATACAATATCACAATGACATGGAGAATTATCAGAGTGATTAAAAATGTGGATGCAGCGCTATCAATAAGGGGGATCTTAGTTCCTCGACACCTCGTCCTGTTTGCAAAGTCGCTGTGGTATAATAATAATAATTGTTTATTTCACTCTCTCAGCAAACATATAGATTGAAATGGGTACATAAAACAGGCAAAGTATATTTGTTAAAATATATTCAAATAACATATAATTTAAGACATTAGCGTAAATAGAAATTATAATGTAAAGAATATACGATATGTATCCATAAACTTTATTAAAAATAATTTAAGACATTAAAACATATGTTATGTGATTATTTGACGAAACTTATTAAACAATAATAAATAGCTTAAAACATTAAAATAAATAGATCTAAAACATAAATTAAGGCTTTACAATATTTTACACATATCCATATCAGCAAAGATTGTTAAAAGTCACTGTGGGTTCTTTTGCTTGAACAGACACCAGTTAATGAAGCAGTTCTTGGTGCCCGTCTGACTGCCGAGCGCGGGCCCATCCCTGTCGGTATGTCGTCGTCGCTACTGTTACCTTCAGGTATTGTCTTGAAGAAGACAACGGGCCACTGTCTGACAGCAACGATTGTAACGCGTCATCCTACAACTGGGCGTTACGTGGGCGTCGTTGTCCTTTGGAACCATACAACGACGTGTCGTGTGGATTGCACGCCACGTATGACACGGCGTGACAGTTCCTTTGAATATTGAAGTAGGCGTCATTCTGAAATCCTATTATGACATGTTCAAGTCTGCAGACGGTTGACTATTTGTCTATCATGATGCAATCGTTGTATCTTTATCTTACCCATCACATTCTCATTTGACTTTTTACTCCGAATATATCCATTCTGCTCACAGTTGTGCCATAAGTTCAGTCACCTTAACCGACTTTTCACCGGTTTCGTCTTGAAACTCTCTTTCACACAAACCTCAGCTCCTTCGTTCTTCTTGTTCCTTATATTCATTCCAGTAATTACTATGACCCAAATATTTTCGTTGTCCCTTGTAGGTTTTTTTTACCCAAATATTTACGCTAACGTACATTTTCTTTTGCGACCTCCATTCATCGTTATGATAACTAAGCAACATAGGTATGTTTTGAACAAGGCACGGTTTTGTTCCGCTCTGATCGCTCTTTTCGTTTTTCTCCGTGCAGTCACCCAGGTAATGCTTTCAAGGCATGTTTCAAGGTCTAAAACACAAACAGTATTCTGTCATAGAAAACCGGCGAACAAGGCAACCTTCAGAAAATCAATTTTTGTTTGGATTCTAGTCAAAAAACCCACACTGTGAATGGGTGGATTAACACTTGAGATATTCGTAGTATGTGCCAACCCAGGTATATGCGTCTGCCTCGCACAGTTCAGTACGCACGAATAAACGTACCCTTGTCGTACAAAAGAGATTCGTACTCAGTTATGATAAGACTTTTTCAATGAGTTCAGACTCCATCACCATGCACTACACCGACTTCGTAACGCAAGGGCAGGGCAAAAGCGCAGTGTTCTTTGAAGACTTCATCCGTGTAATTAGGTTGGTTGACTCGCCCGTTTGTCCATTTACCAGGAGTGACGACCGTGTAAAATAGTGTGCAAGTGCAACGCTGTAAGAGTTGCATTCGTAGCGAGTACCTTGGCATGTTGCCACTTTGAGTAAGCCGGCTGCCAGTAGAATACAGGTCATAGAACATGTCAGCAATAAATGGTCAGCACATGATTGCGGTTGTCGTTCTGTACGTTGTCACGTTCTGTACGTTGTCGGTTGTTTTTCTTCTTTCCTTCTTCTGCCACATTATATCGACCGTAACAAGGCGAAGAGGACACTCTTTGTTTGGACCTACTACCTATTTTCTTAAAGAATAACTCACAGGAATGTGAGACCACTTTATTTATTTTTAAATATAAACTTGTAGTAACCGGTTCTGTGGTAATTTCAACTCGTGAGTCAAATGTTGTTTCTCGTTTGGCACAAATATAATTTCTGAGCGTTTGTTCGCCATGCACGGGTGACAACGAGACCGTTTCGAATAACAATGATATAGTATTTCATATCACAACGATCTGTTGGTGAATTGTTAACATTCTTTTCTTAATAGCGTTCGGACTTCCTCTCTTTTTCGTGATATCGCCTTTGCTAGTGCTAAAGTTACGTAGTTTTGAGTAGAAACTGCTGAAAAAAATGTCATTGTTGTGGACAAACTGGGGTGCCCCAGTCAGGTAATTTACGATCAACCCTGGAGTTCATCCACTGGTATGTTGCAACTCATTCAAACTTCTTCCGCTCCGGCAAATGAGTCACGCTCGTACGTCGTTTTGTGATCACAATTGTTATTTTGATTGACAGCGCAGTCGGAGGTGACGATTGTGTCCGTGACACGGTAGCGACTAGCGACAGCCGCCATAGGATTGGTATGAGCCAAGCACCGACTGGAGAATGGAGTTAGTATTTATGGAGGATGTGTAATACTGTTCAGGTCGTACATACGAATTTCAATCATGAATATGAGTCATGTCTGATTGTAGCGAACGTTCAAAGTAGATTAATTGCTGAGGTTAGGCCGGTTTAACTACAAGAGCTATGAGTCACTATAGTGTGTATATTTATCCAGGTCGTGACAACTATTACTAAACGTCGCATATGACACCGACGCGGAATCAGCTCACCGTGAAGGGAGTCGTGCAGTGAACTCACTTACTCTGATCTCATTTCCTAAATCGCCCCCTCACCGCAAACAGTTATGCTGTGTTGTACCAAGATTTACGACACAGGGATGAAATGTGTCAACATTGCATACAAGCATGGAGGCCATATCGCAAGAAGGATATTGATATGCTAGAAAGAGTACAAAGGAGAGCAACCGAAATGATACCAAAACTCAGGAATATTAGTTATGAAATACGTCTAAAGGAATGTGGTTTAACAACACTAGAAACCAGAAGATTGATAGGAGATCAGATTGAGGTGTTTAAAATGTTGAATGGGTATGAAAATATTGACAGAATTTTGTCTTCTCGGTCAAGGAAGAGAGAAGGACTAGAGGACATGGAATTACATTAGCAAAGAAACAGTGTATACTAGATATTAGAACATTTCATTTTCACAAAGAACAATAAATGAATGGAACAAATGATCAGATGATTATGTAGGTGCTAGTAGTGTTAATATATTTAAAAATAAAATCGACTTATACCTAAGAAGGGTGGAGTATACTTAGATAGATAGGTTGGACTCTCGATAAGCCAAAGGGCTTCCTAGTCCACCTGTCATATAGAGTTGAATCTCTAGGTGGCAATCTTGTTAAATCTTGTTAAGAAAAAAGCCCAATAACAGAACGACACAAATAAACGTGAACGAAGACGACGTTTTCGGGGATATTAATAACGAAACAAACTATTGATAGGAGTAAGTTGAATGACAGAGTTGAACCAGTTATATAAACATTAATCTTGCAGCAGCTACAACACTGGGACTTGTATGTAAAAAGTAGTACCTGCAATAGATTGTTACGTAAACCTTACGTTTGTATGGGTGTATAGTAGTAGACATGTCGAAATAGATGTCGAAATAGATGCCTATAATAAAAAATATGTGCAAACAAAAGTAATGCAATTACATATTCTATATATTCTATTCTAGATACGCTACGCCAAAATGTAATGTTTTAATTCGTAATTTAAATACAAAAATAAACCACCGAAAGCCACGCAAAGGGAACATACACTTGCTTGTAACAGATTGTACACTTAATAATAATAAAATGTGTAAAAAAATTACAATAGTAATAAATAGTTATATATTTTATATAAACCAAGTAATTGAATAAATAAAATAATATAACATTGATAACTTAAATAAAAAATATATAAAAATAAAATCATAAATAAAGCAAATCAATTATTCTAAACTGGCATGCCTGAATAGGACCTCAAGAAAACTGTGTCCGTACCCAGATACCGCACCTGTATCAACAGACATAGCCGTAGGATGTGGAACACGATACGGGGTTAACAATTGAATTGTATAAAAGGTAGTTGACGTTATAGCAGGCATTCAGGCGTGATTGTGAAAGATCGTGGATGACAACACGTGTCGAGATGTAAGCCGATTTATGCGACTGTTACCTACCAAAACGGATCGTGATTTGTAGCGTAGAAATACTTCAAGTGGATTGAGTCCACATTTAACAAAAGGGTCTCGGAGAAGTGAAGGAAATGACGCTGTTTAACTCTATCCACCCAAGTCTGGATGGTTTTATCTCAATCTGAGATTCTTTATCTTGTTACTAGGAAATGCGTTGCTACAGATCGCGAAATAGTAATCGGCTCACTTCATCATCTTACTCGATGAGCGTGCTAAAGTGGTTATGGGAAATATATAACGCAAGGAACTATGTTTGGTGTTCTTCTTCGTTGTAAATGTCCTGTACATCTTCTGTTTTACTCTTCAATTTACTCACCTTCTCATAATTTTCCTTCTTTTCTTTCTTTTTTCTTCACTGTTTTTATGTTTTCTTCTTCAAAGTCTTACTCTTATTACATTTTTCTTCGCTGTCATCTTCTCCATCTCCTTCGCGTTGTTTGTCTGTTTCCTGTTTCTTCTTCTTCTTCATCACCATTGTTGTATACGTTCATCATTGTACATAAAGCTTCAGTATCTTGCCCAGAATATACGATCACTAGCAAAACAGTTAGGATATTCCAACGAGGCAGTCTCCTTATTATCTTTAACCATATACAGCAGTGTCGAATAACCTTGGGGTTTCCTGATGTTTGAAGTGATACACTTGCAGTGACTGTTTTATGGATAACGTGCCACGCAGACGTCGTTCCACTGTTGTCTTTCCAATCGTCGCCGTAGTATAAACGAGGTGTCACCATTATAAAGCCACCTGGCAGTTTGTCATTGCTCCAATTCGCGTGTAAAACATTGTATACACAATAGGAATTAAACAGATGTTAGTATTTGTCGGTTTTATTCAATAATAATCTAACTTAGATCGATGTATACTATTTTGTTACTGGGTGACAGAGGGACTGAATTACTATATGAGTGAATGAGTGGGTGAGCGAATGAGTGTGACACTGAGTGACAGAGTAACTTAATGAATAAGACCACTGACTGACTGACTGACTGACTGACTGACTGACTGACTGACTGACTGACTGACTGACTGACTGACTGACTGACTGACTGACTGACTGACTGACTGACTGACTGACTGACTGACTGACTGACTGACTGACTGACTGACTGACTGACTGACTGACTGACTGACTGACTGACTGACTGACTGACTGACTGACTGACTGACTGACTGACTGACTGACTGACTGACTGACTGACTGACTGACTGACTGACTGACTGACTGACTGACTGACTGACTGACTGACTGACTGACTGACTGACTGACTGACTGACTGACTGACTGACTGACTGACTGACTGACTGACTGACTGACTGACTGACTGACTGACTGACTGACTGACTGACTGACTGACTGACTGACTGACTGACTGACTGACTGACTGACTGACTGACTGACTGACTGACTGACTGACTGACTGACTGACTGACTGACTGACTGACTGACTGACTGACTGACTGACTGACTGACTGACTGACTGACTGACTGACTGACTGACTGACTGACTGACTGACTGACTGACTGACTGACTGACTGACTGACTGACTGACTGACTGACTGACTGACTGACTGACTGACTGACTGACTGACTGACTGACTGACTGACTGACTGACTGACTGACTGACTGACTGACTGACTGACTGACTGACTGACTGACTGACTGACTGACTGACTGACTGACTGACTGACTGACTGACTGACTGACTGACTGACTGACTGACTGACTGACTGACTGACTGACTGACTGACTGACTGACTGACTGACTGACTGACTGACTGACTGACTGACTGAATGACTGACTGACTGAATGACTGAATGACTGAATGACTGAATGACTGAATGACTGAATGACTGAATGACTGAATGACTGAATGACTGAATGACTGAATGACTGAATGACTGAATGACTGAATGACTGAATGACTGAATGACTGAATGACTGAATGACTGAATGACTGACTGACTGAATGACTGACTGAATGACTGACTGAATGACTGACTGAATGACTGACTGAATGACTGACTGAATGACTGACTGAATGACTGACTGAATGACTGACTGAATGACTGACTGAATGACTGACTGAATGACTGACTGACTGACTGAATGACTGACTGAATGACTGACTGAATGACTGCCTGAATGACTGCCTGAATGACTGCCTGAATGACTGACTGAATGACTGACTGACTGAATGACTGACTGACTGAATGACTGACTGACTGACTGAATGAATGAATGAATGAATGACTGAATGAATGAATGACTGACTGAATGAATGAATGACTGACTGACTGAATGACTGACTGACTGAATGACTGAATGACTGACTGAATGACTGACTGAATGACTGACTGAATGACTGACTGAATGACTGACTGAATGACTGACTGAATGACTGACTGAATGACTGACTGAATGACTGACTGAATGACTGACTGAATGACTGACTGAATGACTGACTGAATGACTGACTGAATGACTGACTGAATGACTGACTGAATGACTGTCTGAATGACTGTCTGAATGACTGTCTGAATGACTGTCTGAATGACTGTCTGAATGACTGAGTGAATGACTGACTGACTGAATGACTGACTGAATGACTGACTGAATGACTGACTGAATGACTGACTGAATGACTGACTGACTGAATGACTGACTGAATGACTGACTGACTGACTGACTGACTGACTGAATGAATGAATGAATGAATGAATGAATGAATGAATGAATGAATGAATGACTGACTGACTGACTGACTGAATGAATGAATGACTGAATGACTGACTGACTGACTGACTGACTGACTGACTGACTGACTGACTGACTGACTGACTGACTGACTGACTGACTGAATGACTGACTGAATGAATGACTGAATGACTGAATGACTGACTGACTGAATGAATGACTGACTGACTGAATGACTGACTGAATGACTGACTGAATGACTGACTGAATGACTGACTGACTGACTGAATGAATGACTGACTGAATGACTGACTGAATGACTGACTGAATGACTGACTGACTGAATGACTGACTGAATGACTGACTGACTGAATGACTAACTGACTGACTGACTGAATGACTGACTGACTGACTGACTGAATGACTGACTGACTGAATGACTGACTGAATGACTGACTGAATGACTGACTGAATGACTGACTGACTGAATGACTGACTGAATGACTGACTGAATGACTGACTGAATGACTGACTGAATGACTGACTGACTGAATGACTGACTGAATGAATGACTGACTGACTGAATGACTGACTGAATGACTGCCTGAATGACTGCCTGAATGACTGACTGACTGAATGACTGACTGACTGACTGAATGAATGAATGAATGAATGACTGAATGACTGAATGACTGAATGAATGAATGACTGACTGTGACTGACTGACTGAATGACTGACTGACTGAATGACTGACTGAATGACTGACTGAATGACTGACTGAATGACTGACTGAATGACTGACTGAATGACTGACTGAATGACTGACTGACTGACTGAATGACTGACTGAATGACTGACTGAATGACTGACTGAATGACTGACTGAATGACTGACTGAATGACTGACTGAATGACTGACTGAATGACTGACTGAATGACTGACTGAATGACTGACTGAATGACTGACTGAATGACTGACTGAATGACTGACTGAATGACTGACTGAATGACTGACTGAATGACTGACTGAATGACTGACTGAATGACTGACTGAATGACTGACTGAATGACTGTCTGAATGACTGTCTGAATGACTGTCTGAATGACTGTCTGAATGACTGTCTGAATGACTGAGTGAATGACTGTCTGAATGACTGTCTGAATGACTGACTGAATGACTGACTGAATGACTGAGTGAATGACTGACTGAATGACTGACTGAATGACTGACTGACTGACTGACTGAATGAATGAATGAATGAATGAATGAATGAATGAATGAATGAATGAATGACTGACTGACTGACTGACTGACTGAATGAATGAATGACTGAATGACTGACTGACTGACTGACTGACTGACTGACTGACTGACTGACTGACTGAATGACTGACTGAATGAATGACTGAATGACTGACTGACTGAATGACTGACTGACTGAATGACTGACTGAACGACTGACTGAACGACTGACTGAATGACTGACTGACTGACTGAATGACTGACTGAACGACTGACTGAATGACTGACTGACTGAATGACTGACTGAATGACTGACTGAATGACTGACTGACTGACTGACTGACTGAATGAATGACTGACTGAATGACTGACTGAATGACTGACTGAATGACTGACTGACTGAATGACTGACTGAATGACTGACTGACTGAATGACTGACTGACTGACTGACTGACTGAATGACTGACTGACTGACTGACTGAATGACTGACTGACTGAATGACTGACTGAATGACTGACTGAATGACTGACTGACTGAATGACT
>OZ024858.1:14138236-14185736 GCA_964017155.1 Oasisia sp. SBJ-2009
GTTGAACAGCCTGATGAAAATTGACTAGTAACTATTCAATCACATTTCCTAAACCATTAACAATTACACACCACCAATAGTAGTTTGCTGTCCCGAGCCCCGAGGTGTAATCATTCGGATGATCTTGTCTATATTTCTCAATACGCACTCTCAGACATTTCCAACCCACTGAATAAGATTAAAGCTAACGTTTCGTCTTTCATTGGAACGCCTATGAAACAGTCCCATTATACATAAGGCCAGCGTATTCAATTCACACGCGGAGAATTTTCGCGGTCAGCACACGCTGACGAAGACTGCGTTGTTTGCACCAGCAATCAACATATTTAACATTTAAAGTAAAACTCATCACCCTGGATAATTGTAGAGTGACAGGAAGTACGATCAAGCCTTATACAACTTCCAAACTGGCGATCAAAAAAACGCATAGTTCAAGCCAGTGCAGTGCGTCTGTACATGTAAAGACGTTTCATTTGCCGTGCATAATGACTGCAAATGACTTAGTCGCAACCGATGTACTCCCGAATTCCTTTTGGCGTTTGTCAATAGAGTAGTTCATGGTAGTCAATCATTCCTGAATAACTGGCCTGGATCTTCGCGTTCAAAAGAACAGTTTTCAGCCCGGCATTTAGCGGTATTTGTGCATCATATGTTTGGTTTTGAGAAAGCGGCGTGGCGTGACTTGTGGTGATGTTTATGCTTTTGTTAATATTTAATAAATCTGATCATCTTCAAGTCTTCCTCTAGCTATGTTTTGAAGAGGATGGTGTTTCTAGCGTTCACTGTTTCTCAATGACGGTTATTCCAGTCTTTGGAAGATACGTTGTGAATAGGACACTCACATCTCGTCTGCCGCCATGTCGTAATTGTTATGCTATTTTACCATTTTAATTTTTCATCCGGGCACTAACGACGTGAACGAGTTATGTATCCTTCCGCATAAGGTTCCATAAAAAATCATCTAGAAGTTGGGAACAATTGTCTAGATACATATTTCAACTTGTGTATTGTATTGCAGTTGTAGTGACTTTAAATACGCTTGGACAACGAATTGAGGCCAATTGTGTGTGGTCTTTTTAAGTATAGCTCAAAACGAACCGGAATCGATAATCACTTTAACAAGATTTTACAAGATTGCCACCTATAGAATCAACGGCAGGAGGACAAGAAAGCCCTTTGGCTTAACGAGAGTCCAACCTATTTATGTATAAATGTACCCCGCCCTTCTTAGGTATATGTCGTTTTTATTTTTAAACACATTAACACTACTAGCACCTAAACAATCACCTAATAATCTGTTTCATATATTTACTGTTCTTTGTGAAAATTAGAATTTTCTAATATCTAATGTACACTGTTTCTTCGCTAATATAACTCCGTGCCCTCTAGCTAGTCCCTTTCCCAACATTAACCGAGAACAAATATTTCTGTCAATATTTTCATACCCATTCAATATTTTAAACACTTCTATCTGATCTTCTCTCAATCTCCTGGTTTCTAGTGTTGTTAAACAAACACTTGCGTGTGCTAATGGACTGTTTGTTTTTAGATAGGCCTATTAAGTCTTCTGGATGTGTTGTAGACTATCTGGCTATGTACATGTGTGGAGTTTGTGGTAATCGTGAAGAAGCCCTCATTGTTGACGTCACCAATGCCACTGCATGATGGTTATGTATACTTAGATTCGATCTTCCCCATAACATCTACATATTTCTGATTACAATCAGACAGCTAGCATATGGACAGTTCCCGAACCTCACCAACCCCCAATTAGACACGTGATTGTTATCTCCGTCTACTTAATCGGACAAGTTGGTCATCGAGTCAACGCGCAGAGGCCATAGTTCCGATGTGTGTAAGGCCGGTTCATCGGTTAACCATAATTTTATCATATCGTCCAATCTCTTAAATAACGTGTTTGACCGGTGTGTTTGACCGCAGTGGCTGGATTCTCCTTTGTTGCGCTTTTGCTGCAGGCGAGACGTTGGACACGATGGTGACCTTTCAGTTCCCGTCACACGGAAGTACGAGCCTTGCACGAATTGTCTTTGCGCATTAACTGCAGTATGGTTGAACGCTTCCACATGAAGTTGAGGTGGTGTTTGGTAAAGCACTTTGTGCATGCTTTTTAGTCTGGTATTTAACCGCCTGTATGCATCATATTTATCGTTTTGGGAACGTCGCGTGTTTTGTTACTTTATTAATATTTACTAAGGCTGGTCACCTTTAAATCTTCGTCTAGTTATGTCGTGTAGACGTGTATGTTCCCAGCTTTCACTGTTTCCTTAGGACGGTTATTACATAATTTTCAGATATCAATTCTGCTGGAAGTCTTGTAGGATATCTGCTAGCGCTATATAAGAACTTACCCTTACCGTTGGTTAGTGCAGACGTGAGACATCGAGTCCACATCATGATTGGACGTTGTGTGTCACCTTCCTGATAACACGCTACGTATAAAAACACGTGCAAACATCTGATTTCATCCGGCACGGCACGGCACGGCACGGCACGGCACGGCACGGCACGGCACGGCACGGCACGGCACGGCACGGCACGGCACGGCACGGCACGGCACGGCACGGCACGGCACGGCACGGCACGGCACGGCACGGCACGGCACGGCACGGCACGGCACGGCACGGCACGGCACGGCACGGCACGGCACGGCACGGCACGGCACGGCACGGCACGGCACGGCACGGCACGGCACGGCACGGCACGGCACGGCACGGCACGGCACGGCACGGCACGGCACGGCACGGCACGGCACGGCACGGCACGGCACGGCACGGCACGGCACGGCACGGCACGGCACGGCACGGCACGGCACGGCACGGCACGGCACGGCACGGCACGGCACGGCACGGCACGGCACGGCACGGCACGGCACGGCACGGCACGGCACGGCACGGCACGGCACGGCACGGCACGGCACGGCACGGCACGGCACGGCACGGCACGGCACGGCACGGCACGGCCTGACAATTTGTGCTAGTGGAAACCTATTTGGATTTTGATGAGGAGAACGCTGTGATCTACAAAAAATGTTATATTTCATTCAAATATTACGCGGCTAGATCCCATTACATGCCTTCGACAAACAGCTATTCATTCACTCGTTGCGATCATAATAAATGACGCCCACTTGTGGGCCAGAGTATGCCGTTTAAAGCGTCGATCTATAAACACTGTCTATTCACATAACTACTTGCCCAAATTTGCAATACACAGTGTCACAGCGTGTTTGTATGCGGCACGGCTGTGCATGGAGTAAGGTCGAGTACGTTCTCCTGTGCACGTACTCACGTACTCGCGTACTCACGCACTCACGCGCTCACTCACTCACTCACTCACTCACTCATTCACCCACCCGCGCACAGTCCTCGCTCAATCTGGGACGTCTCGTCGTTTAGTACGTGTGAGGGCGCTGTGTGTTGAAGAGCCCCAGCTCGGATATATTAGCTCTGGTTATGTTTTCGCGATCTTAAATCTCCAGTAACTGTAACAGTATGCAACTTTATCATATATTCGGTGACATAGTTGTGGATGACATAATTATTTTTACAATGATATATACAAATATATATAGAAACAAAACCATAATATTCTGCTCAGCCTTTTGAAACATTTTCAGTTTGGTACATGCAAAACTGTCGGAGGTGTGGGTCTACATAGTCTCATATAGTCTTACTATTTTGTAGAGCACAATGGCTCAAGGGTAGAGCTTCGGACTATTGACTAAGAGGACCCGGGTTCGAATAATGGGTTGCGATGTTAAAATCTTGCGCAATTTGTTTCACTCTACATTGCTCCAGTTCACTCAGCAGTATAAATGAGTACCGGGCTATAGACAGTGGTGGATATATGTACGAGCAGCCTTCGCGCCTTAATTGTAGCATATGGCTGGATGCTTTCCAGAGAAGTTGAGATGGTGTCTGATTGAACAGGTCAGCCAGGGAAGTAAAGTGTAAAGCACTTTGCGCAAACCTGAGGATTGTATACTACGCTATATAAGAACTTACCTTTACCTTTACCATTTTATCTAAACAACCTTCTTAAAGACCCCCGTCAGGGTATAACTCGGCAATCTATATAGTACATCGTACAACGTTCTATCTTTTTCATGGAAGCACTCACTCGCAACGCGTGGGTGGATAGCAGCCTATTAAACATATGCCAAAAATGTGTTCTTAGAAACCATATCTCGATGGTCTAATTAGATTGAACTATAAGTAATATTCTTTTGACTGCCTGCGGTGAATAGAACCAGACAGTGAGACTAGTGACCAACATATACCAGCAGTGATGCTACCCATGTTATGTCATACATTGCAATGATCACAATGAAGTGGGCACTTTGATCTGCATGTACGAATTATATTTGCGGTAATCGGACAGTGGCCTTTATTTTTATGCGCATGACTGAAGATATGGCACAGGCACTTAATCTTCGAATAATATGCGTGATAAAAATATTGTTTCCTGGATTGATACTCTATAAAAAAAAATGCAAATTTCCTGCAATGCCCTTCATTCACATTCACTAATGTTAGACATGGGGTTGAACTTTTATAGCTCCAAATCTATCTTCAAGCTTTACTGCTCCTGATTCCAACCGTCTCTCAACAGACATCTATATCCCTCATTGCCACTTGCAACTTACAACTTTATTGACTCCAACCATCTCTCTATAGGCATCTCTGTCCCTCATTGCCACTTGCAACTTTGCTGACTCCAACCGTCTCTCTAAATTGGTTTTGCTTCTTACGAATTGCATTTCATTTTATCCAGTTTTATCCAAGTAATCTTGTATCAATCATGCACTGTATATTTGATAATTTTCAAATATCTAAAGATACCTGTTTTCCTTAAATGAAAAATTAATGTACATTATGTTCTGTCTGTTTTCTTCGTTTCTTCTGATGAACTATTTGTAACTAGCCCGATCGCTTATTGGCCATAATGTCGTCATAGCAATGTCGTTGTCGTCATTTGTGTGACACATGCACTGGTTTTTAACTGTCAATGCGAGGTAGGTACTTTTTGCTCGCAGCTGAAATGTGAATTACATGGCCCTATGGTGGAAAAAGCTGACCATATCAAACAAGTATCAAAATAAAAAAATATAAATATAACTACTAGAAGGTTGCCATCTGGCAGAGGATAGCGCAAGATAGGCAGAGGTGGATCACAGAACACAACAGGCACACAGTGGTGATGATGACTTTCACAATTGACAGTTGTACAAATGTACACGCTGATCTGCACGTACGAGTTACATTTCCAGCAGTCGGACAGTGACTTTGTATCTATGCGCATGACTGAAGCCATGACACAGGCTGTTGACCTTAGGAGTAGTAGGCGAGATTAAAATGTATTTGTGTGCACTGATAGCCTACAAAACATCCTGCAATGCCCTTCTTCATTCACATATACCAACGCTAGTTATCGCGGTCGAACTTTTATGGCGGTCAATGCGTCTTCAGACTCTACTGTCCCTCATTGCCACTTGCAACTCTACTGAATCAAACCCTCTCTTCATAGACAACTGTCACTCATTGCCACTCGACTGTCTCTAACCATCTGTCCCCCTACTATTCTGTATCTCATTGTCATAATATGCAACTCTTATGTCACCAACTGTCTATCTCCAGAGCCCTCTGTCCCTCACTGCTACGTGCAACTCTACTGACTCTAGCCATTTGACTCCAGACTCCTCTGTCCTTCCCTGCTACTGATAACTCTATTGTCTCCAACCATTTGTCCTCACACTCCTCTGTCCCACATTGCCATTTGCAACTTTACTGTCTCTACTTGCAACTGTACTCGCTATAAGCATGTGCATATGCATGCACGTGTTGTCATATTTAGGCCTGTGTCCTTGTTGGTTTGGCAGATTGGTTTCGATTCGTAGAAATTAGATTACATTTTGCCCGTATTCTGTAGGTTATTTCGTATCAATCGTGCATTGCTGCCTGGTGTCTTCGTTTTTCTGTTGAGCTATTTATACTTAGCCAGTTCTCAATTTGGCCAAAATATCATACCAATATCTTTGTCGTTATCTTTGTGACATATGCATTTTTTATACGCCGATGCTTGGAAATTCGTTTCTACACACAACTGGTATGTGATCCACCATGCTTTACGGTGGCCTATAGAAAACCGTGACCATTCAAACAGGCATCAAAATAAAAACAAAATAAAATGATTATCATAATTGACAGTTGTATACATACATGATTATTGTGTATGTTTCGGCTTGCGAAAGGTCTAAGCGTTTGATATATCTATGACGTTTCACTTGCAAGTAAATACAATACCGCCCGCCAAGAGACAGTGGACACAAATAGCACCAGACATCAGACCACCGGTTCAATATCTGATCTCAACACAACAGTGACACGTTATGGTTGGTCGACTCTTGGTCGTCCTTTCGTTCAAACAATCCCCTCAACGGCGAAAACATTTTCTGGGGTCAACATGACATAGTCACTCGCAATTAAATGTGTGATTTGTGTCGTTTTGACATGAAGTGGTAAGTCGAACGATTTGAGAGCAATATTTATGTCAATTGACAGCACTTCGTATGCTAGACGAAAGTTAGCAACGGTTTTGCACGCGAAGTACTGTCAATCCTCGAAATGGTCCTCCTGGGATATATAATTGATTTTCTGCTCAGTGTTTTATTTCTGGTCAGAAGCTTGCACAGTCGTTTCATCTATCCATTGAAACATGCAGATGATGCTTGTGGCAATGTAGTGGTCGCGCGGTAGAACGCCGGACTGTCAATCGAGGGGATGGTGGTTCAATCCCACCTATCGCCGTTTCGAAAATTAGGACATTTCGTAACCCCACTTTGCCTGTGTCTTTCGGAAGAGACACTAAAAGCCGGTGGTCCCTTCTATCTGGTATCTATCCCAGGGGAAGTAAAAGATCCCACATGGGGGTTAATGTGTAACCTTTAGAGGACTCACTAATTCTAGACAAGGACAACTGTAAAAACCAGTGACAATAATGGTCAGCAAGTTGACCGAGGTAATTTAATGGAGGAAGAAGAAGACGTTGCAAATGTGTATCAAAAATGTGCACAAACCAATATAATATATAACGATTTGACAAAGCACTGGTACTGCAATAGGTGTGGTTTTAGGTAATCGGGCATACTCTAAATACATGTTTGATCTTATTTAGAACTAAAAAAAAGGTTTGAGAAATATGATTATCGACATAGTGTTGATAGAATATCTAGTAGATCCACTTAAATATTACAGAAAGTCGTTCACCGGGACTGGCAGCACAATGGAACCGGCTTCATGGAAGACGTGTATCTCTGTCTCTCTGTCTCATCTTCTCTCTTATCTCTCTCTGTCTCTCTTTCTTTGTCTGTCTGTCTGTCTGTCTCTCTGCCTGCCTGCCTGCCTGCCTGCCAGCCTGCCTGCCTGCCTGCCTGCCTGCCTGCCTGCCTGCCTGCCTGCCTGCCTGCCTGCCTGCCTGCCTGCCTGCCTGCCTGCCTGCCTGCCTGCCTGCCTGCCTGCCTGCCTGCCTGCCTGCCTGCCTGCCTGCCTGCCTGCCTGCCTGCCTGCCTGCCTGCCTGCCTGCCTGCCTGCCTGCCTGCCTGCCTGCCTGCCTGCCTGCCTGCCTGCCTGCCTGCCTGCCTGCCTGCCTGCCTGCCTGCCTGCCTGCCTGCCTGCCTGCCTACCTGTCTGCCTGTCTGTCTGTCTGTCTGTCTGTCTGTCTGTCTCTCGCTCTCTCATTCACTCACCCACTCTCTCTCTCTCTCTCCATCTCTCAGTCTCTGTCACCTTGCCTCTCTTTGTGTCTCTCTCTGTCTCTCTCTTTCTCTCTCTCTATGTCTCTCTGTCTCTGTCTCTCTCTCTCTCTGTCTCTCTCTCTGTCTCTCTGTCTCTCTGTCTCTCTGTCTCTCTGTCTCTCTGTCTCTCTGTCTCTCTGTCTCTCTGTCTCTCTGTCTCTCTGTCTCTCTGTCTCTCTGTCTCTCTGTCTCTCTGTCTCTCTGTCTCTCTGTCTTGCTGTCTGTCTCTCACTACATTCACATATATCTATAATTTTTGTTTATGATATATGTATGGTTGTATGTATGTATACGATTATGTTAACTTGTTTACAACGTAGCCCCTCTATTTTATTTTCGAAAGACAACGGTTCTTGATGTCTAAAGATCAAATGTAATTGTTACAATCGCAGAAGCCACGTACGTAGCAAATCGGCCATTGCTTCACTAACTAGGTGGCCTGGTTAACTGAGAAATTGTGAACACGTGTGCACATTTAACGTTATATTTAAAGCATGACATTGTTTTATATGTTAATTTTTTCTGTATGCAAGTATTTCTGTATTGCTTTACAGTCGATTGTTTTCCTCAAGGTTGCACGCACGCATGCCCTCGCGGAAAAAACAACTTCATGCGTGAACCGGGGTAACTCCTTCGCCAACTAGGAGCGATAAAAAAACTATTGTTACGATCGAGGGCAGCAGTTGTTCCAAACAATTATAGAAGGTCATCGCAGCACGGCACCATAACGAAATGGATGTTTAACGACTTGGAGGAAAGATAATGTTTTTTTTCTTTAAAAACGGTTTTGGGTTACGATGATTTTGCCGCAGCCATTGGGAAACCATGTGCTGACAAAACGCGTGAATATGAGCGACTCAAGACAGGGAGTGACATACAGACATGCGCAAGACAGCGTGCATTGTATAGACAGCATACTCGAATTTTCTCAAGTGCAGCGCGGGCACAGGTTTGTGTGTATCAGACAACTGTGATGGAAAAGAGATACTGATTCAACCGAAGCACGCGTAAGAACATGAGGGCAACGTCATTTGCACTGACAATTTGCATCTAGCACGTGGGAATATCTTAGGAAGCGCGTAAATAGATAGTGTACTAATTAAGCGCTTGGTGTCTGCCACGTGGTGCTTGCGCAAGATGGTTCCAGATCTAGCGATTAGACTGAAATACAAAAAGATATCTAGCAGACTCAGTGGTGTCCTGTTGCCTTCTCTTGTAACGCGACGAGCCGTATCAGGACATCTGTAAGCGAGCATGCAACACATCTGCCGGAAGAATAAGAACCACTCGGTGCTTACATTGAAGTGAAGTTGCACCAACTATCACGCCGTCCCTGATTGAGATAGATATATATAGAGAGAGGGGGGAGAGGGAGAGAGGGAGAGAGGGAGATAGGGAGAGAGGGAGAGAGGGAGAGAGGGGAGAGGGGAGAGGGGAGAGGGGAGAAGGAGAGAGGGAGAGAGGGAGGGGGAGAAGGAGAGATGGGAGAGGGAGGCAGGAATGGAGGATAGGATGGAAGGGGAGGGAGGGAGTGAGGGAGGGAGAGATGGAAGGAGGGAGGACGGGATGGAAAGAGGGAGAGAGGGAGAGAGGGAGAGAGGGAGAGAGGGAGAGAGGGAGAGAGGGAGAGAGGGAGAGAGGGAGAGAGGGAGGGAGGGAGGGAGGGAGGGAGGGAGAGAGGGAGAGAGGGAGAGAGGGAGAGAGGGAGGGAGGGAGGGAAGGAGGGAGGGAGGGAGGGATGGAGGGAGGGAGGGAGGGAGAGAGGGAGGGAGGGAGGGAGGGAGGGAGGGAGGGAGGGAGGGAGGGAGGGAGGGAGGGAGGGAGGGAGGGAGGGAGGGAGGGAGGGAGGGAGGGAGGGAGGGAGGGAGGGAGGGAGGGAGGGAGGGAGGGAGGGAGGGAGGGAGGGAGGGAGGGAGGGAGGGAGGGAGGGAGGGAGGGAGGGAGGGAGGGAGGGAGGGAGGGAGGGAGGGAGGGAGGGTAAATGACTGAGTGTGTGTGTGTGTGTGTGAGTGTGTGAGTGTGTGTGAGTGAGTGAGTGAGTGAGTGAGTGAGTGAGTGAGTGAGTGAGTGAGTGAGTGAGTGAGTGAGTGAGTGAGTGAGTGAGTGAGTGAGTGAGTGAGTGAGTGAGTGAGTGAGTGAGTGGTCAGATCAATTTATAGCGTTATCATTCAAACACCCGCATGTTAGCGCTCGCGCGCATCACGCCCGCTCACATGGATTTGCATTAGCCTTGTCTTCACTGCGCCCGTTTTCCTATTCTTAGGTCCATATCAGGGCACTGACCCGGTTACCAAATCATTATACTCTCTCAAACAAACATGTGCACCATGACTGGTGAAATACGACACCGTCCGTGATTTCGCAAGCTGTCTGGAGATCACTCTGTGCAAAAGACCATCGCCTGTCATCCGTGAACCCTGTCTTTGTGACTGGCGTCTTCGGTGCGGTTGGAGCACGCGTGTCTGAGATCAAAGCTGAAGACCTGCGGCGATGCATCTTCCTGGGTACCAAGGCAGAAGACAGCAACAAGCGACACCAGGGAAAACGATTCAACAAAGACAACCCGCACGGTCATATGTACGGGATTTGTCACTAATGTAGAGTATATTACGTCACAGACAGAAATACATTATGTCGTAACGGGCTGAGTCAAAGCATATTCAGAGACAAATACACCATGTATGGCCTTCAATCAACACTAAACTTTAAATCAGAGATCCGGTCTTACCATCACAACCGACATATTTATGGAATCTAGAGTATTAGCTTCCATACACATATAATTATGTGCATAAACATAAAAACATCCCTGGATAAGTCGTCAGAAAACGAACTGACGTTTGGAAGACACTCAACGTATTCGTAAAAGACCAGTGGACACAATCATTCTGTTTGTAAATTACCACAGAGTCAGAGGCTGCGGGTGATGTTACAAACGTCTATGAACAGTTCTGAACATAAGCTGGTGGCTCCGTGTACCCCGTGGGCAGGATCTGTATACCCATGGAGAGGATCCGTGTACACCATGGGGCGGATCTGTGTACCCCATAATGAGGAGGACCCGTGTACCATATGAGGAGGATCGGTGTACACCATGTGGCGGATCCGTATACCCCATGGGGAGGAACCATGTACCCCATGAGTCGGATCCGTGTGTCCCATGAGTCGGATCCGTGTAGGAGGCTACGGGTGATGTTACAAACAGTTATGTTATGAACAGTTCGGAACATAAGCTGGTGGCTCCACGTACCCCATGAAGAGGATCCGTGTCCTCCATAGGGAGGATCTGTGTACCCAAGGGGGAGGATCAGTGTACCCCATGAGGAGGACCCATGTACCCTATGAGGAGGATCCGTGTACGCCAAGGGGCGGATCCGTGTACCTAATGGGGAGGATCCGTCCACCCCATGGGAGGATCTGTGTACCGCATGAGGCTGATCAGTGCACCCAATGGGGCGGACACGTGTACCCCATGGGGAGGATACGTGTACCCCATGGGGAGGATCCGTGTACTCCATGGGGAGAATACGTGTACCCAATGGGGAGGATCCGTATACCCATTGGGAATATCCGTGTACCCCATGAGGCGGAGCGTGTAGCCCATGGGACGGATCTATGTACCCCATGAGGCGAATCCATGGACCCCATGGGACGGATGCGTGTACCCCATTGAGAGGATCCGTATACGCCATGAGGCAGATCCGTGTATCCCATGAGGCGAGTACGTGTGGTCCATAGCATGGTGAACGCCAACCTTTCCCAAGCCTACGTGACACTTAACAATTTACGAGTAAAGGCAGAGAACGTATTGTTTATTTTTTGCTTTATTACTTCTTGCTATATTTATTTTGCAATTAATATAAGACAACTGCTACTCTACCAACTTTCTGGTGGGCTCCTGGTGCGAAAACATCCTCAGAAAAGAGAGACGTTGCCTGCTCTATATATAAGACACTGGGGATATTGAAAGTGTTGACCGACGTCCACTACTGTCCACACCTGGAGCATACATACAACGACTCTCATCAGATGTCTCATGTGTCCTTGAATCGCTGTGAATGGACGGTCAAACGGCAATTGTCACTCTCGTACGTTGAACTGCTCCAGCTGCGCGGTGATTCACGGTGTCTCATGTTCGGAACTGTTGCAAAATTCCCAAACCGTTTCATTGTGGCATCTTCAATGGGCATTCACGGGATCCCGTTCACGGTTGGCGGTAGTACTTAGTAACTTACCATTGACGATCCGTGTCCCTAGCCCGCGGCCAGGTACGCTGTGTGGTATCGCTGTACCAGGCCCGAATAAGACGTTACTCGATATAGGCTGATTGCTCGTAAGGGCGCCGGGGCTGTCTCGTCGCATTGTAGGTTGAGCCCGATAGAGGAGAGGGCTTTGTAAACACTGAGCGGACACGGGGCGCCCTGTTGATTCCGCTGAAGTTGTTTGTTCCGTTGTTTGTATATGAGTGTTTGTTTTGCAGACCTGGGATTCTATCTATTTATATTCTGATTCGTTACAGTGCAAAACCCCTACTGGGGCATCACGCACTAGTATGGACGGTCGGTTTCAGGAAGGCCGGCTTCATGTTATCTGGAAATGGAATAAGAGTATTTGTGCCTGGGAATGTGGTAATTAGGGTGGGGTGGATGGGGAAAAGTACAAATCAATTATGGGGAGGGTGGGGGTGTGATAGGGACGGGGTGTGGAGGGGAACAGGGGTAGTGGTGTGAGTTGTCTATTGGAGGTGCCTGAAGGGTGCAGTTTTCAGGTTAATGTCCTGCAATGCGCCCTTGAAGGCGTCGAGACTTATATGCGTAAATACATTAGATGGAAATCTGTTCCACTGGGCTATTGTTCCGGGAAAGAAGCTGTATTTGTAGTAGTTGAGGGATATGGATATGTGCTGTATTTGTGTGGGTGGATTGATATTGTTTAGCTGTGTCCGGGGCTGCGGGCATGTTCTAGGGTTGGCTAGGAGAGGGCAGAGGCCAAGGTGGATCCACATGTTTCCCAGCTGTAATTATGGACCACGAATCTTGCTGCCCGGTGCTGGACCCCTTCTAGATGGTTGATGTTTCTGGTGGTATATGGGTCTCACACCGGGCAGCACTACTAGAGGTGTGGGCGGACCAGACTCCAATAGGCATAGCTCTTGATGGACTGGGGAATAGAGTTTAAGTTTCTTTTAATGAATCCCAGTTTGCTGTTTGCTTTAATGCTTTATATGTGCTTTTCTTACAGTAGCTCATTTGTCGCGAGGAAAACACTCTCGTGGAAGATCCACATAGTTAATACACATCCCGGATACACGAGACAGTCATTGCCACGCCAACAATACAAAATGTTCACCCTTTTTTATCGTTTTGTCCAATGGTGATTCGTCAAATGGTGACTTGGTGACTTGGTGACTTGGTCACTATCTCCTTACTGATCGATTGGAAAGGACGCGAATTTTTCTGGATGGTTATGTTCCGTAGAAATTTAGAAATGTTTATAGAAATCTGTATTTCAGATATTTTTCATTATTATAGCTCTTTTTCTCGTCAATTTGAAAGTAGTGTATATGCAAACCCTGTCACCTGTCTTCGAGGAGGTCAAGCTATCATGGTTGCACTGGCCAGGAACTCTATCTCCAAGTTTATACAATCATTTGTAGATACGCAAATGACGAAAATGACATTAATCAGAACATTCCATCAGCGCTAACATCTTACACGGCCCATTCAGTAATATGAATGTGAATTCTGTAGTTATAATTTTCGAAAATCGCTTCTATTTTTGGGGTTGGAAGGTTGCTTTTTAACGCCCTAATTGTGGGTTCGGTATTATGAGGTGTAACATCCCACCCCGACTAAATAACAAGCCAATGTCGCCGTTAATGGCTCGCTGTGCGTCCCAGACCATTATTCACCCGCGCGGGGGGAGTGATCTGGCGAAATATCTCTTCAAACGACTTCCGCTGCGTTATCAAGCAGAACAACCAACCGAAAACGTTTCAACTGAAATACAACTGTTGCATGAGCCGAACACTCAATAAAGCGCTCGGCTGATTTAGCGTGACGGTATATGATGTAGCGTTGTTTGGAACAATAGGGGTGTGTTCCAGGGGTTCTGGCTCGTAAATGGACCTTTGTTTGGATGTGGTAAGGGTTACGATGTTAAATGCGTATAGGTTGGAAGCGGCGGTGTTTCAAGGGAACTGGTTAATGCACTGGGTGTCGTAAATCGCAAACGTACTTGTCTAAATATATGGTCACTGTATATAATGTTGTCAGCTCCTTGTCGTTGTGTGATTTTTAGCATTCGTTTTCGGTTGCAACCATAAATAAATTCGTTACTCCCAGGGAGTCTCTCTCTTTGCAATCTTTTTTTCAGTTTCCAGTGTAAGGTAATTCTTCTCTTGCAAGAAGTCCCGTATCTTGTAGTTTTCTTTCATTTGCCAGTTTTAAGTCACGAGTCACTTGTATGAAGTTTCGTTCTGTTACATTAGGAATTTTGTTGACATCTTTCAGCAAATGGCATTTGCATAGCAATATTCTTCCAAATACAACACGAATTATGCCGTACCTTTCGTTGCAATCTTCTCTTCAAATCTGTCTTACCTTAGAAGGCATTTCTTACCTTGCGATATTCTTTTTCGCGCTACTCTTAAGTAATTCGTCACGTAGTAAAAGGTTCCTTCATGACAATATCCTTTTGAATTACAACATTTAAGTGGGTCGCTCTTGATAAGGAGTGTTTTGGTGCAATCTTGTTTCAATTACTACCTTTAAACTAACTTACCACATCTTCTCTTTTTTTACAATTGCCACCTTCACATTGATCTTCATTTAACCTGACATTGTCCGCAAGTATCACCCTTAAGTCACCCTCAACTTATTTATAACCAGACACATTCAATGACACCGTATGATAAGATCCATCTTCTGTATTATCACAGCCATCCCTGGGGTAATCTAGCGACATTTCCGTTGTCCATCCGCAGATAACCTAAATAAAAAACACGTATTCGGCGACCCGAACACTCAGACCAGCGCACCCCGTCTCTTTTTGTCTGCCTGAACATCGGCCCAGTTACTGGCAGTCTGGCAGGCGCGCCGAATTACTCACGCCAGTATCCTAAGTACCCACAAACACACACCGTCTGAACAAAAACACCATGTGCCATTCACGCGAATGACGGTCGTGTTTTTCCCAACGCAAGCACGCGCACGCTATGCTATAATACTGTTAGTGTTACGCTGATAGGCGCAAAATGTTTCGTGCGAAACCATACCGTCTGTTTGTCTGTCTGACAGAGACAGACGACGTCTGGTAATCTCGACTGCGACGGAAAGTAATCTTTCTTGTAATAATGGGCTTCCTCTGACACACTGTATCTAACTTGCCATCGCTGAAGCGTAAGTTTTTTTTCTGTTTGTACCTCGCTGTGTGAATATGGTTTGGTATCTGTCGTGTTGCTATCTCCGTGTCCAAATAAGGTCACAGACCCGAACTGACGTGCCCTAGATATCTATGTATGTATGTGTGTATGTGTGTATGTGTGTATGTGTGTGTGTGTGTGTGTGTGTGTGTGTGTGTGTGTGTGCGTGCGTGCGTGCGTGCGTGCGTGCGTGTGTGCATGCGTGCAGGCGTGTGTGTGTGCGCATGTGCACAAAATAATATATATGTAATATATATCCATGTATACATGTATACATACACACACACACATATATATATATATATATATATATATATATATATATATATATGCGTACTCATATACACATATGTTCAGATATACAGATATACACACATACACACATACACACATACACACACACACACACACACACACACACACACACACACACACATACACACATACACACATACACACATACACACATACACACATACACACATACACACATACACACATACACACATACACACATACACACATACACACATACACACATAAATATACATACACTTGTCCTCATGACCATTGAAAATGGCCTTGCAAGACTATGTAACAGAAATTCACTTGATAACAACAGTCCAGATTTTACGTAGGTGGTGTTAGGTAATGCTGATAACAATGTAATCTGATAAGAGGGCTCGCGGCCCTGCGTAGGCGAGAACAAAAGTCGCAGTAATATTAGTAGCAACAGTAATTTAAAAAAATATTTCTTGAGAAACTTATTATGAAAAGTTAGTAAGTACACCGTAGAATCAAGGTAAAGGTGACAATGTCTTGTTTCTTACCAGATTGACACGCTCTGTTCACGAGTGACGTCAGGTGGTTGACAATTGTAAACGACTAATTGGTGTTTGTGTCTCGTGATTCATACATTTCTTGTAAAGTAATTTGAAATTGGGTGTTTTTCTGTGAAAGCACTGTACTCTCGTCACAGTCAAGCGGGACAGAATGAGCTGCTGTCATTCGTGATGGTGGAACTAGTTAGATATTCGACAGCTATTTGCACGCAAATGGTTCTCGTGGACCGCGAAGATCGCACAATTTATGTTTCACCAACCAATCCAGGTCTAATGTCAATGAAGTTGTCCTTTATACCATTACAATATCAAGCCTGGTTTATGTTTAATCAAAACGTGTCTAATTCACTGCAACCCTTGCGCCGGTTTATATCAAACATGCAATTTCAGTTTTGCTTTTGTTTTATTTGTTCATAGGGTCGTCTAAAAATAAGAAATGCTTAGAAATGTTTTTGTTCGAGTCAGAAGTCCGATATCAGTTCAGTGTCGTGCCGCACATCTTGTCATAGCCACTGGGGCAAAACCACAACATATACCCCCTAGGCGGCCACTATGACATATACCCCCTAGGCGGCCTATGACATTGATTTCTAGCAATGTGTGTAGGGAATGAGTTTCTATTGACATACACACAATGTGCAATTCATGACTTATCACCTTATTTCCCACATATCAATTTCTAAGCCAACAGCCCAACATTTATGATAGGAACTTACTATGTTTACATAATAAATCCCAGCGACAACTGTATTTGCAGTTAGTGACGAACTGGCAACTTCAATAATCTGACAACTGTGATGTCATTCGGTGCTCACTCAAAGAGGCATGCGTGGTCTTAGAAACACACACTAACTGAACGTTGCAAATGTTTTTCTTTTTTATTATAACGGTGGATGAATGCTTAAAATTGTTTGAAACACACTAACTGAACGTTGGTAATTTATTTATTTTTATTTTTGTTTAATAATAATGGTGGATACATGCCTAAAGTGGTTTGAACCCCTGTGCTTTTTAGGCAATTTCGCATAGCAGTGGCGACTCGCGTCTGATGCCGCCAGGCGTGTATCCACGGGAAGTGACGTCACTGGTACGTTACGCCATTTTCGCTTAGTTTTACAGTGCAAAGTAAATCGTTCTGGATTAACCCGGAAAACGACAGCACCGTGCAGCGGACATTGAAGAAAGATATTTGGCGCGTAGGATGACCACATCGAATTCTGACGTTGTAAGTTTACAAGTTAATTACACTTTATCAGAGTCGATATCTGTAAGCAAACGGCAAGGCGCACGCGTGTGGACGTATGTGATGTATACCGGCGCAATGGTTGCAGTGAATATTACACATTCCACTGGGTGTTTTGATTAAACATAGACTAGGCTTACAATCGTATAAAGGACATGTTCATTTACATTAGTCATGACGTAGATAGACTAGGAAGCACAACGGGATACTAGTTAATTGTCGCCTCGTTGAACTTGCAGGGTAATTCTGTCATAGGCCATAGGCATAGAGGATACGCCTCAACGTTGTTACTACATCGCAATCATAGCAACAATTGCGGAATTGGTTAGGAGGACTTAATATTACGACGTAATATTATCGTTCACGTGTTGTACCTCGACATAGTCCGCAGTCCTACCAACGGGGTATGTTTTTGTTGTTATGTTATGAGACGTCACTAATCGATGTTCACGTTAGTGTGCGTGTGTGTGTGTGTGCGTGTGTGTGTGTGTGTGTGTGTGTGTGTGTGTGAGTGTGTGTGTGTGTGCGCGTGCGTGCGTGCGTGCGTGCGTGTGTGTGTGTTTGTGTGTGTTTGTGTGTATATATTTGCGTATGCGTGGGCGTGTGTGCATGCGTGCGTCTCTCCGTGCGTCTCTGATTACGTACGTGCGTGTGCGCGTGAGTAGATGTGTGTACACGCGTGTGTACATGTACAGTGTAAGTACGTGTCTGTGGTAGAAATTAACGTATCCCTAACTAAAAGTGCACCAAGTGTTGCAAATGCAAGTTAGCATTGCATATAAAAGAGATAGTATTTTACGCCGTTTTGTGCGAGAGATGATGCATTTAATTGTACATTTTGGATGAATCAATGCTACTAAGAATGATTGTGTTATGAGTCAGTTATCTTTACTATTATGGTCGACTGAACGCATAAACTCGGACACCGAATACACACTGCCACTACGGAAGTTTTACACACAAAGACATTCATTAACATTACATCTCCAGTGTCACTCAGTCGCGTCGGTGGAGAGTTAACATTACTTCTCCAGTGTCACTCAGTCACGTCGGTGGAGAGTTAACAGTACATCTCCAGTGTCACTCAGTCGCGTCGGTGGAGAGTTAACATTACATCTCCAGTGTCACTCAGTCGCGTCGGTGGAGAGTTAACATTACATCTCCAATGTCACCCAGTCACACCGGTGGAGAGTTAACATTACTTCTCCAGTGTCACTCAGTCACGTCGGTGAAGAGTTAACATTACATCTCCAATGTCACCCAGTCACGTCGGTGAAGAGTTAACATTACATCTCCAATGTCACCCAGTCACGTCGGTGAAGAGTTAACATTACATCTCCAATGTCACCCAGTCACAGCGGTGGAGAGTCTCGATGAGTCAGAATAGTCCGCCATCTCGTAAACATTAAACTGAAGCAAAACAACACGCAACAAACATGTCTTGCCTCGTCATCGACTCTTGGGAAGAACCCGGAGAACAAACGGGCCGGGATTTGACGTTTGAAAACATTTTTCGAAGGAGAAATCGATATCGTGAAATCGTAGATAAGAAGCTGCCCATGCAGCGAGCGGTGTATTCCAGTGTCGTGGCGTTGATCATATATCTCTGTACGCCTCAATGAAGGCATGCATGGTGTCCACTGATGCGTGACCTAGGTGGTCATTTGCGGGGGCGGCCAACGGACTTTTACCTCAATCCGGAGTATGGTGTGGGCTGCTTTAGTTGCATTTTTCATATTGCTAAACACCCCAAACCAAGTATGTATTGGCCTTAGAGAGGATTGTCAAAGATGTAGAGAGGATGTTTGCATATGTAGGACATTCTTTGAATGCATGTGGGTATAAGGCTTAGCCAAAGTTCGGGTTTTGGCTCCTTGTAATTGGTACATGGGATAGAGAATGACTTCGCAACACCTGGACGACACCCAGACAACAGGGGCCCGGGGGAGTCTTGTGTGTGTCTTTGTTAGAGCAACATCTTCTGCAAAGAGCGCATCGCTAAACTAGTCTTAGTAGCTAAATCGGAAACAAATTCTTCAAGATATCATATTTAATGTAACTATGTTTCATATATGTGCATACTGTTTATGGAAACGTGTATCCAGTTTCATAGTGTAATTGGTTATTTCATAAAGATGATATTCGCACCAAATTGCACCTAACTGTTTCAAATATTGAAGCCAAATAATATGCACACACGTAACTCAATGAAAGGTGTTTCCGCTTTTCAAAAACGAAGTTTGTTTTCTTCCATATTATCTTCCTACTGTTCTGCGTACTTGCAGAGCACAAGGTCGGTTCTACTTAAGTAACTTCTGACATAGTTGTTACTGTTTTTGCTATCAAGACGCCATTGCGTGGCGGACGTTGTCACCGGTGTCCCTCGCATCGTAGCTGAAAACTTTGTTGTTGTTCTCTTGTTTGCTTGTAGGAGTAGGAGTGAACCTGGCTTTTCTCCGGATAATTCAGTTATTGTTGTTGTTCAATTTTCACAACTTTGTAGCACGTGTGCATTGGCAAGAAATCCTCTTCTTTCTGATTCTCCTTCCTCTCTCGTGGGAACAAGGAGAGCATATCACTTCATCGCTGTCTCTGTTTCCCTTGCAACATACTTCACGGAGAGACTGCACGGAGAGACTGGACAGAAAACTTGCATGGAGAGATTGCACGGAGAGACTACACAGGGAGACTGCATGGAGAGACTGCACGGAGAGACTTCACGGGGAGACTGCACGGGGAGACTGCACGGAGAGACTGCATGGAGAGATTGCACGGAGAGACTGCATGGAGAGATTGCACTGAGAGACTACACAGGGAGACTGCATGGAGAGACTGCACGGAGAGACTGCACGGGGAGACTGCGCGGAGAGACTGCACGGAGAGACTGCACGGAGAGACTGCATGGAGAGATTGCACGGAGAGACTACACAGGGAGACTGCATGGAGAGACTGCACGGAGAGACTTCACGGGGAGACTGCACGGAGAGACTGCACGGAGAGACTGCACGGAGAGACTGCACGGAGAGACTGCACGGAGAGATTGCACTGAGAGACTGCATTGAGAGACTACACAGGGAGACTGCATGGAGAGACTGCACGGAGAGACTTCACGGGGAGACTGCACGGGGAGACTGCGCGGAGAGACTGCACGGAGAGACTGCACGGAGAGACTGCACGGAGAGACTGCACGGAGAGACTGCACGGAGAGACTGCACGGAGAGACTTCACGAAGAGACTGCACGGAGAGACTGCACGGAGAGACTGCACGGAGAGACTGCACGGAGAGACTTCACGGAGAGATTGCACTGAGAGACTGCATTGAGAGACTGCCATCGCTGAGCTAGAGCAACTGCTCAACTGCAGGCGGAGACACAGCCGAGAAGAAGAAGGCAAAGAAGAAGACCATCATGGATGCCGCCATCACGTGGATTGCTGTATACTACTGCTGCCAATAGTAGTAATAATGAAATAACTTATCTTTCGCCAAATCTTTCGAACCCGTGCTCTGACGGTCAACTAGTCAACAGGGCTGGTCAAAATCAAAATCGATAAGTTGCATGAATTACACATTGCCAACAGACGGATGGACACGCCAGAAAGCGACAGTGGATAACTAGGTTATGAAGTTCTTCTTCTTCTTTCTTCTTTACTGTCCATGATGTCCGATGATGACATCAGTGTATGGTTTCGTCCGTTACATGCTTTGCTCGTTGGTGAGAGAATAGTCCGATTTGAGATTTAAAGCCTCTCCCGCAGTTGACACAGAAGATGATAGGGGCAGAAGCATCAGGAAAGCCATGGCGTAGATTGTGATCATGTTGGTATTTTTGTGATATCTTTTCTTCAATGTGGCTTTTTCCTTTGTGAATGGCCTGCCTCCACTGTTGTCGATCTTGTGCAAGAGTCTCCCAGTGGTCTACGGTGATGTGTGCAGCCTTTAGGTGTCGTTTGACTACATCTTTGTATCGTAGCCGTTGTCCATCACGAAGACGTTTCCATTTGGCTAATTCTCCATAGAATACAGCCTTTGGTAGTCTGCTATCATTTATACGGATGATATGTCCAGTCCAACGGAGTTGGGAAGCCGCTAGAGTGGCTTCTATGCCGGACATATTATGAAGGTAATGACAGTTGGATTGTGTAATATTTCACTACAATAACCGCCGCTATTTTAAGTATTCCGTTACACAAAACTTAACATAATTATTGGTTATTGAGTTCTGAACACTCTTCGGGTTTCTTTATTTTTATTGAGCCACTTCCTGTTAAACACACACAATGATTGGCATTACCTTTCATATAGCTTCACCTATTGTGACGTAGGCTTTGTCAATACGCAGTACATTCCGGTCGGATGATGTGATGATAAAAGAGGAAGAAAGAAGATACAAGCAATGCCGAATCCAAGTAGTCATCCCATAAAGGTATAAATGGAGGGGAACGAATACCGATGAATGCGAGATAACAACCATTCGTCCCTACACCAACATCAAGAGACGTTTGATGCATACAAAGGACAAAGAGGAGCCAGTCCAACAAGAAGAACTGCTGTATCAGATAACATGCAAAACCGTGATGACACATACAATGAGGAAATGGAAGACTGTTCAAGTAAAAACAGGAAGTATTTTGCACAGAAGAGACACAAAAAAGTCATATACACGACGTTCGAAAAAGAAAACATTCATCGTCCATTTGCCACCACATATCACAGAACCATATCAGAATGAAAATAGTGCGCATGAAGAACAACGGCAGGACGGTTACACGTGTAATCGAAAGTCTGCATAACAGAATAGACATACCGATGAAGAGATATAGTGGCAACCTCAAGATCTGCCATATTTTTATTATGACATCAAATGAATGGGCCACCATGAGTACTGATGTATGCTACACCAAACAAAGCTTATCATTTTGACAAGTGCTCCTAACAATGGGATATGTTTAAAAATTATGTCAATGATAAATATTTGCTTAGATATATTATCACACTAACGACTTATGTCACATGCTTAGAATGAATGTATAGAATGATAAATATATTTTACGTGTTTCTTTCATAATTGCGCCACTCTCCGTTTTTAACACGGGTGGTGCTTTCAATCAGAACGCCACTTGACCAAACTATAGGAAAGACCGAATAAATTATCCAGGAATCCGTTCTCCAGGGACAGACTTACAAAGGGAACTTCTGACACATTGCGGCATCCGGTCCTTGGGACTGCTAACAATTAACTCCGTGACAGCTCTATTCAATCGAACGTTATTTCGACTTCTGTGGAAAACAATAAGCCACGAAGTTTATCCGCATAGTGTCCGAACGCCGTCTGTAGCTAAATACTCATTCAATCAGATGAGCGAATTAGGGCAAAGTACAGTGAACGAAATTTTCAACACCGGATTCGAAAACAGTATCTGCCGATCGACAACGAGTCTTTACTTTGGGATAGAACTATTGCACTCCACTCTACACAGAGTTCGGTCGATCGCGAGTCGATCGCAGAGTTGCCGCCTGTGACACGATCAGCCGTCCGTGTCTTCACCAGCGCCTACAGTTGTGTTTTACTGTTGTTACCACGGCCTTCATCTCTGTCAGATCGCCGCAGCTGTCATGGAACAAAGCAGCGATAAAAACGGGGCGTGGAGCCGCGCTATCGGTTCTGTTTGTAGCCACCCGCTGTCCACGTCCGTGGTCCGCGAGTGGTGGACAGGCGGGTAGAAGAGGGCGGAGGAGGGGAAAGGGGTGGGTACTAGGGCCAGGTGAAGGGGCAGAGTGATGACAGTGCAGTAAGAGAGCCCCGGGGAAGAGGCGGGTTGAGGGGTTGCATAGCAGTGAAGGAGTCATCTGTATGTGAACTTCGAGTACTGAGTGGATCTGTTTGAAATGCCAGCAGGCAACGGTTGCTGAATGTATGGTCCGGTCCGCAGTGCGACAAGTAATGAGGCGTAAATAGGATGTCTTCGTGTTCAGTGTCACGTGTACCTTCGCGTACATGCGTTATGCATCGTACACATGTTCACAGGCGTAAGCACGCGCACACGCACGCACGCACATATATGTGCAACGAGCGCACGTACATAGACGCGTACGTGCGTAGACACGCACGTGTGCACACACGTACGCACACATGTACACATTATATATATATATATATATATATATATATATATATATATATATATATATATATATATAAATATATATATATATATATATTTTCAGGTCACACCACGTCGTCATGTGTAATAATAGAAGGTAAAGTGTATGTTAATACCCTTATTATCGCCATGGCATGGGGTTGTTTACATAAACAAATTACACTATTCACTCTCTTCTACGGTGACAGCACTTCTATGCAAGCCCACCTTTACGGCCCACACGCACGTGGGCACGCACGCACGCGCGCGCCCACACACACCATGGAACCAGCAACGTCGCCTTCAAATGCAAAAATTAAATGCAGGATCGTGCATTATGTTTGCACTGAACCTACAACGGCCGACTTCATCATAACTTCTCATGAAGACCACAGGAGACGACCAGCCATTGTCCGCTTTCATCGGCCAACACCTCGGGGTAAATCCTACAGTGGTCACCCTCACCAAAGCACTAAACCTGTTCCTCTAACAGTGCCACTACCTCGTCGACTCGCTTATCGCGTGATTCGTGACTTGACCTACCCCGACATAAGCAACATATTGTCCATTCATAACGCCGCAGTCGCCCCACTCGCCGTCGCCGCCACCGCTGCCCTGTGGCGTTGTGTCTCGGGTGAGTGCCTCCGCAATGGGTATATCACGCGGCTGACCAAGCCATACCTGGCGGGGCGGGTTCACGGCACTCGACTCGCGTGGGTGTTACAATTGCACGTTTCTCGTCTACTGATTACCAGGTATTGAGTCCGAACCGCTAGCAGGCGGCCGCGGTCTTTAGACGTACACAATTGCTGAAAAAAGATACGTTTATAAATTGCTGTCCTTGGAATGTTTCCGTTGAAACGTTACATATCGAATGTGTATTCGACCGAGCAGGTCGTAAACGAGAAACGTGGTACTCTGTCCATCGTTGTAACTGTATAACTTAGGACGAGTGGTTTTTGAACTTCAGAAGTATGACTATATATATATATATATATATATATATATATATATATATATATATATATATATATATATATATATATATATATATATATATTACACCCACACAGATTGTAAAACATAAAACGTAGTAAAAATAAGATAATTGAAAAATTCTAAAACCCTACCGGAAAACCCCCACTGGTATAATGTTAGAGTCACTGTTTCCCAGGTGTCTGTGCGTTACGCTCAAACACATGTTTCGGATATGTTATGCGTTCGTGGAGATATTCTCCGCAGTCACCACGATGTAACCACAGGCGAGATGCGGTTTCTTGTTTATGCTGATTATGATGCTCAGCTCTGTCGTTGTTGCTGATATTGCTGCTAACACCACTGAATCTAAATCTAGTCGCAGTGGCGCGTGGCTCAGCGGCTAGAGCGCCTCGGACTCTCGACGAAGAGGACCGGGGTTGAAATCCAGGGCTGCTGTGTTGAACCGGGAGCAAAATGTAAACGCCTTGACCAGTCCCAGGAACTGGTCAAGGCGCTATATTATAAGAACTTACCATTTTTCTGTTATATGTCGACACCGTCAATGCGCTTCCAAACGTTCCAACTGTATTCTGGTGTCTAGCTACGGCAACAACAGAACGCTAACAGTTGTGATGGGTTTATAATTAGGCGATGTTGTATCGTATGCAGGCGGTATTATTTGTGGGTTTATAACGATTTCATTGCGCATTGTGCCACCCTTTGCTCGAGTTTATAGAGAGACTCAAACAAGTGTTCATTGCGTACCCTGGCCACCGTCGCTGGAGCAAATGGCAGATCTATGATATGTTCATAGCGGACAGAGCTATGGCATTTGTTGCTGGAGCTTGTGGCAGATCTAGCATATATGTTCATAGCGGACAGAGCTATGGCATCTGTTGCTGGAGCTTGTGGCAGTTCTAACATATATGTTCATAGCAGACAGAGCCATGTGTTGCTGGAGCTTGTGGCAGATTTAACATATATGTTCATAGCAGACAGAGCCATGTGTTGCTGGGGCTTGTGGCAGATCTAACATATATGTTCATAGCGGACAGAGCCATCTGTTGCTGGAGCAAATGGCAGACCTAAGATATATTCATAGCGGGCAGAGCTATGGCATCTGTTTATGAAGCAAATGGCAGATCTAAGACATGTTCATAGCGGACAGAGCCATCTGTTAGTCTGGAGTTGTGGCAGATCTAACATATGTTCACAGCAGACAGAGTCATCTGTTGCTGGAGCTTATGGCACATCTAACATATGTTCATAGCAGACAGAGTCATCTGTTGCTGGAGCTTGTGGCACATCTAACATATGTTCATAGCGGACAGAGCCATCTGTTGCTGGAGCAATGGCAGACCTAAGATATGTTCATAGCGGACAGAGCCATCTGTTAGTGTGGAGCTTGTGGCAGATCTAACATATGTTCACAGCAGAGAGTCATCTGTTGCTGGAGCTTATGGCACATCTAACATATGTTCATAGCAGACAGGGTCATCTGTTGCTGGAGCTTGTGGCACATCTAATATATGTTCATAGCAGACAGACCCATCTGTTACTGGAACTTGTGGTGAGACTCAAACAGTGTCCATTGCGTAAAGTGCCATCCCTTGTTGGAACCAGTGGAAGGACTTACGATGTGTACGTTGCGTGCCCTGCCAACCCTCCCTGGTAGCAGTAGACGGATTTAAGATGTGTACGTTGCGTGCCTTGACAACTCTCCCTGGAATCAGTAGACGGATTTAAGATGTGTACGTTGCGTGCCTTGACAACTCTCCCTGGAATCAGTAGACGGATTTAAGATGTGTACGTTGCGTGCCTTGACAACTCTCCCTGGAATCAGTAGACGGATTTAAGATGTGTACGTTGCGTGCCCTGACAACCCTCGCTGGAATCAGTGGAAGGATTTAAGATGTGTACGTTGCGTGCCCTGACAACCCTCCCTAGAATCAGTGGAAGGATTTAAGATGTGTACATTGCGTGCCCTGACAACCCTCGCTGGAATCAGTGGAAGACTTAAGATGTGTACATTGCGTGGCCTGACAACACTCGCTGGAATCAATGGGAGGACTTAAGATGTCTACACTGCGTTCCCTGACAACCCTCGCTGGAATCAATATAGAAGGGCTTAAAACATGTTCATTGCGTGCCTTGACAACCCTCGCTGGAATTAGTGTCCATTGCGGACCGTACCGCTCCTCCTCGCTGGGATCAACGACCGAAAAGATGTACATTGCGTACCTTGCCACACCTTTCCGGTGTCCGTAGATAGATTAAGGTCATCATGCTCGCTAGACATGTATCGCCTCTGATCGGAGTCCACGTAGCTGTCGCTACGGGCGACGTGAATGACTTCGTGTGCGATCGCTAGTAGCACACGGACCAATCGAGGACAGCACACAGACACGACTACAGTCCGTGTCTTGTGCGGAGTCGCTGGTAAACGGATCGGAATCTCGCCGAGTGATCATCTCCCGATAACACACAACGCCGTGAATCATTCTACTGTAACCCTGCTGGATTGAGTTACGCGTTATGTATGGCGGTGCAGATAGCAGACAACGCGTTCTTTGTCGACAGCGACGTGTGATTTGTTTAATGGGAAAGTGCGAATGGTTACTGGCTAACCGACAATAAAGTGTATTATTACTATCAGATAAGAGCTTATAAATCGCCTTTGTCAAATAACTGCGATGAACCGCTGACCCATATATATTTTAATTATATATTAACGCGCGACACAGTACGACGACAATCTTCTGGTCAGCTTTGCTACGAATACGGTGTGTTTCACTCGAGGCGACTATGAATGCAAGAATGTTCAACAGAAGCACATTTCGCAATGTGAACTTACATAAACACCTCAACGTCTCGCGTCAATTGTCAAATACTTAGAAAACCAAACGCCTCAGCGCTTCGGGTATGAATTTCTTAGAAAACCAGTGTTCCGTCAATGATTTTCAGGTCAGTTTGTGGTTAACGTAAATATTTTCTTCGAATTTATGCCAACACCTGGAGGGCATGAAATACTGGAGCCACAGAGATTATTGTAGATTAAACAGATAAGAATCATTCTCGTAAAGGTAAAGCATGGACAGATAGATACATACTTGAAATAAATTATCTTTCGAATGTCACCGCCAGTGGCAAGAATACGCTCAAAACAGAACTGCATTTTGTTTGACAAGAGCAAACCACACCTACAGATTGTGTGACAATGAATGGTGTCCTTGTTCCCCCGGGCCTGCGTCTTTTGATGTCCAGCTTGTAATAACATGTGTCTTGTTATTTTAATATCGGACGGCACCATTTCATTTTGTGAGAATGTAGACAATAAAAAGAACTGACCGGAGGTTGGATTGTGCGTCAGTCGTGAAATTAATCTTATGATATATTAATGCCACTGCCGCAAAAACGTGCAATTGTTAAAATGCTCATGACAATGCAACGTTTCTTTGGATAACAACTGGTGAAATGAAATACATTTCCATTACCGTTATTTCGGAGTTTTCATGGCCGATCAGTACAATTAGTACAGCTGGCTAAAATGTAGGTCGGAATTTGGTTGCGGGTACGTCTCGTCCTCCACATAAGATGTGATAAGACATTTATCGTATGAATCTCACATACGCATGCATGTATTAGTCTTATCTGATCGGATTATTTCCCACTTCGGCTTACGGGCTATATACTATCGCCAAAATCGCCAATGGTCACGTCTTACCAGGAGCGTATGGTTTTGAATGGCCACCTGTTTAAAGTTGATACTGTCCGAATCGACGTACTGGCGTACGTCAGTGTACACCAGCGGGTACGCACGCACATACCTTTATGCACCCAAAACGCGCACCCACCAATACACAAGCCACTCGTTTACATCACGGGAGTCCCACCGAACTCAGTCAACGTTGATTTATATAATTAACTCGGAAGGAAGATTTATCGGTTAAAACGTCTTAAAATTCGTGCAGATGGAAGGAAATGAGGTCATGCTGACGATTTGAGCGGCTCTTTTGAATTATTCAGATAGGTTACAGTGTAAAAGAAGTGCACGCATTGCTTATTTACCCATACTTGTCTACTTACTGGCAAGACCACCTAACACTAGAAACGCGAAAACTTGCGGATGGTGTCAGTGCTGAGTCGAATGTTTTGCCTTGAATGTTAACATAGAGTGTGCTCTAGGTTATTGACCCTGCTGGCGAATAGCGACGTTCCACTGTGACTCCCCCATGGCACGTTGTCCAGGTCTCCCAGAAGGGACACTAATGGTAATGGTCCGTCTCCCGTGTCCGGTCCAGTTCAACTATCACACGGAACGTGTGTTTGTGATATACCATTGGCTCATCACTTCTGGCACTGTGAGGCGCAGGCTGCATCCAGCTGAGAAGCGTCTTGTAGGCCGTATATATATATATATATATATATATATATATATATATATATATATATATATATATATATATATATATATATATATATATGCCAGTGATACCATCGCTGGCTCCCTACACAGACGTTTAAGATAGTCCCACCAAAGTCTATATGGTCAAATAGCTTATGTTTCATCATCATCATCATCGTCGTCGGCGGTATCGTTAATATCATCATCATCATCATCATCATCATCATCATCATAATCATTACCATACCATCATTATCATTATACCCATCATCATCACCATCACCATCATCACCATCGTCGTCGTCGTCGCCGTCGTCATCATCGTCATTATCATCATCATCATCATCACTCACACCGCAGCCGGAGCCGGAGCCTTTTTCCATGTGTGGATCACAGTCATTCACCTGACATTAAAGGTCTATAATAATATTGTATTCAACACCAATGTTTTGACAAGCTGTCTTTTTAGTATGCCTTGTTCTGTTTCCCTCTGTTTGTGACCCCGGACACCACGAGGGGACCCTTGAACCCGATTCACCTGCGTCCTTTGAAGTATCAAACAACTCGTGTGTGTCACTTTCACTTTTCTTGTTTGTCTGCATAGAGCTCCGTACTCTCGATTAAGAGGACTCGGGTTCGGATCTTGTGCTGCCGTGTCAAACCATGGGCTTCACTTTACATTACTCCGGTTCACACACCTGTATAAATGAGTAGCTGGTTATAGACAATGGTTGATATTTATGTACGAATAATCCTCGCGCATTAATTGCAACGTGGCTGAGGTTTTCCAGAGAAGTTGAGATGGTGTTCGATTGAACACGTCTGCCAGGGAGTAAAGTGTAAAATGGTTTTGACGAACGAGTGAAATCTACAGCGCTTGGGATGTGTCATTCACGATTCCCTTTCGGCACAATAACGACCTATTCGCACCTGTTTTTAACAAAATGCTACGTCATGAAGATATGTTGATATCGTAAAAGGTCTGGCAGGTTGTCCAGTATTGTCTTCAATTGTCCGGTTGTATTTGTATTGGGTTAATGTAACCGTATAACAGCATTAGATAATCAAATATACCCACTAGCTATAGACCTTTATCGCACACTGCCTTTTTATCACTAAAAAAATCTGCTATCGTAACACATTTGGAGCAGTAAGCCCTATTTACACTAGCGTTGCGAAATGCACCTTTATATCAGACAAGGTCACTCAAAAGACTGCTATTTTATCTGCGTCACATCTCCTGATTTATGTGTACCGGTATTCTACGAAACAGCTATCTTAACACCCGACGAAGCGCACTGTAATTTGTTTTTGAACTAGTTTGGCAATTGCGTAACTTTTTGTGCGTGGTAAATTGTTAAACATTCATGAAGGGTACGGTTTATGTTATATTTTTAGAACGATGATGCTATTGCCATCCCACAATGTAAAGTTAAAATCAGTTTTAGAAAAAAAGGTAACGACCCTATTATACAGCAGATTGCTGCCGAATGATCACCTTAATTAAAGTAGCATTTTAAATTACATTTTTGTTAATTTAATCTTACTACGTACTATCTTGTTATTATATTTTAAATAGAGCACCTTTTATGTTAGCACATTGTCTTATTGATGACATTTGTTTACCTGTCTTTGAAAATATTTACATTTTAATTATTGTATTACTGTGTTTATTTATTTATGTATTTATTTTTATATTTTCTTAAATTCATTCTTAGTAATTTTTTTTAGGACCACATTGGAAACAAGTGTGCCATTGTGTGCTTTAATGTGTCTATCCTCGGTAAATATTATATTTATATGTATTATAATGTTTTACCAAATAAACTCACTCACTCACTCACACCGTCATCTATATGTGGGGCAATTCTAAGCAAGTATCCACTTAAGGCGCATGGCGCGTGTATGTCTTACAAGCGATAAACCTATAAACAAATACATTTTTCCTAGTAGGTAAAACAGTGTTCACTTCTTGCGCGATCCCCAACACTTTGAACAACACAATTCAGTTGTTTTCTGTAAATGTTGTTACAGCTGACGATTTGGCAACAGAGCATTGTTTGTACATTTGTCCCGGGTAGACGTTGTTTAAATTTACTATTCCGTTGTAATTAACTTTTAAAATACTTTACTAAGCTGGCTGATTGCGTCACTGGCAGTCGCTTTCTGGCGACAGTTTCACTCAGATATGGAAATTCATTAAACAAAATCCGTTGTTGAATTAAATTAGTTGTTTTTTTTAAATGCAAATATTCATAGCCATATTACCGAGGACACTATTTCAAAGACACACCAGTGGCAATATACCGCTGCCACGTCACGGTGTTGGCAGCTTTCCAAACCACAGTTACGGATCATCGTTAACTTTAAGCTGCACACTAGGGTTTAGAAGAATTTATTCCTGTCAACAATAAAACATACATATTCAAACATTCAACAATTCATAAAATTCATATTTACAACACATATTTGAAAATAAATGTCGACTGACCCAGGGAGACCTGCACTAAGACCTTGAAGATCGCTGGCGTATCTGAAGTAATCAACCTTCTCCAGAAGCGTTCCTTTTCCTGGTCACGATATTACTGTTTTAGGAATATTTATCACAACTTGACTAACAAACCACACTGATAATCTTCATATACCGCAGGGCATCCGGGTCGTTCGTCATAAAATATATATTTCACAATTTCCTTAATTTCTTAATCTTGATTCCTTAATGTACTTCACCACAATCATAACTGTAATAGGAAATAGTTACTGTGTCACGTGACAGGAAATGGTTACTGTGTCACGTGAGTCACTTCGATATTGCTGACGAATCGGTAGGCCTAATTGTTTTGGTCGGCTCCTGTGCTAGTGGTATTTTGTATCTTAACAGGTGTCTCCCCGTACTTAAATATGTCAAATGCCTTTTTCACGGTATATGTTTTACAGTTAAAGTTAAATTGTGGTTTTTGAGTTCTGAGTCAGGGTAGGCTTATCGTGACGTCAAACCACTTTCATTTCTGATTGGACGCGGGAGAAACAACGGTGGACATGGACATAAAAAGGCTTTAAAGGGACACGCCAGTCAGTGAGAGGTTCACAGTATTAACTTACATATGTATAATATATTGGTTGTGCCTAGTACTTGTGCACAAATATCGTTAATAAACAATTAGTTATAGTTTAATGGTATCATAAAAATGGTATCTTAGATTCAAGACGCTGCAATCTTGACACTTACGTGCCATTGACGTAAGCCAAATCGTTTACGTCACTGGCGCATTGTTATAGTGACGTAAGCAGTCCGCGACGTACTGGATACATCAAATACCGTTGGACATATGTAAGATGTTCGAACGTGCATGCGCCAGTGACGTAAGCGGTTTACGTCACTGGCGCGTAAGTCTCAAGATCGCAGCGTCCTGAATGCAAGCAACATGGAGTGTTTCTGGTACAACTATACTATAATTAATTGTTTATTAACGAATTTTGTGCACACTATTTTAAACAGATGTAAATAAATGCGATGAATTTCTCACTGGCTGGAGTATCCCTTAAACAATGTGAAATAAAGTACAATCGCACAATAACCTTACATCGGTGACATCACAATTACCTCCGCCGAAAACAATTGAACGGGAGTGGACGCGTGCTTGTTACTTCTTTGTTGTTTGTTTGTTTTGATTGTTCGTGTGTGCGTGCGTGTGTGTGTGTATGTGTGTATGTGTGTGTATGTGTGTGTGTGCCGCGCGCGTGTGAGTTGCGCGCGCCTGTGTTTGTTTGTTTGTTTGTTTGTTTGTTTGTTTGTTTGTTTGTTTGTTTGTTTGTTTGTTTGTTTGTTTGTTTGTTTGCCTGGAAGCAACCGGCATCACCATGCGTGACGTCCGCGCACATATTATTCATTGCTCAGTTATTTTAATTCATCGTAATCTGTAGAAGTAGCATGAATTGGCTAAAACAAGAATTGGCGTAAACATATTCCAAGAAATTATATGTGTTAATATTTAAATATGTCTGTCGGGCAATTATTTGCCAATTAAGACCATTACGAAATTTAACAAGATTTAATAGTTGCACGTTGCTTACTGTACTCAATTAAACAACACACGTTGGCACACACTAACGAGTAGTGTGTTAAGCAATGTGTTAATAAAAGAACCGGATTTGCAACGATGAGAAAGCGGACTGAGGAAACAAATCTAATCACCCTGGGGCAGCGCTCTGCAAACTGTTTTAGGGGTGAGTCAAAATTTGCTCAGTTATCTCAATGCGCGCCAAAGCCTTCAATTAGGCAAGATATAAACTATCTCTTCCCATTTCCAAACAGCTCCTTACATTTGAGGCGTGCTTAGCTTAGATGTAACAAGAACGATTTACTCTGTCATGACGTTAAAACACAAGCAATTGTTGCGTGAGTATGTGGTGAAAACATGCATACAGTTTCAACCACGAAGACAATGAGTCTATTCAGGAAACTTGTAAGTGCCTTCAGGTCGTTGCTTCTTCCTTAGGCATGAGTTCACGTTTAACTGGGAGATTACATAGACGTGTGCGTCAGTAAGTGTGTTCATGACAGCTACGCTACCTTGACCTTTACAGTTTCGCAACTTTCAGAGATCTTACCACGCCCTGTGCTTTCTGGAAAAGTTATCCAAGTGTGTATCCCCTTAATTAGATAGACGACGTTATAAACGCTGGATTACTGTCAAAATAAATCAGTCACAGACAAAGTATCCTATTTGAACTGTTCAACATGTCATTTTTTTGGTATTACTAACTTGTGCTTTATAATGGACTTTCTTCGGTGTTATTAGTTAGTCTTAATCATTATTTCTCCTGCTCAAATATGTCAGATGTGGCTACGAGGACATTTATATTTATCAACAATAGACGAGTGTTTGCAAACAAGCATTTAGCTGACGCACGTCACTTTTGCTGTTCTTTAGTCAAACCATTTGAATAGGGATGAACTGGCGCTACCTTAGTTTCAATACGATTGGTTCAGATGTAATGAAATATATCGGTAGGATGCGTGTCAACAGTATCATTATAGATAAGCTCAAACAGTATCATGTTCTCCGATAGTGATCGCCAAGTCCTAACCTTTGCATATGTTGACCAGCATTCATTGACCTTACTGAACTGGACAATTGCACCTCTTTACCCCAAAAGCAAATCTAACTGGTCTTTTCATAATTTCACGATCATCTAGTTCTTATTTAGTGTTTGTCAAAGTCAATACTAGTATTGTCACCAGAGCTTTTGTTGTGAATGCCCCTACCCGTTAGAATATGCTTCCTTCTAGTGTTAAATCAGTTGAAAATATTGCTAAATTCCGCCGTCATTAAAAAACATACCTTTACAACTTTGCCTATGCACCATAGCTCCCAGGAATAACAATCAAGCTGATGACAACTGGATATGTTTATTGACTCTGAGATCGATCAGCCCTTTTGTATTTGTGCGCTTCTAAGGATTTATGCGCAATATAAGTTATTTAATTACTATTATTATACGTCAGACATCAGCTTCAACGCTGCTACTATGACTTGGCATGTAATTCATCTGTCCGACGTTGATATAAGCTGGTGGTGATAATAACGTGCAATTGTTCTTAATCAGATACATCTGATCCGAGGGTCAGAAGTGAGTTATTTGCTCGAAACGATCGCACGACTTGTCTGTTGTGGTCAATATCCACCTATATATGGGTTAGTCATAAGTTAGTCATAAGATCGCGGTTAATGGTGCACTAAAGTCACTGGGTTGATGAATACAACCGGGAGGCATGAAGCGAGATCCAAACATCGATGCCGTTACTAACTGTTATAGCTCTGTTAAATAAAACGATTGACCATGGAATGCTCACGGCCAAGGTAATCATCATCAAGGTCACGGCCAAGGCCATCCACTAACACGTCTGGGACATTTGGTGTCGATATATATATATATATATATATATATATATATATATATATATATATATATATATATATATATATCATCGTGTTCATAATAAGCGCATTCATAAGTGATTAATTTTCTAAGTGTTGTTTTGAATATCTTGACTGGAGCACACAATTGAAATCACTTGCATCTTTCTGGAATGGTCTATTTGCATGACATAAGAAAGAACACATCATTTGAGTGTCACAGACAATAAGTACGAATAGTGCAAGAGAACAAATGTGTATGATTTACTTGGCGACAACACCATACATCCCACGAAGATTCGAAATGAAGAAAACAACTGCGTCGGTGAAATACGCATCCGTACAACATCGACTGGTTGACCATAATCCACGTTAAAACCACTCGTATCTGCTGATGAATGAAAAGTAATACTGGCATTCAGTCTTCGTCTCTCGTGTGCTCCACGTGCTTGTGATGAGGGGCAACAGCGTGAAACATGGTTTTAAATATGTTTTTATGTCCATTCTAAGTGAAATTGACGACACGTGACTAAACATTCCGATCTCTTCGCCGATTTCTGCTCACAAAGTATATCTCTACCACCAAGCCGTAAATAAATTATTATTTAAACAAGAACTTGTATTGTTCAGTGTCAAATGTAACATCGCAAATATTTTCCTTGCGAAATGTGAACTGTTCTTTCTTCGTTGTGAATTGTTGACCAGGATCCCCGTGCAACCTCCCAGTATCAATGAACCCTTCGGACGTCAGTACACTACTGGGAACCTTTACGAACCGCCCAAGGGCTGGACTATTCACAGAATTACAAACCTGATACGTGGTCACTTCATTGAGATAAATGACCGCTGTCTATTGTATTATGCACAAGAGGCTCCGATGACCGTAGCGGCCTTTAACCCAAGGCCACTCAAGAGAAGGCTGGACAGATACCATTCTGTGGTCGATCAGATAGTGCCCGTTGTCACTTCTGCCGTATGTGGACAAGACCAAAAACACGACCAGGCAGGAACTCGTAGGCGTATCAATTCGTGCTCCTCCGAGATAATTGAATTCTATTCAGATAGAGTGATAGTAAATAAACTGGTTCGAACGGGTGCGTTTGCACAAGGTGATAAAATCACAATGTGCATTGTACTTACGACACAATATTTCCGCATCAAAATTGGGAGTCTTATTTACTGCTTTCAGAACCGTATGCGAGCACGCCTGTTTTTCGGGTATTATTGTTGTTGTTTTGCATCAATGATGACTGTTTCAGACTGAGCGATTTTGACATTTTTAACAATACACCAGCTCAATATCAGGTCAAGATATTGTTAAGTTTTAACAACAAGTTTCTTTGGTACATTAAACATCCTCGTGTATATTTGATAGCGTCCGCACAATATATTAAAGAAGAAAAATGTATTGTGCGTTCAAATACAGCACCAAAAATCCGTGTTTCCGTCGTAGCCAATGTCTCTATTTCATAAGACTTCATAAATAAATAAAACTGCTTCGCACTTCGCTATCTGGCAGATATGTTCAACAGAGACTAAATCATCGAACCAGTTGCACGTACGAGTAACATTGTCCTACAAAAATGTTTTCACCATAAAGTAACCAGTAATCCCTTTAAGTAGTTGAACTCAGCCAAAGAAACAAACAGATCACATAGACCTAACTACTAAGAAAACAGCCAATAACACGATAACAATCATCTAGAAACCCCGAACAAATGCTAAATCAAATGACACCGATGTTGCAACCTGCTTGTGAGATGGAGAATCATCGTGTGCGGTGGTTTTATTTCTTGATAGTTTGAATTTGCTCCCACAAAAATCTCGTTATGCGGGTACACTTTCCAATCAATAACCGTTGTTTCTTCTTCTGATTCATAACAACCATCCCACCTCACATCCCGGCTGGCGATGTAACCGAATCTGACCTGATAAGAAGCCATTTATTGTTGGCGACTGGTGTGGCAAGTCAAAGAACTCTGGTACAGGAATTTGGAGAAAACATGAGCACTGCATTGTCAGTGAACGTTATTGTTACCGGCGGACCAGGTGACATTCAACAATTACATCTTGTAAGAGATAACGCAATTGAAAACACCAGATGGCAACCGAACAAAGAAACCATTGTTTATCTAGGCGACTTAAGATTATTTTGAATAAGCCATTTAAAATGCATTTCCATGCTGCATTCCATACAGAATAGACATGTACATTTTTCGTTGTGACTTTTTTACTATTTCCATAGAGCAAAGTAAGCATATACCGTGTATGTTTTGTTCGCCTACAGTAACATTTTCATTGTACTTCAGACAGTTTCGCCGGCCTATGCGGGATGGAGCAGAATACTGGTATCAAGTAACTACACAAGACGTTCACATTCTTTAAGGCTAAATGGTGTTGCCAATATTTGTATACTTTATATAATCCTTATTAGTTATATAACTAATGGTAATATTAGTTCGTGGATTATTGCTCAGTAAAGACAGGTTGAGCACATTATGTGTTTGCTAGTCTTTGTTCTTGCTACAAGAACAATCACCCACGATCTGAGTATGACGTCCAATCTACAGTTGGTGAATTAACGTCATTTTGCCAGTGACTAGAAACTACTATGCCATGACCGGAGTGCGATTTAGGATGCCTCGAAATGTTGGACACGCAGTCTATGGCAAACGGGTACATTGTGTTCCCAGTGGGAGCGACAACGAATGGTGGCGCCACATAGCGGAGAGAGAAGGTGTGAAATTCGTGAGACGAAGAGACGATGGCGCCCTCTGCCGTAATGGACCTTGTGCACTATGACGTCATTATCTGGGGAAGCCCTTCCGGCGCAATGCATTGACCATTGTGCATTTTGTACTCGTCAAAAGTTTGTTGTGCCGCCATTATCCCATGTTAAAAGGCCTGTGTTTTTCGGGTGTCTCGCAAGATCTGGCAATATCACAAACTGGCTACCTAACAAGAAAATGTAGTGAAAAAGACATCACGGCATATAATCAAAGTGTATGAATCCGTCATCAAAGAGCGCCGCAACTTATTATATTACTGGTTATGCCGTACTATGTGACAGCAAGATTCTCGTTGAAGTGAACTTGTGAAGTCACGCGTCTGCCGCCAGGTTTGACAGCGCCTTCATCTTCGACTTTTTTGTGCAGCTTCATTTTCCATATGTCTTAGTTGTTATAATTATATGATTAACTTGATGTGTAGAACCTTATTGTATAGAAATGTATCGCTTGAGGCAATTTTCTAAAGTATAATTGTAGTATTATGTTCCAAAGCTTAGGCTAAGCCTAGCTAAACAAAACTCAAAAGGCCCACAATCGTAATCATGGCGTAAACGGTAAAGGCCTAAAGCCGACAGCTTCAAAAATAAAATCAAGATATGATGATAAATATGGCCCATGTGAAATTATCTGTATAAATTAATTTTTTATGAATTACTGAATCAAGGTGTTGCTTAGTATAATATTGATTTCACTGTTATGTAGCATCATAATGACACAACTAGGAAATCTTCTGCCAGGTCAAAAATCCGTGTCATTTAAGATTATTCAAGGGCAGATAACACGCACGGTATTTTTGACATAGTCATAGGCATTTCGAGATTTATAATTTGTCATTTTAATATCTTGTATTGTAGGTAGTGCTGGTTCGATACCAGGTTTTGTTCGATACTGATCGATACCTGAATTTTGTTCGATACTCGATACTCGATACTTACGTTGCAAATTTAACCAAACAATGACAAGAATAACTGTAACGACTACGTTCTAAGTGAGTGAGTTGTGACACAAGCGATTTACAATTACATTACATAAATCGGCAGTCCAGCTACAATGCAAATAATTTGTTTGCATTCCTCTGTTTATGTTTACATTTTGAACGTAATTCTCCCCACACTTTCCAAGTTCACACATGCGCAACAGCGAACACTGCCGATCTCCGAATAGACCAAACCCGATCTGGCAGGTAATTGCCAAATTTACGAGAACACTGGCAACAAATAGGACGAGGCTAGAAGGGACGTTAATGAGCAAGTGGAAAAGGTTGTGTTGCTGTTCGGGTGAATATGAAGAATACTAGTGACGTGGGCCAATCAAATGTTTTCATTTTTCATATCCAAAAACAATATGTTTTTTTTACCTGTAGAGGCTTTCGTCTGACGTTACACGCCGACTTCCTTAGTGCTAATGACGGATGACGTCAGTACTAGTGTCATTACGTCAGACGAAAACCTCTACAGGTAAAAAGAAAGATCTTGTTTTTGGATAAGAAAAATGAAACCTTTTGATTAGAAAAAAGAACTATCCTGAGAAATGTTCAGTAAGCTTTTCTCTGACAACTGATCTTTGGGTATAGCGTCGCCAAGTTTATTCCAGCCGATGAACCACAAGCGAGATTTGATATGCAATCTCGTAGGTTCTCACACGGCAATCTCGTAGGTACTCACACGTGTGAACAAAGTCTAACCTCAACCATCGGGTCATTCACCGGACACGATAATGACTCTAAGTCGATTATGTCACCGCACGGAACACATTCACAGTGCCCGATAATAAACTAATATGTTGCGACGTCAGAGTATCTCACATCGTCGGACGCATTCCAGGTAAACCTACTTCCGGTGGCGATATTACATCCGATGTATTTGTCGCGCGCGATAACGACCACATTTCCGGCAACGTTACTTCCGGAAAGATTCCGAAATCCTGCGAGTTCGTATGAACATGCTTCTATTACGTCATCAGTTGCTATTAGGTGTTTGATTTAATGACGCTATAATAAACTATTAAACATAATTATTATTTAGTCAATTTACCTCTAAAGAAACTTGTTTTTGTTTTCCGTATATTGTGTGACACGACCCTGAAAATCAGTCCGCTGAAGAAGGATGTGAGATTCAGTCAAACTATATGGAGGAGGAAACAAGTTTCTTGAGAGGGAATTTGTAATATCAAATATTAACTAGGCTGTTGACGCAATCCAAATAATAGCTAAATATGTAAAGCTAATATTGTGATCGTAACGAATTCCACGTAGGTACAGATATGTGTTCAAATCATCAGCGAAATTGAGGATTGGTGTCAGATTAATGGGGGAAAACACGATGCACAGGAATGCTAAGTTTAAATGTTTCATTCTTCAGAGTGATCAACCGAGAACAAAGAAGAGACAATGTTTTATTATAATTTTAATGGCCCAAGGCATCAATATAATTATAAAAGGATACATTGTAATGTGTGGTTATTACATTCATTATAGCACAACAATCAAATTAGTCGTCGTTATACAACCATACTGAAATGAAATGTGCCCAGTAACCGCGTACTGTTAATTGGTTTTAATATCATAAAGAAATAGTGCAGAATATGCGTGTGGTCTGTACATATAATTTGCTGGTATATCGACGTGTCACACGGAACCTTGCTGGAATGCTAAAACATATTGAGCAGCTGCACGTACACATTGCAGTTCGTCTGTTGTTACAAGTTCTGGTACGGTGGTGCAATTACGTTGCACAACAGTCGCGTGCAGCAACGTCCAGAGTTTACTATGAGTCATGCTGTGAACAACTCAATTCGATTTGTCCCGGTCTCATTGAAAATTAGTTGTTAGTCGCCAACTTCATCATAAAACGTTCACACGTCACACGAGGTCAACTTTGTCATTTAGTCCTGCCCTACATGGTGACAGTTCGCTATACAGTGCATGGACCTACATCGACAAGACAAACAAGTAGCTAGTATGGCACAGCAATGCGTCTAATGGGTATACAAATTAATTATATAGTAAGGCCCTACATTTGAGTAAGTGTCATGAATTACGTGTTATATCAAAACAGTTCTGCAGATAAAATGCCTTTAAAAGTGGAATATTGTACACAATTTCAACAAAACATTAACGAACATCGGTGCAACATAATTAATTAACAACACAATTAATTAATTAATTAATTAATATGGCCAGGTTAGAATATTACACAATATTAAAACTCCTCGGCCTTGAACAGTTCATACGTGACGTGAGTGTGTGCTATATGGTAAATGTCGGCAGAACGGCGTGTGAAGATTTGGGCGGCGCGGTGAAGTAACTGTGGCTGTGTGTCACGTGACGATTCACGCCTCTTCTGTCACCGAGTCGATGCTGCTCATTGTCATTGCTGACAGCTTCGATGACACGCTGCCAAAACCGGCGAAGTTCCTCGCCGGCCGGTTGAAATCGACGTGATCGCCGTTGGCGCTGCGAGAGGCGTTGCGATTGGAGCGCCACTGCTGCACCTGGCGAGCAGTAAGCACAACGAGCAGCGACACGAGGACGGCGCCAATCGCCGACAGGATCGCTGCGGTCACCACCGTCGTCATGTTGATGCTGGACGAGGCGGCCATGGCTCCTTCGGCGCCCGTCAGACCGGCAGCCACGGCGGCTGTGGAAGGACAACAAACACGATTAACAATAAGCATTTAAAGGGTGGTGTCAGCTACTAGGTTATATGGGGTTTTTATCATTTAATTTACGGTCTTGTGACTACAACATGTCGATTGATGGTTTACTGCCTGCACATTTGTGTTTAGTTACTTCGTCTAGCTCGGAACAATGTTCGCAGTTGGAAAGATTCTTCCGGCAACGTGTTCAAATGGTAAACAAAATATCCAGTTTTATACCAGAACTGACTGGCAATATTGCCGAGACGAGCAGAGTTAACCCGCAATACCCTTTACTATATCACTTTCCCATGTTCTAGACAGCAGACTTCCCGTTACAAATTACTGCTCTGTCAATTATCGACACACGAGCTGGCACCCTCCCTTTAACGTAGCCGAAAGCAGTCGTGTTTTACGCATGTTTTGTCACCTTTACACCCCACAACGACGCCGTGCACACGAACACCGAACTAAGGCAGTGGAAAAGGCAACGCCACGAAAACAACGAACGAAATTATCCATCCATTGCGAGATTATAATTTTTATACAGTGACTGACCAATATAAACATACCGCAGGAATATAACTGTTGACATCATTTTGTAGTGATTATATTTATGTACGCGGGTTTTCTACGTCGATGTTCACGTGATCACCTGGGGCGCATGTTTCAACAAGGACCCAACTCTGACAACAACGAATCACTACACCATTGCTATGCCTGTGTTTATGGTACCATTTAAATAATTATTTATATTATTACTTTAATAGCAGTTAAACACATTCTAGAATTTACGCGGCCGAAGAGTGGATGCGACTCGGTCGGAACACAAAATTCGTGACGTGGTGATATGAGAGGCGACACCTACCGGCTGGAGAACCACAGAAGAAGCTGCCATAGGTGTTGGTGCAGGCCTCACCTCCGCACGGTCGCTGGGCGCACTCGTTGATATCTGCCGCGCGAACAACGGAAACATGAATTGTTAGTCATATACTAGTCTTTACATTACTAAAAATCCTAACAAAATGTACACAGTTTACATGATGTAGTAGCTACAAAATAATATGAGTATAGACCGCTGTTCAGTATGGCACGCTGATTGTTTCCTAGGCTAACTCTGCCTTGAATAAAACACAAGGGTGTAACATACGGTTTGGGCCACGTCTCGAATGACATATCACGCATTGTCTCAAATGTTCAATTGTAATAAGATGAATATTTTATGCAGATCTTACGAGATTAACGATGTTTTAGAATACCTACGAAAGCGTCTGTGTGTGTGTGTGTGTGTGTGTGTGTGTGTGTGTGTGTGTGTGTGTGTGTGTGTGTGTGTGTGTGTGTGTGTCTGTGTGTGTGTGTGTGTATATATATATATATATATATATATATATATATATATATATATATATATATATATATATATATATATGATCACATCACACATAAATAAGTGATAACTTAATTACTCTAACTAGCGTTTCCGTATACATTGGAACCTTGTTGTTAAGGTCACGCAGAAGACAGCACGAATGGACATAGGGATCATTTCACTAACCTTGTTAAGGGCCATGACATCCGATTTTGCACTTTAAAAAACGTTTTGATCATTGACATTGCTCTTAGCTACCTGAAAACGGTCAACACCATGACGCGCCAACAGCATGATGTCACTAGTGTGTCTTGGAAATAGTGTCCTCATTAATACGACAATGGATATTTGTACTTTGAAAAAATATTTGTATTCAACAACGGGTTTGCTTAGTGATTAATTTTCGTTTAGTGCTCTTTATCTTAGTGAAACGGTCCCCGGTATAGCGAGGGGCGGTATCTCGTCAGCGGGACTGAGTTATTTTGCATTCCAGTTACAGTTACGTTTGAGCCATTCTTGTATTACTACTAACTGCAAGATGGCTGTCAGTGGAGTGACGGTAACGCGAGAGTCGGTGTTAGTTTGTCACTTGCCTTCGCACGACAACTTGTCGTCTGATAGGGTCAGTCCGGTGTGGCAGCGACACCGGAAGCTGCCGGCCGTATTGTCACAGATCTGCTCGCAGCCGCCATTGCGTTCGTTACACTCGTTCATGTCTGGCAAAACAACACGAGAAGTCGTTAGAGCGAGGGTGGAAACTCCTTGGTTTTAAATTCACATTTAATATTACGTTCTTATGACTACAACATTCATGTTGAAGGTTTACTGCCTGCCAATTTGTGTTTAGTTACTTTATTAAGCTCGGAACAACGTTCGCAATTTGAAATATTCCACCTACAACACGCTCAAATGCTAAACAAAACTTCCAGTTTCGAAATAAATTTGATTAGCAATAATGCCGAGACGAACAAAATTAGCCGCAGTACCCTTTGATGTTTAACTTTCTCATGTTCTAGACAGTAGACTTCCAATTACAAATTACTGCTGCGCCAATGCTGGCCAGAAGAGCTGGCACCCTTCCTTTGATTTTAGTATTCAGACTGACTGGATGAATTCAACACATGTTAATACTGGTTGGCTACTATAAGTGATTGTCTTGTATAACTTCCCAAAAGCATATTTTCAATCATGAAACACGAGTCTTCTTAAGAGCTTAGCTGACTTCATATTGGGAAATCGTTGGGTTGTAACATATGCCACTGTGTCTAGCGTCACGAGTGATTGATTACGAACCAACGGATATCGCTCAAACGAGAATGTTTATTCCAAAGAAAAAACTTATGAAATAAGATACATTACGTTTTAACAAAACGACACAAAGAAGTGCGTCGTGGGTTACAGCTATTCATTTCACTGTTTCATGGACTATTTGATAGGTTCATAACGTTGATGCAAATACTTGCCTTCGCATGACCTCATGTTGTTGGTCAGCTTGTATCCAGATCGACAGCTGCACGTGAAGCTACCGACAGTGTTGCTGCAGAGATGACCACACCCGCCCTTGTTTGTCATGCATTCGTCGATGTCTGGCGAAATAACAAAGCAAATTCATTAACAGTAGTACATACTAACTTGACATTTTTGACGGCAGGTTGGTATTGTGTCGTTCGTATTATATCGTGGCACTTAACATTTTAATAGCTTCCCAAAAATTGCATTTTTGTCTTCCAGAACACGAGTATCCAGAAGCTGTCTTGCTGTATTACCATTGCATGATCCATATGATAGCAATATGTAATATTTGGTTTGTTGTTGACGAATTATTTCTCACGTTGCAACAAATACATGTGAAACGCTTGTTGAAAACGCGACGATAAAATGTATTAAGGATATATAACAAAGTCTACGAAATTTTCAGGTCGATATTCATCATGGTATATTTATGAAAATCGTTCACCTTTGTTGATATATTCAAGTGGCTACACTGAAGTTTGGGAGGAAAAACAGCCGAGGGTGGAAGATCATCACAGGAGGGATAGACAGATGGAGATAAATAACAACGAAGACAAAACGGATAACGCTATATAAAGGCTCAAGGGAAGGATGGAGTAAGCTTCCGATGACAACCACGTTTCCGAATGCTTTCCACTTGCCTACGCATGAGTACTTGTCGGCCGCCAGCGTGTACCCAGCACGACAACTGCACCGGAAGCTGCCGTCGTTGTTATCGCATATCTGCTCGCAGCCGCCATTGTGTACCTGACACTCGTCGACATCTGGCGAAATAAAAACGTTAAGTTGTTAAGAATAACATATCAACCGACTGGATAGTATGAAGCCAAATTAATAGTGGTTCGCATCATTTCAAGTGTTACTAGTTTCCTTAGACATATCTAAACGAACGAACCAAACATCGTTAATGGTGTTTTTTCAAGCATTTGTCAATGATAACAATTATTTATTTACTGTTTTATTATGTACACTAATGCTAAATATGATATTGATCATTATACGACACTTACCACAACGGGGGAATTTTTTAAACAACGAACACATTAAAATAACCTTAGAAATCAATGTTCCGTGCCACACGACACAAAATACAACATGCCGAAGCTACCAAATCTCCCTCGTTTCTTACCGAGACAACGTGTTCCATTGGCCGGGCGTACGTCGCACTCTTCGTCAAAGCGGCAGAAACACATCCTCTCCTTGCTGTTGACGTCTCCGCAGTACAAGCGTCCTGCGAACAGGAAATGAACAGGTTGGCAACGAGAACAACAGCAACTCTTGCAGCAGGACAGCATGCACAATTATGTATTCGGCTATCGTAGTACGGGGAGCAGACATTAGCAGGAACATTGGCAGCAGAGCTGGTGCAGCTAAAGACTGACTGTACGTTACAGCGGTGTGTAAAACAAGAACACATTTTTATAAATGGAATAGCGTAATAATTGGTCAGTAGCTTTGAAGAGATAATTGTTGCAAACGTTTTGTATATGAATGTAGTCGCATCATTGTTGATCCCCTAAAGTAGTCAGTCATTCACCCTGGTAAGACACAGAGGGCAGGAAGGTGAGATACTGTATACTTGACCCATATCGGGCTTTCGAGCATCGGTCAGGTATGCGGTGTGATGCGTGTAGGAACAAACCAAACGGTTTCGTGCAGTATAATACGAATTTCAGAGTTTTATTTTTTTTAAATGGCGGCTTATCTCCGACGGCGCGCAATGCCGGAAGACATTCGGACGCGACACCTACCGGCTCTTCCAGTTCCGCAGGCGGCCGACGTGAACGCAAGCGCCACCCTCTCTAGGCTCTGGAAGTCTTTGGCGAGCCAGTAGTTGCTTTCCTGCACGTGTGGCGCGGACGAGATCTTCTTCACTTCTTCCCCGTTGATCCGGTTCGTGATACCGACGCAGTAGATCTTGATATCGTTGTTGCGGGCTCGGATTGCTTGCGGGATGGTCTGACCCTGGTCACGGGTCGAGTTACCGTCGGTAATGACGATGGCGATGTTCTGCACACCAGGCCTGTCGCCATTTTCAGGTTTGAACTCGACGTCGTTCATGATGCGGATGCCGCCGGCGATGTTCGTGTGGCCGCCCAGGTACCTGATCGCTCTGATGGCCGCCTTCAGCGAGTTCTTGTCCGAGTACTTGTTCATGTGGAACACGCTCTCTGCGTTCGTCGAGAATTTGACGGCGCCGATGCGGACGTGGCTCGAATCGATATTGAGCTCATCGACGATGCGAACCATGAACTCCAGCAGCAGATGCCAGTTGTCGTAGGAGCCGTCCTTCGGGTTGTGGTCCCGGATGCTGCCCGAACTGTCGATCACGAATGTGATGTCTGCCTGGTAGTTCTCGCATTCGGCTGCAAGAGAAGCGAAGATGAAGTATCAGTCAGAACCGCCCATCGAAAGGAAGTCCGAACTGTGCTGTGCGAAACTAAACAAAACCTTGTCTGTTATGGTATATAACTACTAGCTGTTTTGTCAAAAACTGTAATATTTGACAACAAAACCTTTGAGCCAATTGTATGTTAATGTGTCTTGCTCATTTGGACAACTGTGAGTACCTTCTATTGTACCATTTGTCAACATATAGAATTCGTTTATAGCTGCACTGCAATGTGTGCACTACTTGTGTTTATTCACGCCATTCTGTTACTGTGTATATTGTAAGAGACAATATATATTACAGGCGAGTTAACATTATATTTTGAAGCGAAATCACACCAACAATGACAGTATATTGTTGCACGTATCTACCCCGAGTACGAACCTGGGCACGTAATCGACAGACTGGGGTTCTCGAGCCTGAAGCCGGGATGACACGAGCAGTAGTACGTGCTGTACGTGTCGACACACAGCTGGGAGCAGCCACCGTTGTTTGTCGCGCACTCATCCTTGATACACTTGTCTGAAACACGTGGACAGTTGATGACGTTAGTCGTTTTCAGAAATTGATAGTTAGACAACGTTAAAGGGAGGGTGCCTGCTCCTCTGCCCGCAATGTGCATAGCATTAATTTCTAACGGTAAGTTTGCTGTCTAGAAGGTAGGAAAGTTAAACATCAAAGGGCAATGCGGTTGACTCTGCTCTGCCGATCAATTTTGTTTTGAAACTGGATGTTTTGTTTACCATGTGAATGTGTTGCCGGTGTCTCTCAAATTGCGAGCATTGTTCCGAGTTTAAAAAAGTATTTACACACGTTGACAGGAAATAAACCTTCAACGTGCACGTTGTAGTAATAGGAATGTGATATTAAATGACAAAATTAAACCTAGAAGCTGACTCCCTCGCTTTAACACTCGTACTGTACACACGGGTACGTGTGTCATACATACGGGTACGTGTATCATACATACGGGTATGTGTATCATACACACGGGTACGTGTATCATACACACGGGTACGTGTATAGCCACGCACCA
>OZ024858.1:14190736-14198236 GCA_964017155.1 Oasisia sp. SBJ-2009
GGTCTGGTCTGCGATCAGCTGCGAGATGGCGCCGAGCGTGTGGAAATCTTGCGCGAGGTAGAAGTTCTTGTTGAGCTGGTGGGGCGGCGACGAGATGCCTCGGACCTAGAATAATAACACAAGATGTATTAGCAACTAGAGTTGGATCCACGCATACAATAAAATACAACTAACGCATCACAAAATCATAGGACATTGACATGTAATACCGTATTACTCTTACTGTCTTTTTTACTGGCAGTTGTATAAGTCCCCATGGTATAAAAGAGTTACGGAATCTATTCGTTCTGGTTACTGGTAACGGGTACACATTTTCCTGCCTAATATTATATTTGGTATGCCTTTTGTCAGGCAGAAGATGGTTTAATCTATATTTGCCGACTTTAGTCTTATCAAAATATGTTTCGACAAAGGCTGCCCCGTCTTACTTTTAACGTATCCTGGTTAACACACCTGAGTATCTCAGCGTAACCCAATGCAGAAAAGACATTTTAATATCCTTCTCTGTATAATTTCGATATTGTAAGATAACTATTATGGCAAGATAGTGTGCCATACATGTGTACTCTAAAACCGGCCTCACAGCCCTGACATATAGCGACAAAATGTCTCTGTGAAATTCCTGCACGCCATGGCTCAGGGGTAGAGGTTCGGACTCTCGACTACGAGAACCCGGGTTCGAATCCTGGCTGCGGTGTTAAACCCTTGGGCAAGTTTTTTTCACTCTACATTGCCCCAGTTCACTAAGCTGTATAAATGAGTACCTGCTTACACAGTGGTGGATATGTGTACGAGCAGCCTTCGCGTATTAATTGTAGCGTATGGCTGGATGCTTCCCAGAGACGCCGAGATGGTGTCTGAGTGAACAGGTCTGTCAGGGAAGTACAATGTAAAGCGCTTTGAACGGCCCTGAGGACAGGATACTGCGCTATATAAGAACTTGCCTTTACTTTACTTTAACTGATATGACATGTACACTCGCTTACCTCGCCCACGTCCACCTTGTTCGTGATGCCTACGGAGAAGACCTTGATGCCCTGACGGTGCGCCGCCTGCGCCTCGGGCACCGTGAGGTTGGATTGGATGACCGACTCGCCGTCCGTGATGACGATGGCGATGTTCTGCGCGTACGGCCTGTCTCCGTGCTGCTGCGTGAACTGCACCGTTCGCATCTCCCGGATCCCTCCTGCCGTGTACGTGCTCTGGCGCTCGTACGAGATCCTCGAAATGGCGTTCATCAGGATCGACTTGCTATTGTACTGGTTCAGGTACATCGAGTTCTCGACGCGCGTCGAAAACCGCACGACGCCAATCTGCGTGAAGCGTGAGCCGATGATGTACTTCGAGACGAGCTCGTTCGTGAAGGCCAGCACGCGGTTCCAGTTGCCGTTGTCGGCGAAGTTTATGCTGCCGGAGCTGTCGATGACGAAGACGATGTCCAGAGGTACGGCACAGGGGCCAGGCGGTTCTGCAATACGCGGCAACTTGAAAGAATGCACCCGTCAAATACGAGACAGATAAGTGGCAATATAAATAATGGAAACATGGGTATTTTAAACGGTCATGCAACCAGTTGGTTACACCGTGAAAAATGCATTATCTGCGATGACAGCTTAGCACGTCAGTGACCAGTGGTCAAGAGGTCATGACATTTATTCCAGCAAGAGAGTAAGACTCTATGCTAATGAGCTTTGCAGATATAAATAAAACAACAATACTCCCCCAAAATGTGGATATGATCGACGACAATTTTCAAAAAACATCTGTAAATCTATATAATGATCATAATTTGTCCATCGGCCTTCAATGTGGAGTACTAGACCTTTCTGTGTTCTGTTTTTTTTTCCATTCCAAACTGACATTTCATCCATCCACCCATAGCAATTTTCGATTTTGGGATTATAGTTTAAAACAATATTTACAAGGCCCCTAAACTCAATAGGAAAAGGGTTGTCGCGAGGCGCTATATCCGGGATTTATTACAAGATCTACTTACCTAGCACCTTGCACATGGTCAAGACGAGTTTGTCGGCCTCTGTGTTCAGCGTGCGGAAGTCCTTCGCCAGGTAGTAGTTCTGGTTGAGCATGTGAGGCGACGACGACATCCCGATCACCTCGCTCAACTTGATGCCCTTCGTCACGCCGACGGTGTACACCTGAATTTTGGCCTTGCGCGCCGCCTCCGCGTAAGGGATTGTGTTCTGTTTGTTCACGGTCGAGTTACCGTCGGTGATGATGATGGCGATGTTCTGGGCGTCGGGTCTGTCTCCCTTCTGCAGCTTGAACTCCTCTTCGTGCATGATCCTGATGGCTTCGGCCGTGTTCGTGTGCCCGCCCAGGTAGCGCATGTTTCGGATCTCGTTCTTCAGCGCATTCTTGTCCAAGCTCGTCGCGAAGCGGTTCAGATGGAAGACGGTCTGGGCGTCCGTGGAGAACCTGACGACGCCGATGCGGACATTACCCGTCTCGATGTACAGGTCGTCGATGATACGCTCGACGAACTGCAGCAGCAGTTGCCAGTTGTCGTACGATTTATCTGGTGGGTTGTTGTCGCGAATGCTACCAGAACTGTCGATCACCAGAACGATGTCGGCCCGGAAGTTGGCGCACTGGGCTAAGATGCCAGAGCGCATGCGTTAACGATAACAGTATAGGTGACATTTCGAAACATCTAGACGAACGGGACTATAGGACATACTTCATTGTGTATGTGTGTGTGTGTGTGTGTGTGTGTGTGTGTGTGTGTGTGTGTTGTGTGTGTGTGTGTGTGTGTGTGTGTGTGTGTGTGTGTGTGTGTGTGTGTGTGTGTGTGTGTGTATGAGAGAGAGATCGTGCACACCCACACGCACGCATGACGCACACATATACGCTCGCACGCACGCACGCACGCACGCACGCACGCACGCACGCACGCACACACACACACATTGTTGCAAATAATCATAACATCGACATGTCTATTCTGGTGGGAAAAATCTGGTTTGGGGTAAGCTGTCGATAGCGGGGATCAGTGGTGGATTAGGTTTTGCCTATGTCAATGAAGTGCTGCATATGTCAACAATGATAGACTGAATTCGATACTCGGAGCAACCACTAATACATCTAGAAGAATCACCTATTTAGTTGAAGCTCACATTTGTTCACACACCTGATATTGCTACATATATCACATGTTACTCGTTATTCATTTTAAATACGCAAAATTATATCGGGATAAAACCAAAACTAGACGTCGCTAATACTCGCCTTTCGGAGCCGATGCCGATGTCGTGGTGAACAGGAAACAGCTAGCGACGAAGGCGCAAAGAGTCACCCCTGCGATCTTCATGTTGACTGCTACAATAAAAAGCAATGCCAAATAATATTCACATGACATTGTGCTCGTTGAACTGGAACCATACATTGAGAATAACAAAATAGTAAATTTTCTCTGATTTGATGTAGCTCACTGGACAATACAGATGATGCATTTAAACAAACATTAACACTAGTACCGCTAGACTTACAACTCACTTGAAGCAGGATGTACGTATTCCATCAATTTCCATTTGGGTAATTCTTTATTTTCTCTTTCTCCCAGATACTAGACGGGGCCGTTTGCAGGGCGTTTAAACTCCAACAAGAATTTGTGAGTACACTACATGTTACACATTTATGTGTGGGATTTTTTACTTCCCCTGGCATAGACACCAGACACAGATTCACAATTACTAACGAGATATCGATGGCAAAATGACATGATTGACGCGCAATGATCCCATGTAGCGGCCTTAGCCCTGGTTGTCGTTTCCCGCATTCGATACTCATACATGTAAACTACTCACCTTCGTTTGTTCCCAGTTGAATCGATTAGATCTGCAGACCCGAGGGATCCTTAAACAACAAAAGTCACTATGCAATTGTTGTAAATTTCCCCTAGGTTTTTAAGCGGCAGTAAGACAATGATTTGTAGTAAGATTATCGAAGTTGACTGTCCGGTGTTCCTACTGTGCTACCTCTACACTGCGACAGATGTGAAAACCGGCAGATGTGTAAATATCGCTTGTGCCAAAATATTTTTTTTGAAAAAGCAATGTAATTTAATAAAACCATCGGACAAGAGTTTCATTGGTGAGGAACGTCGCTAAAGAAAATACAAATGATAACTGAATTAAACAGACATTGCATTTTAATCTAAAGTATTGGGGGGAGGAAGGAAGTGAGGAAGGAAGGGAAGGCAGGCAGGAAGGAAGGAAGACAGGAAGACAGGAAGGCAGGAAGGCAGGAAGGCAGGAAGGCAGGAAGGCAGGAAGGCAGGAAGGCAGGAAGGCAGGAAGGCAGGAAGGCAGGAAGGCAGGAAGGCAGGAAGGCAGGAAGGCAGGAAGGCAGGAAGGCAGGAAGGCAGGAAGACAGGAAGGCAGGAAGGCAGGAAGGCAGGAAGGCAGGAAGGCAGGAAGGCAGGAAGGCAGGAAGGCAGGAAGAGTGATAACGATGGTTGCTAAACAGAACAAATAGAGAACGGCAGAGAAGGGAGAATGAGCGACCAAACGAAAGAGAGAGAGAGAGAGAGAGAGAGAGAGAGAGAGAGAGAGAGAGAGAGAGAGAGAAAGCACAAGACATAGAGACGACAGGGAAACTAAGAAGTTAATGAGAAAGTGGACAAGACAAAGAGGAAGCAGAGAAAGTGGTATAAAATAGATATTTCAGGAGATGTAATCCAGCATTAACAGATTACGAGTTCGTAGAAACATATTCTTTCTGCGAAACTTGTTGGAACGAAGACTTATAGGGCAAAAAGAAGAGTTGTACTTAGGACCTCTTTTACCTGAACAACTAGACCACATAAACGATCTTTATGCAAAGCGTTAGCTTATACACTATTACCTGTGCCAATGCTATAACCGGTTGTGCACACACATTCAATCAGCAGGCCATTGTAATCCACCGCTGTGCTCAGCCACGCGTGACCAGCAAACCAGCAACGCGTGTCGAGCACGTATCGAGGCACGCAGAGCGCGGGAAAGACCGCTCCCAAAACTAGATCACGCGCGTGACATTGGTCCCGGTGCGTCCTTGTATTATGTCGAGACTGGCAGCGAATATATTTGTGTTTATTCTTTAAAGTGTTATTGTGTTGTCCCTTAGAAAGACAGCTTTTCCCAAAACAGACTGGCGAACTTCGGCGAGAGGCTGAGTGGAGAACCGACACTTGACGAATGGGCATGACTGCGCTCATTAAGCTCCCAGATTATGTTCTAACTGTACTGCAAACGATCAGTCCTTACACAGTGTGTCACGGCAATATTTTAGGCGACTTGTCTGGATAAGATAATATACTACCTATCAGTATGTTTTTAATTGAATTAATTGTCTTTGTGAGGGATATGTCTCATAATGGTGGCATAAAATCTAATAATATTATTAAAATTATCCCCATTAACAGAAAGGATAACACACTCGTAGACATTGGTAAGGTCAAAACGTATCTTCCGTTTTGCATTTGAAAGAAATTACGTCAAGGTGCGTGAGAAGTTTTTCAGTTAGCATATCAGAGATAAGAATAGGTATCAGATTGCTTGGGACAACACGAACATATATTTTTTAGAAAATGCCGAAATCTGATATGCTACATATAAAAAAACCTTCAGACGTTTAGGGTGTCATAGATAAGAATTAGTTCTCACGTTTAACGTGAATACAACTGTCGGAAAAGTGTCTGAAAACTGATGCTTACAAACATGTCCAAAAACTGATACTGCACGTAAAGCAGTATGTATACACACGATGTAACTCAAATACATAATCCACAATCCATTGATTCAAAATATGGCTTGCAAAACCATTACTTGTTATTCAATCAGCGTAAGGTCTATTTAATAAAGCCAATGTCACATTCTGCCGACTCCGTCCCCAATAGCTTGTTTTGTGCAACCATCTGCTTTGAACGACCAATTTAGCTACACAAGCAATGACGGCCGTACAAGACACGTTCCCCTGTACAAAGATACCATTCATACAGTACTGATAACATGACGACGTTTCGCCGACTGGCAAATTACTATCTCGATGGTCCGCAGTCTATTATTGTCGGCTAGACAACAGCACCAATGTAATGTTAACCTAATGCAAATGTGCATGCAATGGTAATTGGCGGGTCGGGTCCCGCCCCGATTATTAGCGATCGCACGCTAGACACGCTAACATTTGACGCATTGTATTCCTGTCTTTGCAAATTCAACAGACAGGAGCGGTCGCTTCTTTGCGAAGGAATGTATCGATTCAAGTCATACAAATACCTTCCTCATCAATCTGGACAAACGAGCGCATTTACACGCCTCGATCCAACCCGGACTCTGGAAGACGTCCGTTTTCGAAATCCAGAATCCCGTATTCTATTTATCAACAGTACGTCGGCGACAAGCTTTGATAACAAATGGCACATTCTTCGTTTGCTACTGCAAATCAGATTCCCCAGCGAAGCTTGATGTGCATGTATTTTGATGCATAACTTTGTTAAGGTGATCAAATTGTGAACTTTCTTACTGGTTCACAAAAGAATCATAGGAAGAAAATGTTTCAAAACAATTTAGAAAGACCCAAAATCATATGCTATTACGCTAAGCCAGAATTGTCTCACATTTGTAGTTATGCTAAATAAATAAAAACATCGTCTTAATGAGCAGAAGCCAAATTCAATGATGCTGCGACATATCGTGAATCGGAGAATCACGTTAATGTCGGTCCCGCCTCAGTTTGGGAGTAAAAGAACAACTAAGGACGACAAGCACCCAGACAGTGCCAACATACAAAGGTCTACTTGGCGTAAATGTGCTGAAAAAAGATGAGTACAAGTTCAATGAGAAAATAATGTTGTAACAACAACATAGACTCGTCAGTTGATAGAACCCTGCTGAATGTTTGAAACAGCTAGAAACAACTATAGAACAATGTGTGCCCCTAGTCTTTGCGGCCTGCACAATTCACCGCGTAATTGGACATCACACGTTCATCTCCGGTGAATTATCCGCACTGGAGACTCCAATGCCAAAGTCTCAAATCCGCCCAGAACACTCAGGAAAGCGACAGCCTAAACACACCGCGGCGCGTCCAACAAACAGAATTCTGCCAAGACACGATTTCGGAAGAAAAATGAATACCGGCACGTGAATATGCCCAACATACTTACGTCTTCGGCTGGCACTCGCTATCCACTCCGTGCAGTTCAGTTCAGTTCCGTGCAATTCAGTTCCGCCGAAAAAAATCCAGAGCGTGACAAATATTTTTGCAACAGGAATCGACACCTACCTGCCACAGAAGCCGGACTCGCGTGTTCGAACGAAGGACGAAGAGTGTCCCGCGTGCCCGATGCGACGAGCTTATGTCCGTCCCACCCACCGGTCACGTGGTCGTACCGTCTGTCACGTGACCAACGACGAGCGCGCGACGTGCGTATGTCGGTGTGTGTGTCGGCGCGCGCGCGCGTGTTTTTGTTTGACGCGATGCGCATCGTGTGGGCCGGTA
>OZ024858.1:14203236-14215736 GCA_964017155.1 Oasisia sp. SBJ-2009
GTTAATGGGTAAAAATCAACATATTAAAAGCATATCTGGTCACAAAACAGGATATAACTGGTATATACATGAGCCAGAGGTCGCATCTCAGTTGCTATCACCATAGCTTTGCTGAGATAAAGTCAAATTGATCAGATTATATTAACTTTTAGAGGTTGTATACGCTCTGTCAAGGTCAAATGTGCCTAAACATATGTATAAATCGTGTCCTCCTTTTAATATAGAAAACCAAGAATTGAAAGTGATGGTCAATTCATGATATCTGACATAGGTCACACTGTTTATTTTAACATATTATGACAAACACAAACTATTATAACCTTTCAAGTAATTTATAACATTAAGCACCTGTAATAGTAATGTGCTATATATCTAGCTAGCATGTATACACGTACAACAAACTTTCCATCACACCTTTAGATAACAACGATTCTGACAATTTCGAACTTGTGATTTGTGGCAATAAATGACACACATCACCACACATTTCCTGCACGGGCACTGCACATTACCACATTTGCACATGGATAGCATATTAGTAGATAGGGAGCTATGACGTGTCAACGGTTTGAGGGTGCCTCCGTCACTTTCCCACTCACTCTGACAAATCTTTAGGCGCCTTTCTTCACTGGCTATAACCCCTTGAAAAACAATATAATACTCTGGTGATGTGTCTACGCACAACACTCGATGCGGGGGCATTTTGGTTATGGCAATGGGGACAGAGACACTGGTGTGGACCTGGAGATGCAATTGATAAAAACTTCTTTGCCTATGGCTTACATCTTGCACCCGCCCAACCCAGCAAAAGGTACTCTTCCACTTGCGCGTTCACCGTTTCCGGTAGCTCTGCTCTATCGACAAACTCAGATATACATTGGGATTGCAATGCATCACTGCATGCTTGGTGCCAATTCTGCTGGTGACATATTTTCCAGTGAATGCGTGAACCTTCTCCAGAACAAGACCGCGATGCTTGCCCACAAGGCCGCGATGCTCGCCCAGTCGCGATGTAGGGGAAGGCGGTCTCTCTATCTCTCTCTCTCTCTCTCTCTCTCTCTCTCTCTCTCTCTCTCTCTCTCTCTCTCTCTTCTCACTTGTCCCAAACTTGACCTAGAGGTTTTTCAAATTATCACGGATTAGCGTATGGGTGAAATGCAGTAGGCGCATGTCTATGTCTGTATCATTTAACATAACGACTAAACGTTGGCACCCATGTTGGACTGCCCAGATGGCATGAGGCACGATCCTTTCATCTGCATCTTTCAATACTTTTGCAGGCTCTGGAAAATCACTATTGGCTGTCTACTCTCTACTACGGAGGGGAGCTGGAACTTGTTCTTGGTTTACTACCGTGACACTCAACACAATCGATACTACAGAAAGACTGACCAACCACTATTTTCTGAATAAGTTGCAGCAACTGATCCTTTTTCTTTTTCTCTCCGATGATACCCAACATTTATCGATCTGCGTTGTGGACTCATCAGGGATAGAGCTCTCTTGAGACTATATTGCTAACACCATGACTCATCAATGTAGCTATCACAAATAACCTGAAGGGCTTCACAAGATGAAGATACAACTATCCGACTGACAGGACTTTGTTTACAACTCGACCGAAATGGTCGAAGCATGATTGGTTGGCGTACTGCCTAACCATTGGCATAAATTCCGGCAGGGTCACTGTTTCAACCCTTCATGAGATAGGTCTCCAGTAGTTGTATTATTGTGTATCGTCAGACACTACAGAACTACGTTATAATTATATTCAATCCCAACACCAACATCATCGATGAAATATGCGTCCAATTGAGCCACGTGTGACAGAGGTAAACTCGCCATCAAACAGGTGGCTGTTGAGGAGGTGGTCGTCATGCGAAAAGACTTCCGCGAGAGTTATTCCACGTACCCGGGCGATCTCAATGTCCCGCTCGGCAGATCCACACAGTTTAGGTATGGTTGTGTAGGATGCTCTATTATATTTGGTGTCAATTACCGACAGTATCACACTTCTGCAGGTTACACCTGTGTATTGTTACTGCAAGCTTCTTTGTCTTCAAAACCAGCTCTCTCGTCTGTATCTTTTCTCCATTCTCGAACACATCCATTATTTCAGCATTGATTAAATGTTCGGTAAGCGAAGTTATGCAATCTGACGCCAGAGGCTTTGATAATAAAGGGATTTGCTACAGCTCGCACAAAGTCAAGAAGACGGGAGACGTTGCCATCAAAAATAACGGCCGTGATGCTCTTGAGTTCCTGGTATATGATGGTCTTATGATACTCCATCATCCGCTCATCTGTGAGCTTACGGCAGTTGTTCTGTATGATCAGAATCTCATGGGAGATCAGCTCAAACTCCGCTACAACTGCGAACATTAGTGTCTGGCTGGATGGACTGCTCCAACTTTATATCTAATTCGACGTCGTTGAAGCTGTCACACATATAGGGTTCTGAGGCTTCCGCCTCTAACAACTAAGTTTTCCTAACGTAGAACGACCCCTAGCAATTGACTCCATCGAACTCCTGAATAACTACCGCAACATATTTACATGCAGGATACATGTATTGGTCACCACCATCTCTCCTGATCTGAAATGGTGATATACATGAATAGGTTGAACATATTCTTGATGTTTATGTTGAATGCAGCCATATCAAACTTAGCTTGATACTCAATCGGGAAAGTGTTGTACTTGATAAGCAAGGGCTGTATGAGTGAAAAGACATGTGGAACGGGCTACTTCGGTATTCTTCCCGCCCATGAGCACCTGCAGGTGTATTAGATCATCAAACTCTCAACTGAAAATATCAGTCACCTTGAAAATCATCAGCATGATTGGCATTGATCTTTAGTAGTGACGTCCGGTGAGAATTGAAATCAGGACTCCCTTCACGAAGAGCGCTGCTTTGAATATGGCATCGTCCAGGTCACTACCTCTGATGTAGCAACCAATGCATCGTAGTAGAATCTTCGCATAGTGAAACACTCCAAACATGCCATAGATGTCCACCACCAATGTGACTGACTCAGAATATCTGCAACCGTGTGAAACACGCCATCATCTCACAAAACGGGCATCACCGTCTGATACAGCTGCATGCGGACATTATGACCTTTCTCGCAATGGTATAATCTGTCACAGGGTTTGGGCGGGTTGGCGGGAACCCCCACACATCAAAAGAACATATGCAATGGTGATAAATGCCATCACATGGACGTAAGTCTCCATGGGGCACATAGGGAAGACAAATACAAATCATCAAGTAAATCAACTGCGCAGTATTGCTTATTGACCTTATGACCTTGACATAGCGCTTAGAACCTTTAAAAGTTAACATAATCTCATCAATTTGACTTTATCTCAGCAGAACTATGATGGTAGCAACTGAGATACGACATCTGGCTCATGTATATACCAGTTATATCCCGTTTTGTGACCAGATATGCTTTTAAAATGTTGATTTTAACCCATTAACTTGACCTTTGACCTATATGGTCAACCTGAAAGGTAACGAAATAATATGTATTTGATTGGGAATAATCACAATCATCGAGACGGACATAAAAATCCAGTTTCTAGCTCATTTCGATCGAGAGTTACGGCTTATTGTGTTTCTGCAGTCGACAGTCGTCGTGGATGAGCGGCCATGTTGGATTTATCATCAAATATTGCGTCAAATCGTAAAATGGATAGGTCAAGCGTGTCGGGAATGTCAATTTTAGGCGGAATTGATACCAAGTTTGGCTATCTAGCCCTTCTAGATCCAAAGTTATAGATGAAAACCTGATCAGCGGCGGCCATTTTGGATTTCACGCTCCAGTGACCTTATGCCACGGATTATCAAAAAGCACCTCCTGGATTGTTGAAAGACATGGTATGTAGAATACAAATCAAAAGAAAAACTGCGTTTACCTCGACATTTTTACGGGCCTATATGGCAGAGCCTGGACTATATGTTTTGGATACATCTATCAACACTACGTCGGCATTTCGTCCGGTGTTAACGACAAACACATTTAGTCTGCAAAGAACACTCGGCGGCAACAACACCCATGACTGTTAGTACGAAACTAAAACATATGGCCACGTTAGGTTCCAATAGTTTTAGGAACTCTTTTGCACACGTTAGCTTGTAGACGCTATTGCCTCGACGATCGACAGAGCAATACTTTGGCATATCATTCATAATCTTACTAAACGTAAGACAAATTCCATAGGTATCCCACAATGGGTAACATGAACAGGCGAACAGCGCATGACGCCACGACACATACTCGCTTTGCCAACGTTTGTAGATATCGGTGGAAACAAAAGAATAAACATTTCACGAAAACCGTCCTCGCATCTATCTGAGAATGCGTTTAGACTTAGTCTGTTAAACGCAATTTTGAGTAGCCGCAACAACAACAACAGTGCCGCGTTGGTTTCGTTTATCTAACTACGTACGCACTGCGTACACGTCACGTCATTGTTTTAGTAATAAAAGATGGCGCGCGTATTCCATGCAGCATCTAATGTATGCCCTTTGATTGATTAAGTTATCGTTGTCCATTTCATGTGATATGGTCACGGACATACTTGACGTCATTCCAGTGGACCTAGTATAACGTGTCGGTGTTGTACTCGTTAGTCTGCTTATGCTGGTTTACGTCTCCAGAATTATTATCTCTTTTATACCACTCTCATATACTTCCTCTTTGTCTTGTTCTCTTTCTCATTATCGCTTTTCAGCGTCTCGGTTTCCTTGTAGTTCTCGGTCTCCAGGTCTCATGTTCCCTCTCTCTTCTCTCTCTCTCTCCTCCCTCTCCTCCCTCTCCCTCTCCCACTATCTCTGTCTTTTCTATTTCTGTCTCTGTCTGTGTTATCTCTATCTCTATCTGTGTATTTCTCACTGTCGTCCCTCTGTCTGTCTATATGTGTGCCTGTGGCCTGGGAGGGAGGGAGGGAGGGAGGGAGGGAGGGAGGGAGGGAGGGAGGGAGGGAGGGAGAGAGGGAGGATGGATGGAGGGAGGGAGGGAGGGGTGGGGAACCACGGACGGACGGACGGACGGACGGACGGACGGACGGACGGACGGACGGACGGACGGACGGACGGACGGACGGACGGACGGACGGACGGACGGACGGACGGACGGACGGACGGACGGACGGACGGACGGACGGACGGACGGACGGACGGACGGACGGACGGACGGACGGACGGACGGACGGACGGACGGACGGACGGACGGACGGACGGACGGACGGACGGACGGACGGACGGACGGACGGACGGACGGACGGACGGACGGACGGACGGACGGACGGACGGACGGACGGACGGACGGACGGACGGACGGACGGACGGACGGACGGACGGACGGACGGACGGACGGACGGACGGACGGACGGACGGACGGACGGACGGACGGACGGACGGACGGACGGAGGAACGTACTGTCGCTGTCGCTGTCAGCGAGTGCATGACACTGCTAAAAGCGGTGTCCTGGTTAACTTGACTGTCTCATGCACGTCGACCAGCTGCCGGGAGCAAATAGTTCGGGATTCTGCATATTTATTTTATGGGCAAGACGTCTAATAAGAATTGGCGTAATGACATTTAACACAAGATTGATGCTACAGGAATGATGACCGAGTTGTGCGATGATCTCCGGATGTTTTTCCCGGATGATATAATCTTATTTGTGGCAAATGAGGTTATCACGCGTACATTTATAGTCGCGTTCGGACTACGATGGCGGCGGCGAACACGACAATAAAAATTATCACAACAACGCCGTCAACATAAATAACAACGAAAATCATATAATTAAAACAATATATATAAATATATATATATATATATATATATATATATATATATATATATATATATATATATATATATATATATATGTATATATGTATATATATATATATATATACATATATATATATATATATATATATATATATATATATATACATATATATATATATATATATATATATATATATATATATATATATATATATATATATATGTCTATATATGTATATATATATATATATATATATATATGTCTATATATATGTCTATATATATATATGTATATATATATATATGACATATATATATATATATATATATATATATATATATATATAATGAGACCTCATAACGTTGCAACAACAATGTATACATTGTTGTATACATACAGACTAGTCAGTTAATAGAACCCTGATGATACGTCTGCAGATGTATCGTCAGTGTAGCATCATGGTGCTATGCTGATGCTGTGGAGAGAGTGAGGCTGATGAATGCGCAATCTCTCCCTCACTATAAACCAATTAATTACAAGTCATGACATCACTTTACCTTTACCATATATAGTCTAATATTATGTAAATGAACTGCACTGGAGGTATGCTTTTATATCAAGGTGTTTTGATGAACAGAACGAAGTGCACACAAGTCAATCGAAATGGCATGCGGATGAATGTTGAAAGATAATATCTAATAAATACAAAGTATAAATCGAACGTACTCAATTGTTCAGATACATAGAAATATCGAGCTTGCAGGAAGAACGGTATATTGGTAATATAAAAACAAAACAAGCCATGACAATGTAAGCATTTACAGCTTATTTAATAACCAACCTGAGGAAAACCATATGGGTTACGATCAAACGTATGGTTCGGAAAGTGACTTATAAGAACAACTATAAGAACTACTGCATTTCTAATGGCTATTTACAGTTGAAAAAGTTGGACATTACACATAAGAGAAAATGGGATTCTCGCAGTTGCATATAGTATCCATAGCCTCACTTACTTTCGGGATAAAGTTTTTATTATTTATGTTAGCTGAATTATTCAGCGGTGCTTGGGGAAAAAGCAGTCCCCGCGCTAACTTTTTTTGAAATTTGCGACCCCTGTGATCCCATCCCATCACCCTGGATAAATAGGATAATAATTTTCTAGCATAGTTAAATCTTAGGGAGCACTTCCACAAACTCGTTTCTAAAAAAGGCAGCTAAATTATTTGAAAATTATAGTTCATTGTTTCAATGTGTTCCATAAATAGGTCGCGCGCTCACGTTATGATGCAACAAAAAGTGTAAACGGACGAATCATCTGTATGGGCCCTTTAGATCATGTACATATTGTCAGCCCGATATATGCAAAACTAGCGGAAATGTGGGTCCACAAATAAACAAACAAACATACAAAGGAACACTCTTTTGTGATATCGATAACCCGTTGCGGAACTACATCATAAGTAATGGCTCATTACGTAAGGCCCACTTTTCCGAGCGTACACAGATTTAATGATATCGCGCACTCTTGAGAATATGATATCGCCCTCTTATCGCGTCAGAAACAGAGATGAAACAAATGGCATGACCCAGAAAACATGGTTTCCTGAATACCCAGACATTTTGTTTGATGGCCTTGCTCTTGAATTGATCAATAGAGCATTGGAAATTGACCTCGTGAAACAAAACTGTTGTAGGTCCATGTAAACAGTCGACGTTACTTGGACAACACTTCAAGCTGATACAAATGACCGAAGATGCGTCACTGATTACCGTTTAATAAGTTCAGACAACCACACGAGTGAAGACTATAAGTGCGCGCCCACAAACACGCATGCACACACTCCCACAAACACACACGCCCTCGCGCGCAAATCCGCACGCGCATGATACGATATGGAATGTAGCCATCCATTTGCCTATTATACCTATTTCCCGCTGACGTCCTTGCAAACGACGTAACTGCCAAGACAACAGAAAGATACGGTGCCTTCGGTAATCTTGCCGACTGTTTGTTGTCAGAGGGATAGAACCGATGATTACAAACTTGCTCAACACAGGTGACGGTGTTTAGCCATATTATGATATTTTGCCGTCACCACTTTTAAACGAATGGCAGCATGGAATGAGCATGCCTCAAAGTACAGACGTTTGTGTATGAAACCAAATGTCTAGTTATAACAAGGGATGTGACTAGTTTCTCGAAGAAACAAGTAACAGCAGTAGTTTTCATCGTATTACAAAAATGTATTGTCTATTTATAAAAAGGGCATGCTGTTTCATAAAAGCTACTCATCTTCAAGCATATCCATTTTACGTTTAACCTACAAAAATTCATTCATTATTTAAGCATGGAATGTATGTGATGAAAGTTGAAGTAAGCGAAATTGTTTGTATTAGTTATAACAAGAACATGATACATCACTTGTGATGACGTTTGTCGGGCTGATTGGCTAAAAATGCATTTTTAATGGAACAAGATAAATATTCTTGTTATAAAAAACTTCTTATAACAGATGCCTTATTATAACTTAAGCATGATAAGAACTTTTTTTCAACTAATGCTTTGCTGCGAAGTAAAAAGTAAAGAAATCAATATAGGAATCATTGATATATAATCAGTAAATATTTTTTTATTTCACCTCTTTATCAAAGACGATGCAATCATCGTTATATACATCAAACGTTAGAGCACTTTCATCTCTGACGTAGGACATTCAAAACATACACATCAGTCATGATTTTAAGATAAAAGCTATCAAACGTTGGAATATTATGGTTCTTTAACGTCGTTAACCTACATTAAGACACCCCATTTCAAGATGGGTTCAAATCATGTGGCTGAAAGCGCACCTTACAAAAGGTATGTAATATAAACCGCAGCCTTCTTATTTCCATACTACCGGCAAGTGCTTACCCATCTTCAGTTACGTCCTGCACTGTAATTAGAGGCGGCTATCTTGGTTCTATAAATGATTATGATCGTATACCTAGGAAGTGGTTTCAAATCGTAATACAGTGGAGAACAACACAATAGATTGCATAATATATCAAAAACGAATCAAATAAAAGAGCTGCAGTTTTCACCACTACACTATATAGACATTGTTAACCATGTCATGGCGTTTTCTCCTCTTGAACCAGCGATGTTCACCAAACAACTATTTGTGTTAAAACACGGATTCTCTAGAAGAACGTGACGCATTAAACATATACAATCTACTAACGGTAAATAACCATCGCTTCGTGTGTCTTATTCAGCTCAAGTTTGTGTTATTTCATATAGGGTCGTGGCATATCGTTGTTGCAGATCCTTCGGTTGCTTGGCGTACATTATTACAAAAAGAACGTGGTTTGTCGCAGCACTGCAGTTGTTTTGCTATTTATAACAGTAAACTAGTTAAATACTAGTTATCTTAATAAGCCCTTAGTAACATCGTACAAAGATAATTTGCGATTACATCGTGTTCTTCCGGCAGTTTTACACAACCCCCGAAGGCTTGTTGCAAACATCGCGGGATGACTCACCATTTCTTTTCTACCGATCGGATTTCACGACACAGACCAGAACCGGTACATGAAAGAGCCATTGAAGACGGCACCCGCACTAACAATGACCGCCCTCAGTGCAGGACGATAATGTTCTGAAAAGGGCTGACTAATTAGATAATAGCATTTGGCTATTTCACATCGCCACTGAAAGCTGGATAAATTGAGAACCAGAATTTAAAATTGATTATGACCATTCCGCGTTTCTTTTATTTTCTATAAAATGTTTATTAAGCTGCCCCAAACCACTCTACTCTGCCTGAAAAACGTATTAAACAAACCAATCAGTAAAACATACATTTCCAGTGAAGTTTATTTTCACATCCTCACAAGATTTATTGTTACCCGCTTTTGATAGTAAATATATCATTTGGCAAATGTTTGTTGAGACTTGGCATCTTGCCCGCAACATTTTATATGACACAACCATGCCCTCTTCATGTTACGCTCATGCTTAGGTCATTGTTGTTTGTCCGCTAATGCTCAGCGGTTTGTTTGTGTCACGGAATGTTTCTTGTATTACCTACACAAGTGGAAACGTTTCACAGAGAATAGAGAATTGTTTTGCTCGGGACGCTGAAGTCCGGAGCATATTTACTCTGGAGTAGTTTGATTCGAATCACAATTTTATCCGGAGCACACCAGCCCTTAACTAAGTTCATACCTTAAAACGTGTCATTATAGCTGCCAAGTCCATATCAGTATAAGTAAAATATATTCAACATTGTCCTTCCAACCCGTCGGGCAGCTTTTGGATGAGTAATGCGATAGGAGACAAACACTCATAGGGGTGCAAAAGGAGGGTGTGACGGTGGCAATCATTATGCATGATAACGGACTCTTAGACGAGAAGCCATCAGTAGGTTGGATACAGTCTGATGGGCACTTTAAATCACACGTGATGTAACGCATTGATACACTTGAGGTTGATATAATTCACCCCGAACAACGCTCTCAAAACTATCGCGCTTTTTCAGCTGGCATCTGAAATATTTGCCCGTGTTATCTGTAACTGTGGCTTTTCTGGAGAACGCTGTGAAAAAAATCGGCTGAATCCAGAACCGTGTCCATGACGTACGCTTTCCAATTACGATTAACAAGATACACGGTTCTAATAGCTGTTCCTGTCTGGAAAGTATGCGGAGGTATTTTGCTGAAACGCCTCAAAGTGGACAAAAACGCATTGCATTTGACGTCAAAATATCGCTAAGGTAAATTAGTACAAGCGATGCCAACTAAGAACACCATAGGTAACTACATACATTATATGTAAGTTGGTGTAGTGATATTAATAGCTTATCATTTCTTTTCGACTAACGTCGCAACATAAGTCATTTCACCAAGTTCATATTTTAAAAGACCTGTTTGTTTAGGTGACACGTATTTCTCTTTGCGAAAGCGAGTTCAGCCGTAACGATGATCTACCAGTTTTGCCAGTCACGATTTTTAGATTAGTTAAATTCGTTGTTTTGTAGTGTAATTTCAAATAAACTTAGCGTAATAGCAGACTAACATATTACCCGTTGTGATATATTAGTTCGATTGGATGGAGTAACTGTAACTGTTTGGTTGTTTTTCTTTGGAGAAATCTGGACACAAAAGAATCGTGTTTAATATCAGGCCCAAAATAAAGTAAAAGCTGTATGAGTCTATGCATTTTGTTTCTATGTTGCTTTATTACACTTTCCAGAAAGTTCGATTGGGTCAAGGCTAAATATTATTCTTCGGGGCAAATTACCAGACATATTGACCACAACCAATGCATTTAACAATAGAAAATTTGTTCATGTCACGCAAAGTTCGCAGCTAAGCTGGATTCTTTCAGGTGAAGTTGGATTTGAATGGAAAAGAAATGGTGTTTTGGTCGTGCAGAAAAGGTGACCTGCGTAGGCTATGTTATCAGTCTCATCGCTCTGGAAACACTAACAATACACGAAGGGTCACTGACGAGAAGAATCTTAAGAAATCTTTTCTATGGCACATATTTTAAAGAAACCATACATTTAGATTGTCTGTACTTAGTTCGGTGATTGTAGCATAGGCTAACATATCTGATGGCGGATTGGAAGTAGAAAAACAGGTTAGGTTTGTAAAAACCAGTTGACATAAATTTGGTTAACAAATTGTGTGTTTCCATGTAAGGTATATTAAGAGTATAACTTGTTTCTGGCCAGTTTGACACTCGCATTTGACACAGGTCAATGATTACAGAATGGTTGGTTAAACATTGGTCACGTTTCCCAAGTGTGTCAACCATAAGTCATGTTCTGAATAAGATCAACTTGATTAACAAGTTTCATATGTTTTCTGTATTAATATTTTATTAATGGTAATCGGTCATTAGTGTTGCACTACTGACTTTGGATATTAGTCATCGAGTGTTTGTGTTTGCATAAATAAATAATAAAGGAATGTTTATAGCAATTTGAGGCTTGCCTATGTTATGAATTGACAAGCAATTTTAAGTTACTAACATTAATCACTGTTTACATAACGCGGCGTTATCAGGTAATATTTCAAAGATGTTGGTCAAATGTAAACTTTGCGTGTTTCAAAAAGGTAAATGTGACTATAATGCACTCTCGTTACTATTTTGACCATTGCGTTTGGGTAAATTGGTGGTTGGGGGCCTGTGGAATTTTCTGATATGTCAAATGACACACATTAACATATGAGATACTGATCCTAATTCAGCAGGGGCACTTTGTGTAATGGGTACGAACAAGAGGAGAGAAAAGAAAATTGACGAAGAGATGAAAAAGTCATTACTTTATTCAATTGGAAGAAAACGATTATGATAAATAGAGTAGACCGCGATATACTCCATGAAAGACCTTCAAAGCAATGATGGTAGGGTAAGACGAACAATATGCTAATGAGCCGAAGCATGTCGTTAGATGGAAGAGATACTAGCCTTCATCAAAGCTAATCGTAGTGGTTAAGAGGAGCAGATTCGTGATGCATCTACTGTAATGCTTTGGTATTTCAACAGCGGAATCTTTGCCATCAACGGGTGCAAAGAACGGGTGCAAAGGGATAAGAACCTATCACCTGGACCATGCAATGTAACGACATGATTGTTGTACGTTCAGAGGCTGTTTTTTGTGTTATTAGTCTTACGTCATTGCCTTCATTTGGCGT
>OZ024858.1:14223236-14225736 GCA_964017155.1 Oasisia sp. SBJ-2009
ATCGAGTAAATAAACACGATTACCATCGTTTTGTTGTGTACGTTAGTGTGTATAATTAAGACAGGAAGACAATTCGTTCCGCTGTATTGACAAATAAGGCTCACGAACTGCTAAGTAGTTCTTATACAAGAACAGACTACCAGTCGACGAATTGTACTGTGTTTTCATTCGACAAATGACGCGTTCACGCGTCCCACGTGCAAGTAACTGAATACACCTGGCGGAACAGAGTAGCGATTCACAGCGCGCTGTCCTATCGAAGACGATCGGTGGACGAGTTTCTACTTCAGTCACGCGTGGCTGCACAACGAACACGGACAATAATCGAGTTTGACGTTGGCGCTGTAAAGACGATCGCACACGACGGCATTGAGACTGCCTGACAGCCTAGTGTCAAACGTGTCAGTTCTGATGGACGCGATAGATGTCTAGTCAGAATTGCGACCGTGATCTCGTCCCGGATTCCTACAAACAGGTGGCAATGTGCGTAATGAATGCCGCTGGAATGTCCCGACCGCCTCGAACAAAGAGTGGCACTACGAGATGAACAAGCCTTGAGTGTCATGATATAGCAGCAGCAGCAGCAGCAGCAGCAGCAGCAGCAGCAGCAGCAGCAGCAGCAGCAGCAGCAGCACCACACACACACACACACACACACACACACACACACACACATACACACATATATATATATATATATATATATATATATATATATGTATATATATATATATATATATATATATATATATATATATATATATATATATATATATATATATATATATATATATATATATACATATTATACTAGTGAATATTATGGTTATGATGGCGGTGATGTTGATGAAGCAACTACAGTTACAACTGCTATTATATATATATATATATATATATATATATATATATATATATATATATGTATATATATTATAATAGTGAATATTATGGTTATGATGGCGGTGATGTTGATGAAGCAACTACAGTTACAACTGCTATTATATATATATATATATATATATATATATATATATATATATATATATATGTATATATATTATAATAGTGAATATTATGGTTATGATGGCGGTGATGTTGATGAAGCAGCTACAGTTACAACTGCCATTATATATATATATAATATATATATATATATATATATATATATGTATATATATTATAATAGTGAATATTATGGTTGTGATGATGGTGATGTTGATGAAGCAGCTACAGTTACAACTGCTATTATATATAATATATATATATATATATATATATATATATATATATATATGTGTGTATATATATTATAATAGTGAATATTATGGTTATGATGATGGTGATGTTGATGAAGCAGCTACAGTTACAACTGCTATTATATATATATATATATATATATATATATATATATATATATATATATATATATACATATATATATATATATATATATATATATATATATATATATATATATATAATAAAATATATATATACATATATTATAGTTATATAATGTATATGCATATATAAGTCACTAGGAGTTACGCCACTGAAACACACGACGCTGGAGCATGCAATCATATGAAATATCTAAGGTAAAATTTATTAACGCAATTATCTATTATGTGTTTATTAATACGGGTAATCAGCTTCATTCCATACATTCTTGCGACACTCGTTTACGCCAAGTGTTGCTCACTGTGCAATTAGTATCAGACAGTAGTAGAGGTGATTTATGATTACTGTGGCAAAAGATATTACTATAGAGAAATCGAACAATCAAGTGATCGATAGATTGATATATCGAGACACCGATGAGGTGCAGAATGCAACTTCTAATGCGGGCAATGTGTTGTCGTAAAAATAAAACCGCCGTGGTCAAGCTCACGACAAAAAAACGTTTGTGCAGCAAATTCTACGAACCCGTTTATTACAAATCTTTTTATCACAATCACACACACATGCAAATGCACAAGCGCGCGCACGCATGCACGCACACATACACGCACATTAACATACGAGCACGGGCATACAGGTGCGCACATGCACACATACCATACAAATGTTACAAGTTCAATATGACATCTCTAAGTGTGAACAAAACCAACACAAAAGTGTATAATTGACCTTAAAGATACCAATGAAATTACTCAGTTTTATTATTGTAATTGTTGTATCTCTGTCTCTCTGTCTCTCTGTCTCTCTGTCTCTCTGTCTCTCTGTCTCTCTGTCTCTCTGTCTCTCTGTCTCTCTGTCTCTCTGTCTCTCTGTCTCTCTGTCTCTCTGTCTCTCTGTCTCTCTGTCTCTCTGTCTCTCTGTCTCTCTGTCTCTCTGTCTCTCTGTCTCTCTGTCTCTCTGTCTCTCTGTCTCTCTGTCTCTCTGTCTCTCTGTCTCTCTGTCTCTCTGTCTCTCTGTCTCTCTGTCTCTCTGTCTCTCTGTCTCTCTGTCTCTCTGTCTCTCTGTCTCTCTGTCTCTCTGTCTCTCTGTCTCTCTGTCT
>OZ024858.1:14238236-14345736 GCA_964017155.1 Oasisia sp. SBJ-2009
TATGTGTGCAATGTGCTTAAGACTGAGCAATACCAATATACTACAAACATTTAACATTGCTTTTATAACAAAATCATAATGATAATGATCAGACTATGATTTATATGATATGCTGTTGCGATTCACTAAGATTGTGGATCGGTGATTTTATTTTACCAATTACCAATTTTCTCTCTTACTTTCCAATATAGCAATACATATCATGAAAAAAGCTTAGCTTTCAGAACGAATTACTGTTTTGAGCATTAGTTTGCTATATGCTACAAGCTATATATAAATATTAATTAGTAGTATTATATTATACATGTAAACCTGTAAATTAATGTAAAACAACGATGCCGTTCGACGGTTTCGAGCAACGGGGACAGGCTGACGGTCCCATGAGTGGCGACATCTGGTGTGTACATGGCCAACTAGGAATGTTAGATGTTTCAAATGAGCGAAGCATGCCGTTCGATACGAGCTTGTTCAGAGCCATGGTTGCCTCTGCGTGGAGCCAGTAAAGGTACAACAGTAAAAGAACAAAAAAGTAACAATAAAAAGAGTGCGACGGTTTCCTTTCAAATCGTGGTCACATCAAATTGTGGGCATACATATTATACAAATAGTATGTTCTTAAGTTTGAGGAAGTGTCGTTCAAGCGTTTCAGTGTCCCTTTAAATTGTATATTAGTGTAACAAAAGAAAGTGGGCGCTTAATGTGTAGAGCTGAGTGGTTGGATCACACTTCTTTATTCTCTAAACTACACACTTTGATGAAAGTGTCATGTATTGTTCAACTACGAACTGCTCTTATATTATTATGTACAAGGCAAATAGCAGTTTGTTTCCGGTGAACATACAAAATTCGTTTGCTTTGTCTGGTTGAATAGACATGACTGTACAAATCTGCTCACACCAGTGTAAAGATAATCTGTCTTTCGTTTAACTGTGTAGTGCTGTGAAATTATCTCAACAACTCTATAAAATGCACTAGAAACGCCCACTGTTTAAACATATATACTAATACTTACTAAATGCTTACTTACTAAAACATGTATTGTCAGTATTGTATCAGTATGGAACCTCATGACTGTCATTCCCAATAATAAGTAGTGATATATATATATATATATATATATATATATATATATATATATATATATATATATATATATATATATATATTATGGTGCTATTGCATAATAAATCCATGTGCGCCGACGCTAAAGAAAACGTCTTGTACCTTGTGTCTTCTATCTTATAATGTCAACACATCTACTCCCCGTGTGACCTTTAACTGTCGCTAAGTACCGCGCCAACAACCTCTTGTACTTTAAACTTGCATAGGTCCTCCCATGTTCATTTGGAGCCGTAACGTTTTATAATCATTTATTATAGGTTATGATTGTTCGTTTGCATCTGAAACACATTCGTACCTCACCAATTTCACACGGTTTCCCTGCAACAATAATGACGTCATATGGCGCCGGCATCACGTTTCAGCAAAATTTGTAGGCGGAAGCCAAATTTTCCCCAGTAATTTCTCTGCGAACCACAAATTGTATTTACACCTTTGGTGATTTGCTGTTTTATAAACAAGGGTTACTGTTGGCTTTCTGGAGAGCGCAGAAACATCACAAGTCGCATAGAAATCTTCAAGCGAATAACTGACGGTGTACTGGGTGTGATATATCGTTGGGCATTCCGAAAACACAAGAACAAACTATTTCTATGCCGTCTAAGGCAATGTTAAAACCAGTAATTTTAATGGTCATGACAGCTATCATAATGACACATTCTTTTTTCAAACTATTGTTCTATGTAGTTTTGTATATTCTCCTGCAAAGCAGCGGACAGCGTCGAGCTGAGCAGTAAACGTACTTGGAAGGATGCAGCGAAGTCGACGAATAGATCAGTGCATGCAGCATTTAGGCCATATAGCACAACAAACACAGATCTGGTAAATACGTTATCTCGTCATTTCTTCGCAATAAAGTTACCCGATGGACTTGAATTGTACAGAATTGTCGTCCTAGCCATGAATGTTTGAATGTCGACAACCTTATTTCGAAACTTCCACCGCTTCATAAACGTCATAATAATCTTTCTCACCATATTCAACTTGCTAAAATGTCAAAACTAGTGGTAGAATGCAAAGTTCAACTGGAACATCTGAATCCCCAGCTGGCTGAGCGATCAGCCCGCCAGTCTTATGTAGAGAACTCACTAGAGAACTCACAGACGTCTCGTTTAGGTCTTACCAGAACCGCTCTACGGCTGAGCCAACTATCACCAGCCTATTGTATGATAGAACATGTCCATTATCGCTGTTGTTCTTGATCATTTCCTGTTCTTGGCGCTAGTGTCTTGTGCCAGATGGAAACCGTCCGTTGGCCACATTTGGCCCGCGGACCAGGGTTTCAGAACAGATCGTGTTCCCAACGAAGTATTGCATTGCGTTGTGCCAGACTATGCATTTTAAAAACAAAGTTGCAGAACACCATGGATTGTTAGCAAACATTGTAACTGTTTGACGATTGGTGTGATGTGTGCGAATATCCTGGAGATTTATCAGGGTAGTAAAGGCACAAATACTGATCGTATATAACAAGAACTAGAAGCACAAGCTGCTACATGAAAAATAAGGTAGGTGCTTTCGCAACCTCGTTTAACAGTAGCCTGATCGGTGGTTAAGTGCTCAGAAAAGTAATTCAAAATGGCCACTTATGTTATTGCTGCCCAAAAATGTGATCTTTTAGTTCGATAGGATTGTCAAGTGATATTTACATACATTCGTAGATATACACTTTATCTGTCGACATGTGTCAGTCAATCAGTCTCCAGCGATCACTACCGTGCGTTTTTGTTGAAGGTACTGGGTAATTCATTATTAATCAGTGTTCATTTGCTATGTTGTTATTATATATTGACTGCAATGGTTATAATGCATATATAATATTATATATATATATATATATATATATATATATATATATATATATATATATATATATATATATATATATATATATATATATATATATATATATATATATATATATATATATATATATATTATATATATATATATATATTATACGTAAACAATAACACAATACATAACTAATTAATATCGGTGTACACGAAAATAAAAATTACTAAATAAAATGAACTACATAACTTCTTTATTTTTAGATTGTGATTGTGGGCGTTGACGACAATGAAGCACATGGTCTGTGGTTTGATTGTTATATGTGGTTCCCAAAGCAAATGAGCACCGTATTTACATTTTAAAAATATTATTATTGTTCGTAATGAAACATACGTGTAATTATAACACAGGCACATAATTACAGTATATTCATAACTATGATATTCTTAATAGGTACATAATTAATAGTAAATATCATATTGACATCATTAATAATAAGTATCGACATTTATAGTTTCCTGACTCTTTCACAAGAGCAGACTGAAATATATATTCAAAACCTAATTTGGTGTAACAGACGTAGAGGACACGACGCTTTGTTAATACAATCAATATGATATCGGGACCTCAAGTGGGCGGTAGAATATACGTACTTGAAACTAGACAAATTGGTCACGTTACATTTTACTGAGATGTTATTTTACGATAGGATCCATCACCAAAAATAAAGATATAGAATATGGCACTCTGTCGATTCGTAAAAATTTCATATCTATTTTGGTAAATGTATGTTTTGTTATTCTGGCATATGTAATATAAGAATGAATTACAGTGATCATTTGTGTAGCTGCCATCTTAAAGGCGGCCATCTTGAGTGCGTGGATCTATGTAGTCAGTGCAGATGTAGCATCACGCCACATTTAGGACACTTAGAAATGTTATACATCTTCCATTTCTTATATGTGTTTTGTATAGTCCAAAATATGTTTGATGTAAAACAACACTTGACTTTTTACTATGCACATTTAATGCCATTAGCTTGATCTATATAAGATTATCAACCTGTAATATAGTTCAGAGCCTGAATGTTTCTTATAGTGGGTCTGAGCACCACACTGTAATAATTGTTGTTTATGTTAATATTTTGAGAACACCATCTATGAATGACAAAAGCAAAGGCATTTTTTCAACACAAAATATAGCAGTTATTTAAATTCAGAGTGCCAGTTTCTCAGTTTTGTCGAAGTTGTTTTTATAGAATTCGCCATTTACGATGTATTCCTTTGGAATTTACCTCCTTACGGTTGGAAAAAATATTGCAAGTACTCTGGTAAACTAGTGCACATCCCTTTTTGACAACACTGCTCACGAAAGGCTGTGACTTAGAAGTGTTTGCATTGGTTCCCTGTGCAATATCGTACATTTTAAATATCAGTTCCATCACAAACTAGGCAGTTTCATGTAAGCATCCATCATATTTACATTCACTGCGCACTCGTGTAAGAAAACCTATGCAGATTCGATCATCTAGTTCCGACTTACTTTATGTTTCTAAACTATGATACAATTCCACTGTCATTTAAACATTTACCTTTACAACATCGCAGATCTACCCCTGCATGCCCTGAATTCAATTTAAATTAAGCTAATGAAAACGCCATGATCATCAAAACTTTGCGCGGTGTGATAGGAATTACATTTGTGGTAAAGTAAAAACTTGATAAATAATATGGACGCTGTTGTAGGCATATATAGCGAGCAATACAGCTGACAGAATATTACCACTGACAAGCGACATAATAATAATGCTATGTTAGGTTATGCTATATCGTGGTGTTGGTACGGTTGTTATTTTCGACTGCTGTGTTTTGTACGATGTTTGCTATCTTGTATGTCCTTCTGGTGTCCACCAGTATTTTGTATTGTGTTTGCGGTATGGTAGGGCCTGCTGCTGGCTATATGTTTTGTATCGTATTCGCCGTGTTGTGGGGTCACCTGCAGTCCACCCAGGTTTTGTATGGTATTTACCGTCTTGTAGGGCCTCCTGTTGTCCGTCTGTGTGGTACTGTATCGTGTTTACCGTCGTCTAAGGCCTTCTTCTGTCCGCCGTGTTAGGCATCGTGCATGCAGTTTTGTAGAGTCTCCGGCTCTCTCTCCCCGTTGTATTTTGTAAAGTGTTGCCGTGTTGTAGGGCTTGCGGCTGTCCGCCCGTGATTTTGAATCGTGCTAAACGTTTTGTAGGACCTCGTGCTCTATGTCTATGTTTTCTATCGAGCTGGCCGTCTTGTAGGGCCTGCTGTCTGTGTGTTGTATCATGCTAGCCGTTATATAGGGCCTGCTGCTGCCTGTGTTTTGTATCGTGCCTGCCTTTTTGTAGAGCCACTTGTTCTCCGCCTGTGCTTTGTATCGTGATTGCCGTGTGGTAGGGCGTCTTGCTATCAGCATGTATTTTTATCGTACTTGCCGTCTTGTAAAACCTCCTACTTTCCTTTCGTGTTTTGTATCGTGCTTGCCGTCTTGTAGGGCCTCCTGCTTTCCGTCCGTGTATTGTATCGTACTTGCCGTCTTGTAGGGCCTCCTGCTTTCCGTTCGTGTTTTGTATCGTACTTGCCGTCTTGTAGGGCCTCCTGCTTTCCGTTCGTGTTTTGTATCGTACTTGCCGTCTTGTGGAGCCTCCTGCTTTCCGTTCGTGTTTTGTATCGTACTTGCCGTCTTGTAGGGCCTCCTGCTTTCCGTTCGTGTTTTGTATCGTACTTGCCGTCTTGTGGAGCCTCCTGCTTTCCGTCCGTGTATTGTATCGTACTTGCCGTCTTGTGGAGCCTCCTGCTTTCCGTCCGTGTATTGTATCGTACTTGCCGTCTTGTAGGGCCTCCTGCTTTCCGTCCGTGTTTTGTATCGTACTTTCCGTCTTGTGGGGCCTCCTGCTTTCCGTCCGTGTTTTGTATCATACTTGCCGTCTTGTATAGGGCCTCCTGCTTTCCGTCCGTGTTTTGTATCGTACTTGCCGTCTTGTATAGGGCCTCCTGCTTTCCGTCCGTGTTTTGTATCGTACTTGCCGTCTTGTAGGGCCTCCTGCTTTCCGTCCGTGTTTTGTATCGTACTTGCCGTCTTGTATAGGGCCTCCTGCTCTCCGCCTGTGCACTCGTCGTGCTTGTAGCCGGCACGACGGCCGACGTCGTAGGCTACAACAAGTGTCTGGACGGCTGTAAGGACCAGTACCTTCGCTGCATGCGTGAGTGTGAGAACCCGAGCAGCAAACGCATCGAGTGCACGAAGACACTGTTCACCTGTTCCATATACTGCGGCGAGATGCACTTCCACAAGTACTGACGTCATAGCTATATAATGAGTACGTAGTATACGTACGAACAGTCAGGCGCGTACATGTTTTGAGAGTACGTACACGCGGAAATATACCATTTGTGTGTAAGGACGTGTTTGTGCTTTTGTGAATAAATCACGTTTGCTTGAATAAGTAACGTCTTAAATAAGTATCCTGACTCAAGCTCGATTTATAACACAGGTGGTGACATGTTGCAGCCACGTGGTCCGTTAAATTCCCCTGGCCCATTTTCCGCAACACTTGTGTTGTTGTTTGCACAGCGAGTGTGTTGCTCAGTTCATACACGGACGCACTTAAGCAAGAGACGCCATCTTGTTGCTGCTACTCGTGTAGCCAACTCAACATTGATACTTGAAGCAACTCGGTGTTGAGGCGAACACCAGTGTTTTTTCGACTGCCTACGTGTCAGCCTGTGAGGTTACTTGACAGCAGCGTCAAGCCAGGCAACAGGCTGCAGGCAACTGACTCGACGACCGGAAGGTAAAAGTTCAGCAGTAACATCTCTGTCACATATCACTGTGAACAGCCGCCAGATCTGTGTTAGTTATCATGTCCGCTAACACGTATATCTGCACTCGTCACGTGCACAAATATATAATTATCAATGTGTATACACAACCAACAGCGTAGTGAAGTCTACATATGCAAACAATATCTGATTGCAGTCGTCATGCGTACGCATTTGTATTCTTTTAGTCATCATATGCACAAATACAATTTTATTAGGGAAATCACGATGTGCGTAAACATATATACGGATAGTCATAATGTACATAACATTTCTCTCAACCATCCTGGTGTGTGTTTATGTATGCGCTGTCACTCTTCATTTCAGAATGTTTACTGACGCGAACAAGATGACATGTACGGTGAGTGTACACAGTAGTCCTTTCCCAATGGCGTTGTCAACAGACAATTGTAGATCAACAAATCAAATTATACCTAAATCGTGGAGTAGTAAGGAATTGGGAACACATTATCAACAAAGTATGTTTTGTTACGGAAGCCATTCAAAAACAGTTATCTAACAAGTAGCATGTTATTGAGTGTGTGAGCCGCAGATCAGGCGGCTGAAATCAGGTATGGTTTTAGCCTGGACTTGCGACTCGTTAAGTTGGTTCCAGTCAACTATTGTTTTTACACAACAAATAAATTAATTATTGAGTTGTTCAATGTGAGCTGTAGGTATTCTTACCTATTTGGTAATCACCCGTGAACGGGGCCTAGTCCCTGATTTTAGGGTAGATAAATATAGTAGTATCATTATTATATTGAATCAAATCGATGCGACTTTATCCAATACAGAATATCCGCAGTGTGTCGTCACTTCTTTTCTGTCCGCAGAGTATCTGCAATGTATTGTGACGTTATCCGCAGTGTGTCGTCACTTCCTTTCTGTCTGCAGAGTATCTGCAATGTATTGTGACGTTATCCGCAATGTGTCGTCACTTCCTTTTTGTCCGCAGTGTATCTTAAATGTATTGTGACGTTATCCGCAGTGTATCGTCACTTCCTTTCTGTCCGCAGAGTATCTTAAATGTATTGTGACGTTATCTGCAGAGTGTCGTCACTTCCTTTCTGTCCGCAGTGTATCTTAAATGTATTGTGACGTTATCCGCAGTGTGTCTTATCTCTACGGTGTGACATAGCCATATGTGCAACTTGTTGTCACCCGGCCTGTGGTGTACCATGACTCTGTCCACATTGTGTCATGACTCTTTACAAGTGTGTTGTAACTGTGTTGCAGTGTGTCATGACTCTGTCCGCTGTGTGTCATGATTGTTTCTGCAGTCAGTGTGCTGTAATTGTAACAGTTTGTTATGATTCTGTCCGCAGTGTGTTATGACGTTTCTGCAGTGTGTTGTAATTGTAACAGCGTGTCATGATTCTGGCGCTGGTCGTGGTGTGTGTGTCGGCCGGGGGCTGGGAACACGTCGAGGACTACGACGGGTGCTTGAGGCGGTGCCACGAAGACTACGAGGCCTGCATGAAGAAGTGCAAGTCGATGTCATGGCTGCTCGAGTTCTCGTGCAGACGTAACATGCAGTTTTGTGAGATGGCTTGTCGCATCAAACATGACAACTCCGATGACTGACCTTCCTGACGCCGGTAACGCTGCAAGATGGAACAGCCGCCAACACTGACATCGTCCCTATGGCGTCGTCATGACAACCAGAACGTATAGCGCAAAAGGGTAGATTTAGAATTAACAAATAAATGTATACAAATTACATTAATATTAAGCACATTAATTAAATATTTGTAATAACATTTATCGTCAGAATAGCAATTCATTAAAACGAGTGAATCAATCGTACGTCTGTTGGCTAGGATGGTCTTCATTGCAATCTCTTCTGGGCGTTCATAGATTCGGGGTGATAACTGTTAGAACATCATTCACCATCGCTTTCACTGAAATCGTCGATCTAAAACTCGTCCTCTTCTTCCCTCACATGCTCCTCTTCCTCTTCTTCCCCCTCCTGCTCCTCTTCCTCTTCTTCCCCCTCCTGCTCCTCTTCCTCTTCTTCCCCATCCTGCTCCTCTTCCTCTTCTTCCCCCTCCTGCTCCTCTTCCTCTTCTTCCCCCTCCTGCTCCTCTTCCTCTTCTTCCCTCCTGCTCCTCTTCCTCTTCTTCCCCTCCTGCTCCTCTTCCTCTTCTTCCCCCTCCTGCTCCTCTTCCTCTTCTTCCCCCTCCTGTTCCTCTTTCTCTTCGTCCCCCTCCTGCTCCTCTTCCTCTTCACCATTACCTCGAGGTCAAGCAGAAAAAGTCATCTGGTTTCCTAAGTAATCGTGGCAGATTGTAATCAAACTAACTTTGGTTTGACACAACTGCATACATTTAAATGACGTTTACGTTTAGCGTGTCGGTGGCAGATTAAAATAACCAGATGTCGTTTCATCGTAGAAAAAGGAGACTCAATCAACATTGAACACAACGATTAATAAAAAACGATTAATAAAAAAAAACTGTATCATGCACTGGGTTGATGTAAGAGTACAAGGGCGAGAGAGCGAGGGAGAGAGAGAATGCGCGCGCTTGCGTGCGTACGTGCATGCGTGCGTGCGTGCGTGTGTGTATGTATGTGTGTGTATGTATGTATGTGTGTGTGTGTGTGTGTGTGTGTGTGTGTGTGTGTGTGTGTGTGTGTGTGTGTGTGTGTGTGTGTGTGTGTGTGTGTGTTTGGTGTGTGTGTTTTGGTTGTTTGTTTGTGTGTGCGTGCGTGCGTGCGGGCCTGCGTGCGTGCGTGTGTGTGACATTCACTCGCGAATGGTAGTTGTGCATATGAATTTAAGATACATTCCGCCGTATGACCACGGATATATATGCTATATAACACATTACTATATTACATATTTTGAAATAAAACTGTAAATGTGTATAATTGAGTGTTTTCGTTCAGTTGTCTTTCTGCATTAGAAGCTTGCTCACAAGGTAAACCGTATTAATTTATACGTTTATCACTTGATGTCCTTTTCAAACCATATTTCTTCATTATGTTCTATCAACTCACGTGATTTATTATTAAGTCGTTGTTTATTTGTCTTGTTTTGTTTCTCGTGTTGTGTGTTACGAAATTGATTGATTGGTTGGTTGGTTGGTTAGTTGATTGATTGATTGATTGATTGATTGATTGATTGATTGATTGATTGATCGATTGATTGGTTGGTTGGTTACTGTATTTCTAACCAATATTATAGTGTGACAACTGGCTAGATCTAGCAAAAATTACTGCTTTTGAGGTTCCAAGGTCTATTACATTATAACTAATATTCACTCGCTAGTGGTTTGACACATCATTTTATATATTATCTACAACAAGCTATCTTTGATTCTGCCGGCGATCGGTTTTAATTACAACTACATCAACAGATTATAATGCATAAAATGACAGTATTCGATAAAAACAAAACTTCACTCACTGTCATATAGCTTCTGTGCGTCGCCATTCTTAACAACACAAAGAGCGTTGCAATACCTACATTGACTAACAACGTTTTTGAAACTAGTCGACATAATTCTGACACACGTATGCATTACCTTCATCCCATTTGATTAGGTTTGTAGTCGGAAGCCAAATGCCCACAACAACGCAGTCAAGATTTTTCTAAAAAGACTGGCGTGTCTTGCCAGCGTTCGGCGGCGCGGCGTTGTGATGGCGCCAACCCGGAACACGTCACGCCTCCTGTGACGTCACGTTAACCGGGCCGACGCGCCATCCCTCGTGTAGTTGCCGAAGCATTTAAGGCAACGTTGTGAAGATAGATGGCGACTTCGTTGATCTAGGGCTAAGCGAACCGGGCGAAACTCTTCCCTTTTTCTTATTTGGTTTAGAAGGCTACACTTGTGCTAGCCTATTTAAAAGTAAGACATATACAGTTGTATATACATGTGTGTGTGTGTGTGTGTGTGTGTGTGTGTGTGTGTGTGTGTGTGTGTGTGTGTGTGTGTGTGTGTGCGCGCGCGTATATATATATATATATATATATATATATATATATATATATATATATATATATATATATATATATATTATATATATATATATATATATATATATATATATATATATATATATATATGTGTGTGTGTATGTGTGTGTGTGTGTGCGCGCGCGCGTGCGTGTGCTTGTGCGTGTGCATGTGTGTATTTCCCCTTGACAACCAGCGGACCTCTGAGTGTGGAATAGTTACGTTTCGTAATCCGCACCATGCCCTTGGTACAAGAGACGGAAGGGCCGGGTTTTCAGTCATTTTCCATCCTGATTATATCGTCGAGAACGTCTCTTTGTTCTGATGGGAGAGTTTTGGGTGCGAGCGCGTATCGATAGATCATACGTACCCTAGGGTAGGGCGGGAGAAAACGCCCACATTACGCATGAAATGGGAGAATAACAAATAGTAGTTTTTTCGGTTGATGACATTATTATTATTATATCTTAAAATAATACATATAATACATATTACACGAAAACATCAAATGTGAAATTAACGTAATTACATCGTGATTTGTTTTTCGGGCATAAGGTTTCAGGGTTTATCTCGGACACTGTGTTTTCTTAACCTACTACTCGTAGTCAAAATATCAGCGAAGTGGCGACATCAAAATAACCGGAATTTGCTTATCATAAGTTCGCTGTGCGTGACATGTAAACAGCATTTTAGCAAATATACCTGGACAGCCTCCTCCATTTAATATGTCGGCTGTAGTGTCATCTTAATGATGGACATATTTGGTGGTTCATGGAAACATTATATTCCACATACATATTGGTCGTCGAATGTGTACCGTGGACTCAAGTCATACACACTTAAGTGAGGAGCTACTTGAACGTTGTGTAGAAGCAGTGTTACTCTTACAGTCGACACGATTCTACTTAGGCAAGTACATCTTTTACCTCGTTTTGTTTTTAATGTCGATACATTTCGCCAGAACGGGATGAAATACGCGGTGAGTCTCATTTCATTTGTAGGTGTCTCAGTTGTCGAAGTAAGTCAATTGCCATTTACTCTTGTACATGCATTCCTAAAAACAATTGTTGAAAATAGTTGAAGACAAAACAGCTCGAATGCAAAACGTATAAGTAAGCCATAGGCAGCTAACTGGATGTGACCTGGCCGTGTAGTTAGACTTTTTCTAGCTACACGAAATATTTTACTTGACCGTGTAGTTAGACTTGTTGTAGCTACACGATGTATTTGACTTGACCGTGTAGTTAGATTTGTTCCAGCTACACGATGTATTTTACTTGGCCGTGTCGTTAGACTTGTTCTAGCTACACGATGTATTTTACTTTGCCGTGTCGTTAGACTTGTTATAGCTACACGATGTATTTTACTTGACCATAATAGTTAGACTTGCTCTAGGTATCTACTGTCATTTTAGTTGGCCATGGCATGCATGGTGTTAGATTTGATCTAATACTCAACTCGATATAGTCTATTCGCCTCGTCTCGCCGATGACCCAGTGAAAGTGGCGCCATCTACGTAACCGCGTGCTAACAACACCGTTCAGCTGGTTTTGACAGTTCGATCAGCATTGCCGTGCGTCTCATGTGTTACCCAGTTTGCGTATAATACTGATCTGTCTGCTTTGGTGTACATTCAAAAACATATTCTTCAAGTGGAATGTTTCTCAAATGGCATTCACGTAACGGCTGCGATATGAATGTTCGCAAATTGTGGCATATAGCTTACATTTCCCATAAAGTTGCACCAACGCAAGCGGCCATGTAACTGCATTCAGCTGAAGATTTCTCTGTTATATTTAGGTTAATTATCGCCAAAGTATATTCGTATATCGTGTGTGACTTCTCGCAAAATCCTCGCAAATAGCCGGTCCTTCATATCAGCTGAACCCACTTGTTGACGTTTTTATAACTGACTAGTGTAAGGCCTACACAGGTAAGCTGTTGGCTGCTTTCAAAATCCGCATTTAGGACATTGCTGTGGTCAACATACATACATCAATCACATATAAGTTACAAATCAGGTTGGGCGACTGTTAACACAAAAATACATAAATGTTGAGCCCAAACCAACCAGCCTTTATGCCTTAAAATATATGTTACAGTTTTCAAATATTTGTATCTAATTTGTATACGTTCATAAATATTGCGAAAAACCCACCTGAAGAATATGTTTCGAATATACGTTTTATGGTGACCTTGTTTGGCCTCGAATTAACGCTTACTGCCCCACTTGCCAACTCTACGACAGGCCTAATCGTAACAGTGTGATGCATGATTTTCCAATAATATAACATTTGGATGTGTGTATGGGGGAGGGGGCATTTAAATCGGTCTGTTGTGTGGTTCTGCCGCTCGCCTATACACCAAACGAGACAGACCACTAGTATGTACAAACTGAATAAAACAGGAGATTCAGGCCAATGCTGATCAAGCTGATCGGTGTTGTTAATACGCTTTTGTGTAGATGGCGCCACTTTAGCTGGTTCTCCGTGATATAGGATTCTTGCCCGACGCTCCGTCACGACGAGGATAAGATGTGGCAGATGGTAGTACCAGGGAAGTGGTACGAGGGAAATGGCATGAGTGCTTACGAAGTATGGCTAACACAGAGGAGAGGTATACGGAAAGGGTATAAGGGAACGAGGGAGGGGCTTGGAAGTACGAGGGAATGTCATTATACGAGGGAGATGGACTGATTCGATGGACAGAGTAGGAAGTATCAGGTCAGATTGAAGGTGTACGAGTGACGGGGTAAAAGTAACGAGGTCACATTGAGGGTGTACGAGTGACGGGGTAAAAATAACGAGGTCACATTGAGGGTGTACGAGTGACGGGGTAAAAATAACGAGGTCACATTGAGGGTGAACGAGTGACGGGGTAAAAGTAACGAGATCAGATTGAGGGTGTGCGAGTGACAGGGTAAATGTCACAAGGTCAGATTGAGGGTGTACGAGTGACGGGGTAAAGGTAACAAGGTCAGATTGAGGGTGAACGAGTGACGGGGTAAAGGTAACAAGGTCAGAATGAGGGTGTACGAGTGAAAAGGTAAGATGAGTGTATGAAAGGGAGGCGCGGGTAGACACACGAGTGATTCAACATGTGTGGCGGCGTGTAGACCGTCGGGTACATGTCTGTGCCGTGTCCGCAGTGTGCCGTGCTGGTGCTGGAGGTGGCCGGGCTGTGGGTGGCGGCCGTTGACTGGGAGTATGACGACGAGTTTGACGCCTGCATCAGTCGCTGCAGTCAGCTGCACGAGGCCTGTCTGAAGAGGTGCAAGGCTCGGGCGTCCGTCATCCGGAACGTCTGCAAGCGCAGACTCCAAGACTGCGAAATGTTCTGCCGAATGAAGCACTCGCACCCCGTCAATTGACGACACATCCGGTCCACCGAAGCAAGTACACTCCCTAGATTGACGATGTTGCTGACAGAAACACGAACATTCCCTAAAGTGACGACACATGCGGTCGATTGAATCACTCACAAACTGAAAAAGTGATAGAAGCACGCACACTCCAAAAAGTGACAATAGTTTCAGTCAGATCCGTCTTGTGGATATAAAATGGTATATGTTTATAAAATGTTTCCACTCGCTACAACACAACGTAATTATAATCACAATTGACCATTACTTTCTAGACTCAAGCCACGAATATACCTTTGTATTTTCAGCGCCTTATCTCATTCGATTTTATGAAGGCTGGAAGGTCAATGTTGTTTATCAACTGTTGTATGTTTTCATGGGTCGTTTGAAGTGTTTACAAACGTCACATCACCATGAAGATCGTGTGTTATTCGTCAATTTACTTTCCAAATAGAGTATATTTAACGGATGAATCTGTGCTCTCAAGTTCAATGGTAGATGTACTTTGTACGTATAGCGCACACACACACACACACACACACACACACACACACACACACACACACACACACACACACACACACACACACACACACACACACACACACACACACACACACACACATCACTCACAAACAAACACACATACATATACAGTGCGTGTGTGTGTGTGTGTGTGTGTGTGTGTGTGCGTGTGCGTGTGCGTGTGCGTGTGCATGTGCGTGTGCGTGTGCGTGTGTGGTATGCCAGCAACTGTCACATTCGACAGAATGCGTACAAAGACATGCACGCTGCCCGGAGTGGCTACATCTCGATAATGTTATCAAGTCTCATTGCAGCCTATATGCAAATCCGCTCAAATATAGCACACCACACGTGTCGAGCATATACTGTTTAAAACCTCGTGTAGAATTAAATTATCCTTCAAACAACCACAATTTGCGATGTTGCGAAACGTAGCAGAAAACGCCTAGATGCACATCTTGATAAATTTGTACGCGAGTTACGTAGACTAGGGATGCATTCCCCTAAAATTGCGTTAGGTTTAATTTAGGGGTACATTGTAGCAAACTGTTCACCAGTCGGACTATTTTCTACTCGTGCAATACTAGCTAGTTGTTTTTTTTCAAAGATTTCATGTGCCTTGTAGTAATGATCTGCTCTGGACTCGCGTACTCCACATAGGAAGCATCCGGGCGTTTCTGGTTTGTATCTCATCAATATTTGGACAATATCTTCAAGATGTGATTAATTTGCACATAGCCCTCGCTGACAACGGTGGTCGTATTACGTTCTGTCACAAACAACAGGACTCCTGTTACGTCATGTTACAAACAACGGTCATGCCACGTGTAGCTTTAAATAACGGTAGTCACGTCACGCTTAGTAACAAACAACGGCAGTCCAGTCATGTGTAGCAACAATAATGGTTTCGTTAGTCATATCTCACGTGAAGCTACATTAACCGTAGTCCTGACGTGTGCCCTTACAAACAACGAGTATACTGGTAGTCCTGGCACGTACAGGCTCAAGCATAGCTGCACACCGTAAATTATCTGCTGAATGTTATGTACGCTTCTGTTAATGCTGATCAATACTTCCAAACAGCCGACCTAGAGACCTTTTCAAGACAATTCATCTGGCCGCCGTCGAAACTTTCATCGAGTACACGGCTAAGGAGCCCGCCAATACTTCAACGCCGCCATATTTACTCTGTAGACATATTATTTGCAATCTCCGTTTTCGGTCATCTTCGCAAGCCTGGGTCGTTGTGCTACGCTACTGTGCTCCTGGCTGTTCGTCTCCGCCAACAGTGGAATTTAGCTATAAAATTACACAAATTGACTTCGCCAGTTGCTACTGCGTCAGCCGTGGAAACAGTGCAAAACTCCCGACCGATTCGCATCCTAAACATTGCATATAACACTCAAAACAAAGTTACATCACATACCCGGCGGCCGACTTCACTCATCGTGGGCTACTCGTTGGCTGACATTACAAGAGACGTTTTTCAGACGGATGTGGGAGGGGTAGTAAAAATAAAAATGTGTGAGTGAGTGGGCGAGTGAGTGAGTGATTGAGTGAAGAAGGAGTGGAGGAGCGAGTGAATGAGTCGGTCGGGTCGGGTCGGGTCGGGTCGGGTCGGGTCGGGTCGGGTCGGGTCGGGTCGGTCGGTCGGTCGGTCGGTCGGTCGGTCGGTCGGTCGGTCGGTCGGTCGGTCGGTCGGTCGGTCGGTCGGTCGGTCGGTCGGTCGGTCGGTCGGTCGGTCGGTCGGTCGGTCGGTCGGTCGGTCGGTCGGTCGGTCGGTCGGTCGGTCGGTCGGTCGGTCGGTCGGTCGGTCGGTCGGTCGGTCGGTCGGTCGGTCGGTCGGTCGGTCGGTCGGTCGGTCGGTCGGTCGGTCGGTCGGTCGGTCAATTAGTTAGCCAGTGAGAAAAACATTTAATCTTAAAAACTGTATCACGACTGTTTAATGTTTGATAAAGGCCCTACGTAGTATTGTTTAATTTACGTACATTAATTGTTGCCGCATTTATAGCTTGCGTATAAGTGTATGTAGTTGTCAAATAAGTTCGATTCAACAAACGCTGGAAACGAGGGTTGGGAATTCAGGGTTGTAAGATTCAGCACATATGGATATTGCAACTTTTCTGTGTCCTGGTTTCTTGACACTGCTAACTGACACAAAGCACAACACCACTACTATCTGACATATAGCACAACTCCACTGCTACCTTGCACATAACACAAGACCACTGGTGCCTTACACATAACACAACTCCACTACTATCGGACAAATAACACAACACCACTGCTATCTGACACATAACACAACACCATTGCTACCTGACACATAACACAACACCACTGCTGCCTTACACATAACACAACACTACTGCTGCCCGATATATAACACTGACGTTGCCCTGTCGTGTGCACCAGTGTGACGCAGCGGCCCCTAATAGGGCCCGTAAGTGTGTCACGATACACGGCGAGACTCCGCGCGATTGGAGCTGATTTGGGGACTGGTCATTAGAATAATATTCGATGGATGACATTTGTAACTTCCGACTGATGAATACTAGGAAAATCAGGACATAAATAATTGTGTTATACCTTTCTTATCCTAAATGTCCGATTTAATATTGAGTTTACCACACTATCATAGACATAGCGATTTATGTAGTACAGATAATAGACACTCCCCACACATTTTAGCCGTATGTTTTTTTTGCGGATTTTGCATTTTACATAGCTATACGTTGTGGTTTCGATAAGCACTTATATCTGACAAATTGTCTAAATGCACATAATCATAACATATGTATACGTTTGGTCCAAACAGGTTGTACTGTGCGAAAAATGGCACTTTTCGTTATTAGTCAAGATCGCCAAACGCAAGTACTTGCCGCTGTTGCCATGGCAACCACCATTATAATCGATTAAAATTCATGATTTCCGTGATCATTGTCACCGGCAAAGTGTTCCACTGCTTTTGCTTGTAATAATCTTTCGGACTGTATAACTGAAATTGTTAGACTGGAACAATTCGATTATTACAACCAAAAGCAAAACGAAGTCCTATACGTTAACATGGAGAATATGGACCTTCTGCCCCCAACTGCCCCAGCCTCGTTTTCGCGCGCGAGACTTACACGCCCTATTGCCCTGTCGGATGCACCTGTTTGCCTTCGAAGGACATCGCCTGGAGTCGCCCGCGCTCCACCTCTAAGGATGATGATGATGTGGCGTTGCAACACGCACAACCAACAGAGACTGCGAAAATCAATACAGCGAACATCGGCAATTGAAGACGCGTTTGTTGATGTTGATGCGTCCGTTCGTCCCTAACTGGTCTAATGTTTACAGTGGCCGTCTGACATTTCATTCGCTGTACGTACATAGTGGCACATTTAAACGAACACAGTGATGTTAACTGTTGCCAAACTGGGGGTCTTCGTGGAGACGTTGCCATGGCGATCAGTAAATGTTAAAGGTGATTCCTTTGTTGCTACAGGTGTATCGGTGGTTCGGGGCTTCACTTAAGTCGAATTCCTAATTCCTAGTGCCATAGTGGGTGAGAATCACTAATAGTAGAGTTTGCAGTAGCGTAATGTTGGGTACTGGTGGAGAGAAAGGCATATTACCAGTGTCACTCCGTCACTTGTTGAGATTGAAGCAAACAAACACGTGTCAGGGCCTGAGGTACACACGGCCACTGTCACCCGCGGCCACTGTCACCCGCGGCCACTGTCACCCGCGGCCACTGTCACCGTGGCCACTGTCACCGTGGCCACTGTCACCCGCGGCCACTGTCACCGTGGCCAGTGTCACCGTGGCCAGTGTCACCGTGGCCAGTGTCACCGTGGCCACTGTCACCCGTGACCACTGTCACCCGCGGCCACTATCACCCGCGGCCACTATCACCCGCGGCCACTGTCACCGTGGCCACTGTCACCGTGGCCACTGTCACCGTGGCCACTGTCACCCGCGGCCACTGTCACCGTGGCCACTGTCACCGTGGCCACTGTCACCGTGGCCATTGTCACCGTGGCCACTGTAGCCCACGGCCAACGAGAGCCGAGAGCCGAGGCCCGACGACATAGCGCTACATCCTCTCGAGCGAGTCGCCGACAGGAAATGAAATAATACGAGACATGGTTCACGTGAAATCGAAAACTTGCACGGTCGCCGCGAAGGACTCGCTTAGCCGCCGAGGCGCAGGTCGCTAAGTGGCGGTGTCGGGTCCCGCGCCACAGCCGCGCTCACTTGACTAGTCGGCAGCCAGAAACACGATCCACACCATGTATAATCCATGCGGGCTTTTATAGTAGGGATTGGATTACGTGGAAATAATGCAGAACGCAGCGGCGATTAAGAGAGTAGATAATGCAGGGCCCAACAGGGAATAGGGCGGTATATAATGTAAGACACAACATAGAGTAGGACGGAAGATAATGCAGGATAAAATGGCGAGTAGGACGGTAGATAATGCAGGATAAAATGGCGAGTAGGACGGTAGATAATGCAGGATAAAATGGCGAGTAGGACGGTAGATAATGCAGGATAAAATGGCGAGTAGGACGGTAGATAATGCAGGATAAAATGGCGAGTAGGACGGTAGATAATGCAGGATAAAATGGCGAGTAGGACGGAAGATAATGCAGGATAAAATGGCGAGTAGGACGGTAGATAATGCAGGATAAAGCGGCGAGTAGGACGGTAGATAATGCAGGATAAAACGGAGAGTAGGACGGTAGATAATGCAGGATAAAGCGGAGAGTAAGACGGTAGATAATGTAGGATAAAGCGGAGAGTAAGACGGTAGATAATGCAGGATAAAGCGGCGAGTAGGACGGTAGATAATGTAGGATAAAGCGGAGAGTAAGACGGTAGATAATGCAGGATAAAGCGGCGAGTAGGACGGTAGATAATGTAGGATAAAGCGGAGAGTAAGACGGTAGATAATGCAGGATAAAGCGGAGAGTATGACGGTAGATAATGCAGGATAAAGCGGCGAATAGGACGTTAGGTAATGCAGGATAAAGCGGAGAGTAAGACGGTAGATAATGCAGGAAAAAGCGGATAGTAGGACGGTAGATAATACAGGAAAAAGCGGAGAGTAAGACGGTAGATAATACAGGAAAAAGCGAAGAGTAAGGCGGTAGATAATACAGGAAAAAGCGGAGAGTAAGATGGAAGATAATGCAGGATAAAACGGAGAGTAAGACGGTAGATAATGCAGGATAAGGCGGAGAGTAGGACGGTAGATAATGCAGGCTAAAACTGCTAGTAGGACGGTAGATAATGTAGAATACAACAGCGAGTGAGGCGGTAGATAATCCAAGATAAAACGGCGAGTAGGATTGTAGCTAATGGAGGATAAGACGGCGAGTACAGCGGCACAACATGTATGCTCACGCTGCAGGTAATAGCTAATCAATGACGTGAAACAACGTAAAACAAAGGCGACGACGATATCACTTTACTTTATAAAAAAGGACTTACGAATACGAAATAATATTTCAACTACTACTACTAATAATAACAATTATAATAATAATAAGTATTATTATTAATAATAATACGCGATGGTATCCCCACCTAAAAACCATATGAAGGGAAACGATGTTGAGGAAGAAGAAGACGACGAAGGCGACGACGGCGACGGCGACGGCGGCGGCGATGACGACGACGGCGACGACGATAACAATTAAAATAATAATAATTATTATTATTATTATTATTATTTCATTGTGTCAGTGTGAAAGATCAAAAAGGAAAACACACTTATTTAATTTGTACGTATGATATTTAATAGGATGAATTGATATGTGGTTGGAGAGAGCATGGTGAGGGCTAGGAGGTGGCAGTGGGGTCCTCTCCAGACGTCACGATGGCGACAACGCGAGAGTGTCTCAAGTGAGAGTTGTAATGTTAGAGCAAGGATTTGTTATGTGAGAGCGAGGAATTGTCACGCGAGTGCAATGAGTTGTCACGTGAGTGCAATGAGTTGTCATGTGAGAGCAAGGAGTTGTCACGTGAGAGCAAGGAGTTGTCACATGAGAGCAAGGAGTTGTCACGTGAGTGCAATGAGTTGTCACATGAGAGCAAGGAGTTGTCATGTGAGTGCAAGGAGTTGTCACATGAGAGCAAGGAGTTGTCACGTGAGTGCAATGAGTTGTCACGTGAGAGCAAGGAGTTGCCACGTGAGAGCAATGAGTTGTCACGTGAGTGCAATGAGTTGTCACGTGAGAGCAAGGAGTTGTCACGTGAGAGCAAGGAGTTGCCATGTGAGAGCAAGGAGTTGCCACGTGAGAGCAAGGAGTTGTCACGTGAGAGCAAGGAGTTGTCACGTGAGAGCAAGGAGTTGTCATGTGAGAGCAAGGAGTTACCACGTGAGAGCAAGGAATTGCCACGTGAGAGCAAGGAGTTGTCATGTGAGTGCAAGGAGTTGTCATGTGAGAGCAAGGAGTTGTCACGTGAGAGCAAGGAGTTGTCATGTGAGAGCAAGGAGTTGTCATGTGAGAGCAAGGAGTTGTCATGTGAGAGCCAGGAGTTACCACGTGAGAGCAAGGAATTGCCACGTGAGAGCAAGGAGTTGTCATGTGAGTGCAAGGAGTTGTCATGTGAGAGCAAGGAGTTGTCACGTGAGTGCATTGCGTTGTCACGTGAGAGCAAGGAGTTGCCATGTGAGAGCAAGGAGTTGTCATGTGAGAGCAAGGAGTTGCCACGTGAGAGCAAGGAGTTGTCATGTGAGTGCAAGGAGTTATCATGTGAAAGCAAGGAGTTGTCACGTGAGAGAAGAAGTTGTCACGTGAGAGAAGGAGTTGTCACGTGAGTATAATGAGTTATCATGTTAGAAAAACAAGTACTTGTCACGCCTGACCAGGTGGCTGAAAATCGAGAGTCTGGCGGTGTTATTTGAGAGCGAGGAGTCCGGATTACGTAACCGCCAATGAACGATAATCTGCCGCTGTCAAATGTAACAGTCCTGTTCTGGTCGAACACTCTCCGTCTAACCATTTGAACTCACAGTTTTATTGGGACGACACAGTGCATTGTCTTAAAACACGCTACAGCTCACAGAGCTGCTACAATGTTTCCCTAACGTGATGTACACTCAGATTTCTACCGTGTCTCTGGAAAACAATAAACTGGTTTTCCCCGCTCCGGAAGACCAACTACACTCCAGCAGCACAGTGTCAAAGGTCAACTGATTCCTTCATCCTACATCTGAATGTGGTTGTTTATGTTTCAACATTCATGGCGTGTCCTGTTTCTGATAATGCCCTTCCAATAACACCGACTACATTAATAAGACACTAAGTGAAGAATTTCTTCAACCCCGCGCCGACGCCCGCGTCCTTCGTGAAGTACAACACGAACTTGAGATAGCCGACCTGCCCGAAAAGAAACGACACACTGTTGGCGATATGCAGCGCCTCCTGGCGGACTCCGCCGACACGCAGCAGCTGACAGACGACGAACGGCGTCCATGCGCACGTCGTGAGAACGAACGCCATGAAGCACACCTTGGCGGCGTGCGTGTCCTTCAGCAGGTTGTCGTACGTGATCGTGTTCGTCACCTGGATCTGACACTGGTGCACGCGCAGGATGTAACGGATGCGCACAAAGAGCGCGACGCTGATGACAGCGCACGGCAGGATGTGGCCGGCGACGACGAGGATGAAGTAGCCGACCGGCAGGCGAATGCCCGGCTGACAGAAGTCGCTGTGCGGCGTCCACTGGGCCGCCGAGAAGGGCAGGGCGAGCACGGCGAGGAGACACAGGTAGAGCCACGTGAGCGAGTAGCCGATGCGGATGCCGCGCAGCAGCTGCGTGTCGGCGTACTTGGACGGGAAGGCGACGGCGATGTAGCGGTCCGCCGTGATGAACATCACGTGGAAGAAACTCGCGTAGATCGGCAGCATCTGTGGACACGAACGTGGAGTGACGTCATGGTAGACGGGAATACGGAGTGGCGTCACAGTGGACGGGAACAGCGGGGACGTCACGATGGACGTGAAACGTCACATGGGTACGGGACCACACGGTGACGTAACGGTAGACAAGAACACGCAGTGACGTCACGGTGGACACGAGCACAATGACGTTACAGTTGGTGGGAAGACACAATGACGTCACAGAGGACACCAACGCAAGCGACATCACGGAGGATACGAACACATAGTGACGTCACGGAGGATCGAACTCATGTTGCGTCGCGGTGGACATAAACACACACTGACATGAGAGTAGACACTAATAAACACTGGCGTCATTGTAGATACGAATAGAGAAAGTCGTCGTATTGGTGGAAACGAACACACCACTTCGTCATTTTGGAAACGAACATGCAACGACTTCACTACTACGATGACGACGACGTCACTGTATGTGACGTCACACATTAACGCGCGTACAGTGACTGCAATGTGGACAGTGAGACACAATTACGTTAATATAGACATTGGTACACAATTACATCACTATGGAAACTGGTAGACAGTGACGTCATTATGATTGCCTTGTAGACGTCAGCAGAAAATTACGTACCGTGGACGCTCTGGACACGGAACGAATAACGGAGACATAAACACGAACAGCTCATGATGCCGGTGTTAAAGAATCTGACAATAACATCAGAGCTAACACCGACAGTTAATGACGTCACTGTTAACACCGACAGACAATCACATCACCCTTGCTGCTATTGTCATAACGCGCGACATGTTCAACATTTGCATAGAATATTGCATAGATATCAATCAGGCCATGTCATAATATTACTTTTTACAAAGTCTGCTGACACATTGTGAAGTCACCGTAAAAACCGTTCGATAGAAAGCCAAAATTAAGGACTATTTTTGATAAAGTGAGACAGAAGTTGTATCGATTGTCACTTTAATATGATAATTCTTTTCAATTCGTTGTGCGTCATTTATCGACAATGTTTCTTGTGAACTAATTTGTTTGCCGACCGACGCAACTTGCGGAATTCTGAGCGCGTGATACAACGAGCTTCAACATGTCGAATGTGTTCTTACGTGTTTTATTATATTATACAACATAGGCACATGTTTTATTATATTATACAATATACGCACATTGAGAGGACTTAGCATTCATTCATTCGTGTCCATCAACCAGTCTACATGATGTTTTCCCAGTACTTGGCATATTTGATGACTAGATCATTGGCCATCGTAGGATCCAATGCAGAGCATGTCCTCCCCATCAACTCACATACCACGAGATGCTGCATGGTCTGCCTAGCGCCACAGTCACAATTCTCCGGGTCGTTGGAATAACCCCAATTTTAGTATATTGGCTCTCGACCGGCCAAACTGTGTGCGTAATCGGTTTAGTACTGTCCGTGTGATCGAAGTTTTTCCTGCACCAGCAGGAAGGTATTCGTCGGAACGAGTGTTCATGCGCATGCTGGCGTCGAGAGAGTCAAGTCGCTCTTGTTGTTGATGGAATGGTGTTAATGTGCTCCGTCGATGTTACGAAGCTTCTCCGAGATGTTAGACGGGAAATAACTCGGGTGTGTCCATGAAGAGGATGTGTAGTGTCAGATATTTGCTGCTTTCTCTCCGTTCGACTTTCCGGGTGTCTGGTGGGGCGATTCCGGCAAGTGTTTATAGGCTGTCGGTGTTCGTTGATTTCAGGCTGGCTGTAATCTCAGGCGGCAGGTGCCATTCAGCGTCGGGTTCCGTTTCTTTCCGTGGACTGAACGTTCCCATGCAAGGCATGCGTAGTCTGCAGCTGAGTACAGCATACCACTAGAGCAGGTGTTCTGATTGTCACTGGATCTGCTCCCCATTTCAAGTTTCTGAGCTTACGGATGATGTTGTTCCTGGTTCCAACTTAACATTTGGTCTTTTCGATGTGCCATTTGAACGACAGTGTTCGATCTAGTGTTACGCCAAGATACACAACATTCCAGTTAATGTTCAACTGTCTGATGCATTCGCGGTTGCGTTTGTGGAAAAGGATAACCTATATCTTTGTTGAATTCGCTCGGTGTTAGTTAGTGTCATAGTACTCCGTTAGCCCCTCGAGGGCCGACGACAGTGTTTTCTCCATCACAGTAAAGCCTTACGGCGCGTGTTCGGATGGATCATTCATGTATATATTGAAAGGTAGAGGTGTAACTACACTTCCCTGTGATAGTCCGTTCCTTTGCAGTCGCCATCTGTTCCGCTTCCCATTGAGTTCAACGTAAAACCGGCGTTTCTCCAGGATAGTGCGAACTATACATATCAACTGACGGTCCGTTGTCATGTCATAGACCTCGAGCAATCTTCGGTGGTTGATAGTATCTATACTGCAGAGAGATATGTGAGTACTATATATGTATTCTACTTTGATTAAAACCGTCTTCGATGTGTTGTGTGAGGTCCAATGCTTGGCCAGCGATAGACTTGCCATGGCGAAAACCTGCCTGCTATGGGGTGAGGTGTGGTCAATGATAGCGTGGGGAGACGATACCATATTAGTCGCTCGAACAGTTCATAGTGATGGCACAGTACTGAGATTGGTCTGAAGCTTTTTGGGCATGATGGGTCCTTTCCAGACTTCGCGAAATTGTCTCCAAAGCCTTGGAATGCGATATGTTCGGGTTGAACAAGGCCAACGCATTGTCATGGGTTCAACGTGCTTCGTGTAACCTCAGTTAGAATGCCATCAAGTCCAGCGACTTTACCATACTTGAGTTGTTTTATGGTGTTCCTCTGTTCATTGTAAGTAATGGCGTCTTCGAATAGGCGTCATCGAATAGATGAGATTCTTGATCTCTAGTTTGGTCTGGCATTAACTCTGTGATGTTTTCATATTTTGAAGGAGTTTGCGCGCAACTTGATCAGGTGTTACGGTGTTATGCTGACCGGCTTTCTTTGGATCACCACTCGGCTTCCTGATCAACGACCAAGGTAGAAGCACGCACATCGCGGGCATGCCAGCTGTCATTAGTTGCAATTCTACCACCGCCTTGACACCAACCAACATGGGACTTAACGGAAACAGCGCTAGATTGTCTGGGTGCGTGTATATGTCGGTGTCGATGTTGTTCCGTAAGCGAATCCGCCGTAACAGCAACGTGAAGTAAATTCGGGCACGTGCTTCGCATACCGCCCGATCCACTCGTTCAGAAAGTGTATCCCGAATATCGTCAGGAGGTATAAGGTTATGGACTTGCCTAAGTTGTGATAAACTAACAAGCATAATTATAACGAAGACTAACTCGTAAAGTACATATATGATGATATCATGGTATGACATATTAATGCTCATGTCATGTGGAAATTATTTTCAATGTTTAAAGTTACTATGACTCCGCTAGATACTAAGCGACAAACACAAGGCGACCCTATATAAGACGACACTTACAATGCATCCCTACATTGATAGAGATATACATCTCGACCCTACCTGGAGTGACATATACATCTCGACCCTACCTGGAGTGACATATACAACTCGACCGTACGTGGAGCGACATATACAACTCGACCGTACGTAGAGCGACATATACAACTCGACCGTACCTGGAGTGACATATACAACGCGACCGTACATGGAGTGACATATAAACTCGACCCTATACCTGGAGTGACATATACAACACGACCCTACGCGGAGCGATATATACAACTCGACCGTACCAGGAGCGACATATACAACTCAACCCTACGTGGAGCGACATTGTACAACTCGACCCTACCAGGAGCAACATATACAACTCGACCCTACCAGGAGCAACATATACAACTCGACCCTACCAGGAGCAACATATACAACTCGATCCTACCAGGAGCAACATATACAACTCGACCCTACCAGGAGCAACATATACAACTCGACCCTACCTGGAGCGACACATACATCTCGACCCTACCTGGAGCGACATATACAACTCGACCCTACCTGGAGCGACACATACATCTCGACCCTACCTGGAGCGACATATACATCTCGACCCTACCTGGAGCGACATATACATCTCGACCCTACCTGGAGCGACATATACAACTCGACCCTACCTGGAGCGACATATACATCTCGACCCTACCTGGAGCGACATATACATCTCGACCCTACCTGGAGCGACATATACAACTCGACCCTACCTGGAGCGAGGCCCACAGCAGACACAGCCAGGGCATGTGGACGCGCCACTCCCGGTGCAGGTGGAGGGTGGCGACGTTGGCCCCGAGTGTCACCCCGGCCAGCAGGTCGCACGCCACCAGGTTGTGCACGTTCGTGATGACCTTACGCAAGTCGGCATCGCGCGCCAACACACACAACAGCAGCATGTTTCCGGCGACAATCGCCAACGCCAACGGGACACTGACGACGTACTGAGACAGGCGGAACGCGTCGTCAAACGAGTCGAACGCGTCGACGCCACTTCCGCTTCCGGTGGCGTTCCTGAAGTCGCCGGCGCGCGGAGCCATCGCTGTCATCGCGAGATCGTACGAACGCGAGTTCGCTGAGATCGTGGTATCGTTAAATCTCGCTGACAGGTCTCGCGACGGCGTGTCGACTGTCGAATGTGCATCCACGTGGTGGTGGTGATGATGACGTCATCTAACACGGAATGAAGTTAGCTGTGCGGTGTTCGTCCGCCATGATGTCGGTGTGACAGAAGCCGGCGTCTGCAGAGTCGGCGCTCGGCGGCACAGGTAGATGGAGATGTGGTCGTGGGCACCGACGGGAGCGGCACTGCGGCGAGCGGCCGCCGTCCACGGCTACTCGCGGCGACGGATCGATACACGGCGACGCCCATCGCTGGCGCCGCTACAACGACTTCCAAGCACGTCTTTGTGATCTCGGCAATTATACACGACTTGATGAGCATTGATCGAATGTCCTGCTCTTATGCCGCCAATACTGCACCGCGGCTAAGTAACTCGCACACTTCGTCAACACTCGGGCCTACGTCAGGACCGAGGCTGGCGACGACTTGAAAGCGTACCAAAAGAAATATGTCATCTGTGAGTGAGGTTTGGCAACAATGACGACTTGAAAGCGCTCTGACATAACTTTGTCATCTGTGAATGAGGGTTGTCAATGATGATGATTTGACACCGCTCTGACAGAACTATGTCATTTGTGAATGAAGGTTGTCAACGATGACGATTTGACAGCGCTCTGACAAAACTTTGTCATCTGTGAGTGAGGGTTGTCAATGATAACGACTTGACACCGCTCTGACAGAACTATGTCATTTTTGAATGTAGGTTGTCAACGATGACGATTTGACAGCGCTCTGCCAGAACTATGACATTTGTGAATGAACGATGACGATTATTTGATAGCGCTCTGACAGAACTATGTCATTTGTGTATGAAGATTGTCAACGATGACGATTGGACACCGCTCTGACGTCTGTGACTGAGCGCTGTCAACAATGACGACTTGACACCGCTCTGACAGAACTATGCCAGTGACGTGGGCCCATATTCGGCCGCTTTTATCTGCTCCGACTTAGCATTGTTGACAAATATTACGCCCGGGCCGAATTTCCACAAAACATTATATTAAAGATTTGTGTAATAACATTCGTATTGGAATATTTAAAAATTAAACTGATGTATGTATTATTGTGTTATTATGGAAATAAACTGTTTTGGATTATATTGCATTATTATCATCAACGAAACGAAATTCATTCCTTTCTATTCATTGTTGGACGCAACTCATTTTGGATCTGTCTCGGCAGTGAAAATGTCCGTCCGCAAATGCAATTACATTCCATCAAGCAGAGGTAGATTCGTAATGTGATTTTAGCATTGGACATTTGGACGCCGCGAGATCAGAGGGTAGAGCGTGGTGAGTTTTTGCTGGCGTCGTGGTCCCAGATTCGGCTGAGCCCAGATTCGGCAGAACGCATACTACGCATGCGCAAGTAAGCGCAATGCCCACTTTTATCTGCTCTGATGTAACGTTGCTGACATGCGTAAGTAAGTAAGTAAGTAAGTAAGTAAGTAAGTAAGTAAGTAAGTAAGTAAGTAAGTAAGTAAGTAAGTAAGTAAGTAAGTAAGTAAGTAAGTAGGTAAGTAGGTAAGTAAGTAAGTAAGTAAATAAGTAAGTAAGTAAATAAGTAAGTAAGTAAGTAAATAAGCAAGTAAGTAAGTAAGTAAGACAGTTTATTATCAAGTAACATTAAAAATGCACATGTACGTTTTTGCGACGCGGCGTAAAATACATACATACTCATATTCATGCATCACAAATTATAAAACTAATTTATGCGAGGTGTAAATTTAGATTTTACAGGAAAATCGTGCATATCTTTACAAATTCAACTTGGTAAGGTCATCATGTCTTGCCTCCTTTGAAAAATACCTTGAACGCCCGTGGTGAGAGTACGCGGCTTTCCACCCGTCAGCTACGGCAATGGGTGTTGTCAAAGACATATTTATGTTCAACTGCGGCATAGCTGTATTTCTGATTTCAGTCAGGCGGTTGAAAACATTGACATTTTATAAATGTTAAACATATTACATAACATATAAAATGTACAGCTAACATAGTTATTGTTCAACTGACGAATATACGTCCAAAACATTTCAGGTCCAGATTTTGGGGGCAAATGTCCCTTGTCCCCCCACCGTGAACACCCATGCATACGAGTCGTTGGGCGCACGTTGAACAGGCGATTGGGAAACGTTTATTTATTTGCTACATCCATCTATATTCCACGGGGCTGTTATCGGGTTTGGCGTATGCCAGCGAATGACAATGTCCCAGCCCTGGATTTCATCGAACGAATGCAATAAGCAATATCGCGCTGTAATACTTCTTCGGCAATCAGACGGCGTCCACTGCAGCGCAGCAAAACGCGCATTTGCACGAAAACGCACGTATTTGCCCATACGCATGGCTACACCGACTCAGAAGTGGACGAGCTGGATCACACGGTTCAGATACATTTACTACTAAACAACATAAAGCTCCTCGCCCTGGAATGTATTGCCTAAGATATTTGCATCTATATGAGTGTCTATATTCCGGACGATAAAACCCTTTTAGGTATATCAGGCTTAACTACGTCTGGCCAATGAAAATAGGTCACGAGATCACATACGTTTTTCTTCGGGATTTATCATTAATACAGCTAACCCTAGCCTTTCCCATAACTTATCATTACATTGTTGACGGCAAGAAAAATGGGCGAGCAAAAGAGGTTGTTCAATATGTGATATTTAATAACTGACCTTGATCTAACTTTTACTAAGATCCATTACAATTTAGGCAGATTTTTCTTTACCACGCATACGCCATCACGCGAACTGTATTCCTCGATACAAGGTTAGAGAAACATCGACAAATAGTCAGCCTGTCCAATCTCGCAGTATCCCTGGGAGAAGACCAATGGGCCACTCTTCATGGGTTATAGGAGACTGCACCAGTTAGTTCAAAAGCAAGGTGAAGGTGGATCCCATGAAAAAGCTGGAGAAGAACCCCAGGTTTCATAAAGCGTTCAAGCCACTCAGAACCTGACTGGAGCCAGAAGCTTCACGTGCTGAAGCAGTTTGAACAGTTCACCTGCCTGATAGAGTTGCGAGTCTTCTGTGGACGTCATCCTTGCCAATCCCCTGAGCAAGATTGTGGGAGAGGACGAGAAACTCTCTTCCAAGCCTAAGGTCGACCTGGCTCGCCTTCTTTCCTACCATTCTGCTTTGTAGCTCCACGTCCAGCGTGTGTACCACCGCGTCGCCTTGTATAAACGAACTGACGAACCCATCCTGGAAAAGCCGAAACGCTACAATGATGGGCAAGGGTGGATAAGGACTGACGATTGAGTGTTGGAACCGGTGTAGGCCTGCGATCCTGTCCTACCACACTCACTGGTTGGTCTCCTGGACACCGATGATCGTGAAGAGAATGAAGAGGAGGAGGAGTAAGACGAAGACGAGTTTGACTTTGACGATTTCAATGAATGGTTAATGGTGTTCTACCAATTATCACCTTGAAGCCCATTAGAGTTTGAGGCGCGGCAGCTCAGAAAAGATCATTCTGGCTTGCTATTTACCTAAATCAATAAATGAGTTGATACTTGAACTTAAGTGGAATTTCTGTATTCACGATACCTTGAATTGACCACCAGGCCTCAGCGTAACATTTGCTTAAATAAAAACACGATTTGTGAAGTTAATGCCCTCAAAAAACATTTTCGGTAATGTTGGCACTTTAGAATTTGCATAACATGTCAAGGCAAAATGTGGATAATTCAGAAAAAAAATAGTTTTATTATGGTCGTTGACCCTCAAGACATAGGTCTATACACCTTATTTTTCAGTTTTCAGTGAAGTTTGATGTACATATGTCGGCAGGAATTGGACAATTGTGGTTTGTAGCTAGTAGTAGCATGGTGCATTTTTCGGAGAATTGTGGCGCTCCGTTTAAACGTGCGGACATGTGGTCCTAAAAATGCTGATTATTAAGCATCAGGCCTTTTGGAAATGAAAAATATCTTCCCAATTGATGCTTTATTGCGAGTGATTTTATGTATTTGCTATGGTACGGGGGTGATGGATTTGTACGAAATGAGGAGTTGCTTTTTGCGAATTCCCAAGGCTAATTAGGACTGTTGGTTTGATATACCAAACGGCTAGGAATTTATTAACTAGAGGGTGTACATAAAAAAAGTTAAAGTTGCATTTCTTGCAGAATATTGATGCGCTTGAAATTGGTACGTCGAAAAACGCAATCCGTCATGTCTTTTATTGTCTAAAAAACAATGAATATTCATTTATTAAACTCGTAGAAAACACATGAATACATTTCAACATACCCAGATTAACTGTTATTATTCCTGCATGTCGGCATTGATAAATATCTTCCAGATAAAAACTTGTTGTGGCTGTTTTTAAGCGTGCCTACTTGCGATCCTTCAACGAATGATTATTATCGACCAGGCCTTTTGGAAATGAAAAAGATCTTCCCGATTGGTGCTTTATTGCGAGTAAGTCAATGTATTTGGTATGGTACAAGGGTATACAATAATATTTATATGCTCACTTGTTTTGTGAGCAGCCATTTTGTATTTATGCAAATTAGTAAATAATTAAAGTATAAAATAATATATATATATATAATTATATATATACATATATATATATATATATATATATATATATATATATATATATATATATATATATATGTGGGATGATGATTTGTGTGGACTTCAGGGAGACATGCTTCGTTTTCTAGACCCTTGTAGTTCGTTGATAAGTGATAATTTAGCAACAACACTTACAGCTGCTCTGAAGAGACGAAAACCGTCTTCATGGCATTTTTTATTAGTTTAAGTCTAGATTATGTATTACGGTCTAAAGACACCGTGATTAATTGGGTTTTGCGTTTGCTTTGCGTGGAAAGCATGTTAGGCAGACAACAGTTTTTGTTTTGATCTAGACGTCCCATGAGCGAGTGACACCGGATATTTTCCATACGATTACTCCACACTGACGATCGATGGGTCGACAGCTTTTTCATAAATGTGTTAATATGAAGTATATATCTATACCTTCTGTTTTCCAGTCCCCAGGCAGTCCTCTTTCGCGGAAGGATACACTTTTGATGAATTATGGGATTGTACTTAGTAATGCGGACATTACAAGAACACCTTCTTTACTTGTTCCATGCAACATGTGAACAAAACGAGATATAGGTAGACTTGCAATTTACATCGTAACTGGTATGGTAATGTGTGGCATGGATACGTTTGCATTGCACTGCAGGTCTTGATAACTTAATAGTACCGCGTGTACGTTTAGACGACATAAAGAGAACATCGAGGTCGCGGCTCCTCATGCATCATGCCGGAACACTCCGCAACGCCTAATCACAGTTTAGCATTTAATCAGGCTGTTAAGTCGAATCACGTTGTAAGGACGTAGCGGATTCTAAATTGGAATCTAATGCGTGGTGGCACATTGATAGAGAACCATCCATCGAAAGGACGAGGACTCGAATGTTCTTGCACTCGATAAGCCTGCAGTGTGTGTGTGTGTGTGTGTGTGTGTGTGTGTGTGTGTGCGTGTCCGTGCGCGCGCGCGTGCGTGCGTGTGTGTGTGCGTGTGTGTGTGAACGTGCCCGTGTGTGGATTATATTAACATGACACACTCTCTCTCTCCCTCGTGATCCATATTCAAATATATTATTTTGCAGTGCTGCAGACTGATGGTTTCAGTTCAAACCAACCAACTGATCACACCAACACTCCGTTGATACGTTTCGCTGTTGGCTGCACGTTTACAACCTTCTACGCTAGTTTACTGCCACCAATTCTACTCGTAATCTGTCTTATGTCTTGTTGCGTGTAATCAGGCCGTGTCATTTCCGTCGAGAGGCCAGAACGCCGTCATGCGGTCTCGTCAACATAGAACAGTTGGTGACATTGGTCCGCCAGTGAAGTACGTGTCCCATACTCTAAAACAACGACACCAAACGTGCTATAGTTACGACACTTTGGCCATTTTCTTCAAGTTTTCCTGAACATATTCATTCCGTCGAACGAAAGGCAGTATAATGTTCGTTCATTAATTGAATCTATGAGTGAAATGTAAATCGTTTGAAGTAATCCCGGAGACTGGACATCACGCTGTGTCAGAACATGCCCTTATAAAAACTGGTTGATATAGCAAATGTAGAACTATTTCTGGCATGTTGAGGATATAGGGACCAGGGTGGTCAGCCTATGTGTGGACTGACCAAGGGTGGACAGCTCGAGATGAACAGACCAGGGATAGAAAGACCATGGATGGAAAGACAATGTATGGAAAGACCATAGATGGAAAGACCATAGATGGAAACATCAGGGATGGAAAGACCATGGATGGATCACCAGGGATGGAATGACCTTAGATGGAAATACAAGGAATGGAATGACCATGAATGGAAACAGTAGGGATGGAAAGACCATGGATGGAAACACAAGGGATGGAAGACCAGGGATGGAAAAACCAGAGGTGGGAAGACCAGGGATGGGAAACCTAACCATGGTTGAAAAGACCATGGATGGAAAGACCAGGGATGGAAAGACTAGGGATGGAAAGACCATATATGGAAACACAAGGGATGGATCACCAGGGATGGAATGACCTTAGATGGAAATACAAGGAATGGAATGACCATGAATGGAAACACTAGGGATGGAAAGATCATGGGTGGAAAGACCAGATGTGGAGAGACAAGGGGTGCATAGACCAGGGATGGAAAGATCAGGTGTGAACAGACCATGGATGGAAAGACCATGGATGGAAAGATCATGGATGGAAAGATCATGGATGGAAAGCCCAGGGGTGGAAAGACCAGGAGTGGAAAGCCCAGAGGTGGAAAGACCATGGATGGAAAGCCCAACCATGGTTGAAAAGACCATGGATGGAAAGACCAGGGGTGGAAAGACCATGGATGGAAAAATCAGAGATGGAAACACCAGGGGTGGAATTACAATGGATGGAAAAACCATGAATGTAAAGACCATGGGTGGAAAGACCAGGGATGGAAAACCAGGGATGGAAAGACCAGGGATGGAAAGACCAGGGATGGAAAGGCCAAGGGTGAATAGACCAGGGATGGAAAGACCAGGGATGGAAAGGCCAAGGGTGGAAAGACCACGGGTGGTAAGATCATAGATGGAAAAACCACGGGTGGACAGACCACGGATGACAGTTCTGGGGTCGTAACGGAATGTCACTATTGTTACGTGATATTTATCATGCTCACTGGCGTTGTGCACATCGGCCGCGTTGACAGTACGTGCCAGTGTGAAAGGTCGTCCCCCGCAGCAACGGATGCGATAAGCTATGCAATCAGCTAGACTGTCAACTCAGGCTGTGCATTCATAGATCTACATCGGCCACACGTTGATGTCTTATGGTGACGTTATATATAGAACTGCAGGAGTGCACGTGGTCGTAGTTACGAGTCTGGCCGTATTAACAGTTAGTCGGTTAATGGCCGACGCAGGTCTGACGTGATTGGGTCTCTAATGCACTAACACGTGACGTCATCAACGCACGGTCACGTCATATTTGACAAAAGACTTATGTCAGTGCAGTCTCTCACCACTCAAGTACGGTTCTAGTCTCATCATATCAGTCATAGTCTCTCATCACTCAAGTAATGTTCCATTCTCATCACCTCGGCCACAGTCTCACTCCCCTAAAGTACAATCACGGTCTGTCATCACTCAGTATAATTCTAGTCGCATCACCTCACTCACAGTCTCTCATCACTAACGTGTAGTTCTAATCTCATCACCATTACCACTGTCTCTCATCACTCAATTATAGCTCTAGTTTTATCACCTCTTCGGGCCGACTTGGCTACATATCCTGTAGTTCTAGTTATGAATTTTCTAATCGGGATGGAATCTGAATGCCATGTCTAGCTTTTCGTAAATATACGAAACTCCCTGCATGGTTTACTATAGCTGTTATTTAATCATGAGAGAGAGAGAGAGAGAGAGAGAGAGAGAGAGAGAGAGGTTGCTTGTTCCGTTAAACAAAATGAAATAGGTGTAGTTGGGTTATGGACAGGATATTCGTTGTATTATTAAACATAGTGAAATCCATGGATGCAATATTACTAACTGAATACTACGAGTCCACCAGTAGTCCCACCGCAATGATCCAGGTTCGTGGCTGGAAATCTCTCCAACAACTGAGGACCATCGACAAACAAACCATGATGTAGCATATATCTCAAAACCTATTTAGCATACCTTCCGACACTTTCCTTCATCCTTCCACACTGACAACAAGAGCTCACACTTTGGGCTACCTCATCCCCTACTGCAGAACTGATGTATTTTAGCACTCCTTCTTTCCATCTGGTATCCGCCATGGACCCAGCTGCCTGAGTCAATAGTCCAGGGACGTTTAGGCCCACTGTGTACACACTTTTGTCTTTTTTTAGCTATCATAGCAATGAGAGTGCAGAAAGATAACAAACCAGATTTGTATTATTACTTTTAATAATTAAGTTTAACCTGCACCACATTCACGTTGTACATTTAATCATCAACGTCATCCACTTTATATCCAGTCACAACAGTGCGACAATGCTCCAGAGTTGGATAATAATAATAATTTATTATTATTATTTGTAAAGCGCCGTATATCCGGAAATATTTCCGGTCAGAGGCGCATAAAATACATTGTAACACATACATATTTAAAATATTCATAATCAGATAAACTTGCACGTAAAGACGAAATGTTAAATGATAATAATAGATAATCAAATAAAGCTTCTAAAAGTCCTAGTTCATAAGCTAAACTTAAAAGCAATAAATAGATAAAATTAAATATTAAATAAACAATAAAATATATTAAAAACTTAATAATAAAGTAAGTAAAAAAATTGCAAAACTATAATTACAGTTAAAATAAATTCATTATAAAATACCCTACAAGTAATTTACAAATGCGGCCATAAAAAGATGTGTTTTTAAGCTGGACTTAAAAAGTTCCAGTGAGTCTATTAGGCGCAGACTGTCCAGTTGATCGTTCCACTTAAATGGATGAAGAAAGAACCGTCTAGATACGTGCTCGAACCGATGAACGTCGCTTGCACGCACTGACACTACACGTGCACGCACGGACACTACACGTGCATGCATTGACACTACACGTGCAAGCACTGACGCTACACGTGCACGCACTGACACTACACGTGCACGCACGGACACAAAATGTCCGTCAACATCGACTGCGAAGCATTCGCTCCGACCAGACAACAAAATCGAAATTTCCGTCTTAACGCGAGGCTCTGACGACAAGCGAGAGGACCGTGACTAATGTCATTGCCAGTATATCGTCATTCAAAACACACGCGCCGAGCGGCCAACGACGGACACACTTGAAACATGTCTAACAATAGCTTGTGATGTGATGATGGTGGTGACAACGTTCGTTGATGGACGTGAAGAGTATACAAAATATAGTCACGTCGTGTCTGTTTGTGCCGTACGTGAACTATACAGTGAGGTGGAGTTTGATCCCGTCTTCTCTGCTTGCGAAATTAATAAACGTTTTGCTCCAGTAACCTCCAAAGCTCGCCGTGTTGCATATTGAAAGAAGGTTCAATACATTGTTGCATAGCAACGGGATGTGCTCCGATAGGTTAAAGCAAGTCGTGAATATATATATATATATATATATATATATATATATATATATATATATATATATATATATATATATATACAGCCTGTATATATATATATATACAATACATTATATCTTTATTAATTTCGCAGCGACGATATATATATATATATATATATATATATATATGCAGCGGCCAGGCATGCATTGGGGAGGGAGGGAGGGCGGGAGGGAGGGGGGAGGGAGGGAGGGGGGAGGGAGGGAGGGGGGAGGGAGGGAGGGGGGAGGGAGGGAGGGGGGAAGGAGGGGGGAGGAGGGAGGGAGGGAGGGAGGGAGGGAGGGAGGGAGGGAGGGAGGGAGGGAGGGAGGGAGGGAGGGAGGGAGGGAGGGAGGGAGGGAGGGAGGGAGGGAGGGAGGTAAGGCAGATCATTCGTTTAGCAGGATACAGGAAGGGATTTGTGAGTGAGTTTATTTGGTAAAACATTATAATACATATAAATATAATATTTACCGAGGATAGACACATTAAAGCACACAATAGCACACTTGTTTCCAATGTGGTCCTCCAAAAGGATAAAGGAATGTTGAGAGCAACCGAGTCTGAAAACGACGGCGAGATATAACCTATTGTAACATCGATTTAGGGAGTGGTCGGGACCCAGATATATCTGTCTTCCATTCCTATTTGCCCTATAGTGATGGTCTACACTGTTAGTTTCTCTCCGATCACATTGCTGCCGAGTCTGATGACGCGACTCAGAAGATTGCGATTGGTACCTGCGTTGAAAGTAAGTGTCCAGTCAATTGTTGTACCTAGGCACTTGTATTCAGTCACGTTTCACTGTTTCGCCGTTGACGGCTAGATATTTGAGTGAAATCGACGATGAGCTCCTCGGTTGTGGGGGCTTTGGGGTCCAGCAGATGACGGGTCTGCAATTGCCGTGTCGTCGGAGTTTTTAACAAAAGTGCACTGGTCATGCTTGGAGAGTGGTGGCTAGTCGACTAGAGGCATACGACGGAAAACGTATGCTAGATATCCTCTCTGCTTAATATAATACACACCGCACACACATGTAATTGTATAGAATGTGTGTGTGTGTGTGTGTGTGTGTGTGTTTGTGCGTGCGTGTGCGCGCGAGCTTGCATTAAAACAATTCCAGACTCCAACGCCTTTATATTCCAAATAGAACCAAACAACCCACACGCGGTATATATGCGCACATGCATATACATACATAAAATCTCAGCCACTTTAATACCGACAACCAATGCTGCGATGTACCCTAATATCACCAGACAAACACTAAAGACGCAAATTTAGCGTCACGCCGTCACAAAACGGTCGCTTTATTGATCTGCAAATTAAACAGCAGCGCCGGTCGAATATCAGACAAAACGTATTACCCGAGCCGCGGCGCGCGCAAAGGCCGCAGTAATAGCGACACACGAGCTACAGACGTGCCCCTGCCTAAACGGCGCCATCACTGTTGTACCGGAGCCGTGATTAAGTGCAGCTATGTCATTCTAGCAATGATGCTTCCATCTGCCGCGCAAATCAGCCGTGTAATTGTGAAGCAAATGTCACAAACGCGACGACGCAACGCCTTAGAATTCCGCACGTGTCGTCGGTTCATTACCGGGACAGACTACGCAGCCGCCCAATCGATCGCGTCAACGCCAATTACCCGGCGCACAAGCAATACCAACGTGTCGCCGTGTTTTCACAGGAATGATACACAAATTATCATCTGGAACCCGTAATCATCCGATTGCCCACCTGCTTGAAGCGCGAATTTACTTTTTAAAAACTGGAACCAATTGACTTTTCGAAGACTAGAAACGCTATACAAGACCCTTAATTGACACACCATTGCTGTCTTTGGAAACAGCTAATTTGCTCGCACGTGTCAAGGACTGGGGGATAACAGGAATGGCCAACATAGCGCGACCAGAAACTACTGATGGCGCGACTTGAGAGTGACAATAGATTTGTTAAGTGACATGTTCCTGTGCCACGCGTGCAACTGCTCATTAGTAATACATACCCACTGCAGAGCTTCCGAAAGGTAGAAGGCGCAAGTGTTGTGATTGCGCCAGAACAGCTTGTTATCATGTCACCTGACAATTTGTCCTAGTAAGTTATCTCATCACCTGACAAATTATCGTGATAAGTTATCACGTCACCAGAAAACTTGTCCTAGTAAGTTATCAAGTCACCTAACAACTTATCTAGTAAGTTATCACCTCATCTGATAACTTGCGCTAGTAAATTACCACGTCACCTAACAACTTGTTCTAATAAGTTATCTCGTTACCTGACAACTCATCGTAGTAAGTTATCACATCACCAGACAACTTGTCCTAGTAAGTTATCAAGTCACCTAACAATTTATCTAGTAAGTTATCACCACATCTGATAACTTGCGCTAGTACATTACCACGTCACCTAACAACTTGTTCTAATAAGTTATCAAGTCACCTGACAACTTGTACTAGACGTTACTAAAAACGTGTCCTAGCACAACTTGAACTTGCTTTCTTTATTTTGAAAAATACAACAACATATAATGTGACATTGTCTTTATTTCCATCTACTACATGAAAAAGTAATTACTTCATATATCTTTATTTAATTGATCCATACTTCATAGTCCCTTCCGCAATAAGCATTTTATAACAATTAAACATTTACCACTTCTGATTCATACGTCAAAAAGTGGTCACATCCAACGTTTCTTTTCGCTGATTTCTTCTCAGTTAGTTTGCTGACATGCTCCAAGTCAATAGCAGTCGACTGTCACAGGTGTATGCAGTCGACGGTCATAGGTGCATGCAGTCGACTGTCACAGGTGCATTTAATTGACTGTCACATGTGCGTGCAGTCGATTGTCACAGGTGCACACAATTGACTGTCACATGTGTGCGTGCAGTCGATTGTCACAGGTGCGTGCAGTCAATTGTCACGTGTCACATGTGCATACAGCCAACTGTCACAGGTGTGTGCATTCAAACGTCACAGGTGCATGCAGTTGACTGTCACAGGCGCCTTGTGCTTCATTCTATCTGCACAGCCACCAACAACATGTGCTGTGACAAGTGTTGGTGTCACAACGAGCATGACCAACTGTGACATGCCTCAATGACAGAGTGGATGACAGAGAACAAGGCAGCCAGCCTGACACAGCCAGCCTCAGTGACGTCATCGTCAGCGTCCAACAGCTCAAGGAGCCTTCTGTCAACCTGCCTGGTGTGTGTATAGCGTCACACCCATGGCAGTCAGTAGTGTAGTGGTCACACACATAGTGTCCAGCCAAGTGGTCAGACCCATGGTGTCCAGCCCTCGTACAGCACAGCCAAGTTGTCGACGTCTGTGGCCTCCTTGATCACATAGTCCACCTGAAGACAAGATAAGAAAGTATCAATTTATATGCATAACATCGTCAAGGAGCCTGTCTTGTAAACGACTTAACCTGTCATACGAATGACAAAGAAGGATTAAATGATCTGCACAAAGACAAATCTCATTTCGATACATCACCAACTGTCCATAAAACTGACCATCAATGATGTCACAAATCTGCCTAGCGACAGCCCTGGATGTAAGCTGGATAACTGCCATATGCAAATGATGATTAGCCATAGATCGGTGAGCCAGATGTTTGAAGAGATGTGTCTAATACTAGTTTTAACTATGATTAACAAGACACTGTTGAGTGTCCTATGTGCACCGGTCACAAGACACTGTTGAGTGTCCTATGTGCACCTGTCACAAGACACTGTTGAGTGTCCTATGTGCACCTGTCACAAGACATTGTTGAGTGTCCTATGTGCACCTGTCACAAGACACTATTGAGTGTCCTATGTGCACCTGTCACAAGACACTGTTGAGTGTCCTATGTGCACCGGTCACAAGACACTGTTGAGTGTCCTATGTGCACCGGTCACAAGACACTGTTGAGTGTCCTATGTGCACCTGTCACAAGACATTGTTGAGTGTCCTATGTGCACCTGTCACAAGACATTGTTGAGTGTCCTATGTGCACCTGTCACAAGACACTATTGAGTGTCCTATGTGCACCTGTCACAAGACACTGTTGAGTGTCCTATTTGCACCGGTCACAAGACACTGTTTAGTGTCCTATGTGCACCTGTCACAAGACACTGTTGAGTGTCATATGTGCACCTGTCACAAGACACTGTTTAGTGTCCTATGTGGACAAGGATGTCACCATGATGCATATGCACTCACACTGCACCCCTCACTACACAAGACTCACCAAACAGATCCCAACACATAAGACGTTGTTAACACAAGTCCACACATTAAGGCATGCAGTATGATGGAATGTAGTATGACTGTGTGTGGTATGTAGGATAACGGCATGCAGTGTGATGCCACTGGGTCTGATGTTGAGGAACTACAGGTGTAGTGTTACTTCTGTGTCAGTAGCACAGAGGCGCTGTAATTGGAGTGACGCCTGCGGATGTGTGTGTATCTGAGCCAGTGGCTTCCTGCAGGTGGCAGTAATTAGCACATCAAGACAGTCACCGCCAGGTAGCATCACTCTATTGATTTGTCTCCACAGTCCATCACACTCGTTCAGTCCACTATCTGTCACACTCGTTCAGTTCACGGTCTGTCACACTTGTCCAGTCCACTGTCTGTCACACTTGTCCAGTCCACTGTCTGTCACACTTGTCCAGTCCACAGTCCATCACACTCGTCCAGTCCACTGTCTGTCACACTTGTCCAGTCCACTGTGTCACACTTGTCCAGTCCACAGTCCATCACACTCGTCCAGTCCACTGTCTGTCACACTTGTCCAGTCCACTGTCAGTCTCTAGTCTGTCACACTTGCCCAGTCCACTGTCTCCAGTCCGTCACACTTGTTGCTGCTCGCTGTATTCTTTCACCATCTTTAACCACAGCACTGTTACCAGTGCATGTGTGACCCCTGAACTAGAATCCTCTAGCCCAAGTAGTACTGTGTAGTTTCAATCACATGTGATCTGTTTGAGTCTGCCACCTACTGCCACAAGATATTGTTCCCAAAGGGCACATGATCAATGATATCTTTCATTGGGCACATGACCCTTCTGACATATGACCAATGATATAATATGGCAGATGACCAATAATACCATTTAGCACATGACCAATGATTTCATCTGGCACATGACCAATGATATCATCTAGCACATGAACAATGATATCACTTGGCAGATGACCAAAGGTATCTCCTAATCCATGATATCACACTCTGCTTCCTGCCCTGGGATTATATCAAATATTCAGGGTGCCAGTCTCTTGACATACCAAGTCAGGCAATTCTTTCCACCAGAGACCTCCACCGAATCAGAAACGTTACCCCAAACATCTAGGCACAATGTCAACAGAACTGCCACCTACCCGGACATCTAGACATAATGTCAACAGAACTGCCACCTAGCAGGACATCTAGGAACAATGTCAACAGTACTGCCACCTAGCAGGACATCTAGGAACAATGTCAACAGTACTGCCACCTAGCAGGACATCTAGGCACAATGTCAACAGTACTGCCACCTAGCAGGACATCTGGGCACAATGTCGACAGTACTGCCACCTAGCAGGACATCTGGGCACAATATCAACAGTACTACCACCTAGCAGGACATCTAGGCACAAAGTCGACAGTACTGCCACCTAGCAGGACATCTAGGCACAATGTCAACAGTACTTCCACCTAGCAGGAGATCTAGGCACAATGTCAACAGTACTGCCACCTAGCAGGACATCTGGGCACAATGGCGACAGTACTGCCACCTAGCAGGATATCTAGGCACAATGTCAACAGTACTGCCACCTAGCAGAACATCTAGGCACAATATTAACAGTACTGCCACCTAGCAGAACATCTAGGCACAATATTAACAGTACTGCCACCTAGCAGAACATCTAGACACAATATTAACAGTACTGCCACCTAGCAGGACATCTGGGCACAATATCAACAGTACTGCCACCTAGCAGGACATCTGGGCAAAATGTCAACACTATTGCCACCTAGCAGGACATCTGGGCAAACTTTCAAAAGTACTGCCCCCTAGCAGGACATCTGGGCAAAATGTCAATACTACTACCACCTAGTAGGACATCTGGGCAAAATGTCAACAGTACTGCCACCTAGCTGAACATCTGGGCAAAATGTCAACACTACTACCACCTAGCAGGACATCTAGGCACAATGTCAGCAATACTGCCACCTGGGCACAATGTCAACAGTACTGCCACCTAGCAAGCAGTGTAAGAACTGCCAGTGGCCAGCTAACCATCCATCCAACATATATACATCTACAGTGCGAGCATATCGATGTTTGTTGATGTAATTAATACAAGCAACTCATAAATATCGTAAACTGAACCTGCAGGAAGATATTTCTGTTTGAGATATGAACATAGCTGAGACCTGCTCTGAGACAGAGAGTCGACGGTTGATGTCCGGGTCGCGTCCGTCCAGCTTCATTTTGATTCGCTTCCACACACCCACGGCATACGAGTTACGCTCCTGGATCGCTGTCAACAAACAGTGAAACAAATTAAAGCCCTCTGCCCAGAATTGGCCAAGCAGTAATTCGTAACGGGAAGGCTAGAATTAAAAATTAAATAGATCTAAAATTAAATATCAAAAGGTTATTGCAGTTAACCGCTCACTGCTCACCTGTGCATTATTGCCAATAAACTCAGTTTTGAAACTGGATGTTTTATTTACAATGTGAACTTGTTGCAGGTGTAATCTTTGAAACTGCGAACATTGTTCTGAGCTTAACAGAGTAACTAAACACAAATTGGCAGGCTGTAAACTTTCAACATGCATGTTTTCGTTATAAGAACTTAATAGTAAATAAGAAATTAAACCTAAAGCTGGCATCCTTGCTTTAAGACAACATACACCATGACAACTACAAGATTCATTCACATATTCAGTCACATATATCCACCACTATCTTCAGGTGTACTCATTCATATACCAGAGTAGAACTGAGGCAGTGTGGTGTGACAAAAATTGCCCTAGCTACAGGAGGATTCATGCCTGGTTCGTCTCACCTGAGAATCCAATGCTAGAGTCATGACCTATGACCTGGCCATTAAGACAAAGTTATCAGTGACCACTGAAAGACATGCTCACCTTTACCAGTCCTTGGGTCTCTTGTCACCTTCTCCTGCTTCCGGACCACAGGTGCTGAAACACAAACATCACAGACAGTGAGACACAAACATCACCACAGACAGTGGGACACAAACATCACCACAGACAGTGGGACACAAACATCATCACAGACAGTGGGACACAAACATCACCACAGACAGTGGGACACAAACATCGCCACAGACAGTGGGACACAAACATCACCACAGACAGTGGGACACAAACATCACCACAGACAGTGGGACACAAACATTACCACAGACAGTGGGACACAAACATCACCACAGACAGTGGGACACAAACATCATCACAGACAGTGGGACACAAACATTACCACAGACAGTGGGACACAAACATCACCACAGACAGTGGGACACAAACATCACCACAGACAGTGGGACACAAACATCGCCACAGACAGTGGGACACAAACATTACCACAGACAGTGGGACACAAACTTCACCACAGACAGTGGGACACAAACTTCACCACAGACAGTGGGACACAAACATCACCACAGACAGTGAGACACAAACATCACCACAGACAGTGAGACACAAACATCACCACAGACAGTGGGACACAAACTTCACCACAGACAGTGGGACACAAACATCACCACAGACAGTGGGACACAAACATTACCACAGACAGTGGGACACAAACATCACCACAGACAGTGGGACACAAACATCACCACAGACAGTGGGACACAAACATCACCACAGACAATGAGACACAAACATTACCACAGACAGTGGGACACAAACTTCACCACAGACAGTGGGACACAAACATCACCACAGACAGTGGGACACAAACATTACCACAGACAGTGGGACACAAACATCACCACAGACAGTGGGACACAAACATTACCACAGACAGTGGGACACAAACATCACCACAGACAGTGGGACACAAACATCACCACAGACAGTGGGACACAAACATCACCACAGACAGTGGGACACAAACATTACCACAGACAGTGGGACACAAACTTCACCACAGACAGTGGGACACAAACATCACCACAGACAGTGGGACACAAACATTACCACAGACAGTGGGACACAAACATCACCACAGACAGTGGGACACAAACATCACCACAGACAGTGGGACACAAACATCACCACAGACAGTGGGACACAAACATTACCACAGACAGTGGGACACAAACTTCACCACAGACAGTGGGACACAAACATCACCACAGACAGTGGGACACAAACATTACCACAGACAGTGGGACACAAACATCACCACAGACAGTGGGACACAAACATTACCACAGACAGTGGGACACAAACTTCACCACAGACAGTGGGACACAAACATCACCACAGACAGTGGGACACAAACATTACCACAGACAGTGGGACACAAACATCACCACAGACAGTGGGACACAAACATTACCACAGACAGTGGGACACAAACATCGCCACAGACAGTGGGACACAAACATCACCACAGACAGTGGGACACAAACATCACCACAGACAGTGGGACACAAACATCACCACAGACAGTGGGACACAAACATCGCCACAGACAGTGAGACACAAACATCACCACAGACAGTGAGACACAAACATCACCACAGACAGTGGGACACAAACATCACCACAGACAGTGGGACACAAACATTACCACAGACAGTGAGACACAAACATCACCACAGACAGTGAGACACAAACATCACCACAGACAGTGGGACACAATACACTGAAAAATAACATCATGAGCTGAGCCAATAACATCGCCAGCTGGGAAGTTCTGGTGGTTTGGAAAATGATGTAATCATGCACAACGTCGCTCAGTGGCTCATGAGAATGGTGCAATGGATAATTATATTATATTCCTGGAACTCAGAGTATTGTCTTGAAATGGGAGCAATGGTCAGAGGTTCTCGAGACAGACATGGCAAATTGAATTGTGAGGTTGACTAAACTAACCTCCATGCAATGTGTAAGAGATCTGTCTGGGGTTGTGGATTATAACATTTTACTGCACGGCCATTGTCATATTAATGACTGGCTAACAAATTCTTCTTTGATTAGTTGCTGAACAAATTTTGCAACCATTCGTCATCGAATTTGTTGAATTCAGTAGAATGAGAGAAAATGTGATGTTATAATAATCCAGTTTTGGTAACATCACAAGACGTTAGCAGCACTGATTAGGAAGGCTGTCTATCATATCAGGCAGGTGCAGATTAATTTGTCACACCTCTTTATAGAATGTATGTTCTACAAAGTAATATGATAAATTATGAACGTGTTGAATCTATTCCTCTTCTGCCCTTCCTTGTGTACTGTGGTGGCCTTAATAATAATTTTTATTTGTAAAGTGCCGTATATCCGGAAATATTTCCGCTCAGAGGCGCATAAAATACATTGTAACACATACATATTTAAAATATTCATAATCAGTTAAACTTGCACGTAAAGACGAAATGTTAAATGATAATAACAGATAATTAAATAAAGCTTCTAAAAGTCCCAGTTCATAAACTAAACTTATCAGCAATAAATAGATAAAATAAAATAATAAATAAATAATAAAATATTTTAATAACTCAATAATAAAGTAAGTAAAAAATCGAAAAACTATAATTACAGTTAAAATAAATTCATTATAAAATACCTTACAAGTAGTTTACAAATGCGGCCTTGTGACGAGTCAGTCGCCATTACTGCCCACAATCCACACACCATAGTTGTGACATACTAAGAGCCACAGTTGTGACATACTAAGAGCCACAGTTGTGACATACTAAGAGCCTCAGTTGTGACATACTAAGAGCCTCAGTTGTGACATACTAAGAGCCACAGTTGTGACATACTAAGAGCCACAGTTGTGACATACTAAGAGCCTCAGTTGTGACATACTAAGAGCCTCAGTTGTGACATACTAAGAGCCTCAGTTGTGACATACTAAGAGCCACAGTTGTGACATACTAAGAGCCACAGTTGTGACATACTAAGAGCCTCAGTTGTGACATACTAAGAGCCACAGTTGTGACATACTAAGAGCCACAGTTGTGACATACTAAGAGCCACAGTTGTGACATAGTAAGAGCCACAGTTGTGACATACTAAGAGCCTCAGTTGTGACATACTAAGAGCCACAGTTGTGACATACTAAGAGCCTCAGTTGTGACATACTAAGAGCCACAGTTGTGACATACTAAGAGCCACAGTTGTGACATACTAAGAGCCACAGTTGTGACATACTAAGAGCCACAGTTGTGACATACTAAGAGCCACAGTTGTGACATACTAAGAGCCTCAGTTGTGACATACTAAGAGCCTCAGTTGTGACATACTAAGAGCCACAGTTGTGACATACTAAGAGCCACAGTTGTGACATACTAAGAGCCTCAGTTGTGACATACTAAGAGCCACAGTTGTGACATACTAAGAGCCTCAGTTGTGACATACTAAGAGCCACAGTTGTGACATACTAAGAGCCACAGTTGTGACATACTAAGAGCCACAGTTGTGACATACTAAGAGCCACAGTTGTGACATACTAAGAGCCACAGTTGTGACATACTAAGAGCCACAGTTGTGACATACTAAGAGCCTCAGTTGTGACATACTAAGAGCCTCAGTTGTGACATACTAAGAGCCACAGTTGTGACATACTAAGAGCCTCAGTTGTGACATACTAAGAGCCTCAGTTGTGACATACTAAGAGCCACAGTTGTGACATACTAAGAGCCACAGTTGTGACATACTAAGAGCCACAGTTGTGACATACTAAGAGCCTCAGTTGTGACATACTAAGAGCCACAGTTGTGACATACTAAGAGCCTCAGTTGTGACATACTAAGAGCCTCAGTTGTGACATACTAAGAGCCACAGTTGTGACATACTAAGAGCCACAGTTGTGACATACTAAGAGCCACAGTTGTGACATACTAAGAGCCACAGTTGTGACATACCAAGAGCCACAGTTGTGACATACTAAGAGCCACAGTTGTGACATACTAAGAGCCTCAGTTGTGACATACTAAGAGCCTCAGTTGTGACATACTAAGAGCCACAGTTGTGACATACTAAGAGCCTCAGTTGTGACATACTAAGAGCCTCAGTTGTGACATACTAAGAGCCTCAGTTGTGACATACTAAGAGCCTCAGTTGTGACATACTAAGAGCCACAGTTGTGACATACTAAGAGCCACAGTTGTGACATACTAAGAGCCTCAGTTGTGACATACTAAGAGCCTCAGTTGTGACATACTAAGAGCCTCAGTTGTGACATACCAGGAGCCACCGTTGTGACATACCAAGTGAGGTTACTTACTTCCCACATTGACCGGTGCTGTCTGTGGACTGCCCACACTGACCGGGGTCGCAGGGGTCACAGACTGGACATCTGGACGCTGGAACGCGGACATCTTCTTTGGTGAGACGGCCGGGAGACTGGCCGCTGCGTCCACTGACTTCTTCAGCACTGTGGGATGGACACAAAGAATGATTATACATGACTGAGTGGAGAGAGTGGCTGGGTTATTTAGGGGGGTCTATAAAACCTCAGATAAAAGTAACATCACTAAATATATTTTAAAATTACATTTGGTTATTAACTAAAGTCTTGTCCAGTTTATAATGTTAGACCTCGATGACCTCAGGTCAATGATCTCGCCCAGACTTCACTATGGTAAGTTTCCCCAACTGTTGGACACTGCCTGTCAACTAATGCTTTCTACTAGTGAGTCAGTGACAACTGTTCAACACTGTTCAGCCGAAACTCACTGACCTGATGTAAAACTGAGTGGACCTTGTATATTGTCCACTACAAGAGGCGGTGCAAACTTGACCAGGTCATCATAGATCCTGCAAAAAAAACCAGAAGTCAGAAACAACTACACATAATGTCATGTCAACCACTAGTGTCATCTATACAACTACACATTACATCGTGTCACCATTTGTGTTATCTATACGACTACACATTACACAATGTCACCACTAGTGTCATCTATGACTACACATTACATGACATCACCATTAGTGTCCCCTACATGACTACACATTACGTCATGTCACCACTAGTGTCCCCTACATGACTACACATTACGTCATGTCACCACTAGTGTCATCTACATGACTACACATTACGTCATGTCACCACTAGTGTCCCCTACATGACTACACATTACGTCATGTCACCACTAGTTTCATCTGCGTGACTACACATTGTCACAAATTCAGTGATATTTCCACCCTTACCAGATAGATACAGAATGGAAGATCCAGGCATTTGAACTGAAATGCTATAGGATCTCCTTCACAGAGCAGAAGACCAATAACAATGTCAGGCCACAGGTCTCTGTCTACGCGACAGATCAGAAGCCCCTGGAGATTGCTGTGCACAGGTCTTACCTGTTGATCTGAGCACTGAGGGTGCCCGCCATGGCGTCTATCTCTGACAGGACGCTGGCTGTGATGTCATCTGTCATCACCTGCTTCAGCACTGACGTGAAGTTCTCAGAGAATGTCTTGTACGTGATCACGTACTCACACACACTGCCCGGCAGAGGCTCACTGCTGTGGTCCTGCTCCTCTTGCTACAAACACAAACACCTACTGAGTGATTTAAACACACACACACAAACACACACACAAACACACACACAAACACACACACAAACACACACACACACACACACACACACACACACACACTGCCAGGCAGAGGCTCAGTGCTGCGGTCCTGATCGTCTTGCTACAAACATTTAATGAGTGCTCTAAACAAACACAAACACATACATACATGCACACAAACACATGCACACAAACACACATACATGCCATGCCATGCACACACACACATACCCACCCACACACAGACACAGAAACACATGCATGCACACACATACACACACAAACAGTGACACGCACAAATGTACCCAATGAATGGCCTCCATACACACAAATAAACACACTCAAACAGACACACTCAAACAGACACACTCAAACAGACACACTCAAACAGACACACTCAAACAGACACACTCAAACAGACACACTCAAACAGACACACTCAAACAGACACACTCAAACAGACACACTCAAACAGACACACTCAAACAGACACACTCAAACAGACACACTCAAACAGACACACACACACACACCCACACCCACCCACACCAACCCACACACAGACACACACACACACACACACACACACACACACACACACACACACACACACACACACACACACACACACACACACACACACACACACACACACACTACTCAATTAATTATGCACAGTCAAGGTTTTTAATGCAGTTTAAATACAATTAAAATACACACATTTAACTCTGAACTTAGATGACTATTTGCATGCACAAATATGCAATTACTACTACTAAGTATGCTGTGTATTACATAATTGTAACCTTCTATAGTGCTTACATCCTTGCAAATTCAAGTGCAGAGGTGCAAATAAATTGTTATGCATAATTATAAACAGGAACTGGCAAGTGTCATCAACGGACCATGAAAACAGACAATTTATGGTGGAAATGCAATTTGTTTCGATTTATTTATAAAATATGGCTATAGCTTCAGAAGATAGGTAGTTAATAGCAGATTTTTGGCACCGCTACACAGAAAGCACAATTGGCAATATTGAGCTTATTTTTTGGACAAACAAATGTTTTTTGGAAGTGGATGATTTAAGGGTAGTAGGAATATGAGAGAATTTGCACTAAGAGAGGCTCAGAACCGATGTGATAGTCTACCTTCGCCATCGACTTGAGAATGCTGCGGACATCACTCATGAGTTTGTGGTGAGTCGTCAGAATGCTTCGGATACTGCCCACTTGACCACGCACTCCCTCCTGTCAATATCAGCACTCAATTAGACACATCTCACCTGGCAATCACCAATCAACAACCAAATATCCTGTCAATCAATTTAAGATAAGATGTGTTTCCATTGCAACTGCAATGGAAACACTTGTACTGTTGGGTCGGACAAGTATGTTCACATGACAATACACTCAGATGCACCAATGTTATATTAAAATATATTACTAGTTACAAACTGAATAGTAGGTCCGAATAAATCTTTATAACATCAATAGATAATATGATCTAGAATAAATAAAAGAAATGAATAAAATAATATATATGATACATTAACTTATGTGTACACAATGAAAAACAAATCAGAATGTGGAATATATGTGTACTGCAGATCGGAAAAAATCACTTCTGATTTGATAGGGCTTGTATGGCTAAGGGGAAAAAGATAGATCTCGGTCTGTCTTATCTTGGTGGAGCTACAGGTAGAACTCAGTCTATCTTACCTTGGTGGAACTACAGGTAGATCTCAGTCAGTCTTACCTTGGTGAGGCTACAGGTAGATCTCAGTCTGTCTTACCTTGATGGAGCTACAGGTAGATCTCAGTCTGTCTTACCTTGGTGAGGCTACAGGTAGATCTCAGTCTGTCTTACCTTGGTGGAGCTACAGGTAGACCTCAGTCTGTCTTACCTTAGTGGAGCTACAGGTAGATCTCAGTCTGTCTTACCTTAGTGGAGCTACAGGTAGATCTCAGTCTGTCTTACCTTGGTGGAGCTACAGGTAGACCTCAGTCTGTCTTACCTTAGTGGAGCTACAGGTAGCCCTCAGTCTGTCGTACCTTGGTGTAGCTACAGGTAGATTTGAGTCTGTCTTACCTTGGTGGAGCTACAGGTAGCTCTCAGTCTGTCTTACCTTGATGGAGCTACAGGTAGATTTGAGTCTGTCTTACCTTGGTGGAGCTACAGGTAGATCTCAGCCTATCCAAGCTTCCGTTCATTTCTGTGATCTGTTCACCAATGTAGGTCAGCAGCGTCTCGATCAACTCAGGCGTGATCTTCTCACTAGGTGGCACCAGCTGTAGACACATTGGTAGAAATGGACTTCAAATGTTGGCCCTACAATACTACTTGTTACTAAACCATAATACTAATAATATACACTACTTAAATATTAGGTATGGCACATCTGATTTACCATACAAGGTAGAGTTTGTTTTGTCTGTATCTGTATTGTAACTGGCAACATGTCCTAGGGACACATCACGCCATTCTCTATGTGAGATTATGGGATTGTCTTACCTACGAAGTCGCTCATGTTTGAATGACCTGAAGCATGACGACAATACACAGATCTAGGTGTGGCTGCGTGTCCACACCTCATACAAGGAATTATTGTGGTCCTTTTATTAGCTTTTTGTACAGATTTGTTCACAATCTGACAAATATTGTCCATCATAAATTGTAATACCTTGTATGCGCAATTGCGCATCCCCTCTGGCATTTTCATATTTCAGGCAATGGTGTGAGATTGATGATATCAGAATACATTGAGAGTGACGATATCAGAGGAAATGTGAGACTGGTAATAGCAGAGTAAATGTGAGACTCATGATATCAACGGAAATGTGAGACTCGTGATATTAGAGTAAATGTCTTGTGATATCAGTGGAAATGTGAGACTAGAGACCTTATTCAGCATCAAGTTTTCCTCCAGCTCCGACACGGAGCTGCTGCATGACTCCACAAGCTGGCAACATTCGTCACACCTGAGGTGAGAAAATGTTTTTGTTAATAATTAATATTAAAATGTGTAAAGCACCATAATATATACGGCCAATCCATCCTTATGCATGTTGAGATCTTGTGAAATACACAGGCATATAAATTTTATTAAATATTTACACATACAGCTACAATATTAGACAATGATGATTAATTCAATAAAATATGACAAAATAAATAGATACAAAGTGTTCATAAAGTCATGTTCTACTAAATTGGACACTTGTAAGCAAACTTAACAAGGTGACTTTTAGGCCAATGGTCAAAATAAGGTATCATTTACACTTGAGACACTACCAGCGACAACAACCACATTTACAGTACCAGTGACAATGGTCAAGTCATTTCATTGACACTGATAACACTAGTAACCTTTTGTTCATTTGAACACCATCTTGATTACTTTCTCTAGTTTTTTAACCACAGCACAATTAATGTGCAAATTGAATACTGTCAGGTGAGTGTCCAGGTAGACCTAACATCCACCCACCTGTCAGGTGACTGTCCAGGTAGGCTGTGACTCACCTGTTGATGAGAGCGAGGAAGCTGGCGTCTGCTGTGAGGGCCTCAGGTGTGCGTGTCCTCAGAGCCTCAAAGTGCAGGATGGCGTTGCACAGAGTGACCGCATCGGTTGCCAGGGCAGCCTCCACCTGCAGGGGTGGACACAGTGGACGTCACACACTGTCACCTCAGTCACAGAAAGAATTGTGCCCAACACACGCGAGAACACATACACACATACACCAACACACATATACTCATGCACACATGCCCCCATATATACATGGTCACAGTGCAGTGTAAGGACATACTCACAGGACAGATCTCTTCATCACAAGTGCATGCACGCACGCACGCACGCACGCACGCACGCACACACACACACACGCACACACAACACACAGTCACACACACAAATGCATACACATGCACAAATGCATGCACACAGACACATGCAAAACACATGCATTGCCCACATGTTGGCATGACAATGGGACCACATCATGATGTGATGTAAGTAACAATGAAACAACCTGGTACGTTTTAAAATGTGATCTTAACAGGACACAACTTGTCTCAGGTAACATTGCGTAAATGCATGCATACATGTGTGCGTGTGTGAATGGAAGTGTGCACGTGCTTGTTGCCACAGAAAGAGTGCCCTGTGTCGCACTGTCACACACACACCTGTAGAACGACGTTGTTGGCTGCCAGTGCCTCCTCAAACTGCTGCAAGGTGGCGCTGAGAGTCGGGTTAGCGCCGGCCGCCCACTTGAGTCGCTGCGTGATGCTCGTCTCTAGGGCCAGGTGGCGCTCCTGGATGGTCAAGACGACTGTCTCGTGTGACACCAGCGCTTGGACACCCTGGAAAAAAATAGTCTCATGTACCTGACACGTCACTTCACACTGACACAGTCTCATGTACCTGACACGTCACTTCACACTGACACAGCCTCATGTACCTGACACGTCACTTCACACTGACACAGCCTCATGTACGTGACACGTCACTTTACACTGACACCGCCTTATGTACTTGACACGTCATTTCACACTGACATAGCCTCATGTACACCTGACACGTCACTTCACACTGACACAGCCTCATGTATCTGACACGTCACTTCACACTGACACAGCCTCATGTACACCTTACACGTCACTTCACACTGACACAGCCTCATGTATCTGACACGTCACTTCACACTGACACAGCCTCATGTACCTGACACGTCACCTCACACTGACACAGCCTCATGTACCTGACACGTCACTTCACACTGACACAGCCTCATGTACGTGACACGTCACTTTACACTGACACCGCCTTATGTACTTGACACGTCATTTCACACTGACATAGCCTCATGTACACCTGACACGTCACTTCACACTGACACAGCCTCATGTATCTGACACATCACTTCACACTGACACAGCCTCATGTACACCTTACACGTCACTTCACACTGACACAGCCTCGTGTATCTGACACGTCACTTCACACTGACACAGCCTCATGTACCTGACACGTCACTTCACACTGACACAGCCTCATGTACCTGACACGTCACTTCACACTGACACAGCCTCATGTACCTGACACGTCACTCCACACTGACACAGCCTCATGTACCTGACACGTCACTTCACACTGACACAGCCTCATGTACCTGACACGTCACTTCACACTGACACAGCCTCATGTATCTGACACGTCAGCATTATGGTACATAACACTGACACATCATTATGTACACCTGACACATCACCCTGGACTCTGTACTGACCTTCCTGAGTTCAGACATGACGGTGGCCCGGGCTGGCATGGTCATCTGAGAGAGTGGACATCCGGCCTTGGAGAAGACGTCTTCGTGCAGCCACTGGTAGCGAGCCAGGTCCAGCTGTGCCCGTTGTAGACTTGACCGCAGCAGAGCCGCATTACTGTCCAGACGTCTAGGATAGGAAGAATAAGAAGACCACTTATATAGCGTCATCAATCTAGATAAAATCCATGTAGCACTGTGAGTATATAAATATATATACATGTATATAATGCAGAATATATTAAGAAGTTACATAAGATTAATAACATTAAATTTGTTAAAGTAAATGAAAATACATAAAATGTGTATACAAGTAAAAGTAATAAATGATAAATAAATCAGTTACAGGTAAAGGTTGTTATTAAAATAATAGGTATATTGAAAATAAATGAGTGAAGACAATGTGGAAAACTAGTGTGAAGACATATATAAGATAATAAAAGGGTAAAATAAAATGAATAAATAATAAGAATGAAATAAAACTGACAGGTGCCTACACTGCTTACACAGCCTGAAATAGATGAGTTTTCAGTAGTCTTAAATCACGAGGCAAGAGGTCTATAACATGAGTAGTCACATGATTTGCCACTGACAACTTGTCAGTCACTAAATTCACCAGTCACATGATAACCAACTCACCAGTTTATCAACTCACCAGTTTATCAAATCACCAGTCAAACGACTCACCAGTCAACCGACTCACCAGTCAAACGACTCACCAGTCAAACGACTCACCAGTCAACCGACTCACAAGTCAAACGACTCACCAGTCAAACGACTCACCAGTCAAACGACTCACCAGTCAAACGACTCACCAGTCAACCGACTCACAAGTCAAACGACTCACCAGTCAAATGACTCACCAGTCATATAATTAACTTGTTTATCTAACAGCATGAAAACTAAAGTGATGGTGCCATCTCTTACGTTTAATTGTTTTCATTTAATATTACATCCTTACAACTACAACATGCTTGTTGAAGGTTTACTGTCTGCCTATTTGTGTTTGGTTACTTTATTAAACTCAGAACAATATTCACAACTGAAAAGATTCTGCCTGCAACACATTCGTATGGTACACACAACATCGAGTTTCAAAACAAAATGGATTGGCAATAAAGCCACGACGAGCAGAGTTAACTGCAATACCCTTTGATGTTTAACTTTCCCATGTTCTATACAGCAGAAGCTGGCACCCTCCCTTCAATGACCTGTGTATTGCATGCACTGGGAGGGAATATCAACCACTTGTGGTATAACACCCTCGTTAATCAAACGTACATAATACACCATGGAATGTACTACCCCAGTTTCTATGGTAAAACCATCATCATCATAAATGTGGAATTCCCTGTCAGACGACACAGTTCAGGCCAGGACAGTAAATGAACTGACGTCACGCCTCCGAAGAGATTGGAGAGGTCACCCAGACCTGTATAATTATAATTTTTGAAATTAACAAACCTTGACAAACCGGATAAAAAACATATGAAAAAAAATACATCAATAGAGAACTGCAACATCAGAAAACAAATCTTGAGACAGTCTCAATGCTCAGTTTTGGGCAACTACTGACCGGTCTTGAGGTAAGATCGTGAGGTAAGATAAAGTAAATAAATCTCCTGCACACATGAACCCACCGTGCAAGGTCAAGCTTTCGCCAGTTGAGGTCAAGGGTCGCGATGAGACTGCTGGCCTGGTTGAGGTGGGCATGCCCAAACGTGCCCGACGACTGCCCCAACTCCAGCGCCTTCTTGCACAAGTCATCGAGGCTCAACTTAGTGGCGTCACCTGGCAGACGTTCGATCTCGGCGCAGATGTCGACATTGAGTGCACTGTGACATAGTGACACAGGATCACCCCCAGTGTCTGTGACGGCAGGCCAATCATCTAGTGACATAGACATTGTGTCAACATGACGTTGTCTAGTGACATAGACACTGTGTCAACATGACGTCATCTAGTGACATAGACACTGTGTCAACATGACGTCATCTAGTGACATAGACACTGTGTCAACATGACGTCATCTAGTGACATAGACACTGTGTCAACATGACATCATCTAGTGACATAGACACTGTGTCATCACAACATCATCTAGTGACATAGACACTGTGTCACCACAATGTCATCTAAGGAAGGGTAGTTAATACATGATAAGTGATAATAGGTGACAGTAAGTGACAAGGCATATGATCCCTCAAATAATATTACATTCCCACAGTGTGGATTGGAATGAATGTTTGTTGACAATGTCACTGTCTGAACATGGCACTGTTATGATGTAATGATGGGTTTAGTTGTGTGGATAACAAACATTCACTCCCCCTTGCCTTAGTTGACTTAGCTGTATAATGATCAACTGTTTACAGACAGTGGTAGATAAATGTGAATAATTCTTTTTGCAGTACCTGTTGACAGGCAGTGCTTGAAGGACAGATATGTAGCTCATTTTACGTTAGCTCTGTAACACTTAATAAACAACCTATGTGTTTGGCATTGTAGAATTGAGTGTTTCGCATTGTTGACTTGTGTGTTTAACATTGTGCATGTACATGTTTATGTGTTTGACACTGTGGACTTACATGTTTCCTGACGTACTCAGCAATGAAGTGTCTCACTGGTCTAGCCAAGTGGTCGTCATCATAACAGGGTCCGCTTACCGGGCCTACAGCAACAACTACATGTGGAATACTGACATAGCAAGAATTGATTTATTATATATATATATATATATATATATATATATATATATTACCGATGTTTACCATTTCAGTAGATTAACTAAGTTCATAATGCAAAATTCAAAGTGAAACAACACTATGTATAATCACATAATATTAGATTAAAAGAAAATACCACAACATTTAGTAGGGGAAACAAAGTAACAACAGTAGGTGTTTGCATTCAGCTGAATATTCAACACTTTATCTGTGTAATTCATTTTTGAATTCATGAACAACTAATCAGTGAATGGTTGACGGTGGTGTTGAGCCGACTGTCACTGCCTCACTCACCCTTGTGTTGAGTCGAGTCTTGACACATGTGGAAGAACTGACGCAGAGTGGCCAGTTGCTTGAGGAAGAACAGGTGTGACAGAAGGGTCCTTGTGTGGTCTGTTAGTGTCACCACCTGCAACATGAATGTCACCATAAGGACACAGGTGTGACAGAAGGGTCCTTGTGTGGTCTGTTAGTGTCACCACCTGCAACATGAATGTCACCATAAGGACACAGGTGTGACAGAAGGGTCCTTGTGTGGTCTGTTAGTGTCACCACCTGCAACATGAATGTCACCATAAGGACACAGGTGTGACAGAAGGGTCCTTGTGTGGTCTGTCAGTGTCACCACCTGCAACATGAATGTCACCATAAGGACACAGGTGTGACAGAAGGGTCCTTGTGTGGTCTGTCAGTGTCACCACCTGCAACATGAATGTCACCATAAGGACACTGCTGTGACAGAAGGGTCCTTGTGTGGTCTGTTAGTGTCACCACCGGCAACATGAATGTCACCATAAGGACACAGGTGTGACAGAAAGGTCCTTGTGTGGTCTGTTAGTGTCACCACCTGCAACATGAATGTCACCATAAGGACACAGGTGTGACAGAAGGGTCCTTGTGTGGTCTGTTAGTGTCACCACCTGCAACATGAATGTCACCATAAGGACACAGGTGTGACAGAAGGGTCCTTGTGTGGTCTGTTAGTGTCACCACCTGCAACATGAATGTCACCATAAGGACACAGGTGTGACAGAAGGGTCCTTGTGTGGTCTGTCAGTGTCACCACCTGCAACATGAATGTCAACATAAGGACACAGGTGTGACAGAAGGGTCCTTGTGTGGTCTGTTAGTGTCACCACCTGCAACATGAATGTCAACATAAGGACACAGGTGTGACAGAAGGGTCCTTGTGTGGTCTGTTAGTGTCACCACCTGCAACATGAATGTCACCATAAGGACACAGGTGTGACAGAAGGGTCCTTGTGTGGTCTGTTAGTGTCACCACCTGCAACATGAATGTCACCATAAGGACACAGGTGTGACAGAAGGGTCCTTGTGTGGTCTGTTAGTGTCACCACCTGCAACATGAATGTCACCATAAGGACACAGGTGTGACAGAAGGGTCCTTGTGTGGTCTGTTAGTGTCACCACCTGCAACATGAATGTCACCATAAGGACACAGGTGTGACAGAAGGGTCCTTGTGTGGTCTGTTAGTGTCACCACCTGCAACATGAATGTCACCATAAGGACACAGATGTGACAGAAGGGTCCTTGTGTGGTCTGTTAGTGTCACCACCTGCAACATGAATGTCACCATAAGGACACAGGTGTGACAGAAGGGTCCTTGTGTGGTCTGTTAGTGTCACCACCTGCAACATGAATGTCACCATAAGGACACAGATGTGACAGAAGGGTCCTTGTGTGGTCTGTTAGTGTCACCACCTGCAACATGAATGTCACCATAAGGACACAGGTGTGACAGAAGGGTCCTTGTGTGGTCTGTTAGTGTCACCACCGGCAACATGAATGTCACCATAAGGACACAGATGTGACAGAAGGGTCCTTGTGTGGTCTGTTAGTGTCACCACCTGCAACATGAATGTCACCATAAGGACACAGGTGTGACAGAAGGGTCCTTGTGTGGTCTGTTAGTGTCACCACCTGCAACATGAATGTCACCATAAGGACACAGGTGTGACAGAAGGGTCCTTGTGTGGTCTATTAGTGTCACCACCTGCAACATGAATGTCACCATAAGGACACAGGTGTGACAGAAGGGTCCTTGTGTGGTCTGTCAGTGTCACCACCTGCAACATGAATGTCACCATAAGGACACAGGTGTGACAGAAGGGTCCTTGTGTGGTCTGTTAGTGTCACCACCTGCAACATGAATGTCACCATAAGGACACAGGTGTGACAGAAGGGTCCTTGTGTGGTCTGTCAGTGTCAACACCTACAATATGAATGTCAACATAAGGACACTGGTGTGACAGAAGGGTCCTTGTGTGGTCTGTCAGTGTCAACACCTACAATATGAATGTCAACATAAGGACACTGCTGTGACAGAAGGGTCCTTGTGTGGTCTGTCAGTGTCAACACCTACAACATGAATGTCAACATAAGGACACAGGTGTGACAGAAGGGTCCTTGTGTGGTCTGTCAGTGTCAACACCTGCAACATGAATGTCACCATAAGGAACACAGGTGTGACAGAAGGGTCCTTGTGTGGTCTGTCAGTGTCAACACCTGCAACATGAATGTCACCATAAGGAACACAGGTGTGACAGAAGGGTCCTTGTGTGGTCTGTCAGTGTCACCACCTGCAACATGAATGTCACCATAAGGAACACAGGTGTGACAGAAGGGTCCTTGTGTGGTCTGTCAGTGTCAACACCTGCAACATGAATGTCACCATAAGGAACACAGGTGTGACAGAAAGGTCCTTGTGTGGTCTGTTAGTGTCACCACCTGCAACATGAATGTCACCATAAGGACACAGGTGTGACAGAAGGGTCCTTGTGTGGTCTGTTAGTGTCACCACCTGCAACATGAATGTCACCATAAGGACACAGGTGTGACAGAAGGGTCCTTGTGTGGTCTGTTAGTGTCACCACCTGCAACATGAATGTCACCATAAGGACACAGGTGTGACAGAAGGGTCCTTGTGTGGTCTGTTAGTGTCACCACCTGCAACATGAATGTCACCATAAGGACACAGGTGTGACAGAAGGGTCCTTGTGTGGTCTGTTAGTGTCACCACCTGCAACATGAATGTCACCATAAGGACACAGGTGTGACAGAAGTGTCCTTGTGTGATCTGAATTAGATTATGTATTTGGAGACAGGCAAAGCCGTCGCACCTGTAAAAGGCAAAAATGGTAAGTTCTTATATAGCGCAGTATTCAGTCCTTAGGACCGCTCAAAGTGCTTTACCCTTTACTTCCCTGACAGACATGTTCAGTCAGACACCATCTCGGCTTCTCTGGGAAGCCATATGCTACAATTAATGCGCAAAGGCTGCTCGTACACATATGCACCACTGTCTATAGCCAGGTACTCATTTATACAGCTGATTGAACTGGAACAATGTAGAGTGAAACAACTTGACTGAGGTTTTAACACCGCAGCACAGGAATCGAACCCGGGTTCTCGTAGTCGATAGTCCGAAGATGATGATATAATATATTTATTCAGGATGGCTCAGCTAAATACAGTGTACATTAAAATATACACTATATTTCTTTTCAGTGAGGTCCTCATCCACACAATCGTACAGACATGCAATAATACAAGATGTAAAATAGTAAGATATATGATGTAACAGACATAAAATATAAATTAGGTTAAAAATTACGTTAAAACATAAAATCTACAATAAGATACAAACATGGTATAACTACGAGGTAAGCTGCCAACAACACAGTTTGTTGAAGTACTGTATATAATGTGGGTAAACATGTTTTACATTTATCTTTGAACTCTTTGTAGCTTTGACAAGTTTTGATAGTGTTATTTAGATTATTGAAACCCCTGAACCATGGCGCTCACCTGTAGGGCCGACGCCTCACTCAGGACGTCCACCACTGTCATCCACTCATCAGGCAGCCTCAGTTTGGTGGTGGCATCAAGCATTGCGGTGAAGTCCGCCTCCAACTGCAGGAAGAGTCCGTTGAAGCCCATCAACAACATCTGACCCGCCGTCAGCTCACTCGAACCCTCCGTTGACCGCGATGATGGTGGCGCCCCCTGGAGCAGCTCGTCGAACCGCCTGCGCAGTTGTTTCACGCGAGCTACTGGCTCTGAGTGGAGGGGCTGCAGGCAGAGGGAACGGAACAATTGGAAGACACGGGATGTTTGGGAGAGATGTGGGACAACTGGGAGAGAACAGGGATAACTGGGTGAAGTGAGACATGGAACTATGGGAATTGGAGGAAGAAGTCGACTTGGGGGCAGCCTAAGAATAATAAGCTATAATACTAATAATCTGACAATTTTTTTCTGTGTCTTAAATCTAGCAATTATAACCATTCAGAGGCACATTACAGCATTATAAAGAATTCCTTTAAAACCTTAAAAATAGAAGTGCATTTGTGAAGTAAATTGATTAATATAAATTTGTCAATATAAATAAATAATACTGTCTAAGATACTAACAAATATGAGTTAATTATACTACAAGTTACAAATAAATAAATGAATAATAAAATAGCTGATAAACTGCAGATACTAAGTGTCAGTGGAGCATGTCACACGATGTCGGTTAGTGTCAAATCAGCAGGTGGGTCACTGAAGTTATTGCAGTTAGTTCTATGCTACGACCCACACACTGACACATTGAAACGGGTTAGCTTCATCTTACCACTGTCTACACAATCTCCTCTACAAAATGTTTCTACTCTCACTACCCCAGACAACTCAGGGCTGTGACAGAGTCTGTGGACTCACCTCCACCCCGCTGTCTGTCGCCCCGTCCAGCTGACCCTCCAGGGCGGTCAGCAGTGAGTCCGTGCCGTCCACCCCACACACATCGTCCAGCAGGGAGTCGAGAGAGGCGAGGATGGCGAGGACACTCGCGGTCTCACTCGCCAGACACTTCAGTGTCTCCGGCAGGATGATGGTCCGGAAGTTGACATTGAGATCCTGCAGGAGGCAGACACTAATGACGTCACATGAGGCCCTTGCGTGTGAGACCACACCAGGCCCTTGCATATGACACCACACCAAGCCCTTGCATTTCACACCAGGCCCTTGTATTTCACACCAGGCCCTTGCATTTCACACCAGGCCCTTGCATTCCACATCACACCAGGCCCTTGCATTCCACATCACACCAGGCCCTTGCATTCCACATCACACCAGGCCCTTGCATTCCACATCACACCAGGCCCTGGCATTCCACATCACACCAGGCCCTGGCATTCCACATCACACCAGGCCCTTGCATTCCACATCACAACAGGCCCTTGCATTCCACATCACACCAGGCCCTGGCATTCCACATCACACCAGGCCCTTGCATTCCACATCACACCAGGCCCTTGCATTTCACACCACACCAGGCCCTTGCATTCCACATCACACCAGGCCCTTGCATTTCACACAACACCAGGCCCTTGCATTTCACATCACACCAGGCCCTTGCATTTCACATTAATTATTAAATTATTAATTATTAAATTGTTTGTATAAACTCCTATGGTTGCTCACTGAACAACAGTCATCTGCAATGACAGGTAGAGTATGATTTGACTCACCTGCAGTGACAGGTAGACAGTGTGGGTGGTCTGCATCGCTAGCACCACCTGCTGACGGAGCTCATCACTAGTGAGTTGACACTGAAACAGACAGCAAATACTGCAAAGTACGAGTACTGCCCAACAGTGTGCCGCCTGCCCAACTTTATACTGACTGCACAAAATTATACTGACTGTCCAAATGTTGTACTAACTGCCAAATTTTGTGCTCACCCCCCCCCCCCCCCCCCCAACCACAAGGCCAAGAAAACCAAACAAATATAATGAATCAGAAATACCACATGTTATGCTTTGTAGGTTGCCTTTTTCAAATATTCATGTTGCCACACTTTCAAGATGCTGAGATGTGACGTCATCGTTGTCAGCTCAAATCACACATAACATAGCTTTCCATGTATTCAGAGGAGGTTTACAAGGTTAGCTTTTGGGTTTAACCAAATATATTTGTGATGCGAGCTATGTCAACAATGAAGTCACAATACCATGGCTCTCAGCAAACTAACCATATTGGTCAAATAACTGACTATGGCGGTCAAGTAACTGACCATAGCGGTCAAGTACCATAACTACCCAAGGTGTGAAGGTAACTGACCATGACAGGGTCTGTAATGAGGGAGATCATCTGGCTGACGTTGGCACTCATGCTGCACAGTTCGTCGAGGAACCAGTCTCCGTCGCGAGACGTCAGGTCCATGAGCCGGTCCCTCGCTGCAGCCGCTGCTCCCTCCATCACGATGTAACGCCGCGCCAGCGAACAGAGGGCGCTCACAGCCACACTCGTCATACTCACAGCGCCACCTACACCCTCGTCTGGAACATTATATCAACATGACAGCCAGTAGAGAGATGACACTGGCTGGTCCAGTCACTCTAACAATGTCCTCAGTTTATCACTCACTTAAGCAAATATGTCAACATTTGGATGTTAAAACTGTCAGTGCTCATGATGATAAAACGTGATGACGAAAGTTTGAGTTGAAACAACAAGTAATATTGACAAACTGATTGGCCCCCCTGCACAACAGTAGTGATGTTGATTAACTAATGGACAACTTTAATCAACAAACACTGGCAATATCCATTTATACAACTGATACATCACCTACATAGACCAATGAGCACATCACTGATACATCACCTACATAGACCAAAGAGCACATCACTGATACATCACCTACATAGACCAAAGAGCACATCACTGATACATCACCTACATAGACCAAAGAGCACATCACTGATACATCACCTACATAGACCAAAGAGCACATCACTGACACATCACCTACATAGACCAAAGAGCACATCACTGATACATCACCTACATAGACCAAAGAGCACATCACTGACACATCACCTACATAGACCAAAGAGCACATCACTGATACATCACCTACATAGACCAAAGAGCACATCACTGACACATCACCTACATAGACCAAAGAGCACATCACTGATATATCACCTACATAGACCAAAGAGCACATCACTGATACATCACCTACTTAGACCAAAGAGCACATCACTTACACATCACCCACATAGACCAAATATCACATCACTGACACATAACCAAATTTTCATCACTAACACATCACTTACATACACCAAAGATCACATCACTGACACATCACCTATATGGACCAAAGATCACATCACTGATACATCACCTACATGGACCAAACATGCCAACTAGTGAGATAATGCCACCAAGTTCACTAGGTGGCACCACAAACAAATGTGAAGCACAACCCACGGAGCCACTGACTTGCTCAGTGCTGTGGAGACTGACACTGACTGACACTGACCTTTGATGAAGGCGTGGAGTGCGGTGGTAGACTCCTGGGCGTGCAGGGTCAAGGCGGATGTGTCCGTGGAGTCCAGACTCCTCCGCTCCACCAGCTGTGGACAGACAACAAGTGTTCTCTGGCTCCATCTTCACTAATGCCAAGGAGCTCCCAAATCAAGCAATCAAGCTTGAGCTCTAAAAATGTGTGTGTGTGTGTGTGTGTGTGTGTGTGTGTGTGCGTGTGTGCGTGCGTGCGTGCGTGCGCATGCGCATGTGTATGAGTGAGTGCAGGGGGACGGTGGGTGGAGAGGGAACGATAGATGGACAAATGGAGGGACCAGGGCATGATGTGGGAGAGAGTGGCAAGAGTGAGAGATGAGGGAGATGACAAAATGACATCACTGATGAGAGAAAACTTAAATCGAGAACAGTCCTGACCGAGACTTACCTTCATTAATCTGTCGTTGACGTCAGTTATGATGCTCTGGAGTTTGATCTCCGTAGCAAGAACTGTCTGGACTTGACTCTGAACCCGTGGACAGACCGCTCCGTACAGCTCCTCATACTCACTCACTGTCTGCTTACACCTGACAACAACAACGCTTGATTCTTACACAACAACATCAGACTTATACAACAACACCTGACTTTTACACAACACTGTCTTTTACACAACACCTGCCTTTTACACAACAACAATACCTGACTCTTACACAACACCTGATGACTCTTACACAACACCTGATGACTCTTACACAACACCTGATGACTCTTACACAACACCTGATGACTCTTACACAACACCTGATGACTCTTACACAACATCTGACTCTTACACAACACCTGACTCTTACACAGCAACAACATCTGATTCTTACATAACACCTGACTCATACACAACACCTGACTCTTACACAACACCTGACTCTTTTACAACAACACCTGACTCTTACACAACACCTGACTCTTACACAACAACACCTGACTCTTTCATAACAACACCTGACTCTTTTACAACAACACTTACACAACACTTGACTCTTACACACCTGACTCTTTCACAACTCCTGACTCTTACACAACACCAACACCAACACCTGACTCTACACAACACCAACACCTGACTCTACACAACACCAACACCTGCTGCAGATGAAGTCAGTCATCCAGTCCTACCTGCTGCTGGTGAAGTCTGTGATGTGTTGCTGCAGCCAGTGCTGCCACGTACTGGTGCGACAGTTCTCCACATAGTCAGGCGGATACTGGAAATACAATGGAAATGTCATCACCTACTGTGTCAGTGGATTACGTCACCAACTGTGTCAGTGGATTACGTCACCAACTGTGTCAGTGGATTACATCACCAACTGTGTCAGTGGATTACATCACCAACTGTGTGGGTGGATTACATCACCAACTGTGTCAGTGGATTAGGTCACCAACTGTGTGGGTGGATTACATCACCAACTGTGTCAGTGGATTACGTCACCAACTGTGTCAGTGGATTACATCACCAACTGTGTCAGTGGATTACATCACCAACTGTGTGGGTGGATTACATCACCAACTGTGTCAGTGGATTACGTCACCAACTGTGTGGGTGGATTACATCACTAACTGTGTCAGTGGATTATGTCATACCTGAGATACAGTTGTGTTGTAATCATGTTATAACAGCGATTCAGTTGTGGTGTATTAACATCATAGTTGAGATACAGATGTGATGTGATGATGACTTACCTGAGACACAATGGTGGCGTAGGTGTGCAGCACGTCCAGGCAGCTCCTGAGCATGGCACGTTGTTGATGGATGACAGTGGACAGTTCCCCTGTCACCTGCTCACACTACACAGGAGAGGACAGTTTTGAAGATATTAGAGTGTACTTGAATATGACAGTCTGCTGTTTGGGCCCAACAGTATGTGACACTTGAATATGACAGACTGCTGTTTGGGCCCAACAGTATGTGACACTTGAATATGACAGTCTGCTGTTGCAACATTGGCGATGTCTGCTATTCAAATCAATTATAATAATAGTAACTTGTATGGCACCAAAATCCTTAGTATCTGAGCTCATTGGCGCAACAAAACCAGTGGATTTAGCATTTTCATAATCAAGGGCAATAGAAAAGTCACAAGCACAATTATATACACATTATATATCCCCTTATGGCTGATGCCCTAGTATTGCAATAGTGCTAATCATGGATTATCGCCAACTGAATTTTTTTAGATTAATGTATTTTTGTATATCTGACTGCAAATATATTCGTATTAAGTGACACACGACTATATTTTGTGGCTTAACTAAGTGACACACAGCTGTACTATTGAGGCTGTAATAAATGACACATATATCGTTGTGGCTGTACTAAGTGACCTGACTGACCTGAGTGACCATCTGTGCCTGGCCGGCACTCTGGAGGAAGTCAACCACCGGGTCAAAGCTGGACGCGGCCAGAGAGAGTGGACGACTGACCTGGGCACACATTTTCTGCAGCTTGTTGCCCTGGACAGCGGTCAAGGCCACCTGAGACAGAGACGCAGTGGTCAGTGAACTGGTCAGTACACTGATCAAAAAACTAGTCAGTGAAAGATCAAGGGGAGCAAATAATGTAGGCCGTGGATGATAATGGACTACCACTGGCCAAACACAACCCAAAACAATTATTAAAATACTGTAGTCATTCTATTGATCAGACAGTCTGCTTTAACAAGTATTTGATATGCAAAACATATTCAGTCAAAATATGCGTTCTAATAAACACCCATTTAGTCACTACTGTTTTGGTTCCCAAAACTATTACAATATATCACATTAAGTAGCAACACTTCCATGTGACCATGTTGTAGGCTGTGTGTTACTCACCTAGTAGACTATGTGTTACTCACCTTGTAGGCCGTGTGTTACTCATCCAGTAGACTATGTGTTACTCACCTTGTAGGCCATGTGTTACTCACACAGTAGACTATGTGTTACTCACCTTGTAGGCTGTGTGTTACTCACACAGTAGACTATGTGTTACTCACCTTGTAGGCCATGTGTTACTCACACAGTAGACTATGTGTTACTCACCTTGTAGGCTGTGTGTTACTCACCTAGTAGGTTATGTGTTACTCACCTTGTAGACTATGTGTTACTCACCTTGTAGGCTGTGTGTTCTCTCACCTAGTAAGTAGGCTGTGTTACTCACCTTGTAGGCCATATGTTCACTCACCCAGCAGACTATGTGTTACTCACCTTGTAGGCCGTGTGTTACTCACACAGTAGACTATGTGTTACTCACCTTGTAGGCTGTGTGTTACTCACCTAGTAGGCTATGTGTTACTCACCTTGTAGGCCGTGTGCCACTGTTCACACTCAGACAACTTCTCATGGATGGCTCGAAGCACCTCCAGACGACTGCACTTGACGAGGGAGAACTCACTGTACCTGCAACACACCAAACAACACACTGTATCTGCAACACACCAAACAACACACTGTATCTGAAACACACCAAACAACACACTGTATCTGCAACACACCAAACAACACACTGTATCTGCAACACACCAAACAACACACTGTATCTGAAACACACCAAACAACACACTGTACCTGCAACACACCAAACACACTGTATCTGAAACACACCAAACAACACACTGTACCTGCAACACACCAAACAACACACTGTATCTGCAACACACCAAACAACTCACTGCACCTTTTTTTTGAAATTATACAATTAAAACAACTAATTTCACAAATAAATACTAAGATTAAAACCATTGTACACCTGCAAAGAAATGCATAGCAGCCCACCTGTAATGTAATAATGATATTAACAGAAAAAATATTTAATCAAATCCGGGACATGACCCATCTGTGGCTCACCTGTGAGACAGTATGTAGTGGCCCACTTGTGTGGATCTGTGCAGTGGCCCACTTGTGTGGAACTGTGCAGTGGCCCACTTGTGTGGAACTGTGCAGTGGCCCACTTGTATGGAACTGTGCAGTGCCCACTTGTGTGGAAGTGTGCAGTAGTCCACTTGTGTGGAAGTGTGCAGTGGTCCACTTGTGTGGAAGTATGTAGTAGCCCCCATGTGTGGAAGTGTGTAGTGGCCCAACTGTGTGGAAGTGCATAGTATCCCACCTGTGTGGAAGTGTGTAGTGGCCCATTTGTGTGGAAGTGTGTAGTATTCCACCTGTGTGGAAATGTGTAGTGGCCCACCTGTGTGGGAGTGTGTAGTGGCCCACCTGTGTGGAAGTGCATTGTATCCCACCTGCGTAGAAGTGTGTAGTGGCCCATCTGTGTGGAAGTGTGTAGTGGCCCACCCTTGTGGAAGTGTGTAGTCACCCAATTGTGTGGAAGTGTGTAGTGGCCTACTTGTGTGATAATGTATAGTATTCCATCTGTGTAGAAGTGTGTAGTTTTTTGCTCCTTCTTTTTTTACCTGTGTAGTGGCCCACCTGTGGGGTGTGTAGTGGCCCACATGTGGGGGAGTGTATAGTGGCCAACCTGTGAGGGAGTGTGTAGTGGCCTACCTGTGTGGCAGTGTGTAGTGGCCTACCTGTGAGGGAGTGTGTAGTGGCCTACCTGTGAGGGAGTGTGTAGTGGCCTACCTGTGTTGTGTGTAGTGGCCAACCTATGAGGGAGTGGGGTGTGTAGTGGCCCACCTGTGGGATGTGTAGTGGCCTACCTGTGAGGCAGTGTGTAGAGGGCGTGCTGTGAGCTAGGGAGGGCCTCCTCCAGGTAGGTGACCTGCTGCTGTAGTTGCTCCGCGTGCATGCAGGCCGCCTGCAGCTCATCCTGCGCGGCCACGTGACAGCGCACGGTCTCCTTGAGGGCCGGCAGTGACGCCAACATATCCTCTCTGTCAACACAAGGACACACTGAGGACAGGACACAATGTCTCAGGCAGTGATATGTCCTCTCTGGTCAAATGGCATAGGTCATCATGAATTTACGGCCATGTGAAGACTTACAAAACATTTTACTTATCCAAGAAAACGTATGTTACTTGTTACTGATCCAACAAAAATGTTCGTTGTTACTAGTCCAAGATATATGTATGTTGTTGGTGAGAGTGAGGCATAACCTGATGGCACTGGAAACCTCATAACAAGTGCCATCTGGTGAATAAAATTATTGCACAGGCCGTGGCTTTCATATTAGACACCGCTACGCCATCTTGGCAACTCACGACACACGCCCATCGTGGAAAGCTTCGATTAGGGTGTTAGCAATCTTATTTTGATACACTATATGAATTGCCTCGCCTCAGCTGACGCACACTTTCAGTGATAGTATGGACCATTTCCATGGAACATAGGTTGCCGTAGTTGGCAATATATGGTGCAATATATTAGACAGATGTGTGACCATGGTAGAGGATAATGTGGGTTTGGACTCACAAATGACCTTGGGACTTAATCTGACAAATCTCTGCATTCTGTGGCTGATTAGCACAAAACAAGAATATACCTAGAGGCGGGAAGCATTGGCAGCTTCTTGGCCAAAACTAAATTAAGATAGTACCCGGTAGGCTACAAAGGAAGACTAGACTAGTTCACCAGCCAATGATCAATTTGCTTAATTATTTCTGAACAGCTTACCTGGTAAGCAGCTGAGCGTACTATGTAGGCCTAGATATAGATTAATTCTATAAATATATGGCATTGAGGGAGTTATTTAATAGTTTGTCTAAAGGTTTTTTCAGAGATAATTACTTTAATGCTTGTCTGGTTGGTAGCAGTTAGTACTGGCTATGGTCAGAACTCCAGGGGAAAGCATCCAAGTGCTGAAGTGAACAGCTGATCAGCAGCTCAGTGTTATATATTAACCATCTGGCCCGATACTGATCCAAGAATTGTTTACTTGTTACTGATCCAACAAAAATGTTAGTTGTTACTGATCCAACAAAAATGCTACTTGTTACTGATACAACAAAACTGTTACTTGTTACTGATCCAACAAAAATGCTACTTGTTACCGATCCAACAAAAATGATAGTTGTTACTGATCCAACAAAAATGTTACTTGTTACTGATCCAACAAATTTTTTACTTGTTACTGATCCAACAAAAATTTTACTGATCTAACAAAAATATTAGTTGTTACTGATCCAACAAAAATATTACTTGTTACTGATCCAACATAATGATACTTGTTACTGATCCAACAACATATTACTTGTTACTGATCCAACATAATGATACTTGTTACTGATCCAACAAAATGTTAGTTGTTACCGATCCAAGAAACATGTTACTTGTTACTGATCCAACAATTTTTTTAGTTGTTACTGATCCAAGAAACATGTTACTTGTTACTGATCCAACAATTGTTTTAGTTGTTACTGATCCAAGAAACATGTTACTTGTTACTGAACCAAGAAATATGTTACTTGTAACTGATCCAACAAAAATGTTAGTTGTAACTGATCCAAGAAATATGTTATTTGTTACTGATCCAAGAAATATGTTATTTGTTACTGATCTAAGAAACAGGTTACTTGTTACTGATCCAACAAAAATGTTACTTGTTCCCTTGATCGAACAAAAAATGTTAGTTGTTACTGATCCAAGAAATATGTTACTTGTTACTGATCCAGGCTGTCTTCATCTCGGCGATGCGGATGGCAAACATCTTGAGGGTGATGTCACGCTCCATGTCCTTCTTGCTCTGACGCCCCTCCACATTACACACGGCCTCCATACCCCCGCCACAGAACGCCCCCGTGTAACCACCCTCATTGCCCGTGGTCCAGTCGACCAGGGGGTCGTACACGAAGGCCTCCAGGAGGGTGAGTAGGGTCTCACGCCCCTTACGCATCGTCTTGATGACGTGTTCACACGACAGGCGGAACACACCCTGCAAGTAGCAAGTACTATACAAGACTGTTATGTATGTATGCAACATTAAGGATCAAAAATAACCTCTCAACTTTATGCTGTATGTATACTTACTTATATCTCTACTTACTTATATCTATATTTACTTATACTTATATAATTAAATAGTGCCTTAAGGTAAAATAGCCACGTCAGCTGCGCACATGGAACTTTACTTGAAGGTTTTTTTTTCTTTTCTCTCTCGAAGAATTTGTTCTAGAACATAGAATGATTTTGTATATGAAATTGTTTTGAAAGGTGGCTCCTCGATAGCGACTAGCATGGTCTTAGATGAGTCTCCTGACCATATGTTGTATTACTGTATTACAAATTATTATATACGTTTTTATATATGTTTATTGTGATTGTTATATTTGTATTGATTCTGAGTTGTTTTGACATGGATATAGTGTATGTATTTGGTTGAAATACTGGTCGAATAAAAAACATCATTCACTCAAGGTAAGACAGTCGTCATAATGTGTACACAAGACACAAACACACCCTGCAAGGTAAGACAGTCTTCATGATGTGTTCACAAGACACAAACACACCCTGCAATGTAAGACAGTCTTCATGATGTGTACACAAGACACAAACACACCCTGCAAGGTAAGACAGTCGTCATGATGTGTTCACAAGACACAAACACACCCTGCAAGGTAAGACAGTCGTCATGATGTGTTCACAAGACACAAACACACCCTGCAATGTAAGACAGTCGTCATGATGTGTTCACAAGACACAAACACACCCTGCAATGTAAGACAGTCTTCATGATGTGTTCACAAGACACAAACACACCCTGCAAGGTAAGACAGTCGTCATGATGTGTTCACAAGACACAAACACACCCTGCAATGTAAGACAGTCATCATGATGTGTTCACAAGACACAAACACACCCTGCAAGGTAAGACAGTCGTCATGATGTGTTCACAAGACACAAACACACCCTGCAATGTAAGACAATCTTCACGGAGTGTTCACAAGACAGCCAAACAAACCGTACAGTGTATGACAGTCTTGGTGACATGTTCACAAGAGAAACACCTCCCAATGTAAGATTGGTGTCAACAACTGAACTTCCTACTGTAGAAGATGCTAGATTCCGATAAAGTTCAGAGGCATGTGAAAGTGTGAAAATTCAACAAATTAGCAGTTCAACAAATTGATGTTTGTTTATTTTTGATTTTTTAGTTCGATTTCAGATAGAAATATCCCCATGATTTTAGTTTGTTCTATAGATATTATAATTTTATGATAATAAAAAATATTTTAGGATTAAAATGACACATCATTCATATTTTTATGACCAATATTAGCAACATTATGATTTTTATAGGAACAATATGCTAGAGGATTTTTTCTTGGTCACCAGCAGGGTTAATGAGCCAGACGCTGCCAGTACAAGTAAGACAATAAATGATCCCTGTGGCAACAGCTATTGCGCTCTCATTAAACTGATGATGAAAATAAAATGGAAGCGGAACAATCTAACGTCGATAAAACTCACTGACCTGACGCTATGCTCATTGCCGGAGTCAAAACAACTTGTGTTTTATTACATAATGACTACACGAGCACATGTGCACGCTAGGACACACTGCTTCCAACACTGTGCTCAACTGTTGACACTGGGCAGGCTGCTGGCTCATTGCAATAGGGAAGAATTACATTTATTTTGATAAATTCAATGCACGAGCCAATTTTTGTTGAAATGTGTTAAGAATTATCTGATGTGAACAGAATGAGTGATAGATACAGCTGATACACTGGCCACTACAGAATGGAATCTGTTCTCCTACCTCTCTACCTTCACTCCAACACTCCACTTCCCCGTTTATTTTTCTCTTCCCTTCTCGCTCGTCTCTCCCCATCTTTCTCCCTTTCTCTTCCTTTCCCTCTCCCTATTTCCTCATTTCCCTTGCTCCCTCTCTCCTCCTTTCCATCTCCCCCTCTCTCATCCTTTCCCTTTCCCTCTCTCCTCCTTTCCATCTCCCCCTCTCTCCTCCTTTCCCTTTCCCTCTCTCCTCCTTTCCATCTCCCCCTCTCTCCTCCTTTCCCTTTCCCCCTCTCTCTTCCTTTTGTTCTCCCCCTCTCTTCCTTTCCGTACCCCTCTCCCTCCTCTCTTTCTATTGTTGCCAGTCACGATACGCTGTCTTTAGAATCCTGCCCACCACACAACCAACAGAAACAAAACAAACAGGTTTCTAGGTGAACACGAATAGTTAAATGCTACAAATACGTTAGGAACCGGTCACTTCATTCTGGATTGTATCAGTTCAATAGTACAAAAGTTCAAGGTGTTCGTGACAGCACACAAGAGTGGTGGCTGCTGTGACACCAGAGACGGCACTTTCTGTGTCCCGAGGCATGGACAGACACAAGAGATGAAGGGCAGGTGGTGGGCCAGGGCCCAGTGAGGAGCCCAGCCTCAGGACATTGTCTTGCAATCTGGCAATGACAGACTACTGCTAACGTGTCTTCAGTTAACATAATGTCAAGTACTGGAGCCTCTACTTTGCAGCTAAACCCCCTCCATAATTCAACAGTATATGAAAAACAAGTCTGTCAGTGGCACTATGTGAAAAGCCAGTCTATCAATGGCACTAAATAACAAGCCAGTCCATCAGCGGCACTATATGACAAGCCAGTCTGTCAGCGGCACTATATGACAAGCCAGTCTGTCAGTGGCACTATATGACAAGCCAGTCTGTCAGCGGCACTATATGACAAGCCAGTCTGTCAGCGGCACTATATGACAAGCCAGTCTGTCAGTGGCACTATATGACAAGCCAGTCTGTCAGTGGCACTATATGACAAGCCAGTCTGTCAGCGGCACTATATGACAAGCCAGTCTGTCAGCGGCACTATATGACAAGCCAGTCTGTCAGCGGCACTATATGACAAGCCAGTCTGTCAGTGGCACTATATGACAAGCCAGTCTGTCAGTGGCACTATATGACAAGCCAGTCTGTCAGTGGCACTATATGACAAGCCAGTCTGTCAGTGGCACTATATGACAAGCCAGTCTGTCAGTGGCACTATATGACAAGCCAGTCTGTCAGTGGCACTATGTAAAGAGCCAGTGCAAAACCTGACATGTAACTAGCCTCAGACACAAATAGTGATTATCATAATTGTATTGTGCTTTTTAAGAAACAAGAAATCTTTATTATGACTCAGTGGTGTCAGTGAAGGAATCTCAAATACGCACTTATGCAAGCTTCCAGTAGTGGAATCTTTCTTGGGTCTTGGAGTACAGAGGAATCATATTTCATGTTCGCCACTTTGAACCCAATCACTGATTGCAATTTCCTGGTTGACTGTTAGATGACAGATTGTCATTGGTCACATTACATTCACATGACTGACAATAGCAGGTTACTTGAGCCAATAACTGACAGCTACTAGCACTGAGTGTACAGGAGGCAATAACAATAATAATAAGAACATTTAGAAAGCGCCATAAATCTAGAAATAGCCATTCGGAGGCGCTGTACATAAGTGTGTACACATGTGTCATAGAATTATAATATTAAGTTTGTTAAAGTAGATAAAATAAAATACCTAAAATATGTATAAAACGTAATAGTAATAAATAATAAATAAATAAGTTAGCGAAAGATACTTATTAAAATAAATGGTATATTGATAATAAAATAATGAGTATGACATTTTGTAAAATTAATGTAAAACATGTACAAGATAATAAATAGGTAAAAATAAAATACAAATTATATAAACTGACAGGTGTCTGTGTCTATACTTCATACACAGCCCGGAATAGGTGGGTTTTCAATAGTCTTTTAAAAGTCACGAGGCAACAGGTCTTCTTCATCTCGGCAGGGAGAGAGTTCCACAGTCGTAGACCAGCTACTGAGAACATTCTATCACCGTATCGGCTGCGAGATGGCGGCACGTAGAAGTCATTGTTCGTGGTTGAGCGCAACACTGTCCCTAACTGGATATTCATATACAAACAGGTGCAACAAGACGTGTCATCTCAGCAGTGACAATCAAATATGTCACATCAGTCTTCCACCTTTTGCCACTTAACAAAAATTGCATTTATGGCTAAGAAAACAATGCAATAAAACAATACATTGCTGGGTCCCCGCTACTATTTATTGGAAATAAAATTAGCTGCAACTACTTAACACTGGCAATGTATGTCCAAATTGTTAATTACATTTTATCCATAAAGGGAATTGATAGATCGGTATTGCTTTTACTTATTTCACAGCTAATTTCCTTTTTAGTGTGACATTTCGACTGCCATCAACAACCATTACCAGAAGACTACCACTAGACGACAGTGTCTTCTGCTTAGAGACATCACACAGCAGGCTGAGGCCTGGAGATTCTTCAAGAGACTGTCTGGTCCCTCACCAGTCAGTCTCCTGGCTCAGCCCTGGAGGCTCTTCACACAGAGAATTACTGTAAATATGTGGTAGTTTATATAAGTGGAAGCCCTTGTATTATTTGTGTCTTTGATGCCTTTTATTCTCCAGTCCAACTACCTGCCTACAAATTGTGCCCCCTGCCTAGTCTGTTGCAGCATTCTATCAAGTCATGTGGCTTTGATGACTGGCTGGCTGGCTTGCTGTGGCTGGCTGGCAGGCTGGCTGACTAACTGACTGACTGGCTGAGTGAAAAAAGGCAAGTTCTTATATAGCACAGAATCCAGTCCTCAGGACCGTTCAAAGCGCTTTACACTTTACTTCCCTGACAGACCTGTTCACTCAGACACCATCTCGGCTTCTCTGGGAAGCATCCAGCCATATGCTACAATTAATGCGTGAAGGCTGCTCGTACACATATCCACCACTGTCTATAGCCAGGTACTCATTTATTCAGCTGAGTGAACTGGAGCAATGTAGAGTGAAAAAACTTGCCCAAGGTTTTAACACTGCAGCCAGGATTCGAACCCGGGTTCTCGTAGTCGAGATTCCGAAGCTCTACCCCTGAGCCACTGTGCTCTACAATGAGTAACTGACTGCTCTCCTTTGTCAATGTTTCTTTCTGTTGCTGTCACTGTTTGGTGCCTGCCTGATTTAAAGGACTGTGAAGTTGCGTGCCTTCATCAGATTTTTTTTTAATTTTAATCAGCAAGTTTTGTTGTTGCTCATTTACTGCCATGTGCATGGCTTGAAGTCGATACCATCTAGTCACATTGCGAGTATTGTACACCTGCTACTAGATAAATGTCTTCAGCTACAGTATTCCACCTGGAACTGTATCCATTAATTACAGCAGGAGTGTTCACTGGTGTATCTACCCTGGTATTACCCACTCTGAGGGGTGTTTTAACAATAGAGCTGTGTTCACACCTCCGAAATTCAAACCGATTTAGTTAAACCGGTTTAAACTGGTTTAGTTAAACCTGTTTATGCTTGGAAATTGGGAGCGTTCACACATACAACAGCTAAACCATTTTAAGGTGAAAGATGATATGATACCGTTACCCCCATGCAGATCTCTTTACTTACAACGTCAGCATCAGACAGGAGACGTCGCCTGCTGCCAACTCTTAATTTTGGCCTGGTCATACCTGCCCCCACTTCCCCACCCACCATTCAAAACGATCGGCAATGCACCGATATATTGTTACATTTCAACCAGTGCCTTCCAAGTCCGCTTGCACGCAATCGTCGTACCATATTTCCAACAATAGGCGGACATCCCCATTGTCATAGTTATCTCATCACATTTGTGCTGGTGAATCCTTCGTCAGACACATGATGGCGCCAATTCCCCAAAACGTTTACCACAGGAAGCGATGAGGCGTGAGATCGAATGCGCATGTCTGTGACGTACAGGTTTAGCTAATCCGCTTGCATTCACATTTGCAACTAGAACCGTTTTAGTTAAAATGGTTTAGCTAATCCACCTACTGAAGTGGATTAGTTAAACCGTTTTAGTGCCAAATGGCATTCACATGTGTCATTTCCTACCGTATTAGTTAAACTGGTTTATTTAAACCGTTTTAAAGAGGTTTAGGATGCAGCTTAGGATGTTAGTGACACTAGAGTGTATTTGAAAATGGCCTAACACTGTTGACACTAGTGTCTATGTGATGACAGTCTGACATTAATGACATTAGTGTCTATGACAACATCCTCACACAAGTGATACTAGTGTCTACATAAAAATGGCCTGACATTAGTAATAATGATGAACTTTATTTAAACACTGGCCTCCAGAGTTTGACTCTGTTTAATAGTATTTACAACCTCTTCTATAAAACAATATATGTTATGTATACACAAATAACATAAAATGTAGTTATATAAATGTTAATTCAGCCTGATAGAAGTTGTTTTAAGCAATTGTGACTACGAAATCTTGTATAAAATATAAATAAATAAAATGAGACTATGATAGCAATAAATAAAATGTGAAATTTTAACAATTTAATACATATAGTAACATGTTATTAAATACATAATTATAAAAATCATACAGTAGTATAATAGTAAACGTCCACTAGACATTAAAAGCAGAGTTAGTATGATGAATCTTACGGCATGATTTAAATATGTTCAAGCACTCTGTCACACATTAGTATTTGTCACACATCTGTAAAGGCAACCTCTAATACAATGAAAGCTTGTTTAAAATAGAGCGTTTTAATATGTGCTTTGAAAGCGTCCATTGACATGATCAGCCACAATTCCTTCTGTAATGTATTCCATACAAATGGTCCAGCTTGAGAGAAGGATTGTGGCCATAGCGCACCAAGTTAATATTGCGGCACAGTTCAGGAAAGCACCGTCCTCAGATTGGAGTGGCTGACATGGCATGTACTGATGTAGCAGGTAATCAGTGACACAAGGTAGGTGGGTTTATGGCTGTGTAGGACGTTGAACACCAGAACCAATATCTTGAATTCTATCTGCCATTTCACTAGTAGCCAATGGAGATGTCACAGCCTAAATAAATGAGTTTTTAGAAGTGTCTTAAAACTGTTTACTGTTGAGGCAGTCCTGATCAAAGGCGGCAAATTGTTCCATAGAACTGCCGAGCAGACGGCGAAACGGTGATCACCGTGGGTGACAGTCTGTGAGGCCGGTATGGACAAAAGGGGCGGCTGCGAGGCAGATCGTAGAGTTCTGTTTACGTGTCTGTAGTTGAACAATTCACTCAGGTAGTCGGGCGCTACCCCATTTAGAGCACAATAGGTCAATAGCAGCACTTTGTAGGTTGGTCTCAGATTAACTGGTAGCCAATGTAGTCGCTGCAGCACTGGTGTAATGTGATCGTATTTCTTCGTACGCGTAATTATGCGAGCTGCACAATTCTGCACCCTTTGCAGTCGCTGCATGGTGTTGTTTGGTATACCATAGAGGAGAGAGTTGCAATAGTCTAACCGGGATGTTACTAGTGCATGAACAAGTGTTTTACACGATTCATTTGTCAGATGTGGGCGAATTCGCCCAATGTTTCTTATCTGATAGTAACACACCTTCACAACGTTAGCGATCTGCTGCTCCATCCTCAGGTTACAGTCAAATGTCACACCCAAATTGCGCACACATGATGACGGTTGAATTTGATGGCCGGCTACTGTCATATACAAATCAGCAGGCAGGCTGTCGCGTTTCTTCACCGAGAAAAAAATTATCACCTCGGATTTCTCCATGTTCAGTTTTAAGTTGTTATTTGTCAGCCAGGCAGCGACTTCAGCTACACACAGTTCTACCTTAGCAAGTGCCGTCACAATCGATTCGTCTCGATCAACAGCCAGGTATATTTGAAGGTCGTCAGCATAACAGTGATGGTTCATGCCATGTCTAGTAATAATCCGTCCAATCGGCTTTGTGTAGATACAATATAGGATAGGCCCTAGCACTGACCCTTGTGGAACGCCACGCGTCACGACTGAACCACCCGACTCGGCACTTCCCACTACCACCTTCTGATTCCTCTCGCTAATATAGGATCTCAGCCATGCAAGCGCCTTATCGGTGATGCCGAATGACTGTTCAAGTCGAGTTATCAACAATTCATGCACGACTGAATCGAACGCGGCCGACAAATCAAGCATTACAAGAATTGTTGTACATTTCTTGTCCAGTGTTTCGGCAATGTCAATCTTGACACGGAGTAACGCTGTTTCAGTGGAGTGGCCACGACGGTATGCCGACTGAAAAGGGTCGTGCAGTGCGTGTTCATCAATGTGCATATTAAGTTGTTTTGCGACAACTCTTTCAACCAATTTTGATATAAATGGCAAGTTCGACACAGGTCGGTAGTTGTTCAAAATGTCTTTGTCCAACGTAGGTTTTTTCAGGAGTGGTTTAACGATTGCATGCTTGAAGTCAGCAGGGACATGCGATGATGTAAGAGACGCATTTATCATAACAGTGATTACTGGAACTAACTCAGCAGAACACCGCTTTAGAAGCCACGTCGGTATTGGATCTAATTCACATGACTTAACCGGAACGGATGTAACTAATTGCTCAACGTCCAATTCACTGACAGTCTCAAAGCAGACTAGTGGAACACCACCGAATCCAACGTCGTTGTTCATAGCTGCCAACGTAATGTCTGGATGATCTTCCCCACAGTCGACATTGTCATCCCGGATATTACACCCTTTCTCAATGAAGTGATCACCAAATCGCTGCGCCATGACAGCCGGACACACATGCAATGGCATTGCTGTTACACCACCATTTCCCATGATGTTCTTTGTAATGCGAAATAGTTGTTTTTGGTCATTCTTGCAGTTGGCAATCTTTGTCGTATAGTAGTTTTTCTTCGCATTAACCAGCATGTTGTTGAAGACTACGCATTGAGCACGATACGCCTGCCGATGTACCTCAAGACGGGTTTGCAGCCACTTGTGCTCAGCTCGCCGTCGACGCTGTTTCTCGTCCCGGATCTCATCAGTGTACCACGGACAATCCGGTCGCAATGTTATGGTCATCGTCCGCTGCGGGGCGTGGTTGTCAACAAGGCGACGTAACACATCATTGTATGCGGCAACCATGTCACCAACAGACACAGTTTATCTCGTCATGCAACGAGACAATGTCACGTTTAAACTCCTGAAGACAGATATGATGCAAACGCCGAAAAACTACCTCTTTACGCATTCGTGCAGGCTTTGCAGCATTTACACAAAACATGATGGCCATGTGGTCACCGGATATATTCCCATGCGTGTCACATAAGCACGGGTCGTAAACACTCGGTCGTGAAGGAATCATTGCAGTGTTGTTTCGAACGATAACAACATCCAGGAGGTGACCTTTACTGTGCGTGGCATCGGTCACTAACTGGCGCATGTCCCGGTCAGAGAGCATCTCCGAGAAACGCCGTGCATCAGGATCTGCTACAATGTCAAGATGGAAATTCACATCACCGGTAATAACGATGTCATGTGGGTCCAGCATCACAGTGTCCAAGTATGTTGACCATTGCTCAAAGAAAATATTCTTTGTGAAGCCATTCCGTTTAGACGGTGGAGGGCGATATATCACTCCCAATCTGAATTTGGCGTCACGTGTTGTAATATAATAGTCAGCATGTTCGAAGTGGGTGAAGTTAAAACTTGACCTCACACTCTCAACTTGGACTTGTACATTAGGCCCACGCCACCGCCGCGGTTTAGGGCAGGGCTTAACGGTGCGTCAAACTTGTAGCGTGGAGAATGTAGAAATGTGTAGCCAGATGGCACAAGTTCTTTTATCAAGTAATTGTCAGTGTCGACCCCAAGCCAGGTTTCTGTCAACGCTAATATGTCAATGTCCCTGGAAATGACCAGGTCAGCCAGCGATGTAGCCTTATTTCGAACTGACTGAGCATTCAGACAACATACTGTCAGTGGAACGCCACATGTATACTGTTTACTACATATACTCGTTAAGTGACGTACTCTAGGTACGGGCTTAGCAGGTGCTGTTGGTCGTGAAGATACAAGTACACGTATCGGTCGTTGTTTACGTGCACCCCCACGACAACCTCGATGGGTGGGCCGGTGGAGTGCCACCCCTGCTTCACAAGCAGCTCTCCAGGCAGCACTGTTAAGTCTACAGTGTCTGTGACCGCTGGGCCGTAACCGATACAGGTGGTCTCTGGTCAAGGTGGGTGTGTAAACAATGTCCACTGGACGGTAACACATGACTGATCGCCAAATTGTTAATGTCACACAGGTGCAATCACAAATGTAAGTCAGATAAAATAGTAGAAAGGCACAAACACTTGATAAAATAACTCACACCAGCGTTCTCCTTGTGTATTCATAAAGCACATATACAAACTTGAGCGCTGTAGACTGGGTAAAAGTAGCAGAATCAGCTGTAGTTATGGAGAGCGTCAATAGGTGCAGCCACACAGGCGCGGACCAATACAACAGCAAGTGTCACTAGTGTCTGTGTAATGATTGCCTGATGTTAGTGACGTTAGTGTCTATGATGATAACATCCTGACACAAATGTCACTAGTGTCTGTATGATGATGTCCTGATGGTAGTGACGTTAGTGTCTACGATGACATCCTGACACAAGTGTCACTAGTGTCTATGTGAAGACGGCCTGTCGCGAGTGACGCGAGTCGTCACCCACCGACACTTCTGTGGCGTGGTGACTCCCCGTCGTCTCGTCCACCAGACACCCATTGTCAAACATGACACTCTCGCTGGCAGGTGGCGCCACTGGCGGTGCGATGGAGACGTTGTACGACTCGAGCATGAGTGAGCTGGCCACTGTGGCGCCGTGGTACTTGAGACGCAGCAACTTGTGGAATGCGAGTCGGAAGCCCGTGTTGCGGAAGTTGTAGATGAACGGATTCACCGCAGAGTTCATGACCCCGAGGAAGACAGCGATGGTACTGACCCGCTCCCTGGTGGCATCCGGCGGCATCGAGTATTCGAGGATAGTGATGACAATGAAGGGAATCCAGCACAGGAGGAAGAGGCTGAGGACTGTCACGACGACCTTAGTGCGGCGAATCTCACGTCTCAGTGTCTGGTGCGCACTACGTGCCCCGTGTTGCGCGGCACCGCTGTCTGGCACCACACGCGCCATCTGGACATTCGCCGCCCAGAACAGACGCACGTACAACGCCATGATGATGGACGTCTCGACGAAAAACGGTAAGACGATGATGACGAACACGTAGCCAGATGGCAGCACCAGTTCAAACTTGCATTGGTGGCGATGGCGTTCCCAGTCGTTCCAACCGACGAACGGCAACAGGCCAGTGATGACGGGAAACGTCCAGGACGCTGCGATGAGACCACGGGTGACCGCGGGCCTGGCCAGCATGTGGTAGCGGAGGGGGTGTAGCACCGCGAGGTAGCGGTCGGCCGCTACCAGCAGCAGACTGAGCAGCGAGGCGTTGCAGGTGGTGACGAGCGAGGCGTAGCGGCCCAGACACAGGTACACGTTGTCCAGTAGCCACGGCACCGCGTAGAAGACGATGTGGATGGGAAGAGCGAGACCCACCAACATGTCGGCCACGGCGAGGCTGAGCAGGAAGTAGTTGGTGACACAGCGTAGACGCGGGTAGCGGGACACGGCCGTGATGACCAGAGCATTGCCCGAACAGATGACCACAAACAGGAGCGCTTCGATTGTCACGTACACAATCGTCCAGTTGGGCGCTGGCGTTACCGCGCTCGTGTCGGTGTCATTTGATGTCAGTGATGCAACGCTTACATTTGCGCTGTCAGCAGCCACTGTCACTGTGCTGACACCCATGTCAGAGTCACTTTACAATGATGACATCCATGTCAGTGTCACCTCACTGTGCTGCTGACATCTCTGTCAATCACCTCACTGTGCTGACATCTCTGTCAGCGTCACCTCACTGTGCTGACATCTTTGTCAGAGTCACCTCACTGTACTGACATCTGTGTCAGAGTCACCTCACTGTGCTGACATCTTTGACAGTCACCTCACTGTGCTGACTCTAGTGTCAGAGTCACCTTACTGTGCTGACATCTTTGACAGTCACCTCACTGTGTTGACTCTAGTGTCAGAGTCACCTCACTGTGCTGACATCTTTGTCAGAGTCACCTCACTGTACTGACATCTGTGTCAGAGTCACCTCACTGTGCTGACATCTTTGACAGTCACCTCACTGTGCTGACTCTAGTGTCAGAGTCACCTTACTGTGCTGACATCTTTGACAGTCACATCACTGTGCTGACTCTAGTGTCAGAGTCACCTTACTGTGCTGACATCTTTGACAGTCACCTCACTGTGCTGACTCTAGTGTCAGAGTCACCTCACTGTGCTGACATCTTTGACAGTCATCTCACTGTGTTGACTTCCATGTCAGAGTCACCTCTGTAGATTCCCCAGGTCCACACCAGCTGTTGTCACAGCGGCTGTCTCCTACACTATCAGGAATAGTGCCGTGTCATTTGACATGAATGAACTGTTAGAGACAGCGATTGATCTGTTGTGCCTTGCACAGTCTCTGGCAGTCTCCTAAGTGTGAGACAGTCTCAGCTGGTGGATGCGCCACTTGTCATTTCATTGGCGGCTCAGCCAATGAGAGCCACAGTGGCCAGGTGATATGATACGGCCTGCCTCCAATTAAATTGAGCGAGTCAGGCAGCTGGTAGTACTAGTCCTAGCACCTGACCTGTCACACTCCTACAGGGCTCCTGTTCCTATCACATTAAAGACCCTTTAAGAATTATTAATACCAATTGACACCTATATTCTCGGTTAATGTACGACATAAATATAATTACCACCACACATGAGTGAGGCATAGCATCTATGGGTGTCGACAGACAACACTTTTGCTGGCCGGTCTAATGCGTGACACACAGGGCCTGCTGGGGATGACACAGACTTGACCTTGTGTACACCACAGCCCACAGGGAAATCAACAGTATCTTCATGAATGGAGTGTAGTCTTTGTCACATGGGTGGTTTTGTTTTTGCCACATGAAAAAGCCTGTGCTATCTTATCTCATCATAAAACACATGCCAATGTTTTATTGTAACTGCAATGAAAACACATGGCAATAAAGCTGATCTTATCTTATCTACCATCTAGAAACATAATGGCAAATAGCAACCAATGACATCATTTGAATTGTGTGATTGACCGCCACTGTGTGTAATGTCTGTATCACTCCATCTTTCAACGTCTTGGACAAATTGAAAGCTGAACTCAGAATGGTGATAAATGTGATGCCCCTATAGTTGTAACGCCACCAACATTCACCAACACGTAATTATTGACTTAATTCACCTTCTTATTCCCATATGTCTCCTTTTTATCTTTGAAGCTCTGTGTATGTGATTCAGTGACTCTTATACACATTGTTCCAAGTTGGAACAAGCGTTCACAAATACTACAGTATGCTGTATACCTGACTGATCAACTTTGAGCCATTTTGAATATCTTGCCTTATTTTCTATGCATGTTTACTGGTGTAGATTATCTCCTGTATGATCCTGTGTGATCAATACAGTGAGCCGAAGCACAGTGAAACCTCATCGGCCTGTATGTATATCCATTGCCTACAACCTCAGCCTTCAATTGTTTCAATAAAATGGATACACGTGGTAGTGCTTGTTCATTATGGTGGATAGCCACAAGAGACAGGAAGGATTAATCAGACATCAAAACCGATATCCATAGGTAATCAAGAACTGGAAATAGTCAAGAGCTTCAAGTATGTAGGTACTTTCTTGACGAAAGCTTGTCATTCTGTGATCATGTTGATCATGTATACAATGTCTTTTCATACTGAAAAAGCTGAACCTGTTTGATGTTAGCAAGCACATTCTCTTTATACAGGGGTTTAATAGAGGGCATTTTATCTTTTAACATAATTACATGATATGGCAACATCAGTTGCAAGAATAAAATAAAGCTTATTATTATTACCCGTGCTGTCAATGGCTAGCAAGTTTATTCGCAATAAACAAAAACACCTGTCTAGTATGTATATATTTCCATCATGGAGATGTATAAATGTTCCCTTAGTTAGAAAGAACCTTTTCAATATGTTTATATCCTCTGCCATTTTAATTTTGAATGCTTATTTTTAATATCCTGTATACAATGGAATTCATGTAGGAAGAATTGTATGATGTTTAGACTTATATCATTTATTATTTATTCCATCTACTCATACTTATTTATTTAATCTTATTTACACATTTTAAAACTTATTATTATTGTTATTATATGGTGTCTTATTTAAAAAAAACATTTAAAGAAATATTACTTGCTTATTTATCTATTGTCTATTTTACCTATTTATTGAATTATTGTACTTTTTACATACTTAATTTATAAATTTTACACATTTTAGTACTGATTATTATTATTATTATGTGTCTTATCAACTCTATTTGGACTACCAATCTTATTACTGGCATTTTAATGTGTAACTTTTCATTCAATTTTTTTTAATGTCATGTTTAAAACTTACGAAAAACTGCACGAAAAATCTGCATATTCAAAAAAGTGCAGTGACATAACATAACATGTGGAATTTTTAATTCATCGATTTTTTTGGCTTGGTGGACATGGGAATATATAGCTGGATCTCATATAATTTGAATTCCAGAAACGTGTGTTTTTAGGTGTTCAAACTGAAACATGTATTATAGAAATGTAAGTTTACTATTAGCAATTTTTATTATGCTTAAATTTCAGAATTTGCAAATGTTAAAATACACTTATCCTAATATTGCTGTCGCCTCCAAATGTTCACAACACATCTAAAGATAAATCACTGTCCTGAAACCTGACCAATCTAACTGCGTTAACAAAGGTCTGCTAACTGCAGATCTTCTACTAGCAAAACAATTCCTGGTAAAATGTAAGGTCTGATTGAATGCTGTATATAATTTAACTGCACATCTATCTACTGTGACACATTTGCCACTTGGAGTGATTAGAGAGGAGCTAAACCAAAGCCTTTTGACTGATGAGGCGAGGCCAGGTTGTGACCTATAACGAGGCCAGCATCAAGCCGCTCCCATCTGAAGATAGACACTGCTTCCAATCAGGTAAACCAATTAGCCACAATGACACACCTGATGCAGGAGATTGCCTCACATCACAACCACCACTTGTGTGACACCACCATCCACCAACCTACACCTCCATCCACCAACCTACACCTCCATCCACCAACCTACACCTCCATCCACCAACCTACACCTCCATCCACCAACCTACACCTCCATCCACCAACCTACACCTCCATCCACCAACCTACACCACCATCCACCAACCTACACCACCATCCACCAACCTACACATCCATCCACCAACCTACACCTCCATCCACCAACCTACACCACCATCCACCAACCTACACATCCATCCACCAACCTACACCACCATCCACCAACCTACACCACCATCCACCAACCTACACCACCATCCACCAACCTACACATCCATCCACCAACCTACACCACCATCCACCAACCTACACCTCCATCCACCAACCTACACCTCCATCCACCAACCTACACCTCCATCCACCAACCTACACATCCATCCACCAACCTACACCACCATCCACCAACCTACACCTCCATCCACCAACCTACACCTCCATCCACCAACCTACACCTCCATCCACCAACCTACACCTCCACCCACCAACCTACACCACCATCCACCAACCTACACCACCATCCACCAACCTACACCTCCATCCACCAACCTACACATCCATCCACCAACCTACACCACCATCCACCAACCTACACCTCCACCCACCAACCTACACCACCATCCACCAACCTACACCTCCACCCACCAACCTACACCACCATCCACCAACCTACACATCCATCCACCAACCTACACCACCATCCACCAACCTACACCTCCACCCACCAACCTACACCACCATCCACCAACCTACACATCCATCCACCAACCTACACCACCATCCACCAACCTACACCTCCATCCACCAACCTACACCTCCACCCACCAACCTACACCACCATCCACCAACCTACACATCCATCCACCAACCTACACCACCATCCACCAACCTACACCTCCACCCACCAACCTACACCACCATCCACCAACCTACACCACCATCCACCAACCTACACCTCCATCCACCAACCTACACATCCATCCACCAACCTACACCTCCATCCACCAACCTACACATCCATCCACCAACCTACACCACCATCCACCAACCTACACATCCATCCACCAACCTACACATCCATCCACCAACCTACACCTCCATCCACCAACCTACACATCCATCCACCAACCTACACCACCATCCACCAGCCTATATCTCAGCACCTTTCACCCCACCTCACATCTCTTCACATACCATATACCCCACTTCACATATCTTCACACACTATTTACCCCACTTCACATCTCTTCCACACTATTTATCCCACTTCACATCTCTTCCACACTATTTACCCCATCTCACATTTCTTCCCATACTATTCACCCCACCTCACATCCCTCCAACACTATTCACCCCACCTCCCATCTACCCACACTATTCACCCTTACTCCTCCTACCCTACCTCACATCCGTCCCATTATATTAAACCATACACATCTTACCCCACCCCCGTCCGTCCCACTGTGTTTACTATAAAACACCCCACAAAGTGAGGCAGCCTCAGCCTGCTGATAGACTGACATGGTTACACCTGGACCGGAAGCACTCAGGTAATACCAATCACGCCACAATCCACAAAACACATCATAAACACCTCAGCTGGACAGTCAGGTCACCATAAACCTGCCACTTCTCAAGCTGGCCGGCACATGTGCAAGATTTGTAGAGCATTGACTTACATACACAGTGTCACAGTCCAGTAATGACAAATGTCACTTGTCACAAGACCCCGGCCACTGTCATATCAATCAATACAGTCACCTCAGAGCTAAGTAACCGGCATACCTGACATTTGCTAGATGACAGACACACTTGCCAATACTAATCTGTCACCAAATAAATTTTGATTGATTGATTTATTTAATATAAAATGTAAAACATTGTACACATATGCATAATATATAAATACAAAGTACATTTAAATATTTGGATAACACAAAAAGTGCACGCACTTATTTCCATTGTGGTCCTTGACATACACATGACAGACATTGACATAAATGACAGAACTGATAAATATAACATCTCAAATGACAAATATAACATACTAAAACAACCATAATAAATAAACCGATATAAATAAAATGCCTTCATCTTCCCAAACAATTGTCTTCCTAAGCATTATTTTACTGTGTACTGTTCAGCAACTTTTTAGAAGGTATATTTAGTTATACTGCTGGTGGAAGATGTCTCTAGTTATACTGCTGGTGGAAGATGTCTCTAGTTATACTGCTGGTGGAAGATGCCTCTAGTTATACTGCTGGTGGAAGATGTCTCTAGTTATACTGTTGGTGGAAGATGTCTGTAGTTATACTGCTGGTGGAAGATGTCTCTAGTTATACTGTTGGTGGAAGATGTCTCTAGTTATACTGCTGGTGGAAGATGTCTCTAGTTATACTGCTGGTGGAAGATGTCTCTAGTTATACTGCTGGTGGAAGATGTCTCTAGTTATACTGCTGGTGGAAGATGTCTCTAGTTATACTGTTGGTGGAAGATGTCTCTAGTTATACTGTTGGTGGAAGATGTCTCTAGTTATACTGCTGGTGGAAGATGTCTCTAGTTATACTGCTGGTGGAAGATGTCTTTTGTTATAATGTTGGTGGAAGATGTCTCTAGTTATACTGCTGGTGGAAGATGTCTCTAGTTATACTACTGGTGGAAGATGTCTCTAGTTATACTGCTGGTGGAAGATGTCTCTAGTTATACTGCTGGTGGAAGATGGTACTTCTTAGTCCTATATAAACCTTTAGAAGTGCTGAGAAGTGCAAGGGTTCAGAGTTACCAGTGTTTTATCCAACACTAACATGAGTGTCCTTCTAAATGTGCCCAGTGCTCACTCCAGAGAGGTCTCCACAAATTTTGTTTTACTGAAGAGGGCTCGACTAATGATTATTCACTGAAGAGGTGTTCCGTGAATATATTTGTTTGAGAGATGTATCCATTAGTGAAGAATACATTTGTTAAAGAGCAATCCATTATTGAATGTTCATTCTAGGGAGGTGTCCATTAGTGAACATGTTCATACAAGGTGGTCACATTATTTCATTTGTCCGTATAAGAAAGGTATCCATTAGTGGACATGTTTATAGAAGAGAGGTTCCGTTAGAGGATATACACTGTATTCATATAAGAGAGGTGCCCATTAGTGGGTCTGTTCATAGAAGAGAGGTTCTGTTAGAGGATATGTTCATATAAAAGAGGCATCCATTAGTGAATATGTTCACAGAAGAGTGGTTCCATTCGAGAATATGTTCATATAAGAGAAGTGTCCATTAGTATATTACGTTCATATACAGTGGATATGTTGATAGAAGCAAGGTTCCATTAGAGGATCTGTTCACTGAAGAGAGGTGTCTATTAGTTAATATATTCATAGAAGACAGGTGTCGACCAGTGGAAGTGACACAGCTGGCTGAAACCACTGGATGTACAGCAAATCACTAATGACATGACGAAAACTAATTAGTTCTGCACTTACTGCACATAATACTCTACATTACATCACACAGAGTGTTTTTATGGGTTCCAACAGCGCAGAATATATCGCAACTTAACATTAATGGATGATTTTATTAGCAGAATAACGGCATCCAAGCGCATCAAATCTTATGCATATGATTGCAGCTCTAAACCAAACTGTAAAAAAGCCAGCTACCAGTGACACAAACAAAGAGAGAAAGAATATCGGGAGTCGGGACAGGAAAACATTGTCTGGAAAATGACCTAGATAAAGACAAATGACACTAAATAGAGACAAATTAGGCTTGTATTGTAAGCACACCATTTGGCAGAGGATAGCCCAAGACAAACAGATCTGGCAGCAACATGCTGAGGCCTTCATCCAGCCATGGGACACTACAGCTAAACAGTGACGAAATGTAAGTCACAATACATAACCACAGTACACTAGGATGCACACTTGAAGCACAAATATTTTAAATGGGTGACTTTATATTTTATCTTAACATTCTATCTTACCAGTGTTCTATCTTACAATATCTTAAATAGAATCACGTCAATGCCTCAATTGGGACAGTTGCACTCCAATTGGGACAGTTGCCACAGTTGAGGCTATGGCACCCCAAATGGGGCTATGTCACCCCAAATGAGAATGTGTCACCACAAATTGGACCACGTTACCCCAAATAGGATTGCATCACCCCAAATTGGACTAGATTACCCCAAGATGGCACTAATGGGACCTAGTCACCTCAAATCAGATTGATTGTGTTACCCCAAAAGAGGCAGCTTCACCCTAAATGATAAACATTTGTCAGACCCATAGTGGAGTAAGTATCGACGTTATGGGATCCGTCCACAGAGAAGAACATCAAATCTGTGAAGAATGTGACCACCATGCTCGAAAGCCTGAACTGGGTGACCCTTGCGAGCAGGTAGGCGGAAGCCAAGCTCTTAATGTTGTACCATATCACAAACAACCTTGTGGACGTAACAACAGCCTCACTCACAGCCACTCCTACACACACTAGAGTCAACAAACTCCGCTACACTCCTTTCCGAGCACTATCAAATCATGGAACAAATGCACACAACGGGTAGTTAGTAAACAATCACTCGACTCATTTAGAAGACATTTGCACTCAATGCCTACATAAATATTATGATTATGTTTTATTATCCCCCACAACCGCACACGACCACCCACTACTTGCGATCGACCAAGCTCGACAATACTCTAGTCACGTACGTACATGGCTACTACAGAGTGATGAGCTGAAATAAGAAGACACTGTCACCACAAATGGGACTGTGTCACCACAAACGACCACAATTGTCCCAAATAGGACCCTGTCACTCAGCGTAGACCTGTCACTCACCTCAACGCCTGTCACCCCAAATGCCATCTCAATGTTCTGTGTCATGCGGAAGGGAACCTTCTCCGGCACCCTCAGTCCCTTGCCCTTCTCAAAGCACACGTTGTAGTCAATGTGCACCACCTGCAAGTGACAGCAGCACCGTCATCAGTGACATCTCTGTCATCAGTGTACTGTCACGTGACAGCACAGTCTAGACATGACACCACTGTCATCAGTGTACTGCCACATGACAGTACAGTCTAGACACGACATCACTGTCATCGGTGTACTGTCACGTGACAGCACAGTCTAACAATGACATCACCGTCATCAGTGTACTGTCATGTGACAGCAAAGTCTAACAATGACATCACCGTCATCAGTGTACTGTCACGTGACAGCACAGTCTAGACATGACATCACCGTCATCAGTGTACTGTTACGTGACAGTACAGTCTAGACATGACATCACCATCATCAGTGTACTGTCACATGACAGTACAGTCTAGACATGACATCAGTAATGTCACATGACAGCACAGAGTCTAGACATGACTGTCAATGTAAGTCACAATACAGAATCACAAGTCTTCAGACAATCCTAACACAACCTGCTTTCATTTATTCATAGATACATCAATAAATGACAATGGCAATATAGACACATATATATGTTACAGACTGTGATATTATTTTGTACATTACAGAATAGTGTCAGTCTGAGTCAAAGGTCACACACGAACCTCCCCAGTGGTGAGGTCAACGAGTACGTTGTCAAGGTGACGGTCGCCAAGGCCGATGATGTAGCCAATCATAGACATGACGGCTGTGGAGCGTGCATAGCACTGAGTGATCGTCCACCACTCCGCCGCACTAGTGCTTGACCCCCACAGCTCCCTGGTGCACAAAAGTCACAAGGTCAAAGGTCAACAACAAAACACCTTTCTGGTGCAGTGACCATTATTTTATTCTCCACCTTAAAACAAACGTGTTAAAAATCCATAATTCAAACAATATAATTGGCACGCCTCAGGTAAAATTATTGTGACAAAATATATGTGATCAAATACTTATTTTCGTGCATTTGTCACACATGTTTAAACTCAAATAAGAAACTGATGGGGATCGAAAGAGAACAAGTGATTGGAGCAACATCCCGCTAGGTGGCACCACTTGACTCAAACATGCAAACGTGATGAATTTCAACAATTTAATAAAGAATTTCAAGAGAAATAAATATTTCAGCTAACAATTAGGTCCTGTCCATTTTCACCAAGATCAGGACATGCTAACGCTGATGGGCTGTATAACACCATTGATGGGTTGTCTACTTCTACGGATGGGCTGTCTACCTCTACTGATGTGCTAGCTGGCACCACTGATTTCATGCACATCACATCACCATATCATTTAACCCATTAGACCCCACGCGTCCGAAAGCGTCCGGGTCGCTCCTCCCCAGAGCGCCCGAAAGCGTCCGGTGGTGAAAAAGCCTCTAGCGGTGGCCCCATCTTGCGGATACTTAAGAGACTAATTCCCATTGATTCTTTGATATCTTAGCTATGAATCCTGGGTAATTTTGACATGGGTTTGCATTGAAAAATTTCGAGTTTTTCGTGATTGAAGTTCATCATCTGTGGACCTTCAAAAATGGCGGCGCCTTGCACATCGTAGCTGTTTACTACTGATTAAGTTTGTGCTTATATATCGTTGGATTGGACACTTCTGACATTGAACTGAAGATAAGTTTACATTACGTTCGAAATACAACTGAATGAGCGATAAAATGGATGAATTCAATGATCGGAGCTGTGTTTATGTTTCGTTGTCGAAGTTGGGTGACCACCAGTCGGGTTTTCAGCACCGAAACTGTTGATTATGTCGTGATATATGAAAATTAGGTGTTTTATTATAACAAATCATTAGGTAACATTGTTAATTTTTCTAATGGTTGACATTTCGTTGTTTCAGGTGTCAAAATACCAGTCATCCACGATGTCAACATACACATTGGCAAGACACAGACGTCACATATAGGATGTTGACAACCAAGATAAAAGTCTTGCAAAGCTGTGTTTCCTGTCCATATCCAGATAAAATGAACTGATTTATATAGTACTATGTCTAAACAAGGCAGAACATCTGTAAATAGAACAATATATTACATTTTATGTGAATAAAACATGATATTCTACTGTATTGTTGTCCAGAATTGTAATGTTCTATGTTTGTCACCTACATATAACAACATATTTTTTACCAACATACACCATAGTTACATCATTTTAAAGATAATTATATGAACATCAAAATAAACCCAACTTGCAATTATAGAAAATCAGTACTTTTGAAGATACAACTTAAAATGTGCAAGCACCCCGAATTGGTGAAATCAGTGGCTGCAGCTTGGGGAACAGCAGCACAAGTCAATTTAACCGGCTGGGGTCTAATGGGTTAACACTACATCAAGTTGACCCTAATTCACGAGTAATTGAATATGCCTATGATACAAACTGGCCTACCCATCTAAGCACTACACTCCAACTACAAAGTATCTCCCTGATAGAATGCTAGCAACCCTCGAGCTGTTAATGAAGTGACCGTCTCACCGTGCCAGGAGATCTTTAGGTGTGTCATCCATGAGTTCCTCTAACACACTCCTCATCACACTGAGTGGCCACTCCTTGCGATTATCCAGGTTACACACGCCCTACAACACATCCAAGTTATACACACCTAACAACACATCCATGTAACACATGCCCTACAACACATCCAGGTTATACACACCTAACAACACATCCAGGTTATACACACCTAACAACACATCCGGGTTATACACACCCTACAACACATCCAGGTTATACACACCCTATAACACATCCAGGTTATACACACCCTACAACACATCCAGGTTACATACACCCTACAACACATCCAGGTAACACATGCCCTACAACACATCAAGGTTATACACACCTAAGAACACATCCAGGTTACACATGCCCTACAACACATCCAGGTTATACACACCTAACAACACATCCAGGTAACACATGCCCTACAACTCATTCAAGTTACACACCCCTACAACACATCCATATGCCATAAATACATCTAAGTTACACATGCCATCAACATGTCCAGGTTACACACACCCTAAAATACATCCATGTTACCCAAACCCTATAACACTTAATTTACACACACACCTTACAACACATCCATGTTACACATGAGCTACAACACATCCAGGTTAACTGCACACTATGGCAAGCCTGAAGTAAGGACTGTTAATATGAAAGAACTCACCTTTTCCTTGAGAGCTGGAGTCAACTTGCTGTAGTAGACCTCACTGGGCCGTGGGATGGCCGGGGGGTTGTTAGGTACAGCCTGAGACGATGCCCCCTATAAGCATACACACTATTAGACCTCACTGGGCTGTGGGATGGCCGAGGGGTTATTAGGTACAGCCTGAGACGATGCCCCTATAAGCATACACACTATTAGACCTCACTGGGCTGTGGGATGGCCGAGGGGTTGTTAGGTACAGCCTGAGACGATGCCCCCTATAAGTATACACACTATTAGACCTCACTGGGCTGTGGCATGGCCGGGGGTTTGTTAGGTACAGCCTGAGACGATGCCCCCTATAAGTATACACACTATTATAACTCACTGGGCAGTGGGATGGCCGGAGGGGTTGTTAGGTACAGCCTGAGACGATGCCCCCTGTAAGTATACACACTATTAGACCTCACTGGGCCGCAGTATGGCTGGACACAATGCCCCTATTTCTTGGACCACGACTACTGCTTTTTAATGAGGTGCAAATGTGCATGAGAGTCTTATTCGCCAATGTTTAAAATACTAGAATCCGTGGAGGAAAATACAGAGGTGTGTGGGGTAAATACAAAAAAATTGTGGAGTAAATGCAAGGGTGTGTGGGTAAATAATGTTATAATGAAATATGGGGTAAATACAAACTTAGGATGTGTAGAGTAAATACAAGGGTGTGTGGGGTAAATACAAGGGTGTGTGGGTAAATACAAGGGATGTGTGGGGATAAATATAGGGGTGTATGGTGTAAATACAAGGATGTGTGGGGTAAATACAAGGGATATGTGGGTAAATACAAGGATGTGTGGGGTAAATACAAGGGTGTGTGGGGATAAATACAAGGGTATGAGGGGTAAATACAAGGGTGTGTGGGGTAAATACAAGGGTGTGTGGGGGTAAATATAAGAATGTGAGGGGTAAATACAAGGGTGTGTGGGGTAAAGACAAGGGTGTGAGGGGTAAATACAAGGCTGTGTGGGTTAAATACAAGGGTGTGTGGGGTAAATACAAAGGATGTGTGCAGCATATACAACACAGTGGGTCAGTCGGGTAAACACAATGCACATGTTGGATTAATACAAGGAAACGTGGGTAAAAGCAATGAGTCACAGGGTAACTACAAAGGGTGTGACCTGCTGTTGGTGTTTCTGCTGCTGTGCCACAGCCTCCCTCTGCTGCCATCTCTTGTAGAGACTGAACAACGCCGTGGCGCCGTCCACCCACTGGATGAGGCCCGACCGCGCCCCCAGGGGTGTCACCGAGTAGTGACGCGCATGGTACTGACGCTGCTCATTCCTGACGTGTCAACATAACGTCAAGTTAGTAACTTATCAACAGCAAGTATGTTTACATTTTCTAAAATAACTTCACTAGAAGTGCAGTCATTACAGTAGGTCATACACTGTCCAAGTACACTAGCCATGGCATACCCCCTACAAGTACACTAGCCCTGGCAGACCCCCTACAAGTACACTACCCCTGGCAGACCCCCTACAAATACACTAGCCCTGGCTGACCCCCTACAAGTATACTACCCCTGGCAGACCCTCTACGAGTACACTAGCCCTGGCAGACCCCCTACAAGTACACTACCCCTGACAGACCCCCCCTACAAGTACACTAGCCCTGGCAGACCCCCTACAAGTACACTAGCCCTGACAGACCCCCTACAAGTAAACTAGCCCTGGCAGACAAGAAGTGCCTGATTTAGCCAAGCAGAACTAGTTTATTGACTTCTCCAGTTGTGACTGCATCAGCTGTGAGAACAGCACAAATGCCTGACCCAATCTGAAGACAGATACACAATTTCTTGAGCCACCTGTCCGCCCAGTCGCATGAGCAGCTGAGTGGTTTTGTGTATTCTAATATTTGCGTCTACATCTCAAACACTGCATGTAACATGTGCAGTATTTGGCTGAAATCATCCAAACTGAGATCACAAGGTCAGAGGGTGACCACACATCTCTTGAGCACTTTCATTGGCTGAGCTTAAGAGGAGCTTTACAAAGGGGTCTGCCAGGGGTACTGATGACTGGTACTGACATAGTCAGTAGCAGAGACTTTTGGCGCAGCTGCATCAGTTCACTGTCATTACAATATGTTAACCTTTTACCACAATTCAGTTAACGTCAAACCCAACCATCTCTCACAAATTACATAATATTTTTTACACTTTGTCTTTAGTGTATAGTAGTAGTCTATTGTATACAGTGCATCTGAACAGGCTATTATGAATGAAAAGAGTGCTTTATAACAATAATATAGCATTTTAAGCACATTCACCTGTTGGCTTTGGCAAACATGTTGTTGACGATTGTAAGGAACTGCATGATCCGCTCGTCCAGGTGTAGATCCTCCAGGCCTTTGAACAGGTAAGTGTACCTGAAACAACCACAGGCCCTTGAACAGGTAAGTGTACCTGAAACAACCACATGCCCTTGAACAGGTAAGTGTACCTGAAACAACCACAGGCCCCTGAACAGGTAAGTGTACCTGAAACAACCACAGGCCCCTGAACAGGTAAGTGTACCTGAAACAACCACAGGCCCCTGAACAGGTAAGTGTACCTGAAACAACCACAGGCCCCTGAACAGGTAAGTGTACCTGAAACAACCACAGGCCCCTGAACAGGTAAGTGTACCTGAAACAACCACAGGCCCCTGAACAGGTAAGTGTACCTGAAACAACCACAGGCCCCTGAACAGGTAAGTGTACCTGAAACAACCACAGGCCCCTGAACAGGTAAGTGTACCTGAAACAACCACAGGCCCCTGAACAGGTAAGTGTACCTGAAACAACCACATGCCCTTGAACAGGTAAGTGTACCTGAAACAACCACAGGCCCCTGAACAGGTAAGTGTACCTGAAACAACCACAGGCCCTTGAACAGGTAAGTGTACCTGAAACAACCACAGGCCAGGCCCTTGAACAGGTAAGTGTACCTGAAACAACCACAGGCCCCTGAACAGGTAAGTGTACCTGAAACAACCACAGGCCCCTGAACAGGTAAAAGTACTTGAAATAACCTCAGGTCCTTGAACAGGTAAGCTTACTGTGGTAAATGTGAATCATTTATACCTTTCATTAATTGTGTGTTTTCGAAAGCTCACTATTCTAAGAGGCAAAGAAAATCGTCTACATAAAGTGGTTTGAGCAAAACCCACTTGTACATGCTGTGCGACCATGAAATACGGTCCTATCTCAGTGCCATTGGAGACACCAAGGACAATTTAGTGTAAGTTCATTAACCTTTCCTGGAAACAATCAACTTAGATCACACCGTGCAATCATTTCTCATAACAACATCGATGCCTAGAACACTAATGTTTTATTTGATATTACCATTTAATGACTACTTCTTTTAATGGTTGGTTAAATGTACCTGTGTATGACAAATAAAACAGAGTTTTATGGTTTCTTTCCAATTAAACAAGTCTGACGTTCCATGAATGATGTAGGACTCTTTCCTTATTTAAAATCAGGTACATAAAATTAGGTGGGGCAGAATACTGAATGGAACAGCCAGGTAATGTTTGTAAAAGGATAAGTAGTGCCACTAGCCCCCTGTTAATGCCACTAGCCCCCTGTTAGTGCCAGGGACTACTGGGAAGGGGGCACTAAGTCTATAACACAGACAACAATTATACACCAAACCCAATGCACCATAGATACAAGAACAATCACCAGGTAAACATCTGGACAACTAGATCGACTGATTTTAATCCAATAAAAATGTGTTCTAGATAAGATAGCTTTATTGCCATGTGTTCACATTGTAGTTACAATAAAACATTGGAATGGGTAATGATATTGGTCGTCATACTAGTACATTCACATGACAATACATTCACATGCACCAAATGATGATGATAAGAATATACTACTTTAAATTAAATAAATAAATAAATAAGAACACTCACATAAAAAGTCCTAATAAAATGTTTTTCTTTATATCATCGATAAATAATTGATACAGTCTAGTAGAAATATATTAGCTTCTATACTCAAATGCAAATGTTTTACGATTCAAATGAAAGTGCAAATGCAAGCGTCTTTGGTGTTGACATTAAAATGCAAATGCAAGTGTTTATGAATTAAATACAAATATTTTTATGATGAAAATCAAATGCAAATGCAAGTTTAAATGCTACATTTTCAAATGAATTTGCATTTGAACCCAAGCCTGGTGTAGAGGTATTGCAGTGAGACACTTGTTTACTGGTGTCAGAGTGAGACACCAGTCTACAAGACACTTGTTTACTGGTGTCAGAGTGAGACACCAGTCTACAAGACACTTGTTTACTGGTGTCAGAGTGAGACACCAGTCTACAAGACACTTGTTTACTGGTGTCAGAGTGAGACACCAGTCTACAAGACACTTGTTTACTGGTGTCAGAGTGAGACACCAGTCTACAAGACACTTGTTTACTGGTGTCAGAGTGAGACACCAGTCTACAAGACACTTGTTTACTGGTGTCAGAGTGAGACACCAGTCTACAAGACACTTGTTTACTGGTGTCAGAGTGAGACACCAGTCTACAAGACACTTGTTTACTGGTGTCAGAGTGAGACACCAGTCTACAAGACACTTGTTTACTGGTGTCAGAGTGAGACACCAGTCTACAAGACACTTGTTTACTGGTGTCAGAGTGAGACACCAGTCTACAAGACACTTGTTTACTGGTGTCAGAGTGAGACACCAGTCTACAAGACACTTGTTTACTGGTGTCAGAGTGAGACACCAGTCTACAAGACACTTGTTTACTGGTGTCAGAGTGAGACACCGGTCTACAAGACACTTGTTTACTGGTGTCAGAGTGAGACACCGGTCTACAAGACACTTGTTTACTGGTGTCAGAGTGAGACACCAGTCTACAAGACACTTGTTTACTGGTGTCAGAGTGAGACACCGGTCTACAAGACACTTGTTTACTGGTGTCAGAGTGAGACACCAGTCTACAAGACACTTGTTTACTGGTGTCAGAGTGAGACACTAGTCTACAAGACACTTGTTTACTGGTGTCAGAGTGAGACACTAGTCTACAAGACACTTGTTTACTGGTGTCAGAGTGAGACACTAGTCTACAAGACACTTGTTTACTGGTGTCAGAGTGAGACACTAGTCTACAAGACACTTGTTTACTGGTGTCAGAGTGAGACACTAGTCTACAAGACACTTGTTTACTGGTGTCAGAGTGAGACACTAGTCTACAAGACACTTGTTTACTGGTGTCAGAGTGAGACACTAGTCTACAAGACACTTGTTTACTGGTGTCAGAGTGAGACACTAGTCTACAAGACACTTGTTTACTGGTGTCAGAGTGAGACACTAGTCTACAAGACACTTGTTTACTGGTGTCAGAGTGAGACACTAGTCTACAAGACACTTGTTTACTGGTGTCAGAGTGAGACACCAGTCTACAAGACACTTGTTTACTGGTGTCAGAGTGAGACACCAGTCTACAAGACACTTGTTTACTGGTGTCAGAGTGAGACACCAGTCTACAAGACACTTGTTTACTGGTGTCAGAGTGAGACACCAGTCTACAAGACACTTGTTTACTGGTGTCAGAGTGAGACACCAGTCTACAAGACACTTGTTTACTGGTGTCAGAGTGAGACACCAGTCTACAAGACACTTGTTTACTGGTGTCAGAGTGAGACACCAGTCTACAAGACACTTGTTTACTGGTGTCAGAGTGAGACACCAGTCTACAAGACACTTGTTTACTGGTGTCAGAGTGAGACACCAGTCTACAAGACACTTGTTTACTGGTGTCAGAGTGAGACACCAGTCTACAAGACACTTGTTTACTGGTGTCAGAGTGAGACACCAGTCTACAAGACACTTGTTTACTGGTGTCAGAGTGAGACACCAGTCTACAAGACACTTGTTTACTGGTGTCAGAGTGAGACACCAGTCTACAAGACACTTGTTTACTGGTGTCAGAGTGAGACACCAGTCTACAAGACACTTGTTTACTGGTGTCAGAGTGAGACACCAGTCTACAAGACACTTGTTTACTGGTGTCAGAGTGAGACACCAGTCTACAAGACACTTGTTTACTGGTGTCAGAGTGAGACACTAGTCTACAAGACACTTGTTTACTGGTGTCAGAGTGAGACACTAGTCTACAAGACACTTGTTTACTGGTGTCAGAGTGAGACACTAGTCTACAAGACACTTGTTTACTGGTGTCAGAGTGAGACACTAGTCTACAAGACACTTGTTTACTGGTGTCAGAGTGAGACACTAGTCTACAAGACACTTGTTTACTGGTGTCAGAGTGAGACACTAGTCTACAAGACACTTGTTTACTGGTGTCAGAGTGAGACACCAGTCTACAAGACACTTGTTTACTGGTGTCAGAGTGAGACACTAGTCTACAAGACACTTGTTTACTGGTGTCAGAGTGAGACACCAGTCTACAAGACACTTGTTTACTGGTGTCAGAGTGAGACACCAGTCTACAAGACACTTGTTTACTGGTGTCAGAGTGAGACACCAGTCTACAAGACACTTGTTTACTGGTGTCAGAGTGAGACACTAGTCTACAAGACACTTGTTTACTGGTGTCAGAGTGAGACACTAGTCTACAAGACACTTGTTTACTGGTGTCAGAGTGAGACACTAGTCTACAAGACACTTGTTTACTGGTGTCAGAGTGAGACACTAGTCTACAAGACACTTGTTTACTGGTGTCAGAGTGAGACACTAGTCTACAAGACACTTGTTTACTGGTGTCAGAGTGAGACACTAGTCTACAAGACACTTGTTTACTGGTGTCAGAGTGAGACACTAGTCTACAAGACACTTGTTTACTGGTGTCAGAGTGAGACACCAGTCTACAAGACACTTGTTTACTGGTGTCAGAGTGAGACACCAGTCTACAAGACACTTGTTTACTGGTGTCAGAGTGAGACACCAGTCTACAAGACACTTGTTTACTGGTGTCAGAGTGAGACACCAGTCTACAAGACACTTGTTCAGTGCTATCAGCTGTGTACTGGTGATGCAGTAAGAACCTACTTGTTGCCGTCAGATCCAATAAACACTAGTTTCTTGGGTTTTGTCTTAGTGGGCAGAATCTGCACGACGTTGTGTATGCTGTCAATGTTCACCATCTGTACAACAAAACAACCACATACAATGTGTGTACTCTGTAAGGCTCACTGTCCATCCTAATGTTAGCAAACTGTTTCTGTACACTAATTGCTGCATCAATGATCACTTGTTTAAACTTATTGCGAAGAGACATGGCTGTGTGATAACACTACTTACATAGATACTTATTGAATTCTCACTAACTCTCAGTTTAGCTTTACATACCATAAAACATGCACATTAATGTAACAAGCTACAGTTTTCCACAAGATACTTGGCCAACAGTTAGAATAAAGCCAAATGTTTCGAGTATGTCCATCAAGACACTCTACTACACATCAGCAGAAACATCAGTGTATCCCTCCCACCTGTCTCTAAATGAACACTCCCTTGTACCTCTCCTCTGAATGTACACCACATCATACGTACCCCCCATAGTGTACACACTGCCTACCTGCCCCTCTGAGTGTACACCCCTCCTACTTGCCCCCTGAGTATACAACCCATCCTACCTACCACTCCAAGTGGACACGCCTCATACCTTCCCCCTCAGTGTACCCCCTCCTACCGTCCCCCCTGAGTGTACACCCTGTCCTACCTTCCCCCTTGAGTGTACACCCCTCCAACCTGCCCCTGAGTGTACACACCTCCTACTTGCCCCCTGAGTGTACACTCTGTCCTGTCCTACCTTCCCCCTGAGTGTACAACCCGTCCTACCTGCCCCTCTGAGCTGAGCCCAGGCATGGCAATGACGGAGCTCTTGAGACTGGCCAACTTGCTGCTGATGTCATCCATACTGAGCACAAGGCTGCTTCTCTTCTGGGCCCGCTGCTGGAGACTGTGGTGGAGCTGGAACCAAACAACATGAGTGAGTGACGACTCATAACCCACACTCACACCACTGAATCACTCTGTTGACTCACACCAATGGATCACATCAAAGACTCATAGCATTGACTCAACTCAATGACTCGCAGCCCTGACTCACACGAATGACTCACTTTGTTGACTCACACCAATTACTCATGGCACTGACTCACACCACTGGTTCACTCTAAAGACTCACACTAATGACTCACAGCACAGCCTCATATATTGACTCGCCTCCCTGACTCATAGCACTGATTCACAGCCCCCAGAGGCCTGACTAACAGCACTGACTCCCAACCATGACTCACACCTGATTCACAACCCTCACACATGGCACTTACTCACTGTTGACTCACACCACTGACTCACCCTGTTGACTCATACCAATGATCCATAGCACAGACTCAGCATTGATTCACATCCATCACTCATGCATTGACTCACTGAGCTGACTTGCAGAGCTGACTCATACCATTGACTCATCTCCCTAACCTCCCTGACTCACACATCTGACTAACAACACTGACTCACTATCCTCACTCATGCAAGGACTGACATTGTTGACTCACAGCCAACCCACAGCCCTGACTCACTCACAGGCTTGACAAACAGCACCGACTGAAACTGTACATTACATAACTTGTGACACTCTACACTCTACATCCTGGCCAGCCCCACCTGTTTGAAGGGCAGCCAGCTGGCGTGTGGACTGGCAGGGTTCGTAGGTGTCTTCAGACTAGTCAGGGCAGCCTCTATCGCCTTCCCATAAGTCCTCTGGAACCACCGCTCATGGTCCGTCTCTGGCGGTTGCCGTGTGATGTCATACAGACGCTCCATTGTGTACACCGTCTACAGCAGACATAGATTGGTACAGGGTCATAACGTCTGGTGTACACAGTGTCTACAGCAGACATAGATTGGTAGAGGGTCATAATGTCGGGTCTATCCAATGTATACAGCAGACCTTGATTGGTACAGGTTCATAATGTCTGGTTTATACAGCACACATTGGCGGTTTCAGGGTCATAATGTTTGATCTATACAGTATCTATACCACACACTGCTTGTTACAGGGTCATAATGTTTCATCTACACAGTGTCTACAGCAGACATTGGTTGTTACAGGGTCATTATGTCTGATCCACACAGTGTCTACATATGTTAGTTGTTACAAGGTCATAAAGTCTGGTCTATACAGTGTCTACATATGTTAGTTGTTACTAGGGTAATAAAGTCTGGTCTGTACAGTGTCTACACATGTTAGTTGTTACAGGGTCATAAAGTGTTCTCTGTACAATGTCTACATGTTAGTTGTTACAGGGTCATAAAGTGTGCTCTGTACAATGTCTACATGTTAGTTGTTACAGGGTCATAAAGTGTGCTCTGTGCAATGTCTACATGTTAGTTGTTACAGGGTCATAAAGTGTGCTCTGTACAATGTCTACATGTTAGTTGTTACAGGGTCATAAAGTGTGCTCTGTACAATGTCTACATGTTAGTTGTTACAGGGTCATAAAGTGTGCTCTGTACAATGTCTACATGTTAGTTGTTACAGGGTCATAAAGTGTGCTCTGTACAATGTCTACATGTTAGTTGTTACAGGGTCATAAAGTCTGGTCTACACAACAATGACAGCAGCCTTAGGTTGTGGACCCACCGGCTGCAGCAGAACGCTGTGTTTCTGGGCTATGAGTGTGGTCTTGAGGTCAGCACTCAGGGACGAGTTGTTCATCACTTTCTTGATCTCGTTGTCGAGCTGTGTGAGTCGGCGGGTGACGTCTTGGTGGTGCTGGTTCAACGTGCCCAGCCACAGCTCATCCCACAGCAACGTGATCCGACGCAGCTCCGACACCAACAGCTGCACGTCCGATATCATTCTACATGACAACAACAACACAGTTGCACATTGGATATCATTCTATACATAACAACACAGCTGCTCGTCCGATATCATTCTGCAAGACAACAACAACACAGTTGCATGTTGGATATCATTCTATACATAACAACACAGCTGCACGTCTGATATCATTCTACATGACAACAACAACACGCCTGCACGTCGGATATCATTCTACAAGTCAACAACAACACAACTGCTCAACAGATATCTACAAAATACTTCCCAAAGAAGTCGAAATGGTGAAGATGATATAATGACGGGTGAACAAAAGGGGGGTTGAAAGCAATTATTTTACAGGGCATTCATAAATGCCGTGACTCAGTGACGAGGGTGCCAAGGGGTGGTGACTCACTGGGGGTTGGTGTGAGCCAGAGTGTCAACGATCGCAGCAAAGCAATTCTGTAGCACTGCGTTGTTGCTGTCCTCGGCCATCTGCATTTCTTCCTCCACTCCGGGAGAGCGTATCTCCTGCTGCGTGCTGTGCTCGGGGTCAAGTTTCTCGTCCTCATTCTCAGACAAGTAGTCGTTGAGTAGTGCTGCAACAAGTAGTACAGTAAGTTATTTACCTCCCAAGAAACTTTCTGTGTTCCCGTATATTTCAGAGGCATCCCACAGCAAACTGATTTTCCGCTGAAGATGGCTGTGAGATGATGCAGCCAAAATATACGGGAAAACAGAAAAAAGCTTATTTAGAGGTAATGACTGACTAAATTACATGAAGCAAGAAACTACATTCTAGGAAGTAACAAGTAGCCATTGTGATTATACTCACAACTATTAGTTCGAAATTAATACTTTCAAGCACGGCACATCACGCTACTTTTACAGTCATCAGTGGGTTACGTTACTTAGGTTACGGGCTGCATGGAGGTGTTTGCTTATGACTGGTCAACATATTGGTTTATGAAAAGTTAAGAAAATGACTGCATAGCAGACACCACACACCACGGTCTGTCCCTGTCATTCACTAGCACCGGTCTGTCCCCTTCATTCACTAGCACCGATCTGTCCCCGTCATTCACAACCACTGGTCTGTCCCCGTCATTCACTAGCACCGGTCTGTCCCCGTCATTCACTAGCACTGCTCTGTCCCTGTCATTCACTAGCACCGGTCTGTCCCCTTCATTCACTAGCACCGATCTGTCCCCGTCATTCACAACCACCGGTCTGTCCCCGTCATTCACTAACACCGGTCTGTCCCCTTCATTCACTAGCACCGGTCTGTCCCCGTCATTCACTACCACCGGTCTGTCCCCTTCATTCACTAGCACCGGTCTGTCCCCTTCATTCACTAGCACCGGTCTGTCCCCGTCATTCACTAGCACCGGTCTGTCCCCTTCATTCACTAGCACCGGTCTGTCCCCGTCATTCACTAGCACCGGTCTGTCCCCTTCATTCACTAGCACCGGTCTGTCCCTGTCATTCACTAGCACCGGTCTGTCCCCGTCATTCACACGCACCGGTCTGTCCCCGTCATTCACTAGCACCGATCTGTCCCCGTCATTCACAAGCACCGGTCTGTCCCCGTCATTCACTAGCACCGGTCTGTCCCCTTCATTCACTAGCACTGGTCTGTCCCTGTCATTCACTAGCACCGGTCTGTCCCCTTCATTCACTAGCACCGATCTGTCCCCGTCATTCACAAGCACCGGTCTGTCCCCGTCATTCACTAGCACCGGTCTGTCCCCGTCATTCACTAGCACTGGTCTGTCCCTGTCATTCACTAGCACCGGTCTGTCCCCTTCATTCACTAGCACTGATCTGTCCCCGTCATTCACAACCACCGGTCTGTCCCCGTCATTCACTAGCACCGGTCTGTCCCCGTCATTCACTAGCACCGGTCTGCCCCCTTCATTCACTAGCACCGGTCTGTCCCCGTCATTCACTAGCACCGGTCTGTCCCCATCATTCACTAGCACCGGTCTGTCCCCTTCATTCACTAGCACCGGTCTGTCCCCTTCATTCACTAGCACCGGTCTGTCCCCTTCATTCACTAGCACCGGTCTGTCCCTGTCATTCACTAGCACCGGTCTGTCCCCTTCATTCACTAGCACCGGTCTGTCCCCGTCATTCACTACCACCGGTCTGTCCCCTTCATTCACTAGCACCGGTCTGTCCCCTTCATTCACTAGCACCGGTCTGTCCCCGTCATTCACTAGCACCGGTCTGTCCCCATCATTCACTAGCACCGGTCTGTCCCCTTCATTCACTAGCACCGGTCTGTCCCCTTCGTTCACTAGCACCGGTCTGTCCCCTTCATTTACTAGCACCGGTCTGTCCCCGTCATTCACTAGCACCGATCTGTCCCTGTCATTCACTAGCACCGGTCTGTCCCCTTCATTCACTGGCACCGGTCTGTCCCCTTCATTCACTAGCACCGGTCTGTCCCCGTCATTCACTAGCACCGATCTGTCCCTGTCATTCACTAGCACCGGTCTGTCCCCTTCATTCACTAGCACCGGTCTGTCCCCTTCATTCAGTAGCACCGGTCTGTCCCTGTCATTCACTAGCACCGGTCTGTCCCCATCATTCACTAGCACCGGTCTGTCCCCTTCATT
>OZ024858.1:14350736-14363236 GCA_964017155.1 Oasisia sp. SBJ-2009
CTGCAAATACAGAACACTTATACATACTAGGATAAAACACCAATGCTGTTACGGCTGCAAATAAACAAATAGATTCTACTTAACTCTTTACTGGGTAGACAGCCTTCTTGTCATCCCTGCTGTGGGCAGACAATGTGAAGATAGCAGCCACCCGTGAATTATGTTAACACCCTGACACATTACAATACCACATGTAACACCCTGACATATTACAACCCCACATGTAACACCCTGACACATTACAACCCCACATGTAACACCCTGACACTGGAGACTTAGACTTGCCCCACCACATTAGCCTGACCTGTAGTGACCAGACGTGACTTACGTGGCATTGTCCACAGCTTTCCGCCCCCACTTGTAGCACCAGCCAGCCAGGGTGAACCACGACTTGCCAAGTGTCGGACAATTCATGCTCCCCAGATGCAGCAGACGACCAATCACAGCGTCGCTCTCAGACAACACTGGATTCTCCCCGATATGGAGCTCCATTTGACCTGTGACACCCAACATGTGACAGTTAATGGTTGACACACAACATGTGACAGTTAATGGTTGACACACAACATGTGACAGTTAGTGGTTGTCACACAACATGTGACAGTTAGTGGTTGACACACAACATGTGACAGTTAGTGGTTGACACACAACATGTGACAGTTAATGGTTGACACACAACATGTGAGAGTTAGTGGTTGACACACAACATGTGAGAGTTAGTGGTTGACACACAACATGTGAGAGTTAGTGGTTGACACACAACATGTGACAGTTAGTTGTTGACACACATGTGACAGTTAGTGGTTGACACACATGTGACAGTTAGTGGTTGACACACAACATGTGACAGTTAGTGGTTGACACACGACATGTGACAGTTAGTGGTTGACACATGACATGTGACAGTTAGTGGTTGACACACGACATGTGACAGTTAGTGGTTGACACACGACATGTGACAGTAAGTGGTTTACACACGACATGTGACAGTTAGTGGTTGACACGACATGTGACAGTTAGTCGTTGACACGACATGTGACAGTTAGTGGTTGACACATGACATGTGACAGTTAGTAGTTGACACACGACATGTGACAGTTAGTGGTTGACACACGACATGTGACAGTGGTTGACACACAACATGTGACAGTTAGTGGTTGTGCTGGTTGGTATGGTTGCAACAGTGATCTGGTAAGGTAATAGGAGAATGATAGAATTGTGGGTTGATTGGGTTGTGAGGCTCTGATGGTGATGTGGTAGTCTAATAGTGATGTGGGTGATCTGGTGGAGTTGTGAGTGATTTAATGGGGTTGTAGGTGAACTGGTGGGGTTGATATGATTGGGTTGTGGGTGACCTGATGGGGTTGTGGGTGATCTTGTGAGGTTGTGGGTGGAATGATGGGGTTGTGGGTGATCTTGTGGGGTTGTGGGTGGAATGATGAGGTTATGGGTGATCTTGTGGGGTTCTTCTTCTTCTTCTTATGGTTAGCTCATCACTCTATGTTAGCCACATGTTTGTGACTAGAGTATTGTCGAGCTTGGTTTTCAGAGTTATCCTTCTCCAGAATTAGTGAGTCCACTACAGGTTACACATTTACCCCCTGTGTGGGATCTTTTACTTCCCCTGGCATAGACACCAGATAGAAGGGACAACTGGCTTTTAGTGTCTCTTCCGAAAGGCACAGGCAAGGAGGTGAGGTGAATAAAATTGCCTAAGTTTCGAAACGGTTGTGTTGTCTTATGGGTTTGTGGGTGATCTTGTGGGGGTTGTGTTGTCTTATGTAGTTGTGGATAGACTAATTACACTAATGGAGTCTGCCAAGCGGGGTGAGGGTAGGATGACATACCCTGCTCTGTCTGCTCCTGGAGCACGAGCCCCTTCTGACTCCGGGCTCCGGTCTCCTCCAGCTCCAACAACAACTTAACGTTGCGAGCCACCGCTGTGACCCCGACCTCATCACCTTGACCTATGACCTTGAGCTGTGAGGCGAGGGCTGAGAGGTTCTTGTGGTCAAGCTGCAGCCACTGGACGAGAGAGAGAAGAGACCGAGTGTTCAACTGTTGACACACGGCCACCGTGTCCTTGACCCCTGCAGACAGTCCTGTTGCCTCATTCACAATACTCGTACTCAGCGTCTCAATGGCATCTCGGTGCTGCCCTCTGGCGTGTAGTAGTTTTGCCACTTCTCGCTCGATTCGTAGCAGCTTCACTCGTTCAATGGCACTGTTGGATGTGTAGATACGACTGAGTGCAGACCGGGCCGAAGTGATACAAGTGGCGCCCTCATCCTCAGATTGGGCACTCACGGTACTACAGACTTCTTCGACCAGGAGTTTCTCCGCCAGGTGGAGGTTGTGTTGGCGGCGGGCGATGCGCACTGTCGCGAGTCGCAGGTCGGAGATGTGACGGCCGATCTCATCCACCACTGCATGGCACGCAAGAGCACATCAATATCAACTCTTATCTTGTCTCATGTTCATGCACAACAGCCCATTGACATCAACACTCTTATATCGTCTCATGTTCACACACACTCTTATCTCGTGTTATGTTCACACACTTATCTCGTCTTATCTTCACATACAAGAGCCCATCAACATCAACACTCTTATCTCGTGTTATGTTCACACACACTCTTATCTCGTGTTATGTTCACACACACACTCTTATCTCGTGTTATGTTCACACACACTCTTATCTCGTCTTATGTTCACACACACTCTTATCTCGTGTTATGTTCACACACACTCTTATCTCGTGTTATGTTCACACACACTCTTATCTCGTCTTATGTTCACACACACTCTTATCTCGTCTTATGTTCACACACACTTATCTCGTCTTATGCTCACACACAAGAGCCCATCAACATCAACACTCTTATCTCGTGTTATGTTCACACACACTCTTATCTCATCTCATGTTCACACAAGAGCCCATCAACACTCCTATCTCGTCTTATACTCACACACAAGAGCCCATCAACATCAACACTCTTATCTCGTTTTATGTTCAGAAAAACAACACACAAACATCAACACCCAAACATCTTACATGCAGCATGTAGATATCAACACCCAAACACCACAGCACACATACAGAGGATGAAGTAAGACAGCTCTGGTCTGTACGTGAGGGGTCACACACATACAGAGGATGAAGTAAGACAGCTCTGGTCTGTACCTGAGGGGTCACACACATACAGAGGATGAAGTAAGACAGCTCTGGTCTGTACCTGAGGGGTCACACACATACAGAGGATGAAGTAAGACAGCTCTGGTCTGTACCTGAGGGGTCACACACATACAGAGGATGAAGTAAGACAGCTCTGGTCTGTACGTGAGGGGTCACACACATACAGAGGATGAAGTAAGACAGCTCTGGTCTGTACCTGAGGGGTCACACACATACAGAGGATGAAGTAAGACAGCTCTGGTCTGTACGTGAGGGGTCACACACATACAGAGGATGAAGTAAGACAGCTCTGGTCTGTACCTGAGGGGTCACACACATACAGAGGATGAAGTAAGACAGCTCTGGTCTGTACCTGAGGGGTCACACACATACAGAGGATGAAGTAAGACAGCTCTGGTCTGTACGTGAGGGGTCACACACATACAGAGGATGAAGTAAGACAGCTCTGGTCTGTACCTGAGGGGTCACACACATACAGAGGATGAAGTAAGACAGCTCTGGTCTGTACCTGAGGGGTCACACACATACAGAGGATGAAGTAAGACAGCTCTGGTCTGTACCTGAGGGGTCACACACATACAGAGGATGAAGTAAGACAGCTCTGGTCTGTACCTGAGGGGTCACACACATACAGAGGATGAAGTAAGACAGCTCTGGTCTGTACCTGAGGGGTCACACACATACAGAGGATGAAGTAAGACAGCTCTGGTCTGTACGTGAGGGGTCACACACATACAGAGGATGAAGTAAGACAGCTCTGGTCTGTACCTGAGGGGTCACACACATACAGAGGATGAAGTAAGACAGCTCTGGTCTGTACGTGAGGGGTCACACACATACAGAGGATGAAGTAAGACAGCTCTGGTCTGTACCTGAGGGGTCACACACATACAGAGGATGAAGTAAGACAGCTCTGGTCTGTACCTGAGGGGTCACACACATACAGAGGATGAAGTAAGACAGCTCTGGTCTGTACGTGAGGGGTCACACACATACAGAGGATGAAGTAAGACAGCTCTGGTCTGTACCTGAGGGGTCACACACATACAGAGGATGAAGTAAGACAGCTCTGGTCTGTACCTGAGGGGTCACACACATACAGAGGATGAAGTAAGACAGCTCTGGTCTGTACCTGAGGGGTCACACACATACAGAGGATGAAGTAAGACAGCTCTGGTCTGTACCTGAGGGGTCACACACATACAGAGGATGAAGTAAGACAGCTCTGGTCTGTACCTGAGGGGTCACACACATACAGAGGATGAAGTAAGACAGCTCTGGTCTGTACGTGAGGGGTCACACACATACAGAGGATGAAGTAAGACAGCTCTGGTCTGTACCTGAGGGGTCACACACATACAGAGGATGAAGTAAGACAGCTCTGGTCTGTACCTGAGGGGTCACACACATACAGAGGATGAAGTAAGACAGCTCTGGTCTGTACCTGAGGGGTCACACACATACAGAGGATGAAGTAAGACAGCTCTGGTCTGTACCTGAGGGGTCACACACATACAGAGGATGAAGTAAGACAGCTCTGGTCTGTACCTGAGGGGTCACACACATACAGAGGATGAAGTAAGACAGCTCTGGTCTGTACGTGAGGGGTCACACACATACAGAGGATGAAGTAAGACAGCTCTGGTCTGTACCTGAGGGGTCACACACATACAGAGGATGAAGTAAGACAGCTCTGGTCTGTACGTGAGGGGTCACACACATACAGAGGATGAAGTAAGACAGCTCTGGTCTGTACCTGAGGGGTCACACACATACAGAGGATGAAGTAAGACAGCTCTGGTCTGTACGTGAGGGGTCACACACATACAGAGGATGAAGTAAGACAGCTCTGGTCTGTACCTGAGGGGTCACACACATACAGAGGATGAAGTAAGACAGCTCTGGTCTGTACGTGAGGGGTCACACACATACAGAGGATGAAGTAAGACAGCTCTGGTCTGTACCTGAGGGGTCGTCGAGGGCCAATGATGTCTGTAGGTGCGCCTGTAGTCTGAGCATGTGCAGAGTGCGTGTCAGTGAACCAACATCCTGCTCCGTTGCATTCAGCTTGCCGTTGACACAGGGCGCCACCAACCAGCACTGACAGCAAGCACAAGGTCAACATTCGGGTACAAATACAAGAAATCAACAACAGGCAAATCAAATTATTAGTTATATAAAATAATATGCATATCATAAAAATAATGTTATTGTTTAGTTCAAGTCTAAGTAGTCAAATTCAAACTGAAACTCCCAACCTAGCTTGTGGCATAGTTTGACAAGAGGCATAGAACACGGCACATGTCACAGTAACCACTAGAACATGGCACATGTCACACTGACATAAAGAGCATGGCACATGTCACACTGACCTCAAAAGCATGGTGCATGTCACACTGACCTCGAGAGCATGGCACATGTCACCCTGACCTCGAGAGCATGGCACATGTCACACTGACCTCGAGAGCATGGCACATGTCACATTGACCTCGAGAGTATGGAAATTATCACATTGACCTGGCAAGTATCACACTGATCTGGAGGATGTCACACTGACCTCGTGTTTCTGTGCGTCAAGTTGTTGGTGACACGCCTCAGCCATGTTCAGCGTCATCTGTGCCGCCGTGTCGAGTTTGTGTGGCCACCAGAGGGCGCCACAACGTAGGACAGACGCGCTCCAACGAACACACTCATCGAGACACAGAGAGATCTTGTCACTGCAAGTAATGCAGACATTTAAATTCCTGACAAACCACATAATATGTACACTTTAATCTCCTGCAGGTCTTCAGTTGTAAACATAAATATATCACTGCTTAAAATTTAATAATTTATAATATATAATAATAAAGCTTTATTTGTCATTTTCAACATGCAAGTACATTTCATGTTAAATAGGAATGTGTTCTGGCTTTGAGTCATGTAGTGCCTATTTACTATAAGATTAAATGTGACAAATATCTAATATATATATAATGTACATTAAAATTATTAGTTTGAACTAATAAATAAATAATATCTCTAAGATGTCCATTCAAATGATAGATTATCTATTTAAAAATAATTATGTAAGGCTAGTCAATAATGTTTTATTAATAAATATATCTAAAATGTCCTTTAAAATGATAAATGATATCTTTATAAATTATTGAGTAGAATATATAATGTAACTAAGATATTTTAATAACAATGTATTCAAATAAAAATTTATTAAATTAATACATTGTCTAAATTTCAAGGATGCTTTAAAAGAATTGATGGAAATACAATGTCTTTGTCTACACCCATTACAAGACTACACCCTAGTACCGTACCAACCGTACCAACCATACCAAGTGTACCCTACACACAGATACAGTAAGCTCTAGTACTCTAAACACTGCTAGCCTACCCGCTGGTATCCTACCCCCCGGTACCGTACCCCCAGGTACCGTACCCCTTGGTACCGTACCCCCTGGTACCCTACCCCCTGGTACCATACGCCATTGGCACCCTACCCCCTTGTACCCTACCCCGGCACCCTACCCCTGGTACCAGCAGTGGTTGAGTCACTCACAGGTCAGTCCTCCAGTCACTGGACGTTTCACACAACGTAATCGCTCGCACGAACTGCTTGGTTGCCGTGACAACGACCTCCTGCGTGTCCCAGCGTACGTCCGGCTGTGGGACACTGTCCCCGACGTCACTGAGGGACATGGCAGGGACAAGTTCAAGGTGGGCCCGGACCGTCTCAAAGTCCATCTCGTCAAAACTTGACAGCGCCCTGATGACGGAGAAACAACTCTAGGTCAAAGTCTCGGTATCATACAATATTAAGCACAGTGTTACATACGAACAATACAAGATTCATAAACTAACCACTACTTGAGATTAATTTCATGAACTTTTAATGTATGTGTAAGATAATAATAATGTAGTTTGTGGTCCTCTTCTTTCTCTATGAAATTCAGGGTTTGGATGCCTCAATTTTCATCCCAGATTTGTTTTCATCTATTTCATTACTGATCGCGTTAATGACAATATTTAAACTCTCCTTACCGACTCACACTCAGAATAAGACTCTTGAGGAACATTATCATTTGACTAAGATACTATGACTACAAATGATGATCAAAAAACTTTTAAAATATCTTAACATCTGTCATCCTTGGATGCAATGGATAAGGCAACATTCCACAGGATTGAAAACTGAAACATTGTATTTCTGCCAAAGAAAGACTCACTTGATATAATTCATGTCGTACGGTGCAGTGAAAGCCCTGTAGAGGGCAGTACCAGTGTGTTCGCTGCGATACTGCTGCAGTGTGTCCTGCCAGTCGATGACATCTTGCCAGTCGTCCAGCTGCAGGTAACTCTCACAGATCTGTGCAACACAGGACATGTGGAGGTGTGTATATACATAAACATATACATAAATATACACAACATATATACATATATATATATATAATTATATAAACATTGGTAGCCAGTCATACCTGATGGACCATTAAGCCAGTGTTACCCATCAAACCTTGAAGCCAGCCTTACCTGACTGACAATCAAGTCAGTTTTACCTCGTCGACCATGAAGCCAGTCTTACCCGATTAACCATAAAGCCAGTCTTACCTGATAGACTATTTAAGTCAGTTTTACCTAACAGACCACAAAACGAGTATTATCTAATGGACCATGAAGCTAGTCTTACCTGACAGACCACGAAGCTAACCTTAACTGATGGACCTTGAAGCCAGTCTTGCCTGATGGACCATGAAGCTAGTCTTACCTGACGGACCATGAAGCCAGCTATGACAGGATCTGGCCCTTCGCCCAAAGCCACGCCATTACTGCCAGTGGTGGCAGCACCATACGTCTGATGCTTGCTGAGTATCGAGAACTTCTGCACAGAATCTGAGTGCTTTGGACTGCCAACGGGGGAGCCACTTTGTGAGCGAATGTTGGTCGTGTCTCGGAGCTCCTCAATGTTGCTGTCGGCCGGCACAACGTAGGCCCTGAGGGCCGCCTTCAACTCCATCACCCCGACCTCACCTCTACAGGGCAAACACAAGGACATGTGACCTCTGACACAGGGTAAACACAAGTACACTTAACCTGAGACACAGGGTAAACACAAGTACACTTAACCTCTGACACAGGGTAAACACAAGTACACTTAACCTCTGACACAGGGCAAACACAAGTACACTTAACCTGAGACAAAGGGTAAACACAAGTACACTTAACCTCTGAAAGAGGGTAAACACAAGTACACTTAACTTCTGACACAGGGTAAACACAACTACACTTAACCTCTGACACAGGGTAAACACAAGTACACTTAACCTGAGACAGGGTAAACACAAAGGGTAAATACAAGTATACTTAACGTATGAGAGAGGGTAAATACAAATATACTTAACATATGACAGAGGATATACAGAAGTAGACTTAATGTATGAGAGAGGGTAAATACAAGTACACTTAACTTTTGATACAGGGTAAACACAAGTACACTTAACCTCTGACACAGGGTAAACACAAATATACTTCATCTTTGATATAGAGTAAACACAAGTACACTTAACCTTTTACGCAGGGTAAATATAAGGATACTTCATTCAGTCACACTGACCGTCCATTGGCAACTTCGGCCGCTGCCTTGACCCAGGTCATCTTGGTGCCCGTGACCTCCCGACACCACGCATACAGTCCGAGGATGGCCTCAGGACAGTGGAGTTGACACAGCGCCTGCACCGCCTGCATGACTACATGCTCAAACTCTGCCCCCTACAAACATAAGGGGAATCTCAAACACTGCCCCCTACAAACACAAGAGAAATCTCAAACGTTGCCCCCTATAAACACAAGAGGAATCTCAAACATTGACCCCTACAAACACAAGAGGAATCTAAAATTCTGCCCCCTACAAACACAAGAGGAATCTCAAACATTGCCTCCTACAAACACAAGAGGAATCTCAAACACTGCCCCCTATAAACACAAGAGGAATCTCAAACTTTGCCCCCTACAAATACAAGAGGAATCTCAAACTTTGCCCACTACAAACACAAGAGGAACTCTGCCTGCTACAAACATAAGGGAATCCTCTAACTCTGCCCCCTACAAACACAAGGGGAGTCTCAAACTCTGTTTCGCTATAAACATAGCAGGACATCTCAAACTGTACACTCTAGTAGAAAAAGCATAGGAAGAAGTAGAAGAATTATGTTTTATTCGACCAATATTTCAAACAATGCAAATGGATATATCCAACTCTGCCTCCTACAAACATAACAGGACATCACACACTATGCCCCTTACATACACAAGAGGACGTCTCAAACTCTGCCCTACAAAAAGAAGCGGAATTCTTAAACTCTGGTCCCTACATATACAAGACACATCTGGAGTGCACATGTAGCAGAAGGCAAGTTAGAAAATGATTTTGTTTCACCCCGAAAGAACCAGATGATACAAAGCAATGTAAGGAATGTAATGAAGGAAACGTGTAAATTAAAACACATTTTTGTCACACATTGATAAAAGTCTTCCAATTGCTAGCAAGTTAGCTCACAACTGTGACTGACCTGTGTGTTGTTGAGCTCCTCCATGTCTCGCAGTAATTCGAAGGCGTGCCACACAACCAGGTCCATCTGACCACAGCGGGCCGCGATGGACATGACACACTGTCTGACCCGCGTCAACCACTCCTGACACGTGTTACGGTTCGTACGGAAGAACGTACGCACCACCTGCAGCACACAACAGCACTGACTACAACACTACATACAGCACTACATACAGCACTACATACAGCATACAACACAGCACTGCATACAACACTACATACAGCATACAACACAGCACTGCATACAACACTACATACAGCATACAACACAGCACTGCATACAACACTACATACAGCATACAACACAGCACTGCATACAACACTACATACAGCATACAACACAGCACTGCATACAACACTACATACAGCACACAACACAGCACTGCATACAACACTACATACAGCACACAACACAGCACTGCATACAGCACTACATACAGCACACAACACAGCACTGCATACAACACTACATACAGCATACAACACAGCACTGCATACAACACTACATACAGCATACAACACAGCACTGCATACAACACTGCATACAGCATACAACACAGCACTGCATACAACACTGCATACAGCATACAACACAGCACTGCATACAACACTACATACAGCATACAACACAGCACTGCATACAACACTGCATACAGCATACAACACAGCACTGCATACAACACTACATACAGCATACAACACAGCACTGCATACAACACTACATACAGCATACAACACAGCATTGCATACAACACTACATACAGCACACAACACAGCACTGCATACAACACTACATACAGCACACAACACAGCACTGCATACAGCACTACATACAGCACACAACACAGCACTGCATACAACACTACATACAGCACACAACACAGCACTGCATACAACACTACATACAGCATACAACACAGCACTGCATACAGCACTACATACAGCACACAACACAGCACTGCATACAACACTACATACAGCACACAACACAGCACTGCATACAACACTACATACAGCACACAACACAGCACTGCATACAGCACTACATACAGCACACAACACAGCACTGCATACAACACTACATACAGCACACAACACAGCACTGCATACAACACTACATACAGTACTTCATACAGCACTACATTGTAAGTCAAACTCAAAATAACAAAATCTTGGAGCCATGGAGAATATATTCGATATAAGAGTGAACTGGTTAAAACAAGCTGTGTAAAAGCACTGTACCTTTGGTGGAGAGGGCATGGCAACAGCGTAACCCTCGTAGGCATTGTACAGCAGCTTCTCCAAATACTCCATGAACTGGAGGAGGGCACAGGGGCGGAGCAGATGGTTGTACACGTCATCCCAGTCTGTGTCTGCAATGTACACAGTGTATATGAACTGTACACAGTGTATATGAACTGTACACAGTGTATACGAACTGTACACAGTGTATATGAACTGTACACAGTGTATACGAACTGTACACAGTGTATTTATATTTTATTGTACAGCGCTTTGAGCATATTTGGATATTATGCTTTATAAATAATAAATATTATTATTATATGAACTGTACAGTTTACATGAACTGTACACAGTGTATATGAACTGTACACACCATCACATCCAGTTTCAAAACAAAATCAATTGGCAATAATGCTGAGGCAAGCAGAGTTAACAGCAATACCCTTTGATGTTTAAATTTCCCATGTTCTAAACAGCAGACTTCCTATGTATTAATGTATATATATATATATATATATATATATATATATATATATATATATATATAATATATAACTAGCAAATCAATGAAAGTTACAGTTTCAAAGAGCTAATGTTTACTGATTCACGAACAGGAAGAGAAATAATGAAACTCCAGTAAAGAAGCCCCTCACTTTGTCCATTCTGAGTTTCTGCGCCGCTGGGTTTTGTTTTCACTTCGTCCCCGTCTTTACCAGTGCCCTCTGCTGAGTACTTCTTGAGCACAGCCTCGATCATTGTGAACGTGTCCTGAGGTTTGCCAAGCGGGGTCCGCAGCTTGGCCAGAACACAGAACTGGGCGGCCTCCCATGTCACCCAGAACCACTGCAGGGCCGAGTTACTGTCAATCTAGGGACACAGTCAAGGTATGCTTCACCAGATCTAGTCATTAATAAGGGCACGTGTATGTTGCTACTTCACAGCTTACAAGCGGTTTTATCATTTCATTTATGAGGACATTTTCAACTTTTTATCAGCTGACTTTGTTTTACTAGTTTTAATGTTTACGTTAGTGATCTTGCTCAAATTACTATATGCAAAGAACTTTTTATTTTCCTAATTATTTGTTTTTAAATTTTGTAGTGACTGTTTCTTTTTAGGTGTATTTGACGGGTTTATTTCTTAGTACATTCTTTTCTGTATATGTGCATGTTTTTAAAGCGCCGGAGAGCAATTATTCATTGATACGGCATTATATAAATATTTTATTTTTATATTATTATTATTATGCTGTGGTGTTTACTAAACACTGACTGATTCCTTGAAAATAACAATCTAACAGTTTGGGTTGTCCCAATATGTTGAGAACTTTTATGGGGCTTTATTTCTTCATGTTATATCTACACGGATGTCGACAGGCCAACATGGCCAGTGTCATGTCACAGAGCTCTGACTGACCAGTCGGGAGAGATGTCCAGGGCCGCTCTGTCTCGT
>OZ024858.1:14365736-14425736 GCA_964017155.1 Oasisia sp. SBJ-2009
GTGTGTGTGCATGCTGTGTATTACTTGTGTAGAGTGTTACAGACCCGGGAGTGACAGTGGCTGGGAGCAGGCAGCGGAGGGAGACGAACTCATCCCTCACTCTTGGGTCCGTCTCACTCAGTCGCGCCCAACACAGCTCAGCACATCTATAAAACACAACACACAATGGTAACACACCTACAACACACAGTAATAGTAACACATCTACAATACACAGTAAAAGTAACACACCTACAACATAGTAATGGTAGCACACTTACAACACACTTGGCACACACACATGCACGTTCGCACGCACACACGTACGCAGAGCCAAGCACACACAATCTTAGTTTTATTTGCTTTGATGACAGCCAAGGAAATAAATCAGTTATACTACACACAACTACAGATCCCTCCCTGCCTGGAATCAGTCTGTCACAGACAGTCAACAACGGGAATTATACATGCAAACAAAACAATTGAAATCTTACAATTTAGCCACATGCACTGAAGATATTATCCTCCAGCTGATGGTGTAGAAGTAACAACATGCTGATGGGTGCTGCCACCTACCGTTGAATGATGACGACACTGTGACAGTTGTGTGTACTCTTAAGTATTGTCATGAGACAGTGACAGGCTTGTGTGGAGATGTCACTTTCATCCGAATAACCTACAAGCAGTTTACAAGGATGGTAAAGAAAGGTTTTATCCACGGTGATGAAAGTAGAGGCAACATCAAGTGAGTTCTTACATGGTACACCTGTTCAATCAAACAACACCTCACCTTCTCTGGGAAGCTTTAAGCCATGATACAATTACTACACAAAAACTACTAGTACATCACCACTGTTTATAGCCAGTTATTCATTCATACAGCTGAGAGAATTGCAGCTGACTATTAACCCTCTCAAGGCCAGATTAATGGAAAACATACACCCTCTAGACAAGGGCGTGGAACTATGAGAGGGTGACAAAGTCTTACCAAGGGTGATCAGTGCACAGACACAAAGGGCGTGGAACTATGAGAGGGTGACAAAGTCTTACCAAGGGTGATCAGTGCACAGACACAAAGGGCGTGGAACTATGAGAGGGTGACAAAGTCTTACCAAAGGTGATCAGTACAGAGACAAGGGCGTGGAACTATGAGAGGGTGACAAAGTCTTACCAAGGGTGATCAGTGCAGAGACAAGGGCGTGGAACTATGACAGGGTGACAAAGTCTTACCAAGGGTGATCAGTGCAGAGACAAGGGTGTGGAACTATGAGAGGGTGACAAAGTCTTACCAAGGGTGATCAGTGCAGAGACAAGGGCATGGAACTATGAGAGGGTGACAAAGTCTTACCAAGGGTGATCAGTGCAGAGACAAGGGCGTGGAACTATGAGAGGGTGACAAAGTCTTACCAAGGGTGATCAGTGCAGAGACAAGGGCGTGGAACTATGACAGGGTGACAAAGTCTTACCAAGGGTGATCAGTGCAGAGACAAGGGCGTGGAACTATGAGAGGGTGACAAAGTCTTACCGAGGGTGATCAGTGCAGAGACAAGGGCGTGGAACTATGAGAGGGTGACAAAGTCTTACCAAGGGTGATCAGTGCAGAGACAAGGGCGTGGAACTATGAGAGGGTGACAAAGTCTTACCAAGAGTGATCAGTGCAGAGACAAGGGCGTGGAACTATGAGAGGGTGACAAAGTCTTACCAAGGGTGATCAGTGCACAGAGACAAGGGCGTGGAACTATGAGAGGGTGACAACGTCTTACCAAGGGTGATCAGTGCAGAGACAAGGGCGTGGAACTATGAGAGGGTGACAAAGTCTTATCAAGAGTGATCAGTGCAGAGACAAGGGCGTGGAACTATGAGAGGGTGACAAAGTCTTACCAAGGGTGATCAGTGCAGAGACAAGGGCGTGGAACTATGAGAGGGTGACAAAGTCTTACCAAGAGTGATCAGTGCAGAGACAAGGGCGTGGAACTATGAGAGGGTGACAAAGTCTTACCAAGGGTGATCAGTGCACAGAGACAAGGGCGTGGAACTATGAGAGGGTGACAACGTCTTACCAAGGGTGATCAGTGCAGAGACAAGGGCGTGGAACTATGAGAGGGTGACAAAGTCTTACCAAGGGTGATCAGTACAGAGACAAGGGCGTGGAACTATGAGAGGGTGACAAAGTCTTACCGAGGGTGATCAGTGCAGAGACAAGGGCGTGGAACTCCTCTGACTTGTAGATGTGTTGCAGGTTGACCAGTGCCTCTGTGATCTCTTGCACCCACTTGAGGGCCAGGACACTGAAACACCCCACAGTCTATACATGCACAGCACACCCCAGAGAACCAACCACGAAACACCCCACATTAATCAGAAACATCACACAACACAATTTCATGTCTTACGATGTGACATACAAACATGTAGGGTTACTGGCAGCCATATGACATGTAGGGTTACTGGCAGCCATATGACATGTAGGGTTACTGGCAGCCATATGACATGTAGGGTTACTGGCAGCCATATGACATGTAGGGTTACTGGCAGCCATATGACATGTAGGGTTACTGGCAGCCATATGACATGTAGGGTTACTGGCAGCCATATGATGTAACATGCAATCAATTAGTGTATCTGCTGTCACTTGACGTAACAGACAAACAAACAAGTGTGTCATATGGTGTGACTTACAAGTAGAGTGTACCTGCTGTCATATGGTGTGACATACAAGTAGAGTGTACCTGCTGTCATATGGTGTGACATACAAGAAGAGTGTACCTGCTGTCATATGGTGTGACATACAAGTAGAGTGTACCTGCTGTCATATGGTGTGACATACAAGTAGAGTGTACCTGCTGTCATATGGTGTGACATACAAGTAGAGTGTACCTGCTGTCATATGGTGTGACATACAATAGAGTGTACCTGCTGTCATATGGTGTGACATACAAGTAGAGTGTACCTGCTGTCATATGGTGTGACATACAAGTAGAGTGTACCTGCTGTCATATGGTGTGACGTTGCTGGCCAGGAGGTCGTGCAGCAGCTGTAGGACGGTGCTGAAGTGACCGCCAGTGGACGGACTGACCGTGGCCAGCAGGGAACCTTCAAGGATCGTGTTCTGTGTGATCAGGTGACTGCTGGCGATGAAGTGACCATGTCTACAACAGATGGGTCAGTGTCATCAACAAACAGGTCAGTGTTATCAACAAACAGGTCAGTGTCATCAACAGACAGGTCAGTGTCATCAACAGACAGGTCAGTGTCATCAACAGACAGGTCAGTGCCATCAACAGACAGGTCAGTGTCATCAACAGACAGGTCAGTGTCATCAACAGACAGGTCAGTGTCATCAACAAACAGTGTCAACATCAGGTCAACTGTTTAACCACACAATGAGGACTTACGTGAAATAGTGCAAATCGCTTATTCATCTGGAACAACGCAAATAGAAGACTCACCTGGAGCAGTGCGAATAGAAGACTCACCTGGAGCAATGTGAATAGAGAATCTGGAGAAAGACGAACTGAACCGCTGGATACTGCACCAATACACTTGGCTTGGACGGCAGTAAACGGTGGGCCAGGAGCTCAAAGATACTGGGAGACAACGCCCACATCTGTGACAGAACAAGACAAAGATACTGTGTGATTGAACTTACTTTGGAGCAAAAGTTTGCCGATGAGTACGAGTTTTCTACCCACCAGCTACGGGCCTTGTTCACGTACTGGTGTCACATGTGTTGGCTCAGATTTCGGTGGGATAATTTGGTTGTAGATGGCAGGTAGATGGTATCCCTGATCTCTATTCATGGTAGGGGCTCTCTGTTTGATATATATATATATATATATATATATATATATATATATATATAGCCTCCTTCACTTTTCTCTTGTGCCGGGGTCAGTACGCTAGTGTTCTTCTTGGAGACTTGAGTGTCCTGTGGCCCAGCAATGATCTCCTACTCCTGTTGGTTTATCCAGGTTTGTATGTTCTTTGAATCTCTGGCTGAGTGTTTTCTTGGTTTCACCAATTGTATGTGTGGCTACTGTCGATGTCACACGTGATGTTATAGATGGTTCCACATTGGTGTTCTTTTCTTGTTGTCTTTAGGGTATACTACCATCTGCCCGTCGTCTACAACTAAATTATCTAACCGAAATCTGAGCCAACGCATGCGACACCAGTACGTGAACAAGGCCTGTATCTGACGCGTCGAAACGTCGTACTCATTGACAAACCTTTGCTCCAAAGTCAGTTAAATCATACAATAAACCATTCTTGGAGCCAGGAACAATATAATCAATAAAGGTACTGTGGTTGGGGTAAGACCCTTGCCACTGGCCCCAATGAGGTTATGTATGACCACTGCCACCAATGAGATTGAGGTATGACCACTGCTAATGACCTGATGAGGTTGTGGTATGACCCCTGCTAATGACCTGATGAGGTTGTGGTATGACCCCTGCTAATGACCTGATGAGGTTGTGGTATGATCCCTGCTAATGACCTGGTGAGGTTGTGGTATGACCCCTGCCACTGACCCCGATGAGGTTGTTCTTGGCATTGCCGATCTCTGCGAGTGCGCACACGTCAAACACAATGGCCGCCTCGGCTGCTTCCACGCCATAGTCCATCGCACTGAATGGGTTGTGGTCAGCGGGCACCAACAGACAGCGGTAGTCACTTGACGCCTGACGCAACAGCACATTGTAGGCGACCTCAAGGTCACCAAGTACATGTCTACAACGAAAGAAGACCTGTAGGTCACCAAGTACATGTCTGCAATGAAAGAAGACCTGTAGGTCGCCAAGTACATGTCTACAACGAAAGACGACCTGTAGGTCACCAAGTACATGTCTACAACAAAATAAGACCTGTAGGTCACCAAGTACATGTCTACAACAAAAGAAGACCTGTAGGTCACCAAGTACATGTCTACAACAAAAGAAGACCTGTAGGTCACCAAGTACATGTCTACAATGAAATAAGACCTGTAGGTCACCAAGTACATGTCTACAATAAAATAAGACCTGTAGGTCACCAAGTACATGTCTACAACAAAAGAAGACCTGTAGGTCACCAAGTACATGTCTACAACAAAATAAGACCTGTAGGTCACCAAGTACATGTCTACAACAAAAGAAGACCTGTAGGTCACCAAGTACATGTCTACAACAAAAGAAGACCTGTAGGTCACCAAGTACATGTCTACAATGAAATAAGACCTGTATGTCACCAAGTACATGTCTACAATAAAATAAGACCTGTAGGTCACCAAGTACATGTCTACAACAAAAGAAGACCTGTAGGTCACCAAGTACATGTCTACAACAAAAGAAGACCTGTAGGTCACCAAGTACATGTCTACAACAAAAGAAGACCTGTAGGTCACCAAGTACATGTCTACAATGAAAGACGACCTGTAGGTCACCAAGTACATGTCTACAACAAAATAAGACCTGTAGGTCACCAAGTACATGTCTACAACAAAAGAAGACCTGTAGGTCACCAAGTACATGTCTACAACAAAAGAAGACCTGTAGGTCACCAAGTACATGTCTACAATGAAAGAAGACCTGTAGGTCACCAAGTACATGTCTACAACGAAAGAAGACCTCTAGGTCACCAATTACATGTTTACAACAATGACCTCTAGGTCATCAAGTACATGTAGGCCACTGACCCATCTTTAGGCCACTGCCTTACCTGTATGCTTCCTCCAGCAGTGGTACATTCTTGATGCCCATGATGATGTGATACACTGCCATCAGACGCGCCAACATCTGCAGATACAAACACACCCCAGTGTCTATCACTTCTATACACAGACGCTGCGAGTACAGTTTTGTCTCACTGTCTCTATCACTTCTATACACAGACGCTGCAAGTACAGTCTCGTCTCACTGTCTCTATCACTTCTATACACGGACGCTGTGAGTACAGTTTTGTCTCACTGTCTCTATCACTTCTATACACACAAATGCTCTAAGTACAGTCTCGTCTTGCTGTCTCTATCGCTCCTATACACACAGACGCTATGAATAGTCTTATCTCAAGCCATAAATAATGAATACGATAATAGGTTCGATAAATCTGAGAAATCTCAATTTACAAATTATTCCTAAATTCCATGCTGAAACTACAGGCATAAAATACTCTAAGTAGTGGTATTTGAAAACATCTTTATTCTTTCACATCATCTCAGTGTGCCAATAATAATAATAAACTGTCTTATCAGCATTTAACTTTAACCTACTGACAGTCATCCAATGAAACATATCAACCAAACATTGTCATGTATTTCAAATGACAGTGCGGTTGCTCTCTGTTCTGTCAATGTTCCCAACATGGACTGTGGTGTCTCTTTACGACATGTCATGTAACATTGCATGAACTACCAGTAGTCACTCTACGTATACTGTATCTCCCTGTGGAACGTACTTACCAAAGAGTAGTCACTGCATCTACTGCATGTGTTCCAGAGAGTCACTCTCCAAGTCACTCAGTCATTGACATTATAGTAGTCCGGTTTAGTATTAATCATGAACTGCATGTTTGTTATTTAATATACTATTAATTTTATTTATCTATTAATTATTTTATTTTATTAACTTATTTATTATTTTAGCCCACAGTGACATATATTTCACATTGCAGGACAGTGAAATTTAATGCACAATAAATTTATTGATCTATTTATTATTTTATAAACTTACTTATTATTTAGCCCACTGTGACATAACACAGTGCAGAACAGTGAAAGTTAATGTAAATTTATTTATCTATTTATTATATTTATTTTATTAACTTATTTCTCATTTAGCCAAGTGACATTTAATGTATAATTAATTGTATTTATCTATTTGTCATATTTGTCATTAACTTATTAATTACTTTAGCGCACAAACTGCAGAACATTGAAGTATCATTTGAAGATCCCATCAACACTGTAGTTAGTGTTGTCCTGAAGCTGTGTGACATGTGACTGTGTCCTGTGCTATACACCCACCTCCTTTGAGTGGGCAAAGCGCAGTCTGTGCAGCAGAGACTGTGGACCCAGCAGGTCTGTGATGAACACCACTGGCAGACTCGTGGTGACAAGTTCAATCAGCTGAAAGATGACACACACACATCTAGAATTGGTGACAAGTTCAATCAGCTGAAAGATGACACACACTTCTAGGATGAACAGACAGACGGATGGATGGAAAAAGTATTTCAGGCAAATATCAACATCATCATCCAGATACACATGGTGACCAAAGGATTCGGTACTGAATACAGTGACTGGATGGGTCAGTACTGACATACACAGAGAGACTAGAGTGGTCAGTACTGGCATATATAGAGACTAGAGGGGTCAGTACTGACATACACAGAGAGACTAGAGTGGTCAGTACTGGCATATATAGAGACTAGAGTGGTCAGTACTGACATACACAGAGAGACTAGAGTGGTCAGTACTGGCATATATAGAGACTAGAGGGGTCAGTACTGACATAGACAGAGAGACTGGAGGGGTCAATACTGACATATACAGAGAGACTGGAGGGGTCAATACTGACATATACAGAGAGACTGGAGGGGTCAATACTGACATATACAGAGAGACTGGAGTGGTCAGTACTGACATATACAGAGAGACTGGAGGGGTCAATACTGACATATACAGAGAGACTAGAGTGGTCAGTACTGATATATACAGAGAGACTAGAGTGGTCAGTACTGACATACACAGAGAGACTGGAGGGGTCAATACTGACATATACAGAGAGACTAGAGTGGTCAGTACTGACATACACAGAGAGACTAGAGTGGTCAGTACTGACATATACAGAGAGACTAGAGTGGTCAGTACTGACCCTGTGAGTGAGGGTCAGTAGAGTCTCGAGGTACTTGTTGCTGAATGACCGCTGCATCTGACACTGTCGCACCACGAATGAGAGCAGAGTGGACTCTCGCAGCCTGACCGCTCCGTCGCCAAGGTTACCAACCAGTAGCAACAGACAGCTGTTGGCTGCAACCAAACCACAGACATACAACCAAACCATATAACTATAACCACACAGGACACATAAAATCAAACCAGGCACATATTACTTTGTGTTAAGCACCTATCATACCCAGTCTAGATCCAAATCAGTATAAATTAGCCCCACACCCATGTACTGTGACACAAAACTGTAGCTACGCCAGACAAACACCATACAGAATCAGTAAAAACCGTAATCTTTATATACAAATGCCCATTGACACATGCAATTAAGAACACATGGGTGCATAAGATATTCTATTAGTGAAGTGTGTCAACTGAAGTGTAATCGACCACTGACGTACACGTTCCTATGGTCAGACTTGATTGTAATCCAGCTTTCCACACTGGACAGTTACATACACATTCTTAGGTTCAGAAGTGACTACAATCCAACTGTTTTCACTGGACAGTAACACGTGACACTCACCTGCAGTGAGAACATTCTCACTGAACAGTTTGTTGATTGTGCTATCAACACACTTCACAATTCTCTCCAGGTTCTGCAAACAGAAGAAACAATTCAACAACAACATGTAATACAAAAACAACAAATAGTTTTGTTTGCCATTCAAAACTGGCAAATGAACACTCATTTATTATATCATATTACTTGACCTGAGGGAAGCTTTCCACCTGGTTAGGACAACAGGACTGCAGATTAAACCTATTTTAACATCACAACAAATCACATTTTACTAAATTTAACCAGACTGAAACAGTATACAAATTCAAACATTACTTTAGCTGTCATGGAATCTCAACCTACAATGCTACTGCAGACACACTGTGTCTCTATGTACATTAAATTATATTTTAGCCTCACTGATGGGTCATCTGCTAAAGGACTTAACAAAATGAGCCTCACCTCCACAATGTACTCCCAGCTGAACTGGGCCTGCTTCTCCGGGGTAAAGAACTCGCCCAGACTCTTCACCACTGTGCCATAGACTCTGTAAGACAGGCCAGTCACACTGTAGGTAGGGTCAACATCCATTGGGGTCAACAACAGTCAGCATCAACAACAGTCAGGGCCAACAACAGTCAGGGCCAACAACAGACAGGGCCAACAACAGTCAGGGCCAACAGCAGTCAGCACTCAGCACCAACAGCACTCAGGGCCAACAGCAGTCAGGGCCAACAATACTCAAGGCCAACAACAGTCAGCACCATCAACAGTCAGGGCCAACAACAGTCAGGGCCAACAACAGTCAGGGCCAACAGCAGTCAGCACTCAGCACCAACAGCAGACAGGGCCAACAGCAGTCAGGGCCAACAATACTCAAGGCCAACAACAGTCAGGGCCAACAACAGTCAGCACCAACAACAGTCAGGGCCAACAACAGTCAGGGCCAACAACAGTCAGGGCCAACAGCAGTCAGCACTCAGCATCAACAGCAGTCAGGGCCAACAACACTTCTACAGTACAGTCTTGTAGTCACTGTGTACATAGAGCAAGTAATAATTTAGCCACAACAATCCTCCATCAGCAGTGGTCCACACTACCTCAGCAGTGCAGCTATCTTTGTGATGCACTCCTCCGGTGTGGGAACCTCCTCTTCTTTCACTCCCTGGCCACTCAGCCCCAGACCCAAGTCCTGCAGATAAAAAAACCATGTACCTCTTAACACCCGTGTGTGTGTGTGTGTGTGGGTGCATGCGTGTGTGTGAGGTGTGTGCAGTGTGTGTGTGTGTGTGGTGTGTGCGCGCACGTGCATGTATGTGTGTGTTTTGTGTGTGTGTGTGTGTGTGTGTGTGCGTGTGCGTGTTATGTGTGTGTTTTGTCTGTCTGTCTGTCTGTCTGTGAGGGTGTATGAGGGCAGTGTCCTACCTCAGCGTATGCCTCCATGTCCTCCAGGAACTGTCCCAGCAGTGTGAGAGAGAAGTGGATGTCCGCGAGCCAGAACTGACGGAAACTCACGAGTGCGTTGGACGTGTACGCAGTCAGAGCCTCCTTCTGAGTGGCATCTATGTGCCACCCCACCAGGATGTCCACTGTGTCCTGTCACAGGACACAAGGACATCACTACCAGTAGGCATGTCACATCATTTACATACTTAGTTTCGTGTACCAATGATTTAACTAATCTCATGATTCACGACACAACACTGAACAAAACATTTTCTGTAGCAATGCAGAAATATATAGCAGGGCAACATGTAAAAAGGTCAGGGCATTTATTTGAGTTTTGAAAATCTCAAGGTGTCACCAAAGAAAGGCTGGGTGCAGCATCATGTAAATAGCTCTTATGGCGAACACTGGTATCATCGTTCAGTTCACATCATCAGATGTGGCATATCAGCATTCCGGGTAACCATTGTAAAGCGCCCCAGAATAATTATTTGGATGGGGCGATACATAAGAACTACATTATTATTCTTAATTTATTTCAAAAACTGTACACCATTTGTTAATTTTACTTTGTTCGGCATTCGACATGGTGTGTCATTTTAATATAATATGCAATGATGTTGGCTGGCAATCTTAATAAATTTTATAAACTGTGCCTAGAACCCCGTAACCAGCACATCATTGGCATAGTTGCTTTATTGACATTTTTGGTGGAGGTGGCACCCCCAACCAAATATGATAGACAACATGCCCTGTTTATAATGTAGTTGCGTTTCTTAGACCCCGACTACTGCATGACTGTATCCTAAAAAGGACGTTTAATTATTTAAATATCGAGAGAACAGTGGCAATAAAATATTCACAATGTGAAATAATCATAAAAAAAGTAGAGAAAATACTACATATCTGAATAACACTAGCAAAATCTGTATTTCAAAATGGTAACACCTGGAGTACCTCACTAATTACCCTGAAGTGGCTACTGAACACTTGGAGTACCTCACTATTTACCCTGAATTAGCTACTGGACACTTGGGGTACCTCACTACCTACCCTGAAGTGACTACTGAACACCTGGGGTACCTCACTACTTACCCTGAAGTGACTACTGAACACCTGGGGTACCTCACTACTTACCCTGAAGTGACTACTGAACACCTGGGGTACCTCACTACTTACCCTGAAGTGACTATTGAACACCTGGGGTACCTCACTACTTACCCTGAAGTGACTACTGAACACCTGGGGTACCTCACTACCTACCCTGAAGTGACTACTGAACACCTGGGGTACCTCACTACCTACCCTGAAGTGACTACTGAACACCTGGGGTACCTCACTACTTACCCTGAAGTGACTACTGAACACCTGGGGTACCTCACTACTTACCCTGAAGTGACTACTGAACACCTGGGGTACCTCACTACTTACCCTGAAGTGACTACTGAACACCTGGGGTACCTCACTACTTACCCTGAAGTGACTACTGAACACCTGGGGTACCTCACTACTTACCCTGAAGTGACTACTGAACACCTGGGGTACCTCACTACTTACCCTGAAGTGACTACTGAACACCTGGGGTACCTCACTACTTACCCTGAAGTGACTACTGAACACCTGGGGGTAGATGGCCACAATGTGCTGGATGACATCGACGACTGCGATGAGTAACTCGGGCAGATCTGCGTTCTCCAACACCCCCTGGGTGTTACTTGTGATCATCTACGGCAGCAAGTCAGGGTTATAACTCTAGCAAATGTCTTAGTGAAACATTACACTGTCATAACGGTGTGTGAGTGAGGGTGTGTGAGTGAGGGTGTGTGTGGTGAGGTGTGTGAATGAGCATGTATGATGGTATGTGTGTGTGATGGTGTGTGTGAGGTATATGTGTGAGTGTATGATGGTGTGTGTTTGTATGATGGAGTGTGTGTGAGATATGTGTGTGAGGGTGTATGATGGTATGTGTGAAGTGTGTGTGAGGTATGTGTGAGGTAATTTTTAAACAGATAATTTAAGCTAGAGATATTATATAGTTATTAGATCAAACTAATATTTTTAATGGACAATTTATCATTCTAATAAACATTTTATATGGGTGTTATTTCTTGTATCTCATTTTATTGTATATAGGCACTACGACTCAAATGCCAGAACACATTCCTATTTGACATGAAATGTTCATTGCATGTTGAAAATGGTGAGTACAGCTTCATTATTATTATACTTTCTCTGTTACGATGGTGTGATAAAAGAAGCAGCACTCACTGGCATGAAGTCAGCCAGGTTCCTCCGGTTGTCATCGTATTTCAGGGTCTACAACAACAATTGTGTTCAGTGACAATCACAAAGATTTGTGCGCTGTGTCTGTGGCAGGAGGAAGCCAGGGGAACATTTCACTAATGATGCTAAGAGCTCTCTAACCCGATTTTTTCTTTAAAATCAATTTTGATTCTTAACAGTGATCTTGAATACATAAAAACAATTTCAACACCACGACATGCCAGCTGGACATCGTCACCAGTGTGTCATGGAAATAGTGTCCACTATAACACAGCAATAGATATTTACGTTTTGAGAAAACAAATTAATTTAACAACACATTTTGTTTTAAGGATGTATTTTTATTAAGTAAAGAACTCTTTATCCTGGTGAAATGGTCCCTAAGGAACAGTCCACTATTCACACTGCGACTTTGTTCTACCATAATACGATATCTTGGAAAGATTTCTTACATAACCATCATACAGTACCACTATAATGGTCATCATCCATAACCTTTCAGTGTATCTGTTATACTTATTTCATTCGACATGGTAAAATGGACTACATGTTATTATGTGATTAGATGTAACTGAAGATATCACTGCACCTGTAGTAAGGCTCGCAGAAAGAGGATCTTTGCCTCATCAGTTGGTGCGGCCGTCATCTTGGCAAACAACCACTGCAGATATCTACAAGAGAACCAACCACTGCAAATATCTACAAGAGAATCAACCACTACAGATATCTACAAGAGAATCAACCACTGCAGATATCTACAAGAGAATCAACCACTGCAGATATCTACAAGAGAATCAACCACTGCAGATATCTACAAGAGAATCAACCACTGCAGATATCTACAAGAGAATCAACCACTGCAGATATCTACAAGAGAATCAACCACTGCAGATATCTACAAGAGAATCAACCACTGCAGATATCTACAAGAGAATCAACCACTGCAGATATCTACAAGGGAATCAACCACTACAGATATCTACAAGAGAATCAACCACTGCAGATATCTACAAGAGAATCAACCACTGCAGGTATCTACAAGAGAATCAACCACTGCAAATATCTATAAAAGTCGCAAACAACCATCAAGAATATCAAAAAGAATCTATCGCAGAAACTATCAGAACTAACATAAGATCACATCACATGACCTTGTATCTTAACAAATTGTTACCATAACAAAACAAAGCAATATGCCTCAGGGTTTGCACAGATTTAATCAGCTTTACTATGTAATAATTAAATTATTTCTAAAAAAATTCAAACCAAGATAAACTGACAGAATAAAAATACAAGAGCTAATGGTGCACAGCACATGCAAAATAATGCCATAAGTCTGTTGGACCTTCAGGCCAAATGACTAAAGTCTAAAACATGATATTCATTACCAAGAGAGTTTGCCTCTAATACATTTACCTCTGTGCATCAGAGCCCATTGCTGAGCCAACGATGCCAATGCACTGAGCTGCCTCCTGCTTCACCTCCTTGTAAGTCCTGCGAACAGAATACCACTTATAACATCATGTCAGTCACACACACCCTGTCACACCACCTTTCAAATCAGCCTTTACATTGAGGAGATAGGGGACAGTGCCTATAACACACTCTGTTCCTAAGACCCACACCGCCACTTTCCTAGAAATCCGGCCAATATTACGTAGGCAACATGTAATATATTCCAAGTAGGAATGATCCCTCGTTGTGCGCAGTGTACAACAGTGGATAAAGTCGCAGTAGGGTGATTGGAGTGTCAGCAAGGTAATATGACACTTTTTCATACTACTTTTATACTATTTCAAACTGTGATAATTTTCAAACGGCTGCAGACAGCATATTTTTGGCTGACCACAACAACAAATTCTTTGAGCTGCATTGAAGCTTTAAATCACTCCCCACTGATTGTATTTATTCGAGAAATGACCTTATAAACGAAAAATGCGCCTGTGCTCAAGACGCCCACTATGCTTGTTCCTAAAAGGCACATGTACTCTGTCTAACCTTTCATAAAAGACGTCTTGGAGGATCACCAGTAGACTGTCTGACACCTTCACGATGCCCTGAAACATGGCAGTGAGTGCTGAAACATGTTACTTTGATTATTAAATATACTATACGTAATCTGTATTAAATTTAAATATACTACCTGAAATCTGTTGATGTGAAAACATTTCCATAAATAGGTTACATACAGAAAAAAGCCATTAGGATTATGACACAATTATTATTAATATGACAATTCTACATGATAGGTATCAGTTCTATTTTTTACATTTATGCAACAACTAAGTAAATGAATTAACACAATGGGCAGCAAGCATTTTTCAACACTAAAACATATATATTTCGTAGTCCTGGGTTTGTTTTTAAAATAATAAATTTCAATTCTGTGTTATGTAATGTCACCATGCTTCAATCTTTGCATGACAAGTGTAGGCTTGAATTACCAAGCACATTTAATTATTCATCTAGCAACAGGTAATCTTTGCTTGGCATATATATTAGCGGGAACCCAGTGAACTACCTTGGCATTTTCTGTTTGCAGCAGGTAATCTTTGAGCTGGCGAATGGCGAGCAATCGCCGTTCTCTTTCATCTTCTCTGCCAGCTCTCCGCACCAACTTGGACAGTCGGGAATCATCCATGAAGGGCTTACCACCTGAACCATCTGAAAGGCAACACACAAACATTAGTTTAACAGGATAGGTGACGCTACTTTAGGGTTTGCTGGTGATGATTTTTCTAGTGTGGAAGAAGGCTTATGGTTAGGATTAGGTTGAAGGTACTTTTGACAAGATTTACATTGATCAAGAGTTTACATTCATTTGTATTTTGTAGCAAACAAGATCGACAGTGGTGTCACTTACTAGAGTTTCCTATTCTGGAAATAGTGTATGTACACTCAAAACCAAGAATATTTTCTATACATTTTTATTGATAAAAGACAGGAATTTTAACTTTGTGATCACATCACAAGAGTATGTATCGTAAAGATATAGTAGAACTAGATGTATGACATGACATTTTTTGACTAAGTTGCTGTTTTCTTGTTGCTTAGGTGCAGATATAAACTGTAAAAGTACCGCTATTTTACTCTCTCATTTACTGGTTATTAAAAAACTTAAATGGTTGAAAATGCAAAAAAATAATAATATGGGGCAAGCAATAATACTAGTGGCACCAAACTGAAACGAAAACATTGCGGGATTAATAAAATAAAAACAGTGAATGAATAAATCAGTGTATCTGTTCGAATAAACCCACCACTTGAGGATTTCATATCGCCAGTAGTGACAAATTCACGAGAAATGAAGAGTTTGCCTCCCCCGTGTGTGACACTGCTGGCAGCGACGTTTGACTGTCCGTTTCCTCTCTGTCCGCCATGTCCTGACGTTTCCACCCGGCGTCCACCCTTTCCGCCAAATCCTCCTCCTATTTTATCAGTGCTTCTTCGTCTGGCGAAAGACGGGTCATCTCGGTCCTTGGGCTTCCCAATCGAGAATCGAGTTCCAGTCGAGTCAGAACGGTCGCTTGTCTGCCAGCGGCCGCCCCTTGACGGCACAGCCACAGGGGACTTGTCAGTTGGTGGAACCCGCGGTCTTGCGTTGAACTCGCCAGATTTTACGTCGTGTCCTGAAGTGCCATCTGAACTGGCACTGTCCTTCTCCGGTCGTCTTCCCCGTGTGCTCAACGGACGGGTACTCATTCTAAAGGATTCTTATATCCATTGTTTTTTTAACTTTTCATCGCAGGCAACAATGTTTAGGACCCAACCCTCTGTTAACCATGCAACTATAATTACCGCTCGAACCCGTGTATTGCCGATACCGTTCCGCAATGGTTTTGGTAAACGTTTGGCTACCGCTGTGTGTCGCCACTTAATTGAGCAGATTTCTGAAGCTGTTGGAATAATGTATCACACTCTGTGACTACTATAATTGTGACCATATACTATATACCCATCAAATGATCTGTTGTAATTTATGTAAATTTTCATGATAGGTTATACAATCGCACGAAGATAAAACATACAAAAACCAAATATAAATTAAGTTATACTTTCAAAAATAAGTATAAAGTCAACGAAACGTAATTTTTTTATTAATTATGCTTTTAATATGTAATGTTGTAATATCTATAATTGCATTATGTACGCATGCGTTTTACAATAATGCATTTTACAAAATGTAATGATCTAACATGTTTGACAATATGGTATTCAGGTACTGGGGCATTCCGACAATAATCCGTTGAGAGAGGGCGTCTCGTCGGGTGCGTGAACGAACTTAGGGAGCATTGCGTAAATATTGCAACTAGCGTAAACTTGCACCTACTAAATACGCGGCGCAATCTAAGTGTAACTATGGAGCAGACTCGTGAAATGCAACTAGCATAATATACGATAACTTTACGATGTTTTAGGCTTTCGACGAGTTATCGCCCGCTACGACGTCGTAATACTTCCTCTATAAAACCTGCCCCAGATTGGTATCGCGCCAATGATGTTGGATGGTCTATGTGACCATAGACAGAGATAGTACAAATTCGCACAAAGTTTACGTAGTAAAGCACTCGATCTCACTGCCCCCAATAATTGGTGTCTGGTGAGATGGTAGCAGGCTAGCAGCCTAATCCCACGGATAGGGGTACCCATGGGGAGTTCTCGCTGCCCGTAACGAGTTATATGCGTTATGGGCCCAAATCAGTTATATGTCCCAAATATTGTGCCATGTGGACGATATGTCCCCAAAACAAGATGCTAAATAACACATAAACTATGCAATGGACTTGAAAATTTGAAATGTTCTACAAATTTATCCAGGCATAAATGTAAGTTCAAGCAAATCTATGTACGTACTAACTAACTTAAAAAGTATGGTATGTGTATTTCTGTTACTGGGGTTAAACTTTGGAACACCCTCGATAATTCATTGATTAGTTGTAAAAATGTTCATCATTTCAAAAAGTGTTATACAGATAGACTGTTGAATAGTTATGTGTTAGAGTCCTAGACTATTTTGCCAACATAAATTAGATAACTAAATTATAAACATTCAGATTGTTTAATGTTATAAAGTTTTTTTCTTCTTCAATAAATATAATGTCTTTTTCTCGATTAAATGTTGTATGGTTATACATGTAAATAATGTTGTCGCACCTTCTATTGCACTGTTCAGATGCTTTATGTATGTAATTAAGCAATTATAAGGGTAAACATGATAAGTATTGTACTTCTTTTACCCTTTTTTTCAACAAATGGTATTGTATGCACTGTCTCAATTTCAATTCAAAGAGTGCCAGCATTAGTGCTAATGTATCGACATATTTATGTTAAGACTAAAGTGCAAAAATATGTCTAGGACATTTGGGACATAACGTCCATAGGCCCGCATAATCCCTGAAATTCCGTATTGTAGCAGTGTATGATTGACAATGTACAGACCATGCAGTAAATTATGACATGCAACATCCAGTTGTTACATAGTACTGTACCAGTTTGGAACCACCAATAGGAAATCCGTGATACTTATTATTTCAAGATCATTATAACAGCTAATGTTGACACTGAAAAAGTATTTTTTAAAGTATTTGAAAATGTCAAATACTTTAAGAAAGTATTATTTAAATATACATACTTTTCATTACTAAAGGTCAAATATAAATACTTTGAAAACAGTATTTAAATACTTTCAAGTACAAATGTATTTGCCACCATATGTCTGCTGTGCTGCCAGTGAGGATCCTACACAATGCCAATCCCAATTACTTACAGCTGCTCTGGCAAGCTGCCATCAATAATATTGCCAGCACAATATTTGTGGCTGCATGACATTGACGTTATGTGTCCTGTGATGAATTGGTATAAATACATCGATGTGTGTGTGTGTCGATCTTATATATAACGGCTGGGATTAGGAATTGGGTGACAGCTGTCTGACTTACAGCATACACATTAATATCCAGAGATCATGTAAGACTTTTTCTTCGGCAGACTGAAACACAAAGTGTGGAGCCATGCAGTGGATATTGTTGTGGCTCAGTGCTACGTTTGTGGGTGTCTGGGCTGGACAAAGTCCGAACATTATCTTCATTCTCGCTGATGATCTGGTGAGTTGTATGATGCAGTGTACCATATGTATTGTTTTCACGCATGTTTGTCAGTTACAATTAATTGACCTATATATCCACCCCATTCCCGTGACCTGTTGCCTAGCAAAGTCACCGTTAAGCCATCAAAATAACGTGGTTTGTTCATGCATTCCATCATACAGTTGATAAAAATTCCAGTCCCAGAAGTTTTTATTTGTTTAAGATAAGGTAATGTTTTATTAAAATGTGTGTGACTGTGTTTAATCAATGATATGTTGCAATGCAAAAGTAATAATTATATATATATATATATATATATATATATATATATATATATACAGTTATATATTTATACAGATATATAGTTATACAGTTATACATACAACTATCAGTTCTGTTGGTAAAGGCAACACTTGTATTGCATGGAAACATAAATTATATACTATCAGTTAGTATTTAATTACTGCTGATCTTCAGTCCATGTTATTAGCCATTAATCAAGCATAACATATTAACGACTAAATTAAAAAAATCCATATTAATTATTTTGCATAAAAGTGCTATTGTAATTATCGGTAGAAGTGATTGCATAAGTTTGTGAAGTCACCAAAATATGTTAAATATGGCAGGTACTAAACCTTCAACATGCATGCTGTAATCATAATAACTTAATATTAAATGAAAAAATAAAACCCAGGAACTGACACCCCTGCTTTAAGTTGCAACTATATAATTCTAAAGCAACGCATTCTAATATATTATACTTCACTGATTAAATTTGTATGTTTCAGACAAAATGCAGTAAATCTGTAATCTTGTTTCCACAGGGTTGGAATGATGTAAGTTTCCATGGGTCGAGACAAATTCCAACTCCAAACATTGACACTCTTGCCTACGATGGCATCATCCTGAACAATTACTATGTGCAGCCCATCTGCACCCCAACCAGAGCCGCCCTGTTGACTGGGAGACACCCTATACATACAGGTCAGTACCCTTGGTGACACCCTATACATACAGGTCAGTACCCTTGGTGACACCCTATACATACAGGTCAGTACCCTTGGTGACACCCTATACATACAGGTCAGTACCCTTGGTGACACCCTATACATACAGGTCAGTACCCTTGGTGACACCCTATACATACAGGTCAGTACCCTTGGTGACACCCTATACATACAGGTCAGTACCCTTGGTGACACCCTGTACATACAGGTCAGTACACTTGGTGACACCCTATACATACAGGTCAGTACACTTGGTGACACCCTATACATACAGGTCAGTACCCTTGGTGACACCCTGTACATACAGGTCAGTACACTTGGTGACACCCTATACATACAGGTCAGTACACTTGGTGACACCCTAGATACATACAGGTCAGTGCCATTGGTGTTACCATATATATACAGGTCAGTACCCTTGGTGACACCAAGGTATGGTTTGGGTCAATTACACAGAAGGAAACGCTCAGATTAAACAGAGCTGTGAAAACTGCTTCCCGAATCATTGGCAGAGACCTTCCCAGTCTTGAAATACTGTATCAGCAGCGCCTTTTGGGAAGAGCCACTCTCATCTCACAAGATTCATCCTATCCTGCCCTTGTCTCGCTTAACCGACTGTCGGTCGGCTGCGGAACTATGCCGAGAAGACAGTCTGGTGAGTCTCCCGGGTTTTGAATATTTATCCGCGTGATCTATACAATGCTGCCACCTCACGGACACTGCCATAATTTATATTTTTATAAACAACTGCAAATTTGTATTTCTATTTATTTTGTGTTAATACAAGTGTAATTTTTAATAGTTTTTATTATACAGCATTATTTGATAAAAAGGTATCCTTATTTAATTTGTATGCTATCCGTGTGGGGCTTGACAATGCTGCCACCTCACGGATACTGGTTAATCCTGCCGTAATTCTTATTTTATAAAGAACTGTAAATTTGAATTTTTACCTACTTTTGTGTTAATATAATTAAGTTCAATGTTGAATACTTTTCATATGATATCATTATCTTGTAAAAGGATATTGTTATTGTAATTTTTATTTCATAATTGGCCTGAGAGCCAATCAGCGTCTCTACCCTAATCTGGGGTAAGGGCGGCTCGAAAATGCAGACCCACATTTTCCCCAGGCGGGTGTGAGGGGCTTAAAATTAAGTGCTGCCACCTCGGAGCCTGGGTAACCGAGGCTAATCCTGCCCATGTCCTATTTGAACCTCTTCCATCTAGTCGCCGATGCAGATCCATCAAAACCAGGACCAACCGCTTTAGTACTAGCTTTTTCCCCTTAGCCATTCAAGCCCTGTCAAAACAGAAGTGGTTTTTTCTCACCCGCAACAAACATATTCCACTTTCCGATGAGTTTTTAGTGTGTATATTTTAACATAATTTATTATATATTATTTTAGTTCATATTTTACATTTTAAGCTAATATATTTCTACTAGATCGTATAAATTATTGATCGATGTTATAAAGAATAATTGTTTATTCGGACCTGTTTATGTGATTGTTCTTATTTATTTTATTTAAAGTATGTAGTAGTATATTTTATCATCATCGTTTGGTGCATGTGAATGTATTGTCATGTGAATGTACTAGTACGACGACCAATATCATTACACATTCCAATGTTTGATTGTAACTACAAAGTGAACACATGGCAATACAGCTATCTTATCTTAACAAAATATATATATAAATACAACTTGGCCGAATCAAATACAAATACATTGCTTTACCAGATTTCAATTCAAATACTATTACAAATACAAATTTCCAGTTCAAACACACTGCCATTTTTTATCCAAATACAATTCAATTACATTGCATTTTTGAAATGTTATTCAAATATGATTCAAATATGTGCTTCCATTACAGTCCAATTGTATCATAATGAGTGGAATGTTGTCTTTGGCTTGACTGACTGCTGTAGACTAACTGGCAGGCAGTTTGACTAGACTGTCATTAATTTTACCTGTACTACTGCACTAACTAGTGGGTAGCTCTTTACTGGGTTCCTTTGTATTAGACCAAGATGTTTACACAGGAGGTGACAGTAGTATTCTTTGAAGCACCTTCCCTGTGAATATCTGCCTTTATGGCTATAGATAAGCTTCATTGGCTTGCCATTCATTTATTGGTGCTAATGTTTGACCAGCTTCACTATAGGCCAATTTTCTCAGTGCTGCCTGCCCACTGTTTACTGGTGCTTCCTGTTTACCATGTGTGAAAAACATTGTCTTGACTCCTGAGCCAATTTATGTCAGGCAAAGCTTTAACTTTTGTTGGTAATTTTTATGTGTATTTTATTGTATTTGCAAATACTTTTTCAAATACAGACCGAATATAATACAAATATATCCCCTTTTGTGATTTTCAATTACAAAAACACATGTACACCAAATTTGTGTATTCAAATACAATTACAAATATATATTTCAACCCAACCTTGGGTCACTGACACCCTGTACATAGACATCTGTACCCTTGATTACACCATGTACATAGATGTCGGTACCCTTTTTGACGCCCTATACGTACCAGACATGGGGTCAAATACATTGAAATGTATGCGTAGACCCTCCAAAACAACCCAACCCCTCGTACGCGCAGACCGTCCCAAAACGCCCAGTAAACTCACAGTTCGTGGGCCTTTCGTTTACCGCGATCAGATCCTTCTTTTAAATTAACCAGCCAGCTGAAACTGCTGATCTAAGCTCTATGTAGGTCACGGAACATGTGCCATCGCCATCTTGTGAACAATTATATCTGTGAGTTTATTTGGAAGGATCTTGAGGCGCGTTCGTCTAGTTGACCTCCGACATCGTGCGGCACTTGGCGGATTTTACCGAGATCATTTCTCGACGATTTCGAGTCGGATATCAATGTTTGCAAAGCGAATAATGTCAACAGCGACCACGGAGACCTTATTTAAATTATTATCGGAATATCGTCGATCTACGTTGTTTGTGCGAGTTTTCGTTGTTGAGATACGAAGAAGATACGTTTCGGCGATATGCAGCCGTTTTAGTAATCAGATCACCGTCCGTACCTCGTTTGGTTTATATGTATTTTACGGTATTTTATTAATTATGGACTATGCCTATGGTCTGTGGACGGTCACATTGCTTCTGATAAGGGAGCATCTATTTGTGAAACGAGTGTGCTATCTTTCGATATTCGAGTGTTGATTTTACATAGGAAAAGAACATTCCATTATGATCAGTAAACGGTAGCTATTTTGTAAATCATAGCATGATTTTTTCTTCAGTCACGATGGCGTTGTTTACAAAGTCAAAGCAATTATAATTTGGAAACTAAATGAAAATTGAATAATTTTTTAGGATAAAAATTACATACATGGCTAGTATAGTTTCACAGTATCACTCTGGTGTGTACTGGGATTTTCATAGCAAGATGAAGTTGCTTATTTTATCATAAAATTGTTGAAGTTTGCTCTGAACAAGATCCGAAATGTAATTGATCGCAACACAGACATTTTAATAACACATTTTATTCACACAATCAGTTCATGTTACATGTACGGTGCAATTAATTTCATATATTTTCATGCACGTGACCCAAACAGTGCAGGACGTCAACTGCTGCTGATTGTTTTGCCAGTTATACCAGGTGTAATGACGATTTTATTTGACGGAAAAAAAAAAGCCATGTACGCATATAAAAATTCAACATACTTTCAAATAGTTAATTAAACTATTGACACATTACATATCAGGACATAAAAGAATTGGATTGGCAAACGACTTGATTGAGCAACTTTAAGCCAGGAGATCCATAATAAAATGCCTATTGCCCTTAGAAGAGACACTGCTAATGATGGCTAGGATCTTGTGAGGAAATGTGACAGCTCAACTTCAAAGTCGGCCAGGAAACCAGAATAGCCTAGTGCGAGCTTGGAGCGTGACTAAGGCACAAAAGGGATATTGACCTGGTCACTTCCAGGTGCTAATCCATTCTCTGAGCAAGCAAAAATTGTGGTCACTGGCAGGTCCATTGTAACACCTGCTGTCAAGTGTCTCCATCAGTAATTAGCACTTTTGGGTGAAGTTGCAGTGAAGGTAGTCAGCTTGGCAGGCATTACATGCGATCTTGAAACAGAAATGTTGATACTGACAACGTATTTGAATGTATTTGAAAACATCAAATACTTTAGAAAATATTTAGATACAACTACAAATACTTTTAATTCCTAAACATCAAATACTTTAAAAAAGTGTTTAAATACTTTCAAATACAAATGTATTTGACCCCATATCTGATGCATACAGGTCAGTACCTTTGATGACACCCTATATAGACATGTCAGTACCCTAGATGACACCATAGATACATATAGTAGTATCACATTTATACACAGGTAAATACCCTTGGTGACATACTATACATACAGGTCAGTACCTTGGTGACACCCTGTTTGTTCATAATAGTGATCTGTAGACATCCTGTCAGTGGTTTTAGATAAGAAACACCCTATACATATACATGTCTGCTACCATGGGGACCCCATACTATACACACAAATTGATAACCATGGAGACACCCTATACATATAGGTCTGTAATCACACAGACAGTTTAATATACATAATATTATGGAGATATCCTATACATAATATTACGTATAGATCTGTAATCATGGAGACAACCTAATATTCATACGGAGATACCTTATACATATAGGTCTGTATCCAAGGAGACTGTGTGTTTGTATGTACAGGGCCGCCCAGGTTTAGTATAGAGGGATATGGTATGCTAACAATGGCGAATCTGTACCTGTGCTTCTTAAAAGCAGAGCAGTACTAGATGTATCATTTGTCAATAGAAAACAGGATTTGAGAATTGAGAGTAAAAAACAATTTTTGACCAAAAAATAATTAATTTCATGTCACCAGCTGAGCTGTGATAGGCTTACTTTGGGATTATAGCTAAGTTTTTGTGTTCTGTGCTTGACTATTTCTCAACCTGCTTGTGATCATATCACCTTTAAAACCTCTTCATTGTGTTTGTGTTCAGGTATGCAGCATTATGTCATATCTAACACTCAGCCATACGGACTTGGTCTCAACGAAACAATTCTTCCACAATACTTGAAGAAACTTGGCTACAAAACCCACATAGTGGGCAAGGTATGATCACGTTATTGCAATAATGCAAGTCTACCTGTCTATTTTCTCTGTCTTTGGCCACCATTGGTAATTCTGATTTAGGACTTGACTTCTGTCAATATTAGTTTCAAATTTGGATGAGTAATGCATTTCAGATTTGTGTAGTTTTCATTGTGAATGAACATTTAGTTGGACATCTTGTCCGTTTGAAAATACATTATTGCTATTATTTTTTTAATTGTGAATTGTAAATGTTCTGAGTTTGGACTTAATTTTTACACGAAGGTGAAAAATCATAAATAGAATATACATTGAAAATATCAGTTTTTTAATGTAACATCAGTTATGATGTTTTAACTGGTATTCATAAAACCATAGATTTATAAACTGGCTAAATCAACCAGATGTCAAATTATATGACAGTGCAAGCATTAAGTAAATAATGCAGTATTGCTGTCGATTTTTATATACTTCCTGGTGTTATAGTGAAAATATTGATTAATTATCTATGAACTACCAATATAATCCTAGAACATGTTTTCATCATCATCAATACCTTAATTATATATTTCCAGATATTCTTTCTCTGGTGCAATAAAAATTGATAACAATTTACTGAAATACCTGAATGTTGTCGTGTATTGACCAGGTTCTTGATTATCACAGAAATCAATTCATCTAATACGCCAATATTGCAGTGGCACAGCGGCTACCACTTCAGGCTCTCAAATAAAAGAACCCGTGCGGTTTGAATCCTGTGCTGTCACATTATAATGCCCCAATTTACTCAGCTGAATAAATGAGTATAAAGATTGGTGGATATTGGTATTTAAACCGTCGCGGTACATTAATTGTAGCATGGCTTAATACTTCCCAAATAAATCAAGATGTATTCGATTGAACAGTAAAGTGTAAAGCACTTCGAGCAGTCTTGGGTACTGCATGCACTGTTAGTCGCTATATAAGAACTGACTGTTTTTCTTTATAGTGGCACCTAGGGATGTTTGCGAAGGAGTACACACCTATACATCGGGGATTTGACTCCCACCTTGGCTACTACCAAGGGAAAGGGGATTACTGGGACCACACTGACCTGGGCGCCAGTGGCGATGTAAGTGTGCACTGAACGAGAGGTATGGAACAAACTTAAAGGGATACCCCAGTCAGGGAGAGGTTCACAGCATCTACATACGCATTAGTGCTGGTTCGATACCAGGTTTTGTTCGATACCGATCGATACCTGAATTTTGTTCGATACTCGATACTTACGTTGTAAGTTTAATATTCACATAGAACACAGTTCCCAGTAGAAACAGTATGCAACAGAAATAGTGCTGGTTCGATACCAGAATTCTTCGATACCAATCAATATATTGCTGGTTCGATACCAGAATTCTTCGATATCAATCGATACCAGATTTTTATTCGATACTCAAAATTTACCTTGTAAGTGTAATTCAGTACAGTAGAGATCTCCAAAGAAACACACTATTATCCACTTAGACTAATGCCACAGAAACACACACCATTTTTCACTTACAAGTAGGGAAATATGTGATAATTTTATAGTCATGCAAACAATGATTAAAATGCTATTTTCATTTTATGTAAGTAAACAAACAACAGTTTCAATATAATTTATTACTGTTGTAAAACTAAAAGGTAACTGTAATATAAAATTAAAACAATAAAGACAACTGCAATAAAATACCTAGTGACAAATAAATTCATCAATTGCACTGAATGATTTTAAATTAATAACAGTACTTCACTCCAGCTGTTTGTAAATACACTATAATATAGCAGCTTAATTTCAATTCAATGTGTCACCTAAAGTGACCATCAACAAATACAGCTGAAACATAACATACAAATAATATGTTATTATTATATTAAATATAAATACACCTATCACTTATAATAGTGCCACTGCCAGCACAGCTGCACACTCACTGTTATAATTGTTTTATAATTAATTGTATCGTAAAGATAATTGTGATTTAACATCAAAACTGTATAGACGATTACAATAAAATAACACTAATTAATAATAGAAAAAATATTAATAAAAATTACAATTGCACTTCCCAGTTCACACAAATTATTTTTTATATAAAACTTAAATTACCACGTTATCAAGTACACATAACAAGCCCCATAATGTTTTTGCAACTGTTTTCAAGAACCGGTCAGTTTCTTCTTCTACCTCTGGCTCTGCCAGTGGTGAATCTGTTTGGCCAGTGGCAGTGACTGGCAGTGTCACAGTGAGAGTGACAGTAGATGCAGTAAGCACATCGTCATCGTTAATCAGTCACGTCGTGTATGTCACTTCTTGGCGATGTTTGCCGCAGTTTCTTAGCAGATTCGGCAACAGATGGCGATTCGCTTCGACTGTAACTAGATGTCCATTGCTCGGTCACTGTCGAATATTTCGATAGAATACGTTCTCGAGTCAATGAAAATGGCAAAGCCAAAGGCAAAGCCAATGCGACGTTGTCCACGACCACGACGTCGACGTCGACGACGCCATACGATGAAAGTTGATCATCACGTTTTGATAGCTTCTTGAATGGTGACATGTTTCGTCAAATTCGATGTATTTCCCCCGCTATCTTTGAGACGCCTCTAGCACAGCAGACACTCTTTGTTGGAAAACTGCCAAATTATTAGCGATGAACGTTGCGACTTGTTGTCGTTCACCTTGGTTGTGGGCATCGTGTACGGCAAATGGTGGCGCCACCAAACGGAACCCGGATAAACATAACCTCCGCATCGCGCTCAAATAAATATTTATATTAATAATATTATTATTAAACTAGTTTCATAAATACTAGTGCGTGCAATAAACACTCTATGCAAATACAATAGGATGTGTCTTTTTGTACGCGTAACCGTAAATAAAGTAGGGAGAAAGATGGCATGGTACTGCCACCAAACGAGAGCGTCACGTACGAACCTTGGTTTGGGTAACGAGGCTAAGCGAAGTCTGACCTACGCTAAGATAGCACACAGAAAACAGTTATTATAGAGACTAATTCTACAATAAAGTTTTAGAAAACAATTCACATTTTATGTTATATTATTTTTTAAACAACCACGACTAAGTCAATTTAGGCTGCGAAGCGCTGTAGTGATAGCTCCCGTAAACAACGTCGTCATCAACAACGACGTTGCGCCTTCGCATCGACTTCGTCGAATGGACTCGATGTCAAGTATCGAAGGTATCGAAGGTATCGAAGGTATCGAAGGTATCGAAGGTATCGAAGGTATCGAAGGTATCGAAGGTATCGAAGGTATCGAAGGTATCGAAGGTATCGAAGGTATCGAAGGTATCGAAGGTATCGAAGGTATCGAAGGTATCGTAGGTATCGTAGGTATCGTAGGTATCGAAGGTATTGAATAGTGGGCATTCGATACCAAAAATATCGAAGTATCGCGATACCACTAAATATCGGTATCGAACTTTCGCAAGTATCGCGATACTTCGATATTTTTGGTATCGAACCAGCACTAATACGCATGTATAATATATTGGTTGTGCATAATAATTGTGCACAAAGGTCGTTAATAAACAATTAATTGCAGTATAATTCTACCATAAAATCCTGTTTTGGATTCAGGGCGCTGCCATCTTGAGGCACAGAACGTGCATGCGCCAGTTGATGTAAGCGGTTTACGTCACTGGCGCATGCACGTTCAAACATCCTACGTTTGTCCAATGGTATTTGATGTATCTAACACGTCGCGGTTTGCTTACATCACTATCACAATTAAGCGCGAGATTTCCGCTAAGCTTTGCCTTTTACAACAATGCGCCAGTGACGTAAACGATTGGGGTTACGTCACTGGTTCAGTGCCTCAAGATGGCAGCGCCCTGAATGCAAGATAGCATGATTTGTAGTATAATTATACTATAATTGTTTATTAACGACCTTTGTTCATAATTACTCTGCACAACCAATATGTTATATATATGTGAGTAAATACTGTGAATCTCTCACTGACTGTAGTATCCCTTTAAAGGACAGTGGAAAGAATGAAAATTAATTAAATCATGTATAGATTATTTTGATCCAGAATTTATTTTGATCCATTTATACAAATACATAGTCCATCAAGTAAGCAACTTTACTAATGTGATGTTCACACATTGACATGAAATGACTGTTCCTTGCACATTGTTGTCTGTTGGTAGCTTCGCTCATGGGGCCTTGACTTCCACCGAAATGGCCAGCTTGACAAGACTGCATTTGGGCAATATTCAACCAAAGTGTACACAACAGAAACAGAGAGAATCATCGCAGAACACGACACATCAAAGGTGTGTTGGTATGACAATGTAGACACTGATTTTGACTTGTTTTAACTGAATGGTAGTTATATTATAATAAAACTGCATTATGTATATATACCAGAGTATATAAATATATTTTTATATATATATACACACACACAAACAGTCAGGTGTGATTTATCCATCTTCTGTAATCCGGTTGTTTTGCAATCCACACATTTTATAGGGGTCCTGAACTTGTCGTGATAAGGTGTCTAGCTAATCTGCATGTTTTGTTTATCTGACCAAAACCGTTGGTTTACCAACCTCTCTCTCTCTCTCTATATATATATATTCTAAGTTACCGCAGACAATAGAGTTATATTAAAAAGGTGGTAAAGCAAATGATACACTACCATTATAAAATGGGTAATGTTCATCCTGATAAAATAAATAAATTAGTTGTATGTAGATACTTCAGTGCACTATTTTATATGCTCAGTAATGGTAGTAGAAAATACACTATTTCATTAATAAGGTGTTTGGCAACAACGTGGGGGCGAATCTCCGATAATTAACCAAGAATTTTTTTCATTTTACCTGCATCTGTTTTGAATATAGGACAGTTGTATTCCTCCTGATATTATTGTGAGTGGACGAGTTTTGCATAGTAATTGCAGAATGGCTGAAATCTTCTGCGATGAGTTAACTTATTAATATTTGAATCCTGCCTGATAGTTAGACGTTACCTGTACTGTTGACCGGCCTTTGATTTCCCATCAGCCACTCTTCCTGTATCTACCACACCAAGCCGTTCACAACGCGAACCCGTGGCGCCCCCGTGAGGCACCGTGGGAGTTCATGCAGCGGTTCCGTCACATCAAACACGAAGGCCGACGAACATTTGCTGGTGAATGGGAAATAAAATCTTTGGTAAAACTAAAATAAAATTATAATAATCTGTGTTATAGGTCTGTGTAACTCTACCTCTGTAACACTGACATGAGCTTTCAATTTCCTGAGTTACTCAACCTAATATAATGATCAGAGTCAGTTCTTTCCATGACTTTACCAAAGAGTAAATACAGTGTATAAAATACTTATACCCACTCTTATTGTAGTATAATTTAACTTACTTTTGGAGCCATGAAAAATATATACACTATTATACCGTTTCCCTAACAATATATTCACTATTATACCCTTTCTCCCTAACAATATTATATTCACTATTATACCCTTTCTCCCTAACAATATTATATTCACTATTATACCGTTTCCCTAACAATTACAAGACTTGTCTCTCAGTGATTGAAGATTCAGCGTTAAAACTCCTAAAAAGTTGGATGACTGGATGACCAAACGTTGAGGGATGAATGATGTTGGTTTCAGCCATGACGGCAGTTCTCGATGAATCAATCGGTAATGTCACCAAAGCTCTGGCAGCCCGAGGCATGCTCAACAACTCCATCATCGTCTTCTCAACGGACAATGGAGGCCCAGCCCACGGCTTCAGCAGTAACTTCGCCAACAATTGGCCCCTCAGGTCTGTGACGTACAACTTATGCCTTTAGTACAAATGCTTTGTGTAACTGTAAAATAATTGTGCATTTAAAAAATATATATTAAATTTAAGTTTGATTTGAGTGAAATTGTAATAGTTTCGACTTGTTTGGTCCGACTTAAATTCTTTTTAGTTTTGGACATTAAGTCAACTATTTGTTGGGATGTTTCTAAATAAATAGCAAATCGAAGAAATGTTCAACTACCATTTTTCATTGTTTGATGGATCTTTTGCTTGGCAACTGGTCATGTCAGTTAGTACAGTGCCTGGAAATGTTGTTCCTGTGGAATGGTGTCCAGATGGATGCTCAATAGGATTCCATTCTCACAAGGATTCCAAATGTACTGAAATGACATGCGGATGTAGCAAAATAATGGATGCGGTGTGTTTCTTGGAGATATTAATGATAGCTGCATTAAGTTCACAGGTGAATGTGTTTTCACATGGATGAACAACAAAAAATTGCTCCACACCGCGATCTGAATCATATTTACACTGCACCCAGATAAGAAATTCCCAGAATCGACATCAATATAGATGTAGCCTTCCAATTCCATATGGAGTTTCCGTACATATAGAATCCAAGCTTTAAGATTCGCACAAGGTTACTATGTATAACCAGTATCAATACGATGTGATGTTTTCCTTAGGGGCGTGAAAGAAACCCTATGGGAAGGTGGGGTGCGGGCATCAGGCTTCCTTTGGAGTCCCCTGTTGAAGAAGACAAGTTATGTGTCCCAGCACATGATACAGGTGATCGACTGGCTACCAACACTGCTCAGTGCCGCCGGCTTCGACATGTCGAAGCTGCCAGCCAGCATCGACGGCGTCGACATGTGGACCATGCTCTCGGGCAACAAGGAACCACGTCGCACGGAAATGCTCCACAATATCGACCCTATCCCAGTTGGGAGAGGGAGCTCCGCAATCCGTGTCCGGGACTTGAAGTTAGTCCAAGGATTGGATGAGCCGAAATGGACAGGCTGGTATCCGCCAGAGGGATTTGCTGACAACTCATCAGAGGTGGCACCACTGGAGATGTTCCAATCCGACCTTCGTCCCGTCCTGCGGCGGATTGGTCGGCGAGCTCCGCAGGGGGTCCCCGTAGTGGTCAAGTGTGGCCCGCGGCCGGCCAATGCTAGCACCAACTGCGACCGATATAAGGCTCCATGTCTGTTCAATGTCACAGCCGATCCGTGCGAGTTCAACAACTTGGCCAATCGTTTCCCTGCTTTGGTCACTTCCCTACTTGCCCGATTGGAGGAGTATAATAAGACTGCTGTGCCCACTCGCAATCTCCCGGATGATCCAAAGGGTTTGCCCTACTTTCATGGCGGAGCGTGGGTTCCATGGGTTGAACTTGACGAGACAGAAGTGACCAGCTCACATACGGCCAAACCCAGTCTGGTCGAAGAACCAAAGAACTGAAATACCAGAATGTTTAGTTGTTTTAGAAACCTTGGTATCAGTGGTACGTTAGTGTTGTTTTCGATCACGTACCTTGTAGTATAAAGGTTTATTGGTTCACAAGGTTATTGGTGTGTGTGTTATTGATTTTTCATGGGATGCAATAAAATGGGTTTTGATGGTTACAAAAACATATTTTTGATACTGTTATGTACATACTGAGTAGGTATGGTGACCTAATGTATTGGTTGTTCTGATGGGCACCTTTAAATGTATACATATATATATATATCAATTGTTACCTCACGTTTAATGGATAAGCCAAGAACTATTATTCTATGCAATATTTTTAGATAGGTCAATGAAAAAGAATTGTGTTACATGGATCTGTTTTATTTTAACAATGACTTTTACATTCTTCATTTGAAAGTTTTAACTCTGCACATAACATGCATTCCACTGTTTGTATATGCCATATACTTTTATTTTAATGTTGTAGACAAACATTGTACGTCAATTTACACAGGTCGGGCACAATAAAATATTACAGAAATACAGTGACGTGTTCTGTGTGTCTCCTCTCTGTCGTTATGCTGACGTATGCCAACAGCTGTACGACTACAATATTACAATCAGTACTACAATATTACAATCAGTACTTCAGAACATCTACGTGGTATCTACAACTGTTGGGCAGCTGTACTGTAGATGTTTGTCAGAGAGATTTGTGCGACAGTTCAGACAACTGTTCTCCTCAGAAGTCTGCCAATGATTTCGGCTCTTCGATTAGTTGGTCCGTTTTCGTTTGTCTGCAAAAGGAAGACAGACCAACTGTGAGGTAAATGTTCATACAGAGAGGCATATGAACAACTGGTATGTGTACTGTATTATGTACACACACACCACACCACCACACACACGTATACAGGGCTTGGAATTCAAATTGTTTTACACGTCTGTAAAATTCAGTCACAAACAACTAAATTTCAAAACCCACTTCTCCACAAGCAATTTTGTAATATTGTATTTTGAGGATACATTGGCATTATTTTGGCATGGAATGACAGTAGCTCATAATGGCAATTATGAAAATAACGATATCACGTTGCAAAATGCATGTACTTTATAATGTTATTGTAGCCTACCAGGAATGACTAAAACAAATACAGTACTCGTTTATTAAAACAAGATCACTTGGAAATAAAATTAAAATTTAATCGTTTGTAAATCTACACAACACAGTCATGCGAACACAGGCAGATACATGTCCCGCCTTTCAAGAACTTGCCAAAAATAATCAGTTCAGTTGCAAATGGTGGTGCCTCATCACAGGGACTATGACTCAGCCCTCTTCATTTATTGTTATAATTAGTCTAGGTGCCAACTATATTTTAGGAGCCATACAATTGAAGTTACAGGTAATAGTGTATGGACAGTGGTAGTACCTTTAATATCAAAATAGTCTAGTTTGTTAAATAAAGAGAATTTGGTGATCCAATGTATCAAAACATTTTAATAGATCAAGGTAAATATTGAAAGGGATTCATCAATTTGCTAGATTATTTTGTCAGTCAATTCAATGGCAGCTATTTCCACAGAATGATTTAACTAAATCCGTGCTAATAGCAGCTATAGGTCTTGGTCACGAACTGACGAAGACCTACAGCTAATAATAAGCCTGTATATTAATAACTTGATACAGATGTAAACTACAGTATCTGGAGTGAATTGCTGTGCCACATTGTTATTATAAGTGTGATTCAGATGCTTTTGATTTCCCTAAATGGTCCATCATATCTTTACCCAAATGTGGGAGTAACTGTGGCACTTACTGTTTCCCTTCCATCTATTGCCCTTCCTCTTCCAACCCCCCTGGTTGCCGAGGTCGTCGTCCATGCCCAGGTCGTCATGGAAACTGTTTCCAAGGAGACCAGCATTGGCAGCTGGATTGTAGCCGGTGCCAATATTGTAGCTACTTTCTTGTGAAATGCTGTTGCCATAGTTACCAGGGCTGACAGTGCCACCGCTGACAAAGCTACTGTAGCCCCCCATGAGGCTACCCCCTTGCTGCCACTGTGTGTTGCTATGGAAACCACTGGTTCCTGTGTTGTCATCGTCCAGGAAGCTGCTGCTGTTGTTGGCCTGGAAACCGAGGTCACTTGGTTTGCTGTCATAGTAGCCACTGGTGCCGTACAGGTTCATGTTGTTCTGGGTGCCACCATTGTTGCAGTCGGCACCACCTTGACCGGGATTGACACCGCCGGTGCAGGTGGCCGGAGTCGCACTGTCTGCACCGCCGGCGCCGCCGGCACCGCCGGCACCCTGCTGCTGCAGTTTCTTCTCGCGCCGTTTAAGTTTCTGCGCCAGACGTCGCTTCTGCAATTTCACCCGATTTCGTTCCTGTTTCTTCAGATCCTGCGCCGTCATTGGCTGCTGCTGTTGTGGCTGCTGCTGTTTTTGCTGTTGAAACTGCTGCTGTTGTTGTTTTTGTTGAAACTGCTGTGGCTGCTGCTGCTGTTGTTGTTGAAATTGCTGTGGATGAAACTGCTGTTGCTGCAGCTGCTGTGGCAGCTGCTGTTGACCCTGTGTCATCTGTTGACCCATCTGACTGCTGCCAAGATCAAACCAACACCACGTGATCACACACATTGCAACTTATTTGACGTACAAAGCTTACACATCTATGTGACAATAACACAGTAAATCACAAACGTGTAAACACATTGGAATAAAGTGTTATTTTTATGGACAACCAACACACTATTCATCATTAGGTGTTCATAAAATCTCAAATGTGCATTACTTTAAAATCATAATGTAAATATAAAATTAAAAAAAATATATATAATAAAATATGTTCAAAACTTTCAATAAATAATTTGTATGGACATTATTATAATTATTAACTTGTGTCCAGGCTCTCATAAAAATACAAACTGTATTGATATATTCTGAATAAAAAAAATGGGCCAAGATGCCCTGCAGTCCATTGTACTATATTATGATGATGGTGAATCATAGTGGCATTACAACATGGAGTGTCACTACAATGAGAGAATGGCCTCAGAAGGATTCGATCAAATACAAATTTGTGGGCAAAACAGATACTGGAGTTAACAGGAGACAAAGCATAACAGACGCAGGGTGATATCAGTAGTTCACCGGACTTTTGGCCCAGACAACTACAAATTGTGTTCTTTTAATACTTTTATTTTATATTATACGTAATCAGTTATAAAGCAAGCATAAATAAATGCAGTAATCAGTTCTTGACTCTTGTTTATAGCTGTTGAAGAAATAAACTTCATTCGTTTAAATTTCATTCCTTTAAACATCATTTATGACTAAAAACAGATTGGCTGTGCATGTCGACACTGAACCGACTTGAGGCTATTTCTACACGTACCTGAGGAAGCCAACAAGCATGTTCACGGCAGTCGCTGTCATGGTGGGCAGGAAGTTTGTCATGGCCATATCAGTCATTCCATCAGCACCAGCACCCACCTCTCCCAGCTGCTGACTCTGCCCCCTACAACAACAACAATAAAGGGACTCAGACCACCTAGAACAACAATAAACAGTACTTCTTCCACCATCAACTGCAATAAATGGTACTTGGTTCACCTAGAACAACAATAAACAGTACTTCAGCCACCATCAACTGCAATAAATGGTACTTGGTTCAGCTAGAACAACAATAAACAGTACTTCTTCCACCATCAACTGCAATAAATGGTACTTGGTTCAGCTAGAACAACAATAAACAGTACTTCAGCCACCATCAACTGCAATAAATGGTACTTGGTTCAGCTAGAACAACAATAAACAGTACTTCAGCCACCATCAACTGCAATAAATGGTACTTGGTTCACCTAGAACAACAATAAACAGTACTTCTGCCATCATCAACTGCAATAAATGGTACTTGGTTCACCTAGAACAACAATAAACAGTACTTCTTCCACCATCAACTGCAATAAATGGTACTTGGTTCACCTAGAACAACAATAAACAGTACTTCAGCCACCATCAACTGCAATAAAAGGTACTTGGTTCAGCTAGAACAACAATAAACAGTACTTCAGCCACCACCAACAGCAATAAAAGGTACTTGGTTCACCTAGAACAACAATAAACAGTACTTCTGCCACCACCAACAGCAATAAAAGGTACTTGGTTCACCTAGAACAACAATAAACAGTACTTCTGCCATCATCAACTGCAATAAATGGTACTTGGTTCACCTAGAACAACAATAAACAGTACTTCAGCCACCATCAACTGCAATAAAAGGTACTTGGTTCAGCTAGAACAACAATAAACAGTACTTCAGCCACCACCAACAGCAATAAAAGGTACTTGGTTCACCTAGAACAACAATAAACAGTACTTCTGCCACCACCAACAGCAATAAAAGGTACTTGGTTCACCTAGAACAACAATAAACAGTACTTCTGCCATCATCAACTGCAATAAATGGTACTTGGTTCACCTAGAACAACAATAAACAGTACTTCTGTCATCATCAACTGCAATAAATAGTTCTTGGTTCACCTAGAACAACAATAAACAGTACTTCTGTCATCATCAACTGCAATAAATAGTTCTTGGTTCACCTAGAACAACAATAAACCGTACTTCTGCCACCATCAACAGCAATAAAAGGTACTTGGTTCACTTAGAACAACAATAACCAGTACTTCTTCCACCATCAACTGCAATAAATGGTACTTGGTTCACCTAGAACAACAATAAACAGTACTTCAGCCACCATCAACTGCAATAAAAGGTACTTGGTTCAGCTAGAACAACAATAAACAGTACTTCAGCCACCATCAACTGCAATAAAAGGTACTTGGTTCAGCTAGAACAACAATAAACAGTACTTCTGCCACCATCAACAGCAATAAAAGGTACTTGGTTCACCTAGAACAACAATAAACAGTACTTCTGCCATCATCAACTGCAATAAATGGTACTTGGTTCACCTAGAACAACAATAAACAGTACTTCTGTCATCATCAACTGCAATAAATAGTTCTTGGTTCACCTAGAACAACAATAAACAGTACTTCTGTCATCATCAACTGCAATAAATAGTTCTTGGTTCACCTAGAACAACAATAAACCGTACTTCTGCCACCATCAACAGCAATAAAAGGTACTTGGTTCACTTAGAACAACAATAACCAGTACTCTTGCCATCATCAACTGCAATAAATGGTACTTGGTTCACCTAGAACAACAATAACCAGTACTCTTGCCATCATCAACTGCAATAAATGGTACTTGGTTCACCTAGAACAACAATAAACAGTACTTCTGCCATCATCAACTGCAATAAATGGTACCTGGTTCACCTAGAACAACAATAAACAGTACTTCTGCCGTCATCAACTGCAATAAATGGTACTTGGTTCACCTAGAACAACAATAACCAGTACTCTTGCCATCATCAACTGCAATAAATGGTACTTGGTTCACCTAGAACAACAATAAACAGTACTTCTGCCATCATCAACTGCAATAAATGGTACTTGGTTCACCTAGAACAACAATAAACAGTACTCTTGCCACCATCAACTGCAATAAAAGGTACTTGGTTCACCTAGAACAACATTACCTACACTTATCATAATCATGCCTCACTCTTCACAGCATTACAAATACTACAATGCGCATTAGGTATACAAGACATCCTTCTACCAATGATTACAGGGGAGTGGTGGTCGCGCGGTAGAGCCCCTGTCAATCGATGGGAAGATTGTTCAATCCCACCTACTGCCGTTTTGAAACTTAGGCAGTTTCGTTCACCCCACATTTGCCTGCGTCTTTCGGAAGAGACACAAAAAGCCGGTGGTGCCTTCTATCTGTTGTTTATGGCAGGGGAAGTAAAGATCCTACACAGGGGGTAAATGTGTAACCTGTAGTGGACTTACTAATTCTAGAGAAGAACAACCCCTGCGTTAGCCAATGTTTGGGCTGTTTGGAGGTAACCAACCACCTGAGACCTGAAACTGACTCATTGGCTTATCGGTAAGATAATTGCATGTTATATGTTATGGCATAGCTAAACTGGCCCTATATAAATAATGCCACTCAAGACGTCCTGACAGATTTCTGGAGGTTACATTGATGTGAATATGGTTACTGTTCACTGAATAAATAGTTGCAGGAGCGTTATTTGTTTAGTTAATCAAACAGAATATCTGTTTCCAAAAAACAAAATCTTATTGTTGAGGCATAAACTTATGACGTGCTTTCTGGCTAAAACAGTGTGAAGGTCCCTTACCTCTGCCCCTGCACGGTGGCCATTTCTGCCTTTTTCCGTTTATTCTGCCTGTGCTGTTGTCTTTTTGTCATAGGCTGTGCGTCTGCTGTACCGTTGTCTTTATTTTCGCCAGCACTGCTGTCCTGGTTGTCACCTGTGTGGTTGCTTTTGCACTGGTTGTTGCCCTGGCGTTGGTTGTTGCCTTGGTTGTTGCCACTGTTATCTCCTGCATTGTCAGGTGGCTCTCCGTTCAGGCCAGGTATGTTCTCTATGTCTAGTATCGACTTGTTTTCTTTCACGCGCAGCCTTGTGTCCTTCTTGATGCGGACACGCAGCATGTCCAGTCGCTGTAGGGATTAGACCATCACACCGATACAATGCCAACCAAACAAACAGCATTTGTACTCTATATATTGCTTTAAAAATATGATTGTTGTTGGAAGTTGTTACTTTTTATTAACTCTATTAGGCCCATAAGCGTTGAATTTTGTTTCCCTTTAAGTCTCCGGCCAATGGAAATGGAAGGAAGCAACAAAGGCAAGATTTTGAAACAGTAGTAAACAACTATTTTTATACAGTGGACATCAGATGCAGATTGATGCCTGACTGTTGGACCTTCGGCGTAAACAACTAAAAACTAGTGAAAAAATTGCTTAGTGTTATCATCAAGTGGACATATGTCTATAGGTCTAAGCAATCATGTTGGAGTGACACCCCCAGAATCCTCGTCACCTGTTGTGTGGGTGTGAATTTACCTCTGGTCTATGCACGTGGCATATCAATCTCACTTATGCCTACAAATATTTTCCTGATTACATGCTTTATTATCAACCAAATATTGCACAGGTTTGTCTTAAACACTCCGCTACGAGGTCTACTGCACCGAATCACACCCCAACAGTCTGACATTGGCTACATATTGCATACGTACATTTTTCAAGTGTTTCTTCTCATTCTTGGTCACGTTTGGTAATGAACACTTCTCGTCGAAGGTAGTCTTCATGTCTTGGTACTGTTGCAGCAACTCAACCCGCTTGTCGTCCGGTAGTGCCTCGGTAATCATCTCCGCTGCACCGACAGATTTATTTTAATTATGTCATATTTTTATTAATGTTCTTGCATGTGTTGTAATTACTAACGTAATTATGTAATTACGTAATATACAATTGAACTTTTTAATTTTATTCTAATGTCATATTTACAAGGAATATAATTAAACTTTTTATTCTATGCTAATGTCATATTGACAAGGAATATAATTAAACTTTTTTATTATGTGCTAAGTTAATTTTACAAGGAATATAATTAACGTTTTTATTTTATGCTAATGTCATATTTACAAGGATACGTGTGCCCTGTGAATGGGTTGGTCATGAACACATGGCACTGCAGACATCTTACTAACCTCCTGTCACCGAGATTACATACTTAGCAATACTTACACCCACCAATAATCATATTCCTCAAGTTCAATTAAAGGGGCACTGTATGGGATTGAACCTTCCACGTAAAACGGCAAAATTTGGCCGACCCGCGAGAGGCAGCACTGTCAGTACCTAAAAATATCTTGTTGACGTTGACGATGTTACGCAGCCGAGCGGTGGACAAAACTGCGACAACTAACAAGACAAGCGTGCCGCGTGATAACTGTTGTTGCTATTTTTTAACTCATGGCTTTTAAAAGTGATCCTGGACAGTGCAGTTGTGGAAACATCTGTAATAGATTGGAAAAGAGTGGCGCGTGTCCGTGTTTGATTCAAATTCAACAAGATATTTTAGGTACTGACAGTGCTGCCTCCTCGCGGGTCGGCCAAATTTTGCTGTTTCGCGTGGAAGGTTCAATCCCATACAGTGCCTATTTAAAACACAACAGTGTTTGTCTTAATATTAATTTATTTTGCAGTTATGCTAATATTTTGTCAGTGGTCCCAGCTGTAAGTACCACACAGTTGCACATTTAATTCTACCAACACACACGTTTCAAATAGATGTACATTAGAAATGTAAAAATCAAGGTTGCAATATGACATCAACTTAAACTCGTGTTAATTTCTAGTTAATAAAAACATACACTGAAACATAATAGCGAAAATGTGACGTTATATCATGTTTTCTAAATATTAAATTAAAATCTTAATTTTATGGTTTATGCATTACTGCATATTACTACCCGGCAATGGCAAGATAATGATCTCACAACCTGCGTAAGACTTGTTGAAACTGATCAGAACACTGGTGCTCACCTCTCACTGGCAGTTCGACGTAGCTCCCATAATGCACCACGAGCAGCTTCTTGCCTGCCATCTCGACATCCTTGTGCTTTTCGGCTGCTTCCATTGCTTGTTCCGGGCTCTTGTATGTCAGATACCCATAACTGTGAAACGCCGCAAATTTAAAGATTGCAATGATACCAGATTCCAACCTATTCGTATTTACCTTAAAATACCAAATCAACATTCAAGCAATATTTATGACTACACAACTCGTAAATTTTATGCACATCAATGTTTCCGCCACCATTGGCGGCCTTCATCAGGACCACCTGATGAAGGCCGCCAATGGTGGCGGAAACATTGATGTGAGTAAAGTTTACGAGTTATGTAATCAGATATATTGCTTGAAAAATATACTTCCAACTTGATGAACATTTTCAAGAATACCAAGTCTGACAAAAAGTTACAAAACAATAAGTAATCCAGCAAAAAAAGTTTGGTATAGAGAAAGCGGTATGTAAATGATCACACCCTGATCAGATTAATGTCAACATAATCCAACAACAGCTGCCAAGTCTGTGTTAACACATGTTTAGGTTTTTTAAACCTACTTTCACTCATGTTTTACCAGGATGGGATGATAAACAAATGGAAACTACAGTTGTAATTATTTATAATCTATCATTCAAAGAACTTGCCTACTGCTACAGAAGCAGTGATTCAGCATCGGTAGCAGCCGCACAATTATAAATACTGTGCAAATTCAACTGACAGATTTAACTACTTGTGATAAGGATCAAAATAAGGAAGAGTTAGACAGAAATCTTAAATACTTGTGATGAGGATCAAACTAAGGAAGAGTTAGACAGAAATCTTAAATATTTGTGATGAGGATCAAAATAAGGAAGAGTTAGACAGAAATCTTACTTTAACAACATTTTTAAACACTTGTGACGAGGATCAAAATAAGGAAGAGTTAGACAGAAATCTTACTTTGACAACATTTTTAAACACTTGTGATGAAGATCAAAATAAGGAAGAGTTAGACAGAAATCTTACTTTGACAACATTTTTAAACACTTGTGATGAAGATCAAAATAAGGAAGAGTTAGACAGAAATCTTACTTTGACATTTTAAAACATTTGTGACTAGGATCAAACAAAGGAAGAGTTAGACAGAAATCTTACTCTCTGTATTCGCCCTTGAAGTTGGTTGCAATGTCGACTGATATACTGCCGGGGATGAGCTCATCCAGAGCTTCTTCTGTGACAGTCTCTGGCAGGAACCTCACAAACACCATGTACTGGGTCTCCCCTGGCAGACACAAGTACAACGTCAGCATAACACGACAAGGTTCATGTAGCAGTAGGTCATGCAAATCTCATCTGCTGTCATGTTATTTCTATGCTATTGCTGCGTTATTATGCTATGATCTGGTCCCCAGCAACTTGGATAAACTATGTATTTTTTGTCACAAACGGGCATAACTGCCACAGCAGAAACCTCTTGTAAGCTTTACAAGTTAAATTATTAGGTTTCCACCCAACAAAATCTCATCTAGAATGTTAGAACTGTCATGCAGATTAGTTATTTTCAAACTGTTTGCGTAATGCAGTAATTTTGACTTTGATTATAGGATAGGATTATAAGATAGGACTAAATGACATCACATAACATTAGTGAAGGAACCGTGTCGATTATATATCAGAAATATTCTTTTTTCATTGAAGGACAAGAAATGATTCAAACAGATTACCAACTGTATGTGTGAGTTCTAGCAGTGTAAACATACAGTATCTAAAAACAAAGTCAACATACGTTGCAAAAAGGGTGGGACATGCATAAATTAAAAAGGTTGGATTCTTGATAAGCCAAAGGCTTCCCTGTTCACTTGCCGTCTAGAGTTATTACACAGAGTTATATCTGGTTAAGTCTAATAAAATTTAACAAAGACACCCCAAGTTCTATACACGCCAGTTTAACCCTGCAAGTGAGTGCCTTGCCTTACCTGTTGGGTCCATTCCTCTGATTTCACCCAAAGCCCTATCTGAAAAAGGAAACAGTTTCACTTAAGCCTAACAGAAAACTGCACATGGAGTTGGGGCACAAAGCCACACATTCAATGGACAGCAAAATTCAACACGGCACTGGCAGAATAACAGGATATCATGGCAACATGTTCTGTCAAGTCCATCAAATTCTGTATGCAAACTATTCCCTTTTTGTAAGAATCACATTCACATCACTGGTTATGAATAATCGGTACAATTCTGGTTTGAACTGGTACTGTAAGTGGTTTCTAATCTCACACAGAGAGACCTGACCCATTGACACAATCAAGGGTCTGCTGTAGAACTAGACCCATGCCAGGGTCTGCCTTAGCCAGTTGCATAAAATATATCACGACACTCATCAATCAGATCAATTTAATTTCTGACCTATCCGAGCACACAGCAGGTCGAGGCACTCACAGAAATTAAACCAAGTTATCTCTTTGAGTCTGTGCTATACCTTGGTGATAAAATATATTATTGGTCGTGCATGATGGGAGACCGGACTAAGGACAGAGACTTACTAGCACAGTCATGAGAGAGCTTGGTCTTTATGACGATACTGTCTCTCCAATTCTTTAGACTCTGCCCTGCCTTGTCTGCCTCCGCAATGGTCCGGTACCTCAGACTCAGAAACCTGAAACATATGGCTTCATTACCTAAAGACGCTTCATTGGATGGATGGTATACCTACCCGCAAATACATAGTGTGTACATGCATGTGCGGGTGTGTTCGAAGAATCCAGGTCTGTTATTCTGTTCTTGAAATATTCACACAAAGTGAAATTGCTGGTATTAATTACCCGCACCTGAAGTCCTGAACAGGAAAAAGAAGACCGCTTACAAAACTCTTTCGCCTACAATATGTCTGAACTTAACTTTACTGCAAAGCACACCATCACAAAAACATATTTTGGTACCTACCTAAAAGGCGTAGGCATCAATCCAAACATCCACCTAACAATATTAATTTACAGGCAAGTCGTTTCGATTATCTGTTGGAAACGTGCTTCTATTCATCAAATAGATCTATGTCGCTCACAAACCCTTTAGTGTTGTGTTCCGTCAGCCGATCAGTGAAGATCATTTTAAACTGTTGACTTTCTTCCAGGTGCTTCATCAGCTCTGGGTCTTGGAAGTCAGCCAGCATTATTGGGTAGGCCAGTACCGACTTCCTGTTGTTGCTGTGGCTGATATCTGTAAACAAATTACTGACAGTAAACTAAAGATAATTTTTACATGGGCTTGGCACAGTATCCATCCAGTCCTTGTGTGTGCTCAAAGAATTTTTTTGGCGCCAATATCCTCAGAATACGAGCTCAATTGCATTTTCACTGCCGCAAACAACTCATTGTATACTCCAATACTATGAAGGTCTTATATATATCCAAGAATTGTTTTAAATCACGACTTTCATCATGGTCTAACAAACATTCGGGATGTGAGAAAGGTAGCAATTTTGTGGACGTTTTTGCCACGGCAGGAATAAACACTACTTTACTTGTCGCAGTCATAACTAGGGGAAACACTGAGATTGATGCACAAATGACACTTACCTTGACGCATCAGTTTCATAGGTATCACATGTTGCTTTATAAACGACTCTGAATGGGATGTGGCAATGTTTGTGTCTCCATTTCCTGCTAAAAACAATTCAGAAATCCAAATTATGCGATGGTCAACAATTATTCAGTCATCAGCATATATTTTGGTAATGATGTTAAAGAGCTACATTTCAGTGTCACAATCATGCCAGTGTCGCAAAAATCATTGTCATCCATTTAAGACTTATAAGTCAATATGTTATAGATGGCTGGTTTAGCCAAACATGATGAATTCACGTGAAAGAGAAAAATGGGCTAAGTGGTCCTGAAGTCCTTTGGACTGTATTATGGTGAGTTGGTAATTATGAATGAAATGTGTCTTGGTGAATCATAGTCACTGCCTATTCTCTTCACTGTAATCACCTAATTGACATTTTCTCTGGTTATTCATATGTGATGACTAGAAGCACAGCCATAATGCGTGAATTCAGCAGACAATAAGTGTACGAACTTGCACATTAATGTTGTCACGAATGCCCGAATATTTATTTTCTAACTTTGTCAAATACAGGTGACAATATATCTTTAACCAGTAGACACCCAAGTCACACCATTAAAAAAATTATTAAACAAACATGAAAATAAACACAACTTCCATACAAAATCGGTAGTTTAAATGAAGCTATAGCATAAAACATGCAAGCAGTAACTGTCCAGTTTAACAGGGATCTACTGGGTTATTGACACACTGACACAGCCCCTACCACTGTACTGGAGAGCCCTTAGACACAGTTAGGCTGGACAATAGAAGGCCAGGAGGGTACAGCTAGGCTGGCACTGTGGGGTGGCTCGTTATAGTTTCCTGAAAACACAATCACCATGGGAGTTCATGACACGAGATCTGCTACAAGCCCATGCAGAAATAGGCAAAATGTTTACATTTTGCTTTTTAGGGAGGCTCCAATATGCCCTTACAAAAGACTAGTGAACGACAAATGTGTTGTGTACAATGATGATATCCTCATAATTATTATGTCTATTGAAAACTAGAGGAAAAGCTTCAGAAAAGTTTCTGAATAAAATAAGAAAACTTAAAAACATACCTGTTTTTAGCCCGCCCCCCAAAGGACCATAGGAGGCTTTAAAATGTGTCAATTAAATTAAATTGATTGTGCAAAGTAACAGTACCCTAAGAAATGTGTATGCAAAATTTGAAAGAAAACAGATCTTCAACGGTTCCCAAGAACTATGAGGTAACGGCGCATGGCAGACACAATGTGGTGCCGTAAGTCCACTGGTAGCTGGACCTTTGGCACAAAGGACTAAAAAGGGGTTTAAAACTGTCCATTAATCTAACTTGGCAATGATTTTTTAGGCAACAAAATTATTTTTAAAATACTGTTTTTGAGTACCGATAATCATACAGACAGGTTACTCTATTACATAAGAAATGACCAAGGTTTGTGTAACTATTTTAAGCAGAATAAATTATATTATTTGGTAGCAAGATGGGCTGATCTGTGATTGGGCACATCCGCCTTGTACTAAATACTAACTAAGAAGGAGCCCAACTGTAGAAGCCCACATACACATGCTAACGTCTCACCATCATCAACAAACTTCTGCTCGTCTGTGATTTCAATGACAGGGTCATCTCCAATAATTATTGTTTTTTCAGTCTCAGCAGTAGCCATGTTCAAAGATACACACACCAATTTGTGTTCATATGCGAGATGACATCTGAAAAATACACACAACCATTTTGTAGTTTGGGTCTAGGTACGTTTTTGTTTCTGAACAATTTTCCTGCATTTGATGGGTGAGCTTTTTGGGCAATGTGTCGGAAATGTTTCTCATCTACCCACCTTGTAACCTGAGCCAGATAAGAAGTGAGAGGAATGGTGGTTTCTTCATTCTTACTCCACTGAGGGTGGATAGTTGTATTCCAGTGATAGCTTACTTTAATATATGTACACCATCTACACACAAAACAGTCATTACTTTAAAGTAGTATATTATCATCAAACACTCTTTAATTAACACTGTCTCCCATCTTTCTCACTCTGTTTCCATGTACACTGTAGAGTAATTTGTCAGTGATCGATTTTCTCTTCCAGGTCAGCAGGTGTACAGTTTATTGCTTCTTGCATCTTTCTGCAGTTGCTTCACTTGCTTGTCCTCCAAAATGCTATAATTCTTCACAGTAAAAGGATATAGGATGGGAAGGAAGGATGTAGGACCCACAGCTCAATCAGGAATGTGACCAGCCTGGAATATGGCCATCAATTTGGCCACGGTGTCCTTGTCCTCCCACTTGTTGTCTGAGTCCACCAAGAGTGTTGTTCACTGTGGTGCATTTGTCATACAGGTCATTGGACCGTCATCCTTATTGATGTTCAACTTGTGGAGCAGGTTAAGCTTTGCAATTTAATTCACAGTAGCTTTCTGAGGTCATTAAATGTGATGTGGCCAGTTTGTAGACTCAATAACCAGGCCTATGGCTATGTAACTATTTATTTAACTTTTCAGTAGCCGTAGTTGCTTGGGGGTGCACATCTCAAGGGATCCATCTCAAGAGAAACAATGCTTGTATGATTATCCCCCATACAATCTGTGAGTAACAAACCACACCCTATTACCTGCCACTGCCAGAACTGACGAAGCAGGCTGAAAGTGGCCTGAGGGGTTGTGCAAGGTTTTTTGGATGGGAACTCTTTTGGATTTGTAACTGCAAATTAAACTACATGTCACATGATAATATTGAATCGTCTATAATGATAACACATCCTGCAAAATTAATACTTCAATGCAACACATTCAAATAACACAAAGAACTGTAGGCACTAGACCGATATAATCACCAGTACACAAAAATAACGGTGGCCGAATTCACAATGATGGGATCCCGAACTAATACCCATATTATCGCCCATGACGTTTGACATGTTTACTTTCAAGCATGAAATGGCGACATTGATAAACATACTATATAATTATACTGCAGAAAATTATATTAATGAAGCACTGCTTGTATAATATATAAGCATTTAATTAAATTGCGGCAAACGATTAAATCATTCCAAACTAGTGCATTTCCAGAGTTTTCGTTCGGTTATTAGTCTTATTTCATTCAGACTTTCTCAATGAAGCTCCCATTCTTGTTAGACAAGTACGCCGCGAAGCGTGACATCGCACCAGTATCATCAAAAAACTGTAGTCTGTTATAGCATTAATATTGCATGAACACAAGAAACCAACCAGCGTGTTATATAGACTGCATTAATGTATGTTTAGCTAATAGCTAACGATTCCGGTACCTCTACAAAATCTCTAGATGACGCCGTTAGAGTAGCCTCCGTAACGCTGGCCAGACCCTTTAATCTGTTGCTAGCCTCTGTTATTCGGCAGTCATTGTGTGCCGCATACAGTCGCAGGGAGCAGACTGCATACATTGGACACAGTGCTGCCATGTGTTGAACTATAGGTTACTAAGCAGTAACCGCCTATGCAAACACCGAACTTTAGATTATTATATCTAACTATAATATAAGCACAATATTAATAATTATTTTTAAGGACATGCACACATGTAAAGCGCCCTGAATAGTTTTTTTTAGCTAGATTTGGTGCTATATAAGTTTATTTATTTATTTAATAAATGGTTTTCTGCTGATGACTTCTAAAAGATTCTAGTTCTAGCTATCGGGCCACGCCGTCTATCAGCGTGTATCTTCAAGTGTATTGGCTAAAAGTGACAATTCAGTATCCTATACAGTGGCGTATATATAGCCATGACTTTGCATGGAAGGGGGCCATCCGCCATCCGGCATCCAGGCAAACTATATATATATATATATATATATATATATATATATATATATATATATATATATATATATATATATATATATATATATATATATATATTCAGTATCCTATACAGTACGTGGCGTAGCCATGATTTTGCATGGAAGGGGGTCATCCGGCATCCAGGCAAACTATATATACCTTACCGTACCTTAGGATACCTTAGGACGGTTCTGATTGCAGGATTCTGTGTTCCTCTATGATCAGCTCTTCGTTTTCAATATCTATTAGTATTAAATCGCGTGTTCCGGTTCTATTGTTAGTAATTCTTAACGGTGCTTCGAAGTCATATAAAATATCCTGGTTATACCAAAATTTGTCTAGTCGTGTTTTAAATGAATTTAGAGATTTTGCTGTTACCACTGTGTCAGGAAGACTATTCCATATGGTTCGGTAATTCGAATTGGAAATACATTTTTTCTTAAGTTTAGTTTGGCTCTTTGTGTGAATAGTTTTAGAGAATGTCCTCTGTTTCCTGTTCTTTGTGATATCTCATTGTTTTTCAACAGATGTGGTACAGATTCGTGGTCATAAATGTTGTGTATTATTTTATAGACTTCTATCATGTCTCCTCTTAATCTTCGATATGCTAATGTAGTGTAGTGTAATGTATGCTTCGATATGTGAGTTCTGACCTGATTAGTGAAGAAGAATTTGAACTAGAGACAGACTGTGAAATTATTTGGATAAAGATCTGCTTAGCTGGTTGTAAACTGCTTCATATATGTGCCTACTATAGACCTAATGTAAATGACGAAAACAGCTTAGAACAGTTCGAAATATCATTAAACAGAGTAAAACAAAACCAACACATATTCATTGGAGGAGATTTCAACTTCCCAGGATGGGATTGGCATAACGAACTGTTAAAATCAAACTGCCAAAATGTATCGCTACATGAAAAATTCCGAAACATTCTTGATGACTTTGGCCTTATACAAATTATACATAAACCAACAAGAGGAGATAACACCCTGGACCTAATGATAACAAACAATCCTACTAACATAAACCGAACAGAAGTACTACCAGGAATGTCAGACCATGACTGTTGCTACACAGAACTAGACATAAACCCAATGAAACAGAAACAGAAACCGAGAAAGATTCCCCTTTTCAATAAGGCGGACTGGGAAAATTTCAGACAACAAATGAGAGAAGTAAACAAAACTCTTCAAAATTGCTATGAACAAAACAGTGCAAATACATTATGGTGTACATTTCGGGATACCATTGTCAAAGGAGCTGAAATGTACATACCATCCAGAATGACTAAACGTAGGGATGGATACCCTTGGATAACACAAACATTAAAGAAACTTATGAGGAAAAGGGACAGAATGTATAAAAATCACAAGCACACTCCAAAATACAAAGACCTAAAACGAACTATACAGCAACAACTAAGATCTGCCTACTGGAACTATGTAAATGAGATTGTCACCTCTACTGATGATGGTACTCAAAAACCAAGTTATGCTAAGAAATTTTGGACGTACATGAAACACTGCCGTACAGACCACACAGGGGTATCACCACTCAGACAAAATGGAATCCTACATTCAAACCCCACAGCCAAAGCAGAGATACTAAATCAACAGTTCCAGTCAGTCTTTACAGATGACCAATCTCCTCAAGAAACCAATCTATACAATTCAACTCTACCAGAAATGCCAGACATAGAAATTACAGAAACTGGTGTACTAAAACTCCTGCAAAATCTTAAACCCTATAAAGCCCAAGGACCAGACAACATCCACCCAAGAATTCTAAAAGAGTTAGCTGTTGAAATTACCCCATCACTTACCTTAATCTTTCGGAAATCATATGAAACAGAAGAAGTCCCCAAAGACTGGTTAAAAGCAAATGTCTCACCTATCTTCAAACATGGCCAAAAATACCTTGCTTCCAATTACAGACCCATCTCCTTGACATGTATAGCATCTAAATTAATGGAACATATCTTAGTTAGTAATATAATGAAACATGCACAGTCACACAACATCCTTTACGACCTTCAACATGGCTTTCGATCTCGTGTGTCATGTGAGACACAACTCATCCAGTTCACAAACGACCTAGTCACAAATATGCAATCTGGCGCACAAACGGATGTCATAGTGATGGACTTTTCTAAAGCATTTGATAAGGTCAGCCATACCAAACTAGTTGACAAATTCCATCACTATGGCATCCAAGGCAAAACAAATTCCTGGGTTAAAGCATTCTTAACCGATCGATCACAAAGAGTACTGATAGAGGGCGAGGCTTCTTCTGAAGTCCTTGTAACATCAGGAGTCCCTCAAGGTTCTGTACTTGGTCCCTGCCTATTCCTTTTTTACATTAACGACATTCCAGACAATATTACTTCTACAGTTAGACTCTTTGCTGATGACACCATAATGTATATAGCTCTTAAGCCTAAGATAAACACAGCTGCACTCCAGGAAGACCTTAACACACTCGACAAATGGACACAAAAATGGAAAATGAGTTTCAACCTTGAAAAGTGCCATGTCATCCCTGTTACAAGAAATAAAACTATCACTAAAACCCAGTACATTCTCCACGGACAACCACTTCAAACTGTTTCACAAGCTAAATATCTTGGCCTAACCATAACATCTGACCTTCGGTGGAATGCCCACATAAATAGCATCTCTTCAAAAGCAAATAGATCATTAGGCTTCCTCCGCAGAAATCTAAAAGTATCATCAATCCAAATAAAAACTCTTGCTTATTTCACCTTTGTTAGACCTATCCTGGAAAATAGCTGTACTGTCTGGGACCCTTACACCGCTACACAAATAAATAAACTTGAAATGATACAACGCCGAGCAGCTCGATATGTTTTACATCGCCACCATAATACGTCAAGTGTCACCAATATGCTCCAGTCATTAGGCTGGAGATCCCTAGCAGACCGTAGAAAAGATGCAAAACTATGCATGTTATATAAAATATCAAATGACCTAGTGGGCATACCTGCAAATAAATATCTAATTCCTTCAAACACAGTCACTAGAAAGCAACATTCATTGTCTTACGTTATCCCTCACTCCAGATGTAACTACCACTTGTATTCTTTTTTCCCAAATACCATTCGACTTTGGAACTCCCTCCCCCAACATATTGTAAATAAAAACAGCCTTGATTCTTTTAAGAGCAATATCCAGACTTTCCATTATTCCACCTTTTAGATATAACTAGTTTTATTTTTTTTATTTTTTTTGCACGCATTACTTTTTACATGCACAAATTACGGCTCTGATACACTGCAATGCACCCAAAACGATTTTTTTTTTTTATATATATACATATATATATATATATATATATTTCTGATTTTTTTCCTGTTCGCCCGCCTGTATCTTCAGCATGTTGAAGCTAGGCGGTACTCGGAAGAAGAAGAAGGATATGCTAATTTAAGCAATTTGAGTCTTTCTATATATGATAGCTAGGTCCCTCATACCTGGTAATTCTCTAGTGGCTCTTCTCTGAATATTTTCTAAGGCAATTTTGTGTTTTATTTTGTATGGGTGCCATACTGCTATAGCATAGTCTAGGTGTGATCTAACCATTGTTTTGTAGAGTGGCAAAAAAGTATGTTTATCTAGAAATTGGAAGGTTCTTCTAATTATTTTGGTCATTTTAGTTGCCTTGTTTACCACTTGGCTTATATGTTGATCAAATGTGAGTTTTGAGTCAAAGGTTACCCCTAGGTCTTTTTGTTTATCATGTGTGTCTATTGCTTTTGTGACATTGTTCATTGTTGTGTAGTATTGATTTTCACCTACATTATTTTTTCCAATTTTCATATGTGTACATTTATCTGGGTGTAGTGTGAGCATCCAATCATGACTCCATTTTTCTATGGTGGTTATGTCCTGTTGTAGTATATCTTGGTCATTGGTATTTATTATGGATCTAAATATTTTAATATCATCAGCAAATAGAAATGTGTCAGATTGAGTAAGGTCTGGTAAGTCGTTTATGTATAATACAAAGAGTAAAGGTCCTAGGACTGTTCCCTGCGGTATTCCAGATATTACATCATGCCAATTCGACTCTTTTCCATTTACTGCCAACTTTTGTCTTCTGTTTGAGATGAAAGCCTCTATCCAGTTTACTATTTCTTTACTAATATTTAGACTGTTTAATTTACTTATTAGTCTTTTGTGTGGTACAGTGTCGAAGGCCTTTTTAAAGTCCATGTATATAACATCTGTGTGGTGTATGTATATATATATATATATATATATATATATATATATATATATATACTACTTATTAAAATTAATAAATTCTCTTTTGGAAGTTTCAACTACGTGTACACAGTATATAGAAAATGGATTAGATACATTGCTTTTGTTACAACGTGTAATTTGACCTTGGTCAGGCAACTATTATTTTGCATCACTGTGTTTTAACAGCCATCACTCGCATTCAGAATTATAAAATTTCAGCACCTATTAGGCTCCATATAACTGGGTGTTTATCGCCACCGACACAAGTGGAGGATTCCTCCAGATTGGGTAAAAAGAAAAAGTAGAGGTATACTTTTATAAGTTGTATCAGGTGTATAATTATATTCTTATATAATAGTATAATCCAGTCATCAGGAGACTGTTGAAAGCGCTTTTACACTTAACTTCCCTGGAAAAAAAAAAAATATATATATATATATATATATATATATATATATATATATATATATATATATATATATATATATATATATATATATATATATATATATATATATATATATATAATTAAATATATGTATATATATATATATATATACATATATATATTATATATAATATTCTAATATTGACGTGATGGATGACGTGAAAACAAATAACGATGACTTCGCCTCGTAGTGCACGGGCTATATCGATCCTGGCTCCTGGAACTACTGTTACCCATAGCGAGGGGCAATTATACTAATAATGTGATATCATACCGTATTTCTTACTTAAAATTACAATGTCTGCCATTCGTTTGGAATAGCATAGTGTTGGCAAAGCATTAATTTTCTTTCAAACGGCCCCGTCACGGAGTGCGGCGCAGTGACGTCATAATCAGCGCTCGGTAACGACAGGGATTGTGCAGTGTGTGATGCCTGTAAGCGCCCGTCAGCTCAGTTTCGTCAGCCGCTTGGCAACATATAATACGTTAGACAAGAACCCTATCCATGTCAAGGAAGAAGAAAAAGACGGAAAGTGAAGCCAACAACGAAGAACGTTTGTAAGAATTAAGTCTCATGAACAGTTAGCAGATAATTTCAGCTTAGCTAGTCTCCTACTCATTTGGCATACGTACGTTTAGCTTCAAAGTTAGACTTTCTATCTGGTTCTGGAACAAACTTGCTAGGTGATTGCCGATTGATCAGCCAGCAAACAAAGTTGTGTAAAAAGAGGAGATTCATGTCAATCACGGAGAACGTTTGCAGGACGTTACACGAACGGCTTAGTAGTACAGTTTAGCAGTAATTATTTAGTTTTGCGTCAGTTTAAAGACCATCCACCTGGAAGAGAATTAGTTTGGGAACAGACGACGTATGAGCTATAGCAAAGAGAGATCGAGAGAGAGAGACAGAAACAGAGACAGAGACAGAGAGACCAGAGACAGAGAGACAAAGAGACAGAGAGACAGATCGAGAGACAAAGAGACAGAGAGAGAGAGAGAGAGCTACACGGAGTTACACGATCATTTAGCAAACAGGATCATCGCTTAAAGGTTATTTTGGGTGAAATAGAGAAGTTGTAATAACATGTGTGGACACAAAAAACACTGCACATACGGGCGGCGCTGTCTAGTGAAGACAGCTAAAGCCGTATCTTCAACATGACACGACATTGAAATAGGACGTGTTGACATTTTTCGGGGCGACGTTCCCAATTTCTCGGTCGTCGGACATTGACATCGGAAGACAAGACGAGGGCGCTGCATTGGAGGAGGGGGTGGTGGTATTGTTTTGATACCCGTTCGCGGCGACGTTTACAACTGAAGAATGTTCATGGCGGAACGTCTAGATGTGGTGGGGGTTGAAACGTGTCGTCTTGACCTGACATATGAGTATTAGGATTGTCCGACTCATCTCGCATTCATACGTATCTGATTCGACACCAGAAGTGTAGTGTATTGGTTCCCCCTACTGGACTACGTGTGAGTTAGACACTACACTTGGACACGTGATACACTAGGTATCTGAAATGCGCATGCGCACCATGTATGATGCAGCGAGTGGCTGAGAATAAAATATGCAGCGCACTTAAACTTGTGTTTGATTAAATTCGATTCACATTCTAAAAACCGAGCCGTTATAGAATGTGACATTGGCGACGAGGATTCTGAAGAACAATTTGTCTTACGTTTTGATACGATATGGCTGACAAAAACTACGTGGGAATATTCAACTGCAGAGACGACCCGGCTACGGTTGGCACGCGGTGGGCGCGATGGTTGACCGCGTTTGAACTGTACGCAGATGGCAAAGGTTTAATCATCACGGAAAACAGCGCCACGAATAAGCAACAGAGACGCGCCCAGTTACTACACTTTGCCGGTCCTGACGTCCAAGACATCTTTCGGACTCTTGACGACACTGGAACGGTACGTGATTACGACAAAGCAGTCGCCGCGCTAAATGCGTATTTCGTCCCTAAGGTCAACCCGGCGTACGCGCGGCATGCCTTTAGGCAGATGACCCAGGGTCAGGGGGAGACCGTCCTACAATTTGTCACCCGCCTGCGGGCTGCTGCCAAAAGACTGCGGCTACGGCGAGGACCCGGAGAACCAGATACGGGATGAAGTCCTGTGTAAGTGCCGCTCCGATTATTTACGTCGCAAGTTGCTTGAGGCCGGACAGGAACTAACACTGGCGCGTACACTCGACTTGGCGGGCCAGTGTGAGGAAGTGGAAATGCAGATGGCCAAGCTATCCGTAGACCCAGTTGACCCGTCGTCAGGACACGTCAACAGGGTGACTAGGGAAGGCGGTAAGCTTAACGGGCCTAAATCGCGTACACGAGTGGGGGCAGCAACCACAAATGGGAACAACGGTTGCTACCGAAGTGGCAAACTGGGACATTTCGGCCGCGACCCGTCATGTCCAGCACGTGGTAAAACATGCCGAAAATGTGGAGGAAAAAATTATTTTGCCATGGTTTGCAAGACAAAGCACCACTCACAAGGCTGGGTGCACTGTCTTGCAAGTCCCACCAAATACGATTTTGCGTTTGGCATCACCGCCGGCAACGCGTCAAGCACTATCAATGTGAGTGTGGGGGGTGTGAAGTTGGATGTCCTGGTGGATTCCGGCGCTACACACAACATCATCGACGAAGATACATGGATGTATCTGAAGTCAAAGGCTATAACATGTACGTCGAGTGCCAAGCCGGCAGAACAACAACTGTATACATACGCCTCTACCCGCCCGCTCCAAGTAAAAGGAACGTTTACTTGTGACGTGCGAGCAGGACGCGGACATGCGATAGCAGACTTCTTTGTTATCAAGGGGAAAGGCATACCCTTGTTCTGCAAGCAGACAGCTATGAAGTTGGGAATGTTAAAAATTGGAGTTAACATTGCCGCAGTCGCTGAAACTTCACAACTGCTGAAACAGCAATACCCTGAAGTATTCAGTGGCGTCGATCCTGAAGTGAAGCCGGTTGCTCAGAAAGAAAAAGGCGAGTTAGCAGCTATTGTCGCTAAGTCGGCGTCAGCGTCAGCGTCAGCGTCAGCGTCAGCGTCAGCGTCAGCGTCAGCGTCAGCGTCAGCGTCAGCGTCAGCGTCAGCGTCAGCGTCAGCGTCAGCGTCAGCGTCAGCGGATGACGCCGCAGTCGAGGTGACATGCCTCCGTCAATGCTTGGAGTGCAAGGAGAGTGAGCTAGAGAGTATGCAAGGTTGGCTTAGCAAGGGCGAGCAAGCAACCAAACACTTAGAGGCGGAGAGAAAGAGGGCCGATCAGTTGGCCAGTCAATTGTCCAAGAGTTCTGATGAGGTTGGTCAGTTGCTAGAGCGGGCAGTGGACAGTGAGGCTGCACTGGACACACTGCAGAAGCAGCTGAAGGCTGTCTCGCAGGAGAATGAAGCCCTGGGGTCCCTCAAGGAGGAGATGCAGCAAGGGAGTGTTAGGTCGGAGAGTCTCGCGGCCCGTGTTAACACCCTTGAGTCGACGCTGCAGAAGCGGGAGGCAGAACTGACGAGATGTCACAGCGAACTGGACTTAGTGAAGACAGAGAACCAAGAGTTGTTGGCAGGTTGTCGTGAAGCGACGGAGACACTGACGAAGGTTGAGAAGACGGCGGAGGGCATCGCGGAGGTGCAGGCGGAGCTGAAGGAGAAGGTGTCTGAGGTGGACCGTCTCGAGGCTCAGCTCCAGCAGAAGGAGACAGAGATCGCTGAGTTGCAAACCCGTATACAGCCCCAGGTGGCAGCACCAGTCGCTACTGGTCCGTCAGAGTTGCACGGCAAGGAGTACACAACGTTTACGCGAGTCGAGGAGAGGTTGTGGATCGATGTCTGTCAAATCATCAATGACCTTGACACGACAAAAGCCGAGTTGACTATACAGCAGGCAGTGCTGAATGGGAGCAAGCAGGCGACACAGTATTTACAACAACTTAGCAATACAAAGCCATACGGTAGCTCTCCTGACGTGGAGGCACAATTAGCAAAAGAGCGACAGGCCCAGAGTAAACTTCAGTCAGATGTTACTCACTACAAAGTGGTTCTCGCAGACACGGAAGCCATTCTGCAGCAACTACAGAACAGTGTGGAGCAGGAGGAAACGAAATGGAGTGGGAATTAAGGTCTCTCAGTCGGACAGTAGAGACGTCGGTGAAACAACATGCGACGGCAGTACGAGCCGTGAAGTCGAGGTCGTTGAGACGCCCGCGAATGTCGACCCACCTAACGCAGCCACACCAACGCAACTGTCACCGCGAGTCGAACCACGTGAGACGCGTCCTCGACGGGCGACGCGGATGCCGAAGAAGTACGAAGACTTCGTGACGTAATTGTGTTGTAGTTACAGTGCACGAGACAGCGCATGTGCAAGGAGCAGAATAATCCTCAGAATATAGGTTATTAGGCTGAGTAGTCTACCTCAACCTTGTTTAATAGTAAAGTAGTTCACATAGTTGATTGATACTATATTAGTTTAATTAGTGATGGTAAAAAAACACCTATGTGGACATTTGAACATTAGCGTATTAAGAGAAGTAATTCGAAAAGGGACGGATGTAGTGTATTGGTTCCCCCTACTGGACTACGTGTGAGTTAGACACTACACTTGGACACGTGATACACTAGGTATCTGAAATGCGCATGCGCACCATGTATGATGCAGCGAGTGGCTGAGAATAAAATATGCAGCGCCCTTAAACTTGTGTTTGATTACATTCGATTCACATTCTAAAAACCGAGCCGTTATAGAATGTGACAAGAAGTACTGAACAAATCACTTTATTATGATTACATGCGGAGAGAGGGATAACAGTGATCGACCTCGAGTCTCGTCATCTTCCATACCTTTGCATACCATCACATCCCTCTTCCTTCAAAACATAAAGACAAAATAATTAACTTACTAATGTCCGTATGTAAGAGAAATCAAATCATTATTCTAACTATTAGCCATAATGTTCTTGGAAACTAGAACACAATTACATGTCCAATCGTTGTGGGCGTTTCACTCGTCTTCCGGAGCTAGTGTATTGTTCCGGTTGTGGAAGCTGGAAACGGACTGACTTCTTCTGGGGTAACACGGATTTACACGGAGGTGGTACGACTTGCATGTCGTCTCTTCGCGTCAAGTCGTCTGTATCGTCCACATTGTCTTGTTGGAACGTATGTCGTTCAGTCGTCTCACGGAGGTGACGACGGTTACGCCTAAGGACATTGCCTGTCGGAGTCAATACGTTGTACGACCGCGGCTGTACATCAGTTGATATCACCTTGGCAGGCTGCCAGGTGTCTGTCTGAGTGTCTGTCACACGAACGTCCTGTCCGGGTATTAGCGGTGCAAGTGGTTGCGTATCTCGCTTATCATGGTTAAGACGTTGGATTTCTTGCCTCTCGGCGAGACGACGTCTGATTTCGTCTTTCGACCAGTGTTCATTTCTGATGATCACGGGGAGGTTCGACTTGTACTTGCGGGCATTTAGCATCTCTGCCGGTGACGGTAAGTGGCTGTCGATTAGTGTGGATCTCAACGCGAGCAGTGCTTTCTGCGGGTTTGATCTCGACATCGCTGCCTTCTTCAGGGTATACTTCACCGTCTGAACTTGACGTTCGATTAATCCATTCGATTGTGGGAAGTGTGGGCTGGACGTTACGTGGTCGAAGCACCACTCGGCGGCGAAGTTTCGAAAAGCCTCACGACCTTGCTTGGCGATCCATTCTCCGCAAACACCTCACTCATCGTCGATATGATGCGGTCACTCGTCACCTTTCCCTCGATGCGGTGGACAAAAGGGAATTTCGAGTAGTAGTCACAGATGAGAAGATACGTGTCCTCTCGTATGGCAAACAGGTCTGTGCCGACGATCTGCCACGGACGTGTTGGTAACTCATGCTGCATCAGCGGCTCGTGCGCCTGACGTTTCTGTAACCGCTGACACGCGTCGCACTTCCTCACGATGTCGTCGATGTCCTTGTTGATCCACTTCCAGTAGACACAGGACCTCGCTCGCAGCCGGGTCTTCTCTATGCCCTGGTGAGCCTCGTGCAGTTTGCTCAACACTTCCGCCTGTAGACTTAGGGGAATCACCAGACGGTCGCCCTTCATGATAAGACAGTCCTCAACTGCCAACTCGTCTCGGCATGACCAGTAGGGTCGCAACGGTGCAGCTAGGTGGCGTTGGCTATCTGGCCATCCATCCACGATGACGGCTCTCAGCGCACATAGTTCATCGTCGGCCTGTGTCGCCTCTCTGATCGACTGTAGTTTCTGCGTTGAAAACTGTACGAATGACACTTGTATGTCAAGGTCGATCTGCGTCGACTCGCTACTCGGTTGTCTTGACATGGCGTCGGCCAGCATCATTTGCTTTCCTGGCTTGTATCGTAACACAAAGTCATACGGTTGTACTCGCAGGAACATTCTCTGTAATCTCTGCGGTGCTGCTGCAAGGTTCTTCAAGTTGATCATCTCGAGAGGTTTGTGGTCCGACTCGATAACGAACGATTTTCCGTAGACATACACGTGGAACCTCTCGCAGCCGAAGACGACTGCGAGCATCTCACGTTCAATGTTGGCGTATCTCTGTTCGCAATCACTAAGGGACTTGCTGGCAAACGCGATGGGCTTCACGTGTTGAATGAGAACAGCGCCGAGTCCTCGGCTGTAGGCGTCGACCTGGATGACACTCTCAGCCTGTGGGTCGAAGTACGCAAGGGTCACATCACGACAGATGAGAGACTTCGTCGCTTCAAACGCTGCGTTGTGAGAGTCCGTCCAGATGTACTCGGCGTCCTTCTTCACTAGATCACGCAGGGTTGCGGTTTTCTGCGACAGGTTTGGAATGAATGGCGACATGTACGTGGCTATGCCCAGAAATTCCTGAAGTTGTGCGACATTTTGCGGTTCTTTCATTCGCTGGATGTCTGCGGCTCTGCCTGGTTCTGAACGTACGCCGTCTGCGCTGAATTCCAACCCGAAGAACTTCATGTTCGCCTGTTTGATGTCGCATTTATCAATGTTGAACACCAGCCCATGCTGCAGTACTACTCTCATCAGGTTGTGCAGATGTTTGTCGTGTTCGGCTTCTGTCTTCCCGAACACACCCACGTCGTCAGCAATACTTATCGTTCCGGGGCACTTCTCAAGGATGCAGTCCATCCTCTCCTGGAACACGTCTTGGCTGAGGTTCAGGTCAAACGGTAGTCTTCTGAAACAATACCGGCCGAAGGGACTGTTGAACGTGGTCAGACGCTTAGACTCGTCGTCTAACGGCACTGACCAGTATCCGTGACGTGCATCTAGCTTGGGGAAGATCACTGACGCAGCAAGCTTGTGGGTAATTTCCTCCAAGGTCGGTGTTGGGTAGTCCGGACGCTTGATAGCTGTGTTCAAGTCTTTGGGATCCAAGTAGATGCGCAACTTTCCGTTCGACTTCCTGCTGTATACGATGCTAGATACACAATCTGTAGGCTCCTCGACCTTCTCGATCACCCCGAGTTCTACCATCTGGTTGATCTCATTCCTCACGTCGTCTTTGGTGTGGATCGGACATCGTCTGGGCGCATGTACGACTGGGGTCACAGCAGGGTCTAGTGTGATGTGGAACGTTTCGCGGAACTTTCCGATGCCCTTAAAACAATCTGGATACAGCCGCTGGAGATCTTCCTTCGAGTTCAACGGCGGTGGATGTTCGCTGACTGCACAGTTCAAGGTCACCAAGTTGAGCTTGCGGCAGGAAGGTAGTCCC
>OZ024858.1:14430736-14438236 GCA_964017155.1 Oasisia sp. SBJ-2009
CTCCCTGTCTCCCTGTCTCCCTGTCTCCCTGTCTCCCTGTCTCCCTGTCTCCCTGTCTCCCTGTCTCCCTGTCTCCCTGTCTCCCTGTCTCCCTGTCTCCCTGTCTCCCTGTCTCCCTGTCTCCCTGTCTCCCTGTCTCCCTGTCTCCCTGTCTCCCTGTCTCCCTGTCTCCCTGTCTCTGTCTCTGTCTCTGTCTCTGTCTCTGTGTCTGTGTCTGTGTATGTGTCTGTCTCTGTCTCTGTGTCTGTCTATGTGTCTGTCTCTGTGTCTGTCTCTGTGTCTGTCTCTATGTCTGTCTCTGTGTCTGTCTCTGTGTCTGTCTCTGTCTCTGTGTCTGTGTCTGTGTCTGTGTCTGTGTCTGTGTCTGTGTCTGTGTCTGTGTCTGTGTCTGTGTCTGTGTCTGTGTCTGTGTCTGTGTCTGTGTCTGTGTCTGTGTCTGTGTCTGTGTCTGTGTCTGTGTCTGTCTCTGTCTCTGTCTCTGTCTCTGTCTCTGTCTCTGTCTCAGTCTCAGTCTCAGTCTCAGTCTCTGTCTCTGTCTCTGTCCTCTCCCTGCCCTGTCTGTATCTGTAGTAAGACAAGAATAAGCAGCAGTGCGTGGGTAAATATTAGTAGTATAATAACCAGTTTCAAACAATCCTCGCTCACTGCTTTGTATGAAAAGCAAGCACTGTGTAAAGCCAATAAAATAATTACGGACAATACACATATTCTACATAACGAGTACGTCCTTCTGCCCTCGTCCAGAAGATTCAGAACCATCACATCTAAAACAAGTAGGAAGCGTGCTTCAGTTATTCCAATGTCTGTACGACTTCCCAACGACAAGCAACGCTGACGTTTCCGTGAACACGTCAGTCATTATGTGTGTATGTTGTATTTTGTTTATTTTTTGTGAAAGGACGACCACAATTACAATTATAACTATAATTTACAATTATATTATAGATTAGTTTTGTATTTTATTATGATTAATGTTTACATACTGTTTTACTAATGAATTTATCTGTATGTTTATATTTCTCTACTCCTGTATTTTAATTTTTTTTTTATAACGAACGCTACTAAATGAATTTCCCCGTCCGGGACACTAAAGTTTTATTGTATTGTATTGTATTGTATTTTATGGTATTGTATTGTATGGTACTACTGAATTACCAGTCTGTTGGTCTCTCAGTCTCTCAGTCTCCCTGGCTCTGTCCTGTCCCTGCTCTGTCCCACGTCCTTGCAACTATCCTTTTAATCCGTTCACTCAGTCAGTTACTCACTCATTCAGCCATTCACTTTAATTAACTTTTATTCATTTACATTAACTTTCGTTCCCTCCCTGCCTCTCACATCGCACCGTACCGCACCGCACCGCACCGCACCGCACCGCACCGCACCGCACCGCACCGCACCGCACCGCACCGCCCCGCACCGCACCGCACCGCACCGCACCGCACCGCACCGCACCGCACCGCACCGCACCGCACCGCACCGCACCGCACCGCACCGCACCGCACCGCACCGCACCGCACCGCACCGCACCGCACCGCACCGCACCGCACCGCACCGCACCGCACCGCACCGCACCGCACCGCACCTCGCAGCACCGCAGCACCGCAGCACCGCAGCACCGCAGCACCGCAGCACCGCAGCACCGCAGCACCGCAGCACCGCAGCACCGCAGCACCGCAGCACCGCAGCACCGCAGCACCGCAGCACCGCAGCACCGCAGTACCGCAATGCAATGCAACGCACCTCTCCTCTCCTCTCCTCTCCTCTCCTCTCCTCTCCTCACCGCACCGCACCGCACCGCACCGCACCGCACCGCACCGCACCGCACCGCACCGCACCGCACCGCACCGCACCGCACCGCACCGCACCGCACCGCACCGCACCGCACCGCACCGCACCGCACCGCACCGCACCGCACCGCACCGCACCGCACCGCACCGCACCGCACCGCACCGCACCGCACCGCATTCCCTCTCTTCCTCTCCGTCTGACTGCCCGTCCCTCTCTGGTAAATGGGACATTGGATTGAATAAATACGAACTATCGTTCAGGTTGGCGGTCAGTGTACGTGCAAGCGGAACGTGACGGGTCGTCGTTGTGACCGGTGTCTGTCGGGATACGACAACATCCGGCAGAGCGACCCAGACGGCTGTTCCGACAGCCCGGCAGCGGAAGGGTCGTCAATGGCGTGGCTTCTATACACGATTCCCGTTGTTGTCGTCATCGGCAACATCGCCACCATCGTAGTCATTTGTGTGAGAAGGCGGCGCCAACAGCGAGATTCAGGTATATTTAAATATTTCACATATCAAATATGACAAGTTACCGTGGCACACACACGACGACGCGTTGCGTCGCAACAAAGCAAAGCCGTCGAGAGACGATCGGTCATTACAAAATGAAGGTTTTCGCACACTTGATTGTCAAGAAGATGATTCTTGAATGATGCATATATGGCTGCATCCATCCATTAATAATTTTTCCATTTGATGTATTTTGCCAAGTACATAAAACTGCATCAACTGTCGTTTTCAGGTACGGAGACTGAGAACCCAGCGCTGCAGCGTCAGTCGACCTATGAACAACCGTTGCCGGGTGTTCTGTCTGGCCCCAGTCCAGACTACACGCCGATGACGACACCACGGGTTTAGCTGACAACGTTGTCAAGATGGATTTTGAAAAAATTGAAGTCCTTTCTCTGTACATGCACCAAACATAGAGTCAGCTCTCTGTCACCACAGCATCAGCAGCCGTTTAGCAAACACTCAATGCTCATTTGTTTGAAATCGCATTCTCATCCTACACCTCTGCGCTCCAATGCGTCAATACTGTCTCTTGCCCGTCTTCATTTACAAGTGTGTATATCGATAATTTTATGTCGCGTGTTTTACCCACGCTTCCTATGGACATAAACGCAATATCTGCGCCACAAGGCTTGTTTCGAGGGAAATCAACATACAGTTGACTGTCATCGGCATACATATGGTATTTCAAGTGGTGCCTAGCGAATATGGCATGCTTCATTTCAGCTAGTACAGTTGCATATTTTAATGACATATTGATGATATTCGCTAGCACTGGTGCAATAATATTGATATTTGTTTTAACAGCGTCGTCGCCCAAGGATCTAGTGCGCAAGATTTTGAAGGGCATTTGTTCACGAGTCGAACAATAGCAGCGGCAGTTGTAGGTGTGAATGTTGACAGAGTACAATGGTGGTGGTGATTGTTGTTAATTGGCAGCACAGGTAGTGGGGCGTCGTGATGATACATTGTACTGCGGACATTCAAAATCTTTTCGGATAAATGTCCTCGATAACGTTCCGCCAAATCCTCATGAGAGTCGTTGCATTCGGGTAGCACTAGTGGTTGTTTGCGACCGGTGATCTCATTCGTTACGCGGTACATGGCCTTCACATCAGAGGCATATTCGCGTATTTTCTCGCAGAGAAACGAGGATTTAGCAGCTACTAACCTTTCTCTATAGACGTCTCGCAAACTCGTGTAAATGTCTCTATGCACATTGCACTGGTAACCGTGTCTGTCGCCACCGCCTTTCAGCTACCCGGAGTTGCCGCTTCGCATCTGATAACTCAGTGTTGTACCACGGTGTCTTGGGTCGGATGATGATAACACGAGTGATAAGTGGTGCGTGTGAGTCAATCAACCCAGCAATGGTAGAGTTGTACTGCGTGGAGAGTTCATCGACGCCATCATTGGGTTTATTGACCAGGTCTGAGTTTCTGAGGTCAGACACTAGTTTGGCGTTGTCAGTGGTTGTATATTTTCTGTCTGAGCTGTCTTCTCGATCGGTTTTCCTGTAACCAGATCGCATCGGATAACGTGGTGATCTGTTAACAACGTTTCAACGGATGTAGAAGATATTATGTTATGACTATTTCGCGTAATGACGAGGTCGAGGTATGATCACCAACATGTGTCGGTTCTCTCACGTGTTGTTTAAAATCAGCCTCTTGAAGGAGTTCAGTCAAGTTGCGAGTATTACTATCGTCACCGTACTGCACATTGAAATGCTGAACTCATCGAAGAAAGTTTGAAATGATACTGATTTCCGGCCGGTCGAAAGAAGTCAATTTACCGCTACGATTCGTATGATCGATCCCGCTTTGCTAACGCGCAGTACTACTCCCAGTCCTTCGAATGATGTAGCAGGCAAAGGCATCGATGAACACAAATGAAACGACGACTTATACAGCACGCCAACTCCGCCGCCCGTCGATCGGTACGCGGAAGGTGACGGAAATTATACCCCTTTGGAGTGAGGGCATTTATGACAGCAGTGTCACTAGTCGAGAGCCATGTCTCAGTTATGCATACAATTTCGAGGTCATGATCGAATCGCAAATAAACTCTGCCATGTTGCGCAATGACCGACTGTTGATCAACGCCAATGCAGTTGTTTTGTAGTCGCCGCGCCCGTCACTGCTGTAGCCGGTTGTGTCGGTACTGCCGCCGCTGGAGTTTCTGCCGTATATTCTGCTGTTGACGCTGTCGCTACTGACGTTATCGCTGTCGCTGTTGACGCTGTCGCTGCTGACGTTATCGCTGTTGACGCTGTCGCTGCTGACGCTGTCGCTATTGACGCTGTCGCTGCTGTCGACGCTATCGCTGCTGACGCTGTCACTGTTGACAATGTCGCTGTTGACGCTGTTGCTGCTGACGTTGTCGTTGTTGACACTGACGCAGCTGAGGCTGTCGCTGGTGACGCTGCTGTTGACGCTGTCACTGTTGACGCTGACGCTTGTGGCGCTGTCGCTGTTTAACGCTGCTGCTGACGTTGTCGCTGTTGACACTGTCGCTGCTTACGCTGTCGCTGCTGACGCTGTCGCTGCTGACGCTGTCGCTGCTGTCGCTGCTGACGCTGTCGCTGTTAATGCTGTCGCTGCATAGGCTGCCGTGTTGTTATTAATGCTGTCGCTGGTGCGATTTCACAAGTTAATCTTTTAACGGTGATAATGTTATTGTTGTTAACGCCGCGTTGATGGAAAGTGGGTCTAAAACCGGGTCGACGCCCATTCACTGGATGTATTGTTCGTTGGCGATAGGGCCTGTAAGTCTCGCGCGCGAAAACGAGGCTGGGGACAATTGGGGACAGGATGTCCATATTCTCCATGTTAACGTATAGGACTTCGTTTTGTTTTTGGTTGTAATAATCGAACTGTTCCAGTCTAACTATTTCAGTTACACTGTCCGAAGGATTATTACAAGCAGAAGCAGTGGAACACTTTGCCGGTGACAATGCTCACGGAAATCATGAATTTTAATCGATTGTTATGATGGTTGCCATGGCATCGCCGGCTTGTACTTGTGTTTGGCGATCTTGACTAAAATGAAAAGTGCCATTTTTCGCGCAGTACAACCTGTTTGGGGCAAATGTATACATGTGTTATGATTATGTGCATTTAGACAACTTGTCAGATATAAGTGCTTATTGAAACCACAACGTACAGCTATGTAACATGCAAAACCCGTAAAAAAACATACGGCTTAAATTTGTGGGGAGTGTCTATTATCTGCACTGCATAAATCGCTATGTCTATGATTGTGTGTTGTAAACTCAATATTAAATCGGACATTTAAGATAAGAAAGGTAAAACACAAGATATTTATGTCCTGATTTTCCTAATATTCATCAGTCGGAAGTTACAACTGTCATCCATCGAATATTATTCTAATGACCAGTCCCCAAATCAGCTCCAATCGCGCGGAGTCTCGCCATATATCGTGACCCACTTACGGGCCCTATTGCAACTGCGTCCGGCTCTGCATCCTGGCGTGACTTGCCGCCACTGACAATCGCATTCGTACAGGCGAATAGTTCCTGCCGTATGTACGTCACCATAGGTACAGGTATACCATAGGAATAAAAGTCACAGAAATACACACACATAGAAAAAATAACAACGTAGAACAGTTCCGTGTATATAGGGTAGTGTTATCAAAACGATGTTCGAATCTCGCCGGGTAGCAGTCTTAGAAATAAGTAAAATCCGATGTTAAACACAGAACAAATAAATACCTGCCCCAGCGGCGCTTGATCGTATGACCAAAGTTTGCGTAGAAGGACCACTTTCAGCCGATCTCCACTAATAATATTTTACTAGGAAAATAAAAGTTATATGACATTTATACATGAAATATAATTGTACAAAGAGAAGTAATAAATATGCAATGACGCCACACTAATGGTAGGATGTATCCTTTAAGTGGCGCGACACCATAAGCACTATTTATTCGGATTACCTGTGAGAGTTTTCGTTGAGCACTCTGTGCCTTCATCTTCCACTAGGTGAGGCTCTGTTAAGTCACCTACACAGATATTTTGACACAGTGCATTCAGGTCAGAGTTCCTTTGATGTATGAGGCTATTTATTTAATATAGTAACATTTACGTTTTCATAGCATAGTATCCAGTCCTTATCAGTTCTCAAAGCGCTTTACATGTTACCCTCTCGCACTATTAGTTCGAAAACCGTGTCAGTTTATTCTATTTAGGTGCTTTTTATCTAAGAATATTATTTTAATAAATTTCATTGGCATATTTATGTGTGTTGTTATAATATGTATTTATATTTTAGGATTATTTCAATGAATTCTAATGTATTTTAATTCGTATGTAAATGTTGACATGCTGTAAAGCACCACGACGTGGCGCTAAATTATATAAAATATATTATTATGTGGACTTCTGGTTTTAAGGCGCCAGATATTCCCGCCTTCGCCCCTTCTCCTTTCAGTATAAACACTTTCGCCACAGGAAGACAAGGAGCTGGACTTGAGCCGTCAGAGGCTTTGCTGTTACGCATGCCATATGGAAGCATTTAATGGTAGCAGGAGCTTATCCCTACCACCGCCTCCGGTTTTGACAGCTTTTGAGAAGGACCAATCCATGAAATATCAAGGGAACAGGTGAAGAGCGCCATAGAGTGAATGAAGAAGGGAAAGGCTGCAGGGTGCTCAGGCCTCCCGATAGACCTTATCAAACACCTAGGGGAGAGTGGAGTGGACATGATGCATGAAATATTGAAGAGAGTTTGGCAAGAGGAACAGATGCCGGAAGAGTGGAAGAAAAGTGAAATCGTCCCCATATACAAGCAAAAGGGGACCCACTAGAATGTGGGAACTTTAGAGGCATTAAGTTGTTGGAACATGGGATGAAGATGTTTGAGAAGATCCTAGAGCGCAGACTCAGAAAACTGATCACAGTCAACAACATGCAATTTGGATTTAGTCAAGGAAAAGGTACAACAGATGCAGTATATATCATACAACAAATGCAAGAAAAACACCTAGAGGTGCACAAGGAGTTGTTCCTTACCTTCGTAGATTTGGAAAAAGCAATTTGACAGGGTGCCCAGGGATCTGGTGTATTGGTGTCTGAGAAGGAGAGAGGTCCCAGAGAAGCCAGTGAGGCTAGTAGAAGCAATATACCATGGAGCATCAACAGTAATAAGAACCACGCATGGCAGAACTGATGAGTTTC
>OZ024858.1:14443236-14468236 GCA_964017155.1 Oasisia sp. SBJ-2009
GTTGGGAAAGTTTGACCGAAAAACACAGACGGTGTCGTGTTATGAGGAACGTTTGCTGTTGTATTTAACAGCAAATAGCATTCCGGATGACAACGCGGTCAGGCGATAGGGATATTCTTAAGTGAAATGGGGAGGGACATTTATCAGGTACTGTCCGATTTATGTAGCCTTGACAAGGCGGCTAGCAAAACGTTAGACCAACTGTTGAAGAAGTTGACGGACCATTTTGAACCAGTGCCAAATGAGATGGGTGAATCATTTATATTCTGGACACGGGTACAGAAGGATAACAAAAGTATCACCGACAGTTTGGCAATTAAGAAATTGACAGTCAATGCAAATTTCACAGGTTTGTGACGGGACTAAATCGCAGTCACGTAGCAGTTCAGGAGAAACTCAGCAATATGACGAATCTAACTTTCGAGCGGGCGGTAAAAATTGCTGTAAATAATTTTGGTCAGGTAAACGAACACGTACGGCAGTTTCATTCGCCAGGTGGCGCCACTGTTGGCGTATCTTCCAGTGAGAACGTGAATCGAGTGAGATTCGTCCCAAAACAGAGTGGAGATATCCTAGACAAGTCAACAGATTCGAAAAACAGAGTCAACAGGCTTCAGGACAACAATGTTGGTGTTATGGCGGCAAGCATGCGCCACAGGCATGCAAGTTTAAATTCGAAAGATGTATCCAATGTGGCAATATTGCGAACTCAAAGGTCTGCAATGGCAAATCAAGGTGCGTTCTGTGACAGGGTGAGTTCTGTGACTGAAGAGTCACCCGACAAGATTAACACTTCATGGTGTACAGCACGCACACAGTGGATGTACTAAAGAGCAGTAGCATTAGAGTGCATGTGTGCATAGAGGGCACCACGTTTGATATGCAGCTGGACATTTAACTATGTCAACAGTGGGTCAAACCACTGTACATCAGCTACATCCTTCGACTATATGAAGCACTTGAGATGTGGTGATAGATGGATCTAAAAACCGTATTTCTTAAATACGGAAATAATAGGCTTTGACAAACGCCATTTTAAAAAATGGCTCGAATTGTTATGTTGTTGAAGGAGACAAATTACATTTTTGATATCGCTATCCACCAATCTATCAAACAACGTCAATAAAATTGCTTTAGGTGACGTAGTGTTTGAGATATGGTGACATTTGTATTGACGACCGCCATCTTTAAAAATGGCGGAAATAGATGCCGGAGGAGCCAGTAAATTGTACATTTGAAATCGGGGTCCGCTAGAACATACATTCGCTTACTACAATTATTGCTCTGCATGCCATATTTATTCAAATACGGGGATAATCTGTCCTATAATTGCCGTGTAAAGTGTCGCGACACGAAAGCACTTCTACAAGTACAACATCGAAGCACGGCCAACACGAATAAACCATTACTGCCACAGTGTAGCTGGCCGTCGACATTACGACGCTCTGTCTCGATAACTCGCTGACGCTCTCAGTGCACCAGTCCTGTTCTGTATCAAGCTGTAGGACGAACACATAACACACATCTACATACTTGCAGGCAATAAACACCGGTATCTTTAAAAGCAAGTAGCGAGCATATACATGGACATACGCGCATGCACGAACGCATGATCACCATACACAGACCACTCACTATAAGAGAACAGCGGCAGACTTGTCAGTACATGGAAACAGGAACAGAGCGAGACCATCTTTATTAATATGTCACACTCGAGCTACTCTCGAATAATTGTGGTGTGAACTTATTCGGTGTTGTTATTCAATATCGTACTATTGAGCATTGTAGCTAACTTATGTTACAATTTATTAATTAAATACAAACTCCTAAGATAATATCTTCAGTATACCCCTTTTTCTAACGTTAAATACTGTTGTTTATACTATGTTCTGTACTATATTCGGTGTTTGAAAATAAGCATATTGATTGATTGATTGACTGACTGACTGACTGACTGACTGACTGACTGACTGACTGACTGACTGACTGACTGACTGACTGGTTGATTGAAAACCAGCTTATAAACAGTTTCACTCAACAGAGGCTGCCCTCTTAATTAAAAGTTCACACTCGTAAAATTTACAAATGATCTCTGTGGCTTTGTATATGATTGATCACAATATTGAAGGTTTGGTTTCTTCATTTCTAACTAATATACTATTATACCAAACTATAAAGATAGGAAACTGTTATTCGACAGCACTGCCAACTTGATTTGTTGCCCCATGTGGTTCTGCTCTTGGGTCTGTGCTTTTTATGCTATACACCGTGTGATACGAAGACAAATCTTGGACCAACGTATTTGTGCTGTTGATACCCAGATCTATATTAATTTTCATTGGCCACCGCGGATACAAATCCCTTGACCAAGTGCCTCCAGATATCTTCCCCGAATGACTAAAAGTAAGTTGGAATTAAATGCAAATAAAACTGAACTAATCACTTTTGAATTGCAATACAACCTAGTGAACTTGATTGTATTGATTGTGACTGTTGCTCACTTCCGTTGTATCGGAAAAGCAAACATGGAACAACATAAATAGTTACCGAAATAAATTTGCAATTCGAAACGTTTCGATTATCACGAGAATCGTTGAAGTATTTATTTACAAAAAGGCTAGAATAATATGAAATTACGAAGGTGAAAACAAAACTGGAGGTGGAATAATAAATTGGAGATTTTGTAACACGAGCGGGAGAACGGGAGATGGGTGCCAAAAGCGGGAGTCTCCTACCAAAAGCGGGATACTTGACAGGTCTGCCTCAACAGTGGCGCTACCCTGTCATTACATACTTAATTTTCGCGCATGCGCTGAAACGTAGCAGTCGTCTTTTATTTTTAGTCGGTAGATGTGGATGTTTTACAGTGATCAGCGCCATATATAGATACGAGTTTGGCCAACTGAAAAGATGGGCACCATTTTCGATCTATCGCGTGATCATACCATAACGCATTATGGTTTAGACCCTCTATGACTTGTTGATTTCTACAAATTCGCAGCAACCTCATTTGTAACACACTAAAATGAACCAAGCAACCAGATATTTGAGAAACGCAAACGCAGCTGTGCTGTGCTCTGCGTTTGCAAGTGCGACTGGCGCAGTCAGTTGCATAAGTGTGTAGTTCGACTCAGCACACTCCCTAGCTTTAAGGAGACGATCGGCCACGGGTAGTTGCGATCCCTGGATTGCGAGAACGACTTACTCATCTTTTCTACTGCAGTTTAGAATGACTGTTGTCGCTGTTTGTCTTTTCTAGTTGGTATAATCCGCATACTGTTATCCCAAGTGACATGTCGGGGTTGACTAGTTCTCTGGTTCACGATTCAGCGGAAAACTGGTGTTGCTGGACGGAGTTCGGATTTAGAATTGAACATGTTCATTGTCTAATATAGAACTATCTCACACATTTAAGGGTTGTGATTTGTTTATTTAAAAGTACAAAATTGTCACTGAATTCGTAATAAGCACATTCATCTCTTGCGGCTGGATCGCCAAACGACATGTTACAATATAACAGTTAAAAGAATGCCACTGTCAAACTTGACACGCTTCAATTAGTGAGTACGTTTTTAAACATACGTATATCAACAACATTGATTAATACGCAACTATTTTTGAACAAACAATGTCCTTACTGAACCCACAAGACTGCTACATAATTACCAATATACATGATCAAAACTAGGATATATAAAATTAGTAAAACATAATTTATTACTGCTACGTAAAAATAAACACATGGTACATATATAAATACAAACGACAGTCGTCGCAAAACTCAGATTGCTTCCCTGAAATTAATTTTACGTAATAATCAAAGAGAACACCGATTGATCACACATAGTTCAATCACAAGGTTGCACAGTGCTAACGCAACACCAACGTGGGTTCTTATAAAACATTATAACACTTTTAGCGTTTATTTGTGGTGTCTTAAATCTAATAATTAACATCAACAATGCAAATGTGCCTACAGTTAAGTGAACATTGCATACAACATACAAAGTGTAACATCTTACTTAATTGTAACGAGCGCAGATCAATCGTGAGGTCATTTTCGTAGGAAAACAAAATGACCGAACGTTTAAAGTAAACGCTTACTAAGTAAAGTCGCCTGACTGGCAGAACGACAATGACGCATGTGCATGTGTCTATCAAAACTGCAACAAGAACAGAACTACATATTCCTATAATGTCTAACCACAACACGCATCGACCAAAAATCTTGTGGGGCTATAATGCATCAACCACATAAAAACCAACTTTTGTCGAACACGTTTTTGCTGAATAACACAACACATTTTCTTTTTCTTGGGCATAACCACTTAAGGACTGCACCCCTTTTTTGCTGGTACATATTTCTGCTCACTCGGACAAGTCACAATGCTGCAGCCGCCGGAATTTGTGCATTTGACATATTTCCCGGAGCTACTGAACGGGAATGTCAATCTTGTCGGGTGTCTCTTAGCCGTCTTGCAAGGATTGCTTTCTTTACAGTCAAACACGGCTACAAGAAGACAAAACTGTTATTAATACATGAAATTGTTATGTTGTGCGCCGATTCCACCATCAAAGTGGATTTATCTTCAACTGTTGAATGAATAAATATATATGAATATATATATATATATATATATATATATATATATATATATAAAATGTTCCATCCATTCGTAACTTACAATGAAGTACCACAATAACTAATCCGACAGAAGGCGCTCTGACGTAACTAGGGTGCCGTTTTTTACGTATTCTTGACGTATGTAAAATGCGGCCCCGTGTTGCGGAAGATATTGCTGAACGCTTGTTTAAATCATCCTACACAGGGGTATCGATCCGATTTTAAAAGTGGGGGGGGGGGGTCGGGGGACCAATTTATATACACATATATGTATGCATAATATATATATATATATATATATATATTTGTATACATTATATGTCATATACTATATATTATAATTATGTCATATATATATATATATATATATATATATATATATATATATATATATATATATATATATATATATATATATATATATATGACCTGAAATACACGTAAATATTTTTTTAAATTTAAAACAATTCATTATTGGTCTGTTGCTAATTCTAAACTAAAAAATCTTTATGTTATGCTATTTATAGTAGTTATGTTGGCAACATACATTTGAAAAGGGGCCATGGCCTACCCCAATCACCGAACATTTGGGGGTAAGCTTTGGACCCAACACTGCTTGCCTGATTCATAGAGTGACAAGATGCAGAGCTTACGGGGGTGCCTGTGTAGGACTTCCCAGTCCCACCTTTTGGCAAAGAAATTTATCATCACTAAAATGAGATCAAATTACACAAAGTGCATAAATCCCCTGGTTCCGCCGTAGGCGATATCAAAATCCACCAGGGCGTCCAGGCTGCAATCCAAGAGGTGACAGGGCAAACAAAAATGAATAATCTATTATGGGTAATTTATGTGCTTAATGGCTATATATATATATATATATATATATATATATCAATATAAGGGTGAAAATGACAGAGCCCGGTGTGATGAATATTTACTGGACTTAGATCAAGTTGCGGGCTGCTGTCAACCAAGCAATTTATCTAGTGATTTTCCACTAGGTAGTCGGAAGTTTAGTTCTTATTGTTTTACTAGACCGATGTAGGGTTTTTAAGAGATGGGAGTGATCAGTCTCGCTATATATGCCTATACATTTGTTTTATGAATTGAAAAAGTATGAGGACATTTCCTATACTGACCCCCTCAGGCCGAAAAGAGGGGGGGGGGACGCGTCCCCCTCGTCCCCCACTGATCGACGCCCATGCTGTGCCTGTGTAGAACTTCCCAATCCAACATTGTGGAAAAGGAATTTGTCGTCACTCAAATGGGAATATGTTACACAAAGTGCAGGAATCCGCCGCTTCTGCCGTAGGCGATAAGCATCAAGCAGGCGAGGGGTGAAAGTGCAACACAAATTTTATCATTTAAAATGTGCTTGATGGCTAGAGCCTATTAATAATATCAACACAAGGTTGATAGAGCCCGGCAGCGGCTTATATTTTCCAGGAAGTTATAAACTTTCCGATTGGCCTTTCTGCCTATCCGCGACAAATTTTAAATCATCAATGTGCAGCGAAATAACAAAGCATTTTTGGTATAAATGCCACGGGCTGTTCGATAACTCTCCTGTGATGACTACTCTGAAGAGTTATCTAAAATTTCGTTCAATACATTAAAATATTACGTTTGTTTAAATAACTATCACGGATTATGGCGCACTAACAGCAAAACATGCCTCCAAAAACTTGTTTGCCTCGTGTTAATTTGCGATAAATAACTTTGCTGAAGTTCAAATCGCAAGTTTATTGTCTAGCCTCGCAATTTTTCTGAACTGAAAAGTGGGGGGGGGGGGGGCAATTCCTATGCTGTCCCCCACCCTGAAAAATGGAGGGGGGGCGCGTCCCCCCCCGTCCCCCCCGATCGACGCCCGTGATCCTACAATCAGCTGTTGAATTCGCATGACTCCGAAGCATCACACATAGCTAAATATGGATATAGCTATATATGTCCGTCAATGTGAAGGCATAATATGTACATTAATGTACCTTTACAGCAGACGGAACGTCGACTGGTGGCCCGACGACAGGTTTTCTGGCTTGATGCGGGAAAGGATATTTAAAATCATCTATAGCTCACCGTATGCATCACACGAGACTGCTACGTCTTCACACATTGTTAAATATTGATATCGTATAATATGTCCGTCAATATGAAAGCATAATGTCTACATTAATGTACATTTACAGTCGATGAAACGTCTTGAGACGTTCGATTGAATTCAGTGCCAAAATGGCGTTGTTTTGGCTGTTCTGTCTATCGACCACACATTGGCACGCTGTTCAGTCTATTGATCACACACACGGCATGCCCACATACAAACTGCCGCTGGCTACGCGCCTGCACGGTCAATAGCTAACTGAGGATGATTATTTTTTAAACAAGCGTTCAGCAAAACATGCAAACAAATCCACGTTAGTCGCTTGAGGCGCTGATACACAACTAAGATCTAGTTGCGTATTAGCGCCTCTAGCGACTGACGTGGATTTGTGTCATTTTAGAAGCATGTCATTTTAGAAGTATGACGTCACAATTGCATGAACGACCGTGAAATAGAAGAATTTGTGAAGAGCGCATGGCTGAATACTTAAATTAAATGTTTTAGTAATGTCATGAATAATTTGTTCCGCTTGCTGATCAGTTGTTTGGTATTACATACATTACATGTGTATAGCCACTCTTAGCTGATATCTAAATTGTTTTACATATAAAAGCATGTACTAAATAATACGTATCTAGTATAAATAACCACAACACGTTACATATGTTGTACATCTACAACATGGAATAAATTATAAATCTATTCGATTACATTAGTCAACAAAGAAACCGTTTTGTATTATATAGAACGTTAGAAACCCTATGTAATCTTCTTCTTCCGGTAATCCACTACCGTCAGTTATGACGACTTCGTGGACAGAGTGCGCATGTTCAAGTGCTGATTAAAAACTGTAATAATAATGGTGATGTTTATATTTATAAGTAATAATATATATCTTTAAAAAATCTATATACTTACGTAATCTGATTAGTCTTACCTGGTCTCATCGTTTGCTCAAACGTTGCCTGTTCTTTCGACTGGTTATAGGACGCCAAGGCAAGTTCCGGGTCTCCCACTGTCATATAGTCGTGCGTACACTGACTGCTCGTCAGGCATGTCGCAGACACTGCCGATTCATTCATTCCAACCGCGGGTTGGAACATGACAGGTAGTGGAGAGCCTACCATCCCACGACTGAAGAGCGAGTCGCCCTGCTGCGAAACGCGGTCTACGGAGACAGAATGTTCACAGTTTACGAATCGAATCTATGATTTTAAATACATTTTATTTACATTTGCAACAAAATTAATGGCTTTACGTTTTCCAATCATGAGCTAGATTTTGTTTAGAAAATAAATATGCATGAAAATAAACAACATAACTTGCATACCAAACAATGGTAGACATTTTTGGTATGTCACTCGTGTTCATGTCTCTGTCTGTGTATACTCAACTGCCCTCACGTCATATGCATATTATATATATATATATATATATATATATATATATATATATATATATATATATATATATCAAATGTGTGTTTGTGTGCGCGCATGTATGTGTGTACGTGCGAGTATGTATGTTAAAAATATTTGAATAATAATTTGAATAACAGAAATATAATTTCTTGCCAAATCTGCTTATCGAGTGTCTGTTTAGCCTCTTTTAAATAACGACAACACCAATATATATATATATATATATATATATATATATATATATATACATACATACACACACACACACACACACACACACACACACACACACACACACACACACACACACACACACACACTGTTGTTGTTGTTGTTATTTAAAAGAAGCTAAACAGCCACTCGGTAAGCAGATTTGGCAAGAAATTTTCTTTCTGTGCAAAATCGGTGTTTAAACAATTTAACATACATACTCGCACGTACACAAATACACGTACACACATACACATACGCACACAAACACACGAAGTTTTTTCTGACACAAATAATGCACTCACTATGTTTAGCCATGTAGTTTGCAATGTCCGAAGGTTCCTTAACCTTGGCGGCGGGAACACGTTCCACTCTTAGTAAGCCAGACGGAAGACCTGAATACACAGTTCATATTATTATTAAACAATTTCCTCTCTCATAGGACAATAATGACAGCTACGATGAGTAGTATGGCGCATGATGCGATGATAAACAATGTGCATGCGAATGGCGCAATATAACTTCAACAATAATGATGACTTACGTCGGCAAACGTACAAGTTTAACACTGATCGGATGTACAGCAATTTTATTCGGTTTCCGCGATGTACACCATATAGTAGGGTCTAGAATGACAGTTTCGTGACCATTCTCTGGCTACTAAGGTTTGAAGATTGATTTGACTTCTATGGAGCATTTAAACAAATTTAGCAAAATGCTGGCGTTTTCCGCCAGAGGGCCAAATTCAAAATGGCCGCTGACACCACCCGAAAAACATTTGAACCAAAGCACCAAAAATGACGTGTGAAGACACTTTTTCGGGTAGGTCGTCCACGAGGATTCCGATTCTGACATCATTTTGACGCTATGACATCATGTTGACCCATAAATCAAAGATGGCCGCCATCTGGTAGAACGAAAACGTAACTTTTGAACCAGAGCACCTATAGAAGCATGAACGAAGAGACTTTTTCGGGGTGCGTTGAACAAGACACATTATTTCGGCTAAATCGATGCGCTGATGCAATTTATGAAGGTGGCAGATCGAATTAAGGTCACGTGGTAAGTCACGGCAGCTCTCGCGGTGTGGAGAGAGCCTTGACCTTGAGGAGGAGGTGGTAGAGCAGCTTTTTGAGTTTACGCAACATGTTATCTACGGCGACAACAAGAGTAGCACCATAGCTGAGCCCCGTGCCGCGAATGAAGAACAAATAATTCATTCGTCTCCCTCCAGATGCAGACACTAACACTGCCTCCGCGCCAACTACTTGGCGTATCCCGTCCCTGAAGTACCAATCCTCGCCACTCGGTCATGGCTGGGAGCTGGTGGGTGGTCGCTGTCGCCCTGTCCGTCATATGCGACCTGCTCTCCCGACTCACCTACCTGCATCAGGGCCAGTAGAAGAGAGCGGGGTAGATGACAGCGAGGATGAGGAGGAGGGAGATGATGTTGTACAGAGGAGGAGGGGGATTCATTTGAATCTGATGATTCAGAATATAGTGAGGCAGAATGCTTTGATTCGGACAGGTCATATTTCTCAGTGTCACATTAATTCGTTGACATGTTTGAAATGGTTTAATGTGATAACTATTCAAGTTACAACTATTCAAAAGAACTTGTCTTGAAGACTGAAGTATAGTTAGTCCTCTCGTCATACATTCATAAACTATTTTGTTTTTTATTGCAAGATATCCTTATGGAGGTAGTTTGCTAAAGTACAGCAATACCTGTTAATATTAACATTTATTCATTGAACGTAGTTTACAAGTATTGTTTTCCTACTTATTTACATACTGTATAAATGCAAACTCCAAAAACCCACATTCTTCTCGTTCAGAAGTTATGTTTTCGCTCTACCGGACGGCGGCCATCTTTGACCCGATGCCAGCCATCTTGAATTTCTGGGTCAAAATGGTGTCATAACGTCAAACTGATGTCAGAATCGGAATCCTCCAGGTCGACGTACCCGAAAGTGTCTTCATACATGCTTCCAGGTGCTCTAATTCAAGTTACGCTTTCGTTCTACCAGATAGCGGCCATCTTGGATTTATGAGTCAAAATTACGTCATAGCGACAAACTAATGACATAATCGGAATCCTCGTGGACGAATTAGCCGAAAAAGTGTCTTCATCCGAGATTTTTGTCGCATTGTTTCAAAAGTAAATTTTTCGAGATGGTGGGCCATTTTGGATTTGGCCCTCTGGCGGAAAATGCCAGCATTTTTAGAGGTACCGTGGCGACTACATCTTTTTTAAATGGTCCATAGAAGTCAAATCAATCGTCAAACCTTAGTGGCCAGGGAATAGTCACGAAACTGCAATTATAGACCCTACTAGTAATACAATTCACATTACTTAGTTGCATGTTTATGTAAACGAGACGACTGTATATGAACGAAATATACTACCTGCAACGCCGTAGATTTGCACTTCGCACACAGACAGATACTGGTCCAATCCTGTAACTGCGATCTTGACGAATCTTCCCTTCACACCAGCGGCACATGTGATGCGTTGTGTATTGTGACTAACACTATCGTCCAACAGAGAACCATCGTCTACGACCGCGCATCTTTCGGACGCTCCATCCGCTGATGCTGACACGCTCACGATGACTTCACGTTGTTCTTGTACTAAGTTATAGTTGAAATATAACATCAGATTTCAAGTTGATTGTTTCTATAATGTCATTGAATGTACGTATGTTATTAGGATACAATCCATTTATAGCATAGCCAACATTATGGGTGTAACATCCACCAAGAATTACCTTACCAACAACGTTCACGCTTACATGTATATGCGTAATATTCGTATAGGGCAGGCGGAATGACATCTGCCAGACCAGCCTGCTGAGTTCACGTTTAAATAGCATTTCCATGTTTTATCTCTCGCTAAGAAATACATTGGCAGCAATTTCTTTAGCCTGACTTTCATCGTTGCACTAGACACATGATAAATGTCAAATAAAGAAAACAACCGACTATATCGACGCTAATCGTATATAAGGCTATGCATGTATAACACATAGGACCGGAATGATCCACTACTTGTCTGTTCGAAACATACACCACGGTTTAAACTAAATTAAAGCTAGGGTGCCACCTCCTAGGTTTTACTTTTTTTAATTTAATATTACGTTCTTATAACTACAATATGCATGTTGCAGGTTTATTACCTGACAGTGTACGTTTAGTTACTTTATTATAAGCTCGGAACAAAGTTCGCAATTTGAAAGATTCCGCCTGCAACACGTTAAAATAGCAAATAACACATCTAGTTTCAAAATAAAATTGATTGGCAATATTGCCTAAAAGAGTTAACTGCAATACCGTTTGATGTTCTAGACAACATAGTTTCCGTTGCAAATTACTTCTCTGCCAATTCTGAACAGGGGAGCTGTTACCCTCCCTTTAAAGAACGGTACAACGGTAAAGCACTATTTTATTTGTAGTGGACGCCCGTTACAACGATCCTGAAGTGCTTCCATACTTGCTGATTTTGTATACACGAAGCAGGAGGAGTTCCAGATTAATGTTTGATTTGGTTATCGCCTTTTTATCAATGCAGAGTGTAGCAAAAGTGACAATTGTTGTTTGTACAATATTACATAGTTGACCGACTGTTACATAATACTGATATTCTGGCGAGCAGTGAAGATACTGTTCCTGATGAAGGAACTGTATCTTCTCAGTATCTTCACAGCTCGCCATCTGGCGAGCAGTAAAGATACAGTTCCTGATGAAGACCACCGATGGTGGTCTAAACGTCGATGTGAATTGACAATTATTAGAACTTTGTGAAATAGTTGTAAAATAAGAAATCTTGTTTGAACAGGTTTATAGGTATTGTTTCACAAAGGTGGCGCAAATACTGTTTTGCCTATATTGTGTATCGTGTACAGTGTACAGTGCAGTGTGTATCGCGATACACTGGTGCACTAGCGTACTGTTCTTGTACTAACAGCAATGAATCACAGTACGATTATACATGAACGTCACTGATTAACTCTCAATTACCTTGTGTACCAAACACCTGCACTTCACATATTTGAAGCGGGCGATTTTCCGTCCGAGATATCTTTACGCTGTGGCCCTTCGCGTCTGGCATACAAGGAATCAGCTTCGTGCCCTTTACCCAGTCGTCTTTCACAACCGCGCATATGTGATCAACAAATTCATCCAACACTTTGATCACAAAGTCACGAAGTTTACCTCCTGCGTGGGACATCAGAAAGCAATGTGGATGCAATCTATATTACATGCTCAATCGAAACTAAAATGGATTTATTTATAATAATAATAATAATAACACAAGTTTTATTAGCAACTCAACTGAGTTGGATTGACATTACAATAGGTTACAATTGACTCATCAAAACATCATACAAATACAATAGAAATACATTTGATACCGCAAATCATACCGTACTAATAACCTTTTTACTGACAGTTGTATAAAGCCCACGGTATAAAGGAGTTACGGAATCTATTCGTTCTAGTAACTGGTAACGGGTACACATTTTCTTGTCTAATATTATACTCGGTATGTCTTTTGTCAGGCAGCAGATAATTTAATCTATGTGTGCTGACTTTAATTTTATCAAAATATTTTTGACAAATGCTCTCCCGTCTTACATTCAACGTATCCAGGTTAACACGTCTTAGTATCTCCGCGTAACCCAATCCAGGAAAAATACATTTTAATGCCCTTTTTTGTATAACTTCAATATTGTCAGACAAATATTGGGGCAAGTTAGTGTGCCATACAGGACATGCATATTCTAGAACTGGTCTCACCACACTAACATATACACTGACCAGATCTTTCTGTGTAATCCCTGCACGCTTTAACTGATATAACATGTACAAGCGTTTACCAGCTTTTTTCACAATAGTATCTACGTGTTTGTTCCATGTCAGATCCTGAGAAATGGTCACACCTAATAGTTTGGCATGGCAAACTTGTGCTACATCCCTCCCATCAATTTTTATATTCGGGATAGTGCTTCTGAAATTGCCATCTTGTGCAAAACTAATGATTATTTCTTTTGATTTTTCGGAATTAATTTTCATGTCATTCTTTTCTGTCCATCTAGCAGCAATATCAACCGACTCTTGAATGACAGATACACCCTTTATGTCGCATATTTCAAATAACGTACTATCATCTACATACTTATATAGTGGAACAGTCGTTCTTAAATCATTTATGTAAACAAGGAAACATTTAGGTCCAGACAATGTCCCTTGCGGTACTCCCCCATTGGGATGACCAGAATGGGAATATTCATTTCCTATTTTTACTCGTTGAGTTCTGTCTAATAGAAATGTTGCCATCCATCTTAAAATATGTGCGGGCCCATACGATTGTAGCTTATCTAGCAACAAATGATGATTAATAAGATCAAACGCTTTGCTAAAGTCTAGCATTACAACTCTGACATAAGAATTCAATTTATCTGTCGCCTTATACCACATATGAACCAGTTCGACAAGAACATCTGTTGTGGACGTTCCGCTAATTCCTCCAAATTGCTTAGCATCAATTTCACCTTCAATTGTTTCATCCACCCATTTCATTATTATTGATTCAAACACCTTGGCAGCTATTGGAGTTAGTGAAATTGGTCTAATGTCTTTTTCAATCGACACAGGGGGGGCTTGTTTTTGGCAACGGTATTACATTGGCCATTTTCCATTCCATAGGGAGTACACCTTTTCTTAGTGAATTGTTAAAAATAGCAGTTAATGGAGGGGCGAGAACATTTGCATAGTTTCTTAACACCCATGCAGGGATGTTGCCAGGCCCAGTAGCCTTGTTGGCTTTAACACTCTCCAAAGCTTTAAAAGTAGTATATATGCTTATCACATACTGATCCGGCAGTTCCTCGTTAACGTCGAACACCTTGTGGTTCTTATTTAACCGAGGCAAATAGTCACTCACAGACACAAAGAAATCATTCATTGTATTGGCCAGTAAGCCACAATCACCATCCGTTGTTTTGTTAGCTAGACCTTGCATGCATGAATTGCCATTTGTTTTAAGTCCCATTATTGTTTTCATATGCTTCCACCAATCGTGGGATTCCGATTCATGCATTGCTGCAATTTGTGTTTGAGAAACATTATACTTAAGTTTCGACGCGGCTCGGTTGACCTTATTACGCAATATTTTTGCTTGATTCATATCACCACTCATGTGAGCTCGCTGTCGTTTACGAACTAAGTCTCTGAACCAGTCTGTAACCCATGGTTTATCAGCCGTATGCCTCGTAACAACTTTAGTAGGAAACCATATTTCCATCAGGTTGCTAATAACCGTTTGATAATATGAATATTGATCTGCACATGAATCAAGCCTAAATAGGGGTTCCCATTTAATGGCTGATAAAGCCATATTGAATGTGGCTTTTTCTTTTGGCCCCATACACCTTACGGTTAACCGTGTCACGCATCCAGTATCAACTGAGCTTTTCGCTTTAGGTTTAGGCAAAACCATGTTATGGTCCGATGACCCCAGTTCGGAGATAGTAACAGGTGGGGTGTATACCTCCTCCATATTTTGTCTAATATCGCCTGTCCACGTGTTACAACATTAACTACTTGGACAAATCTATAGTGGGTTTTCATAAAGTTATCCCGCAATTGGTTGAAATCGCCAGTTATGATCACACCACATTCTGGGTGTTTTCGCATTACAGTGTCAATGCTGGTGATTAAAAGATCACGTATTTTTAAATACTCCGTCTTTGGAGTATAATATAAACATGCCACCAGTATACATGACAATTTTCGAGGCGTTTTCTTTGGCATAACCTTAATCCACATTACCTCTAAATCATCAACCTCCATATCATTCAATCTCTTATACTTTAAATCATGTCTAATGTAGCAAGCTACACCACCGGCTCGTCCATGACCACTGACTTTTCTCTCTAAGCAAAACCCTTGCATAGTAAGGCTACTTGAATCCATATAGTCTTTAAACCATGTCTCACTAACACATACAATTGAGACATCATGTGTTGCTACAGTTACATGCAATCCGTCCACTTTTTCACTGTTCAAAGATCTGGCATTTAAATTAATTAGGGAAGGCAGATCCCATTTGCGTATTTTGTCCGCTGTTGGATTCGGAACACAAAACCGCGTTGAATCAGAGTTCTCGGTTTGTGTGTTCAGGGGAAGTTCCATGGCCAGATCGTTTAGGCCCATTTCCTAATCACGGGTGTGATGCTTTTCTTTATGTCCTCGTTCCCCGCACTGACGACACAACACTTTGTCGGGGTGTCTGCAGGTGGCAGTGACGTGGTTCGTCTCACCGCATTTGGCACACTTGCCCATCGACTGACGAGTACGACGCTTAACCACTGTCCACTTACCGTCAGGTGCCACTGTTGCGTTCGGCGATCGGTCGTGGTTCGTTGCGTTTGACACGTGTCGGTGTTGTTGTTGATGTTAGCGTTTGTGCTGTTTCGGTGGCTGTTCTGGGAGAGACAGATTCAACAGCAATCTGCCAACTCCGCTCTCAGATAGATGCAGCCCGTCTCTCTGGAAAGCCGCGTCGTCGGCAGCCCCGTTCCGGAATGTGAAATTTGCGTCGTTGTCGATGAATTTGACATCGACTTCGTTGCATGCTTCCTTCACTTTCATGTTGACTTCGGCTCGTCTGTCTGGATTGGGTCGACGCTTCGACGGCAGTACGCTACTCACCGTGATGGTTGGTGGCACGGTTTTCGCCTTCCGCAGCAGTTGCGCGATGTTTTCTTTTATGTTTGCTGCACTGATCGACGTCACTCGTTGTTTCGTGTGTACCACCAACGATGAATATTTCGTCGATGGTTTCCGTATTAGCCGCGTCATCGATCATTTGCGAGAGTGGCGCCTGACTTCCTTCGAATCTTGATGGGATTGCCACTGGACGTTTTATCAACGTGTACGTCACGTAGCAGGCTGTTCCCCACAAGCAGTGTCACGGCCTGTGGTCTCCCATCGTTGGCGTCGGCGTAGCCGTCCGGACGCTTGCTTGTCGCGATGTCTTCTCGCAGGCCTCGTATTTCTTGGCTCTGCTCGCCCATCAAGGAGACAAGTTGCTGGTTCGATCGTTCGAGTGTTACGACCAGCGACTCGAGCAGGGACGTCTTCTCGAGTAGACGCTCCACGAGTGTAGGTAGATTTAACAAGATTTAACAAGATTGCCACCTAGAGAATCAACTCTAGATGGCAGGTGGACAAGGAAGCCGTTTGGCTTATCGAGAGTCCAACCTATCTATCTAAGTATACCCTGCCCGTCTTAGGTATATGTCAATTTTATTTTTAAACATATTAACACTTCTAGCACCTACACAATCAGCTGATAATTTGTTCCATTCGTTTACTATTCTTTGGGAAAATGAAAATTTTCTAATATCTAGTCTACACTGCTTCTTTGCTAATGCAACTCCATGTCCTCTAGTCCTTCTCTCTTCCTTGACCGTGAAAAAAATATTTCTGTCAATATTTTCATACCCATTCAATATTTTAAAAACCTCAATCTGATCTCCTCTCAATCTTCTGGTTTCTAGTGTTGTTAGACCACATTCTTTTAGACGCATTTCATAACTAATATTCCTGAGTTTTTGTATCATTTTTGTTGCTCTCCTTTGTACTCTTTCTAGCATATCAATATCCTTCTTGCGATATGGCCTCCATGCTTGTATACAATATTCTAAATGAGGCCTAACTATTGTTTTATAAAGCGGTATTATTAGTTCTTTTTCTTTGTATACTATATTTCGCCTAATTAATCCAAGAATTTGGTTTGCCTTCGCTGCTGCAATTCCACACTGCTCTGATACCTTCATGTCAGCACTAATGGTTAAACCTAAGTCCTTTTCCTTTACAGTAGTATTTAGTACAGTACCACCCATTGTATATTGTGCATTTTCATTCCCATGTCCTGTGTGGAGGCACTTACACTTTCCAAAGTTAAACAGCATTTGCCATTTCTCAGACCATTCTATCAACTTATTTAGATCATCTTGTAAATGCTGTCTATCTGCATCACTTTTTATTTTCCTAAACACTTTTGTGTCGTCCGCAAACTTCAACACCTTGCTTGTTATGTCATCATCCAAATCATTGATATATATTAAGAATAAAATAGGTCCCAATACTGATCCTTGCGGTACTCCACTCAAAACAGATTTCCAATTTGAAACCTCCCCATCAACTACTACTCTTTGTCTTCTATCAATAAGCCATTTTTCTATCCAGTTAATCATACTATTTCCTATGCCATGGGCCTTTAGTTTAAGTAGTAATCTTTGGTGTGGCACTTTGTCAAAGGCTTTTTTAAAATCTAAGTAGATTATATCTACTGGTGATCCCTCATCTACCCACTTTGTGACATCTTCCAAAAAACATAACATATTTGTTAAGCATGACCTCGCTTTTAAAAACCCATGTTGAGATGTGTTTATCAATTTATTTTTAATAAGAAAATCAACCAAGTGATCTTTAATTAGTCTTTCTAATAGTTTACAAATCACCGATGTTAAACTCACTGGTCTATAGTTCTCTGACTTGCTTCTTGGTCCTTTTTTAAATAATGGTATGATGTTTGCTTCTTTCCATTCTACCGGAACCACTCCTTCCTCTAATGCCAAATTGAACACTGTTGCAAGTGGTATGCTAATTTGTTCTACAATTTCCAGTAGTAATTTGGGAGGAATCCCATCCACTCCTGGTGATTTATTATCCTTCATATCTCTTATTTTCATAGCTACCATTTTTGGGGTTACAGTTAGTTGTCCTAAATAGTCACACTCTCTCCCTTCGAACTTAGTCTCTAGTACTGGTAATGTACTAATATCTTCCCTGGTAAACACCGAACTAAAGTATTCATTTAGGTTTTCTGCCATTAAGAATCCCTCCGTTATTATGTTTCCATCACTACCTTCTAGTGGCCCGACCTTATCTTGAACTTTCTGTTTACTTCGAACATACGCATAAAAACTCTTGCTGTCATGTTTTATGTTGAAAGCTATTTTTTGTTCATAGCTTCTCTTCGAATTTGTTACAACTAAGCTGCTAAGCTGAGGTAGCATACGACAGGACGTACAGGACCAAATGCCTACAATGTCCTTATCGTCTTCACCCACACACTCCGGGTGCACCCACGACTGGCACAAATGGCATTGAACCATTTGATTGTTGTCCTTGCCGTTGTGTATGCAGGTCTTCACACAGTATTTCCAGTTGCCTGCGTGTTTATCTTTCGCAACTTTCCGGCGCGCTTTTCTGGTCTTGTCACTCACCGGGTCATAAGTGACGTCTACTGGCGGCAGATGAACCGTTAGTTCAGGTGATCCGCAACAGTTATCACATGAACTGTTAGCCACCGGGCTAGAGTCGTTGTCCATGGTTATTTAGGCGGAACCGGTACAATTTGTTACAACTAAGCTGCTAAGCTGATGTTATTGCTTTTACCTATTGTTCGTTCACCTGGTAGAATCACCCGTTGGGCGATAAAAGGCCCAGATATCCAGCTAAATATTAAAATACTTAAAATCTATCACATCGGCTCGGCCTAATGAAAGATGTCACGTATACGTGTAATCGTAAGGTGATCAACACGTGTATGATAATAAGAGTCACTGTTAAGATCGACTAAAACTGGCAGAAATACGTAACTGAAACTAGCACTTCGTAAACACGTCTTACACTTGCAATGGAATGAATACCATGGAATGCAACGCTAGCTGTCATTATGGTTTGGCGCTTATTACCAGATTTCATCTCACAACATAATGGCAAAGATGTACTGTCGAAAAGCACTGCTACCTATTCCAAGCGCCATATGCGCTCGAAGTTAATTTCTTTATGATCAAATTCACCTTCATCGCCATATCGTTCTGCCTGCCCATTTCGCTGCAATGGCGAGCAACCCTCGGGGCCATTGATCAGCCGTTTCCGCAATGAACTCAGAGTACCGCCCACGTGGCGGTTACGTAATTATTCTTGACTTGCAGTAGCGCAGAGAAGCCGGTTTCGGACCGTGCAGTCAACATGGGCAAAGTGGACACGATGGCTACAAGCTGCTCTATGTGAGGACACTGGGTCAGGATATAGACGTTGGCTGTTGTCATTTACTGCTCGAATGTAAAGTCGACCAAGCCTTGTTTGCAGGCGTGATAACATACATAGGCATTTGATGTGGCGTCGGTTAGCAACCTACCGAACTTGAACCCACCCACCCACCCTCCCTCCCTCCCTCCCTCACTCCCAGTCTTCGTCCATCTCTCCCTCCCCCTTCTCTCACTATCTGCTGTTCATCCTGCCCGATGATGATGATGATGTTATTGAAGGGTTTCCTATTAGTAAGTCCGATCTGAGCTGCAAAACATCTGCCTCAGTCGATACAGAAGGATCAGGAAGGCCTTGGCGAAAATTGTGATCACGTTGGTATTTTATGATATTTTTTGTTCAGTATATGGCCCATCTCTTGATGTATGACCTGCCTCCACTGTTGTTGGAGATGCAGTTGGGAAAAGGTGGTGTGGCGACGGTCGAGAGTATATGTCTCAGCTGAGTACAGTAGTGTTGGAAGCATGATTGCCTTATACAACATGCATTTCGTGGTGACCGTAATGCCATGTTGTGACCACACGCGTTTCCACAAGCATCGACATGTTTGTTAATTTCCACATCAGTGGTGTTATCACATGTGAAGTTCTTGATTGATGTTAGTGGGGTGCATGTAGATTGTTTGAGGTTAGTCCGAGTGGAGATTAGTATCGTATTCTATAGAGTGTAAGTCAAAACTTAGTTGCAGCTTGTTCAAAGTGTTTACAAATGCCTCCGGTGTTTTCTACTTTATGGGCAATGATCGCCGCCTCACCTGATTCACGCATAATGTCAATATGAATGCAATTTTGACGTATTCTGCTAGTATTTTTCATCGTACAAGTCAGATATGAAAGACAGTTGAATCAGAATGCCGCCTGTAAATGTAATATAATAATCACTTCAACTTACCAGTCTGTTTGCCAGTTTTGGACATCTTAGTTAGGACCACTTCCCAGATCTCGTGCTCAGTTTCCAAATCCACTTGCCACCAGGTAGCCCGAATGAGGCTTTTGTCGCTACAGCTTTTTTTGACATCTATTTTGTTAAGCACCGGCTTACGTTTTAGTGACGTTGATGTAAACTTCCCCTGAATAAGGTTTACTCTTCCACTTCCTGTAAAAATGCAAACGCATTATAGATCATAAATCAAGTAATCCGGCTTATCGTCACATTCCTACATATTAGCTGTATTTTTCCACGTATAATATTGTTTAAATTTGAGCGTTATTTTCAGACCAGCTCTGGAAATAAGCGCGGATGTCGCCGTTATTTATAGAGCAGATCTAGACAGGTCAGGATGTGCGTACCTATGTTGTGATTAATGGTATTTTCAGTGAATACACGTGGATAGACTTATGATTTCGAATAAATGCGACGCTATAAATGTTATGTTTATTTTCTATTAAATAATTGTCTGCATGATTTGGACGAGAAGCTTTGGAAATTATGCTCAGATTTACGCTCGAACTTCAGCGGTGCATATCATGATACTTATCTAACTGATACACGCGTAACTTCATACGGAATTATCTATTGCAACGACGGAACTTATTTCAGGAATACATACGTGTATGCCTCTTGCAGCTCGCTATACGTAGGTAGTTGTCCACATCAGGGTTAGAGATTGTACGATTGATGTTTGCTGAAGTGTGCAGATAACATCCATATTTGGAGAAATCAAAACCTGCACATGAATCCTTGCCGAGACAGACGTGTTTGCACTTGATGACGGTGTCTGCGTTCGGTTCCACTTTGGTCCCACTGACCTTTTTTTTTGGCCTTTTCTGGAACCCTGACACGCAAGCTGCAAACAAAGACGACAGGAGGTGGGCATATGTTACATTCATCACTGTGTAAAGTTCCGCGTGCCTAGTTTGTCAGACAATACCTATTAACAAAGCAAAATATTATGAAGGTATTTGTGATTTTAATTAACTACATATTAGAGATTTACAAGAGGATTGTGTGTTCGATGAGTGTGTAAACTATGTTGCTGTACCTCTAAGTGTTAGATCAGTCGAAAATGTACGTGATATCGCCATTTAAAAAATGTAATATAACACCTTAGCTCATCGACTCAACTTTTGATAAATTTAGTACTGTATAAATATTTTGAGGTTGATTTACCCACTTATGATGCACCTCTGAGTTTGATTTTCTTATAATTTAATTACAAAGAAGTGAACTTATTAGTATTAAAGTGAGGTGTGTGATTGGGTACACATTCATTCCGATGCAAGTCATGGATGAGTAGGATTTCATGAAAGCTGCAGTCGTTTGACTGTTGGTTATTTAGTATACAAATGTCGTTTTGTTTATGTTGAACACCATACGTTAATTATTAAAACGAAAAACATCGGCACTTTCTCAATGCGAAAATGGGACACACAGGAGAAACGAAATCATATTTACGGTAACAAGTTGTATTCACACTGTGTTTGTAAATGGTTGGGTCTGATTTATAATATTTTGTGCTTGGTCTCTGCGATAGTAATACAGAATGCAAACAAATGATTTAATAGCTACTTTAAGTGGTGTATAATTAATTATAAAACGTTCAACTTGCTAGTGCCAGTATCCATATCATGTAGACCCTACAATAAAACATTGATAACACTATTCGATAACGTTTCTCATCCGGATAAGAGAAACGGCAAAGGCCACAGATGTAATTGAACAAGTCAGAAGACAGACCTGGACCTGGGCAGGACATACATCGTTCCTCTGCATTCATAAGGTAAATATACAATTAGTAAATAATTACTCATAACAAGTTACCCTAACAAATTCGCCAGTCATAGCAATGGTCAAGAATGGCTACGTATTGATCACGGGCCATAAACGCTAAGACTTTCGCTTATTTCTGCTCTGGAAATAACCTCAAAGTTTACTGCCAACATCAACAGATCAACTGGTATGAATACACTAACCACTGCGTCTTGTAGTAACCACCACATGCAATATCTCGTACTCTGTCGCCAGGTCGACCTGAAGCCATGGATTCTTCTCATATTTAGTGCGTGCACAACTCTGTTCGCCCGTGTCAGTCCTGCCGTCTGTGGCAAGGGACGCCGGAGCAACTGTTGAACTCTGCACCCCTCTTTTGCCGAATGCGAGGTTCGTTAGATTTACTGGAAAACAAACAATACAATAATAAATAAGAAATTCATTTATTAGAAGTAACACTTGTTTGGTTTATTATACAATTTTCCCGTATCATCACTTGCAACAATTAAACAGTGAAGTAATATTAACATTTGTTAAGCCAGTTTACTCTGTTTAGCTTAACACACCATATGAACCTGTATCTGTAATGGACAACATGACCACTTGTGTGTGTGGGTGCGTGTGTGCGTGTGCGTGCGTGCGTATGTTTAATTATGTTTACCTGGGTGGCCGTATATCTCTACTTGGCATACAACTAGCTTGCGAAATGGCCCAGGCAGTGTGAACTTTACGGTAGTGCCCCTTGTTCCAACAGGACATTCTTGATGGATTCTTTCCCTCATTGTAGTAAAAGCACACGTCATGGGATGCACATCATTTACTCCCATTCCCACTTCGATGATGATGTCAGTATGCATATTATCTGTAAACAACATCGATTAATCCATAATGTTGTTATTTTAGTAACACAAGGTCTTGCAAACACAAACATTGACTTGACCAAAAACACCGGAAGAGAGAGAGAGACACAGAGAGAGAGAGAGAGAGAGAGAGGGGGAGGGAGGAAGACAGACAGACAGACAGACAGACAGACAGACAGACAGACAGACAGACAGACAGACAGACAGACAGACAGACAGACAGACAGACAGACAGACAGACAGACAGACAGACAGACAGACAGACAGACAGACAGACAGACAGACAGAGACATAGAGAGACAGAGAGACAGAGAGAGAGAGACAGACAGACAGACAGACAGACAGACAGACAGGAGAGAAATTTATTGAGATGGGTTTATAAATCCTCAGTAACATTACTACATAAATACACACGTATGAAAGCATGCCCACACAGTAATGCTTCCGAGGATTTACACGCGGAAGTGTAATTGTCAATGAGGAGTTATACAACTTCCCAATGAACCGAGTTTGCCTGGGTTACCCATGATAGACATTCGTACACATACATACGCACACACAATTAAAATTTCATTTAATTTCGTAATAAAAGTTTACGATGGCATATACAGATGATATCTGCCGCTTAACAGACCACACCATCTTTCATGAACCCTCGAATATGTATCTGTGACATTATTTACCACAACACTTGGTGCGACTCCATATAGCAACCTGCTGCACGTCGTGTTCCACAACTAAATCAACCAGCCACCACGGACTTTCTGACACCGTTGTCTCGGCACAGTTGTTCACAGTGCCATCTAACGCTGCTGAAGAGATCATGTCAGCTTCAGTGGAACTCTGTATGGTGTTCTTATTGAATGCCACATTTCTAAACTTCGCTGAAAATTCATCTTGAAACTCCGCTGAAAACAAAAACAGTCACATAGGAATAGTAATAATTGTGCATACACATAATGAAGGACATAATAGAATGATCAGAACATACTGTTGCAACATGCATTTGGAACATCACTCTGATGTATAACTATATCAATGTTGCATAACTGTGGCATTAGCATTGTCATTATAACGTGTTATTTATCATCGAAACATTATTGTAATGAACACAATTTACAAAAAAGTACATATTATCTTATCAAGTAGCGTGAAAAAAATGATTCCAGTAAAATAAACGAAAGAAAGGAAGCCCACAATGGCAACTGAATGGTATCAGTAAATGTTGGACATTATGAGAGTATGACTGTTATCACCACATCCAGTATACAAGACGTCCATGGCAGTCATTAGACAGACAAAACAAGTAGCTACCATAAAATAGACTAAACATAGGAAAATACGCCGTAACTGTCTATTCCTGTAGTACCGATAACGGGGGAAACTAGCGGGGTTACAGAACAACCTCACATATAAGGAGGTAACAGTAGATGAACCTATGACAATTAACTGGTGGTCATTAACATGTAAATGTATTATATCTAGCGAGATTTACGTTGTACATAACTATTCTACATAAATTGGTTTTGGATATGCAACTTTTTAGAGGACATTTTTGACACGTGTTGGTCAAGCTGGGCAGCTATCGTTCTTTGATGGAAATCACATAAGCAGAGGCATATGCATTATTGACAGTATTGATTTGAATCACCAATTGCTTCATATATTTTATGCGTTGTATCGCCACCGTAGCTGTATCGGCTGCCTGCCAGTCTGCCTGCCAGTCTGTCTACGACACATTTAATTTAATGCCCATCTACCGTCACAAACACACGAATGCACGCACGCACGCACGCACGCGCACATACACACACACTAATAATAAAGGTTACGTTTGAACAAAAATCGCGAAGCTAATAAAACCACTGCAAAAAAATCAATGAAATCTTAATTGATTCTTGAATCGTAGCTATCACACTATCAATAGCACTAATAAGGAACATCT
>OZ024858.1:14473236-14763236 GCA_964017155.1 Oasisia sp. SBJ-2009
GAAGTCATTATTATTATCATTGTGTGAATTTGTAACATTTTATTTAAAACTGAGCAGTATTACGTATTTGTGTTACGTATTTCTTTATCAACATAATATTTGATCAACAAGTACGTCAGTTGCCACCGTATATATTATGTTATTCCAGTCTCACTTTGTTAATTACTTTTCTCAGTACAGAACCTTCCCTTCTAGTATTCCCAACTTCAGCCAGTTTTTCTCTTACAATGAATATGAGCTGAAACTATGTTTATAACAATTATTTGAATGTACATCAGCAGCATTCATCCACATTATCTGTCCAGTTAGTCACGAACTACTGGTGTCATCCACGCGTTCTGTCCTATACTCGCAAACTGAAACTTCTTCAGAAGTGATTATTACAAGTCAGTGATATAATTAAACTCACAAGCAACATCTCGATTAGTTAAGATCACCTCCCTGATCATATACACGGCTTGAAGATCAACCCGCCACCAGGCTGCATTTTCATTGTTGGTATGAAAGCAGCTTAATGCATCCAAGTTAGTGTTTCTGTCGCCATCCACAGCTCTTGCAGCAAACAGAAACGTTTGATATATGGACGACATCTCTGTAGGCTTCCCAAGAGCCAGATTGTTTGTTACACCCTCCGTAACTGTAACAAATTCACTGTAGTAGAACACTAACAAGATAATAGGTTGGTCGACATCCACTATACACACACATAATAATTATACTCATGCACACACACACGCACGCGCGCGCGCACACACACACATGCACGTAGATATATAGATACATGCATACATATAATGAACAATGATGCAATTCCATAACAGGCCAATTATCAATATTAATCTCCATTGTAGCGCCTTGCATTTTCATTCTCATCTTCTTTATTTGCACTTCGGTAAATTAATATAGCCATTCATGTCGAGTTTTATGTAAATGTATTGCATCAAGCACCTTCTTACCAATCTGCTTCTCTTTCTAATATAAGTTCTTCTACCTGGATATCTTATCTAATACATTATACAATTGTCATCACTGTCCCTAAATACATTTTTTTCATGGGACATACCCGATAAGTACTCAAATCGCTGTTGTCATAGCAACTATTATGCAAAGTACGTCAGTCGTTTTATCCAACAACTAACTTTCCCATCTTCGCACGGATAACCTTCACCCAGCTAATATATACCTCAAATAGTATGGAGATATCTTGAGGTTGCACCAAGACATTTGCCCCTTAGTTATATTACATTAGGAGTTGTCACTTATCTTCATTTAAACACTACAGTACACACGCGTGCGTGTATACATCAAAACACACGCACGCACGCACGCACGCACGCACGCACGCACGCACGCGCAACAACACAATGACAAGAACAAACGCTCTCTTCACTGTTTTATATAGATTGCGTGAATAAACAATTCGTGTGATAATAATGTAATCTTACGTACCAATTGGTCCATAGACTTCTACTTCGCAAAGCATGAGCATGGTATCGTCGCTTGGATCCTTTTTTACCCGGACAAACTGGCCATATGTTTCTGGCGGACATGGGAGTCGTCTAGACACACCCGCTCCAAATAGAGGCCCAAAATAATTGCACTTGGTAACATGCTTATTCCTTTGTACTTCAATGGTTATGTTATGAAGCAGGTGAGCTGTTAACAGTACACGGTTAATTGTACATCAACAATAGATTGATGGAGGGAGGGTACCATAAAAAAGATGAAAGAGAGAAGGGGGAGAGAGAGAGAGGGGGGGGGGGAAGAGACAGGATAATTAGCAACATAATCACATATAAATATGGATACATACAAATAGTGTTACAAGGTTCCATGGCTGGAATTTTTATTATGTATGCAGAACGTATACGGGGATACGGCCATTTATTGACATTTTGTGTTCGAAGCCTTGTAAAAGGAATACAAAATGACTAATAATACGGAAACCCTCATATTATGTATACACATGGAATTCCGAAAAAAATGTATATGACGCTTTCCATGTTTTGTGATTTGGTTGTGTCAGGACATATCTCTTGAAGAGTCATGAATTTCATATTTTAAACATTTACCTGTTCTGCCGTACCGACAAATGTAAACAAAAATGTCCAACATCACTCAATTAGGCAAAATTACTATGTCGCAGTATAAGTTCTCAACTCGTTTCAGTGTTTATTAATGTGATTTCACGATGCATACCTGATTAAAATGTATGCTGTTCGAGTAATACATGTTTTTTTTACATTAATAAAACAAACAACTGTTGAATAAATATATTTGTTTTTCATGTGGGGAAATTCAAATGTTATTATCCCCAGGACTTGTGTCACTCCATGACATTGTAGTGTAACCGTCCGTTGCAACGGGTTTCTAAACGTTGTTGAAGCCGGTTGATTGTGCTCCCTTTTCCCAACCACTTTTACCAGTGAAACATCGTAAGATTAATGACATAGATTTTATATGTGGACTTGTTTATGCATATCCGCCATCTTAAAATAGGATGACAATGGTGTCAGACAAAACAAACGTAATACACGTGAAATCGTTAATTCGGTACATCTATATTATTGGTATGTTGTTCTTAAAAAGATATGCAAAAACATTGTTTTGTTATGACTGCCATTTTATATAATGGCGCAAAAACATATTTTATAATTAGAATCCCTGTCCACACCTGTATCTTGATATAAATAATTTGGCTTATATTGTCATAAGGTATGGGAATCCGATTTCAGCCATGTTTAAAATGACGAAAATAAACGTCGGGCAACTCTGCAGTTTACCTGCTCACCATTTATAAAGATGATTGTGGTGAATACAAATGTCACAATGTCTAAAAACGATGCTACCTAGAACAGTTGCGTGTACACTGTTGAATAGCTTGATTGTGGCGAGTTTAAACAATAACCCTTTTACCGTCAGAAACAACATTCATATAGCTGATGTTTAAAAAAAATGGCGTTCGGCAGCCAAGTCTATAATTTCCATATGGTAAGAACTACGTACGTAACCTAGAGCCATAAAGTTGATGTGAAAATGACGTTTAGTGACTTTCAAATATCTATCAATCTGTATACCATTTTTGTATACCACATACACACGAGTTTTAAAGATGGTGCCCGACAAAGTGTATTACTTCTATTGCTTAAGAACTACGTAGTCTAGAGACCCAGAGTTTATGCCAAAATGTAACATTTTTAGATGCAGTTGTGTATTACTTTTGACCTTCATCAAAATTCATACACCGGCCACTTGAAAGGATGGTGCCCGTTAAAAACCTATTATTCATGTATCTTAAGAAATATAATATAGAGGTTGTTATTCGCGTATCCTTAGATCTACAAATTGTCGAACATTGAAGCCGATGTAAAAAATAGTGTGACGATTTTAAAGGTGTTTCTTCTATAAAACGGACCGGACTATATTAAACATTAGTTTATTGATGTCGTAATGATGCCCTATATCCATACTGTGAACTGCTGTTCGCTCGTCCTCCCGACACCCATCGCATTTGCACGGTAGACGTACTATTCGATATGTACAGAGAAGAAGAAATGGGACAAAGAAACATGTTGATGGTCGTATGCAGTTGCCTGCAAACATAATTATTTCACCTGCTAAGTGAACGAGTATTTCTGAAACACTTCGTGGCAGCGTGACGAAAACGTAAAGAGAGGAGGTGGTTAGCTTAGATGGAATTAATATGGATTGTCTATTACCGTGTACAAACGAAAAGTCGGACGCCAATATGCTCTCCATGAATAAGACGAGTATCATACAAACTGTTGACACTGACGCCGTCGTGCTAATTGACCACCTCTCTTTGACATATACAAGCCAGGACACAACAGGCGGCAGCACTAACGTAACACCACATATAGATGTTCTCTGTGAAACAGAGTAAATTATAATAGTTCAAGCTATTTCTCAGCATTGCTTTTAAGGAATCTATTCCACAAATGCACCAAGATTTGACCGGGCTACTTGTTTTTAGTAAGTAAACGGACCATTTTGAGATTTTACCAACTTTATGCAACTGTGTGCACCTGTGTGATTCTACAAGCCTTGGTTTATTCAGTCATGCGAGACCTCAACAACCAAGTGCTTAACTGCACGTCATGGCTGAATGGATTCTACTACAGTCAAGTCTTTAGCCGCACGTCACGGCTTACTGGATATTGCCATGCCAGTGAACATTGGGTATTCATTGCCTTGATTGTTTGACACACCCTTGTGCTCCACCAACCGTTAAAGGACAAACAAAGGCTACGGTTTCGTGTCATACACCTAATAGAGTTTATACAAAGTAACAATTTCCACATATACTCAATTTTTTAACGTCAGCGGTTTACTCAGAATGTGACTTTAAAGTCTAAAATTCGAACGAAATCCACGATGGTCTAGACGCCGCCATAGGTGAAGGGTTATCTTGGCTTGGCCATTCAGCGCGCGGCATTCTATATCCCTGCTGAAGCCGGTCAGTTTCCTGCGACGTTGTTAAGGGTCAACAACTTCGAGTCTTCGACAGTTCGTTCAGTTGGCGTGACATCTAGCAGCTGCTTATACACGTATATCTAAATCTGTGGTAAACTTTAGTAATTATGCCTTCGTGTTCGGCATACGGTTGCAATAATAGTTGAAACAACCGGTAGTATTGAAGCAATGGATTCACATTGGTGATTTGCGGGCGTACTGTTTGGAATCCCTCCAGTCCAAGTACAGTTCACTTTGTTCGGTCCATTTTTAGGAGAAATGCTTTGATGTAGACATGTATCATCAGTTGTTGGGATGATTTCAGCGGTAACAATAATATACAACTTTAGATTTACCGTCATCAGCATGTTACGCGCGTGGCCGAGTTGCAGCCATTTCATGACAACAGCCAAACCCCGGGCCATGCAGGGAATCTACTTGGAGAGCGCCTCGATCACCGTCGTGACGTCATTCTTCGTCTAAGATGGGATAGCGCATAGTGTTTGGATGGCTAGCTGGGTGTTAAAAAATATTTTTCTGGTAAACCGCTGGCGTTAAAAAATAGAGTATATGTGGAAATTGTTACTTTATATTAACTCTATTAGGTGTATGCCACGAAACAGTTAACTTTTTTGTCCTTTAACACCGAACTAATCATGACGTCAAGACGAGCAGTGCTGTCAATTTTCTTGCTACTTTTGTACTGCGTAATGAAATTCAATGCATGCCACAGACTTATCGCTTACAAGGACACTCTACGAGGCTATGACGCCAAGCACTACAAGTCTACACTCAGTCTCTCTCTCTCTCTCTCTCTCTCTTGAAGCTAGCAGTGACATTGTTTTATCAGTGATCCACAAATTTGATTGTCTCAACCACAAAGAAAAGCGTTCTGTGTGCAAACTCTGCAGACTTTCCAGCAACAATGAAAAATCATATTACAACATTTAGCCATTGACTACAATTGTTTTATTGCTCATGAAAAGCGGCGACGTGAGCCCTAATCCAGGCCCTTCTGAATGAAAGAGGATATACAACCCAAAACATCCATGTAGCCATTGTGGCAAGGGTGTCACTGGTCGCAGTAGAGCCATCTCATGTGACTCCTGCTACCAGTGGACACACATCAAATGTGCTGGAGTTTTATCAAACGACGCATACGATGAAATCTGCTGCAGCGGTGGTGAATTTACACATTTGTGCAGTCAGTGTACACTGCACGCACTCCCGTTTGCCGATGACAGTGATCACCCAGCTATTGAATTGAATTGAATTTTATTTCGGTCACAACAACAACATACAAACATAAGCATAAACATGATTATTAAATGTTACCGCGGAGATCCTCTAGAAACCCCTTGGGGCTTATATCGAGGACCACCAAGACATACAACTTTATGGACATTATTATAAAAGTAAACTAAATATATAAAAATTAATAAATGTCATTATCAGTATCATGAATCATAATAAATAGAATACTACTAATATTACTAAGTACTTAAATAAGTCTAAAAAATAAATACAATTAATGATAAGTAATAAAAGAATACTATAACTACGGTACATAATCCTTATAAATGCCTAAGATACATATCCCTTCAGTAATAACTCCTTTAGCTTACTTTTAAATTGTTTTATTGTTCTAAGCTTTCTTATATGTTGAGGTAGTGTATTCCAGAAGACTGGACCAGAATAATTTATTGTAAACTTTCTGTTGTTGTTCTTATGTTTTGAATGTAAAACCCATTAACATTTCTAAGATTATGGTTATGAACGTTTTCTGTTAGTTTAAGCATAGAAGTCAAGTTGTCTGGGAGTTGATCATTAACGGATTTATACATAAAAATCTCTAATTGATGTTTATATATATCACTTAATTTTAACAGTTTTAATTTTGAAAATAATGGGTCTGTATGTGATGCATATTGTGATTTCGTAATTATCCTTATTGCTCTCTTCTGAAGTATCTTTATTTTTTTAAATGAATTGTATATGTATTTGACCACAACAGGACACAATATTGCAGATGAGGTAATATTAATGAATAGTATAAAGTCTTCATGGTGTACAATGGGAGAAAATATTTAAATTTATTAAGCATTCCTACATTTCGTGCAATTGTTTTGGATAAATTATTAATAATATTAATAATTTATCCAAAACAATTGCATTGTATTATGGATTTTCCAGCTCAAATGTTCATCTATGTATATTCCTAGACATTTTGTAAACTTGACTTGTTTTATTTTGTTACCATTTATTATTATTTCAGCATTGTCTGTATTATAAATTTTCCCTTTTGGTGTGAATATTATGAAATTAGTGAAATTTTTACGTTTAATGTTAGTTTGTTAGTATTAAACCAAATTGCAATTTTTTGTAGTTCAATATTAACTTCTTCTATGAGAGTGTGGAAATGTGTGTGTGCATGGAACAAACTAGTATCATCTGCAAACAGTATTGGCTTAAGAATGTTTGAAACATTTACAATATCATTTATATATATGATAAAAAGTAATGGGCCTAATATGGATCCCTGGGGAACACCACAAGTTATATTCATGTATTCAGATTCTGTGTTATTATACAACACATATTGTGCTGTATCGCTAAGGTAACTTTTGAACCATTCGCAAGCTATGCCTCTTATACCATAGCACTGAAGTTTTTTTAATAAGATGTTATGATCTATTGTGTCAAAAGCCTTACTAAGATCAAGAAATATGCCTATATTATGATTTTTGTGATCAATGTTGCTTGATATTTTATCTACCAAGTCAATCATTGCCATATAAGTAGAGTAATTTCCCCTAAATCCATATTGTTTATTTGATAGTATGTTATATTCAGCTAGGAAATTATTAATCCTATTGTACATTATGCGCTCTAGTATTTTTGATAGGCACGGAAGAATCGAAATAGGTCTGTAATTTGTAAACAGTTCAGGTTTTTCACTTTTGTATAACGGAATGACTTTAGCAATCTTCAACTTTCTTGGAACAATACCCATAGTGAATGAACTATTGAAGATGTGAGCTAGTTGATTTGCAATTTGTGGAATAACATGTTGAATAATGTTAGGGTCAATGTTGTCATAACCTCCAGACTTTTTGGATTTGTTCCTATGCACTATGTTAATTATTTCAGTGGGACAAGTTGGTGTACAGAAAAAGTTAGCTGGATTGTTATTTATATAATGTGTAGGGTCATGTACTGTTTGAGTTAGTTTTGCATTAAGGCTTTGGCCTATATTTGTAAAGTATTTATTAAATTCATTCACTATTTCGTGCATTTTAGAACTTCATTAATGGTATTCCATGTTTTTTTGCAGTCATTTTTATATAGGTCAAATTTATTTTTAAAGTATGACTATCATCATGCAAGGCAACGATCTTCGGCCCGAAATCGTAGAAGACGCCGCCGACCAGGCAACAACTGAAAGACCCCTTGACTTTTAATGTCTACATTCAAAGGGTCTAAACTTCATACATTTGAACACTAGCAGTCTTCTCCCGAAACTTGACGAATTACGAATACTTGCGGCAAACACCAAAGTGGCAGTGATAGGCATCACCGAGTCTTGGTTAGACGCGTCGGTCACGGACTCAGAAATTAACATTACTGATTATTTTATTCTCCGGCGCGATAGAAATCGCGAGGGCGGTGGCGTTTGCATTTACATAAGAAATGACTTTATCTTAAAACTGAGAGACGAGATGTGTACAACTCTAGAAACTGTGTGGGCGGAATTGTATCTACCCAAGACCAGACCTATTTTAATTGGTGTATGCTACCGTCCGCCCAAGCATACTGACATTTTTAATGTACTAGAACAGTGTTGCTTGGACTGTAATTGCTTCACCACCAAGGAAGTTATGGTGGGTGACTTTAATGTTGACTATTCTCAACTGCATTCTCAAACTAATCCATTGCATGTATCACTGAAGCATTATATGTCTATGTTTGGTATGACCCAGCTTATTAACACATCTACAAGGATTACTAGCACAACATCCACCATCTTAGATCTTATCCTAATCTCAGATCCTGCTAAAATATCACAATGTGGTGTATTAGACATTTGCTTAAGCGATCACCAAATAATATATTGTACACGTAAATGCAAGAAAATCCCCATAAATTGTCATAATGGTGTAACATTAAGATCGCTAAAAAATTACAGTAAGGAAATATTTGAAGAAAAACTGCACGAGGTAGATTGGCAGGTGGTCCTAGATTCAAACTCTGTACACGAGGCTTTTTATCTTTTTAAATCTAAGCTGATGGCCGTTATTGATAACATCGCTCCCTTGAAATATGTCCGTATTAAACAACGTACCGCCCCTTGGTTGACGGGTGAGCTACTGCACCTGATCCATGAAAGGGATCGGGCTTTTTCAAAATTTAAAAAGACCAAAGACATCAGTTGGCGTGGAAAATTCACTTACCTTCGTAATCAGGTTCAATATAAGAAGAAACAGGCCAAATCAGAATTCCTTGCTAATAAAACTGATGAATTCAAACAACAACCTTCAAAATTATGGCAATTGCTGAAAAGCCTCGGAACTTCGACTCAGTGTAACTGTAAGCCAGGAAGCATAGGTTGAAACATTGATAATAACATATGTTTTGACAACTCACTAGTATCCGAACATTTTAACAACTACTTTACTAATGTAGCCTCAACACTGGTTGACCAACTTCCACCAAGTAATGGTAAATATGAAAGCGAACATTTTCAAGATTTCTACAGGTCACTGGGTGTAACTAGCAATAGCTTCTGTTTTAATGAAGTCAGTGAGAACACGGTACTCAGTATTTTATGTAAATTGAATTCGAGCAAGGCAACATGTTTGGACCTATTGTCACCCAGATTCATTAAGGATGGTGCCATATTTTAAATTTATCATTGTCCACTGGCGAAATCCCAGAAAATCTGAAATCTGCTAAGGTGATGCCTATTTATAAAACGAATAGTAAATTGGAAGCCGGTAATTACAGACCGATCTCTATTTTAAATACGCTCTCAAATTTATTTGAGAGGATAGTTTATCAACAATTAAATGCATATCTCCAAACACATCAGCTACTGTATGAACTTCAGTCAGGCCTTAGATCCTCTTATTCTACTGAAACATGTTTAATATATCTCACTGACTTCATAAAACAAGAGCAAGATAAAGGTAATTATATAGGCATGGTGTTACCTGACCTTCAGAAGGCATTTGATACGGTAAATCATAAGATTATGCTTCAAAAACTGGAAGCTATAGGACTTCATGAATCTGCTATAGCCTGGTTTAAATCATATTTATATGGACGTCAACAATCAGTTGAAATCGGTGAAGCGATCTCTAATCCGATGACTGTCACATGTGGTGTCCCACAAGGTTCAATTCTGGGACCGTTATTATTTCTAATATATATTAATGATATTTACACAGCTGTTCGCTGCAAACTACTTTTATATGCTGATGATTCAGCTCTTTTAGTCTCGGGTAAAGACACCCAACTGATTCAAGAAAGTCTTTCTTCAGAACTCGAGGCAGCCAGAGAGTGGTTAATCAATAACAAATTGTGCCTCCATCTAGGGAAAACTGAGTCAATTCTTTTTGGGTCGAAACGTAAACTTAACACGTGTAGTTCCATCCAGGTGAGATGTGCTGGTACGACATTGGTATGTCAAGCCCATGTTAAATAACTAGGCATAGACCTAGATCAGTCATTAACTGGAGAAAGAGTGGCTGACAAGATTATTTGTAAATCAAATGCCAAATGAAATTCTTTGTATAGACATAAAAAAAAAATTAACATGAAAACAAAAAAAATTCTTACCTCAGCATTAATACAATGCCATTTTGACTATGCTTGTTCGTCATGGTTCTCTGGTTTAACCAAGAAATATAAATCCAGACTACAGTGTAACCAGAACAAGGTAATCCGTTTCCTCTTAAATGCACCAGCCAGAACCCACATCGGTTTGAGAGAGTTTAGACTGGTGAATATGCTACCAGTGGAGTTACGAGTTAAACAACTCAAATTGAATCTTGTTTACAATGTCATAAATGATAGAGCACCGAAGTATATGTCAAATTTGATAAATGTAGCATGTAAGCAGCACGGCATAAATACAAGATCTAGTGTTATGTCTCTTCATGTGCCGTATGTTTAATCATTTGGCCAAACCTCGTTTTACTACACAGGAATTCATGCCTGGAACGAATTGCCATTTTCCATACAAAGTGTTCAGAACATGAGGCAATTTAAATGTCTACTGAAGCAGTTTTTGTTCAGTTGTCTTAATGATCAGGAAGCCAGCTCATTTATTTATTATTAATCATAATTGATGACGTAAGTTTATTTTTGTTATTTTTATTATTTATTAGATTTATTTATGTTTTTTGGTAATAAATAACAAGGTTTTACAAAGTGTTTCTAATCAGGAGATTATTTCCATACTTTTCTATATTGTAATTATCAATGTCATTTACATATTTTAGTAATTATTTATATCACTTTATTTATTATTGTTTGTTTTAGTATGTTATATTTGTCATTTCTATCAATGTCTGTCATGTGTATGTCAAGGACCACAATGGAAATAAGTGCGTGCACTTTTTGTGTTATCCGAATATTTAAATGTACCTTGTATTTATATATTATGCATATGTGTACAATGTTTTACATTTTATATTAAATAAATAAATAAATAAATAAATAAATAAATAAATAAATAAATAAATAAATAAATAAATAAATAAATAAATCAATCAATCAATCAATCAATCAATCAATCAATCAATCAATCAATCAATCAATCAATCAATCAATCAATCAATCAATCAATCAATCAATCAATCAATCAATCGATATCTTTGCTGAAAGACTTGGCTGTGAACGTTTGACAGTAGCGATCGGCACAGGGATTTCATACCGATACGTCGACGCAACTGGTCGACATTGACAATACATTGCCTGTTTCTACGCACGGGTGTGGTAACGTACCGGGTGTGTTACCGCATCATGTTTCGCAGGCACAGGCAAACGCACGGCTTAGGCATCGTGGCATAATTCCAGCTAACGCCTGCATTTTATTTTCTTGCAGACACTCCACCGGAAGCTATCCTGGGAGAAGTGTTATCAACCATTGAGAGGCGTGTTGTTGTACTGTTCGACGTTGCACGCATGTTCTCTTCACGTCGAAAGAACTACATGTGGAGAAGATTCCACCAACGCGTCATGAAGTTGGGTGCACGATGCGCAAGAATTATGGCCTGATCGTCCTCGTCACCACTAATTGTCTTCTTTCCTCTTCATGTATGGAAATAATAGGCTTTGTCGGGCGTCACCATTAAATGGTGCATATTACAGAAAGGCAGATATTTGAAAGTAATACAATTTTAATCATCATATATAAAAGCCCCACATTTTAACATCACGTTTGTGGCTCTAGGTTACATAGTTCTTAAGCTACAGAAATACTAGCCTTAGCCGGACGCCATCTTTAAAAACGACCGCTATATATTACAGTTGCTAAAGGTAAAATTAATTTGTTAACATCGCTATCCCTCATACTATCCAAATATATAAACATAAATGCTCTATGTGACGTTGTTTTAAGGTATTATGACATTTTAATTGACGACCGCCATCTTTATAAAAAAATACGGACGTGGAAACAAAACTGTTATATTTGAAATCCTTATAACCTAAAAGATATACCAGCTTACCACATTAATTGTTCTAGGTGCCATACTTATTTAGATAACGGAAATTGAATTTGGCGAGCATTTATTAAATTAGCCGCTATTTTGTAACGCAGCAGATGAAACCCACCAGAAATCCATTTCTGAATGGCCCGTTTCACTGCCTATATGTCCGTTTGACCTCAAAGCCCTGGGCTCCCAATGAAATAGTAGCTCACCGTTGTGTACACTGTTCGTTATTATCACATCCGTGATGAGGTAGACACCTTGCAGATCAACCTGCCACCAAGTTTTTGTTGTTTTCTCTTTGGTAGCAGAGCAACTTAGTAAGCTACTTCGGCCCTCTCTATTGCCATCCACAGCTCGCGAAGACACATAATCTTCTTGTTGAGAGGTCATCGTGGTAGGTTTTAAAAGGGCCAGGTTAACGCGACGACTTTCGAAATTCATCTTCACTGCAACGAATTATACCCCACGCCACATGTTATGGGGTCCTCATACACCGACTTGTGTATGTCAGTGGCTATGCTCTTACATATTTCGGTCACCATATACAGGGCTTGCTATCATGTTGTCTTTCTGCAGCAACATCCTACACCTACCCACAAAAACGCCATGCATTATCAAATGCTGGAATCTGAAGCAAGTGAAGAATAAGAAATTTACCTATGTCCAATGAATCTGAAGATGTTTAATGAAACAGGGTGGTGACGCTGACCTGAACATATACGGATTCATAAGTTTGTACATATTCAAGTCTAAGGAAGAGGTTGTGCGTTTTGATTACGAAAATGGTGGTGTATCACAATTTACTGGCAATTTGTTTCCATACGGAAACATGGTTAATTTTGCACTATATTTGATGGCCGAATCATTCATGCATTATTTGTATCAACCATACAACACGTAGTCACATTAAAATAATATGTACAAATGTCAACATGTGGAAATGTAATAAACTGTGTCTGCAATGTTTCACGACATGAACAAAGAAAATGCACGTGGGTACTCCATAAGTGGCTACTCCACTCAAGTTAAGTGTTGTGTCTCGTATTGGAGAACAGCATCGATGTCAAAATCCAACCAATCCAAAAACATATAAATGGAAAACAAAGTACTTTTGATATATTTTGTTCAAGAATTCAATACACAGTATTTCCCACTTTCAATCTGTTTAACCTTCGTATATCCAATCATTAACTTATTGATTGTCCATCCTTGCAAAAATATATTTTCAACATCTTACGCATGCAAAATTTAGAATCGGATTATTATATAGATAAACTCCTACTGCATTAGTTTGAAAAAATATTGCCTTACCAGGCTCGCCAGTCACTTGAACTTCACAAATGTGTATCTGGAATGGTTTAAGTTCACTGGAACTTATCCAAATATATCTCCCTGTCGTGTCCGGGAGACATCGGAATACATTTTTCTGTCCTAACTTCCAGGATCTCTCAAGCACTGAGGCACACAAATACCGATTGTCTGTCACCAAGTAGTTGGTTTGGATACTCATGGTAGGGAAGTTGTGAGCTGAAAACAGTACCATGTTAAATGTAATACTAATATACTAACCTTTTAGCCCCTAGCTTAGAACAGGCCGCCCGATATTATCTAGGTTTTCTTGTTGTGGTGAGCATAAAATGTAATTATGCAGATTATTTGGATGGAGTGGCTTGATAAGTAATTGTAGATATCTTGAACATATTCATTTTCGCGATGGTGTTACATTGGTACTGAGCGAGAAAACTCAGTATATTATCCAAAAACCTATGACAATCACGTCGACATTTTGAAATGTCCTTGCGATATCATTATTATTATAAGGATGGGATTCCAATAATCAAGGTGCTTCTAACAAGAACTGTTGTTGAAGTATTAGCAAGAGAAAGTTTGAGGGATATATAACAGTGAAATTATTACGTAGATTCCGCTCTGAGGATATTGGTGTGATATTTTGTCTTTGGATATGCGTTGTGGAAAAATCATCAAGTTTCATACGCTGAATTGCAGTACCAATGACGACAAAGCCGCAAAGGTGTTTTGCAATTACCATTAGTTTGCTATCAGTCATCTAGTGGACTTGTGTGTACTGGAGACAATCTCTAAAATTAAGCGTTCTTAGGGAGCAACTGTGGTGTTTGTGTTTATACTCGACGATGAATAATACTGCTGGCAGCTAATCAATCAACCCTAAGAGTGACGACATTGCGGATTATTGTGCTTTGTTCCAACGGTTTGTGAGCATCCTGGGATAACATCTAATTTGCCCCAAAATAATACATGGTAGATGCTCTTTCAAATGATGATACTGCCATAACATTTAAATTTGCCATTTTACGGAAAATGTCAGATGCGCGGTTGGATTTGTTGCTCTGGCATCAAGTCAGTCGTGGTTTTGCGAAATCTGGTGCAACGCAGTCGCGGCTTGTTGTCTGAATAACGCTGAGAACGCTGGCGATACCGACAATGTTTTCCACGACTGACGTCACGATTCTGCCCCTTGCGGTATTTCCCCCAAAAAACATCTACTTTTCCAAGACAGCACCGCGAAAGCTTCCATTTAATGTCAATTTAAAAACATATTTAATCAAACTTGTGATTTAGGGGTTGTCGTTATACTGCATAATACATAATGTACACGCAAATAATTTTTTAGATATTAGAATTTTTGTTTTGGCACAATATGGCCATTAACTATTACAACACTGGCCCTTGTGATGAACCGTAGAACAGGAACACATTTAAACCTATAGCTAGTTCGTTATGAACCTACGGCAGCACTCGGGAGTGAAGATGGTGACACTGCGAATGATGTAGATGCTTCCCAGTTGCAGTCGCAAGCTTGGTTCCACCTGCCACTCAGTACGCGAGCATAGTCCCCGTGGGTCTGCATTACCATCGACGGCCAAAGAGTCTACATGTTCGCCATCAGTGGTGGTCAACTCAACGGCAACGATATCTATGATTTTCGACGCTGCAACAGAACATAATAAATCAATCCACCTAGTGTAATGTTCGAGAAGAATATGATTTATCAACATGGGTATCTGATAATGTAGCTGAGCATAAAATAACGTAAGTGGTTTTCCATGTGCGGAAACTATTGCGTATCTAGACTCAATATGCCCGATTTCGTTAATATGATGATTATAGCAAAATGTCATAATCGAATGTTGTTGATGAACTCTTCAAAAATGGGTTAAACTCAGACAAAAACAGGCTTAATCTTTATTAGAAAATTAAGCTAAGCAGTTCAGCATGTCGACGTTTGACTTATGCTTACCTTCTTCGCCGTAGACTTGCACTTCATTTAAGGAAAGTGTCTGGTCTTTTTCGGTAGGTGTGATCGCCACAAATCGACCTTCACTGCCTGCAGCACATTTTATATGGTTCATCTTTCCGGGTACCAAATATTGCCCAGCCACGCCACAGGGCATTTGAGAAAAGGGTTCGGATTGCGACAGGTCGACGGAGACTCCCGATAGGCCGTCGGCTGGATGGATGTGAACACCAGAACACTTGGATGAACACCAACAATTAGAATGAAATGTACATGCTGTGCAGCTATGCAAGTCTGAACAATGGATCCGTTAATATAAGTTATCGCATGCACGCACGCGCACACGTACACACACACACACGTACACAAACAAAACGAAGACGGTTTCTCCCGAACTAGCAGTATTGCCAGGTTGCATGAAGATACGTCAGCATAAAACTACCGTCTCACCGTATACTCCATATACGTTCACTTCACACAGCATAAGTGACTGCGGTTCAGTTCCTATGCGGCTGATCCTGACGATGCTTCCGATGGCTCCCGGGCTACACGTGATGCGTCTTGTCTCTCCCTGGTAAAACGCTCGGTACACCCTCGCACATGTCGACCTCATAGAAGAATGTGGCACTAATGCTTCAACGGCAAAGTCATCAAGAACGGAGTCACCTGTTTGATGAATTCGAAAGGTTGGTTAACAAATACAACAAGCGCATGTTCATGCATCCACATATTAACAGGAGGAACGGAGACACAATTCCAATGCAGAGGGTGTCCATATTATATAATATAAACATATCCTTTAAATGTGCAGTCGTGTACAGAACGTCTAGATACGCGCAAACACATGCACACAAGTATATTTGTATGATACGTACTCCTGTTCGCTGGCGTCCCATACACTTCCACTTCGCAAAGTATCAAATAAACTTTGGGGTTTGATGGCTTCCTTCTTATCTTGACAATACTGCCGATTGTTTTTGGCGGACAGCTGAACCTATTCTCATACAGCGTCAGTGTGAAATCCACGACTTTGCATATAGACACTTTATCCCCCATCAATACTTCTATGACAAGGTTTTTATTGTTGCTCTCTGTTAACAAACCCATGTTAATTACACATTAATTTGAGATAATAAATTCTCGAAAGTCATTGGCGATTCGAGGAAACATTTGTAAGACAAATTGGAAACTTTTACAGCGGATGTGTCAAACTCTACCGACGTTCATGCAATGCCAAAAGCTGATACGTCACAATTCACTTAATTTTTAAATACATTTCTGGGTGACAATTCTTGAACAGATAACCTGTTGAACAACACACGTAAATGTTCCTCTTAAATACGTTCTAAATAACGTAGTATAGTATAGCGGCAGGGGCCACTGCAGATTACAGCAGGCTCAGTGTGTGTATTCATTCACCAGGCGTGCGTGAATTTATACAAAGGTTCCACTATACCTATGTTCAAACCACTTAGTTTTTCTTTTCTTTTCAACTAGTGCTAGATTATCCATATAGCATTAAAGTATAATACAGAGAATAACATAAGCTCAAATAAGTCAGCAAAACGTTCCAACTCACTTCGGCTTTCTTTATATATAACCACCTCCCTGATAATGTAGACACTGGCCAGGTCTACTTGCCACCAGGGTGCAGTTTCCACATTTGTACGGCTGCATGTGTGCTTTGTATTGTCCATTACCCAATAATTTGGTGTTCTTTTACCATCCAATGCAAATGAAGGGTAAGATTTGTAAAGTACTGAGGACATACTTCCAGGCTTTCGTAAAGCCAGGTTATTATTATTCTCTGCAACAAATCAAGAATGACTTACTGGCAGTGTAAATTATTTAAATAAACGCTCCATACTATATTTACCTGATAACGCTTCACATAAGGGCATATGTCATCACACTTATGATTCTAGATAAGTATATTATATATAATAATGTGTAACAGTGATCACCCATTTACTTGTGCTAAATACACCAACTCGGGGGAATAACATAATAAAATGTAAAATAATCTATAGTTCTGATATACACACATACATACACATACACACGTCATGCATACTCGCACGCACACATACATATGCGTTTCCCTAATCAGCAGAGTTGTTAATTCTGACTTGACACCTTTAGTGTTCATATTTTGGATCAGTGTAGCGTATGTGTTCGTTTTGAATAGATGGTCTTCCTCAATGTAATTTCGAGGAGAGTGGACAGAAAACATATTGCCGACTAAGTGGATTGAAGATATTCAGTAAGACGGAATTGTGACTCTGCTTTAATATTTGAACCAAAATAACCGGGTACATCAATGTAAACTTATCTATTACTGTTTCTTATTCATACGTTATTTAGCTGCATATATACATCTGTATTATCATGGAGGAAGGCTGTGTGTTTTACAATAACACTGGGATATATGCAATTCCAAGTTGTATGTTCTCAATCTGCCGAGTGAAGGCGGCCTACACACTGTTAGCATGATTGCTCTCTGATTGCAGTTGTATCAAATAAACGGTACACGTGAGACATACCTTCACGATAGGTAGTAATGGTCAACTCTCGTATCTCGTACACGCCTTGTAGATCAACCTGCCACCAGCTGCCGACAGCTTCGGCTGTGTGTGCGCAAGAACCCCGTTGCAATATCACATTGGCGATGCCATCCACGGCATTAAATGACGCATATTTGGTGTCAGGTGTGGACGACTGTTTTGTCGGTTTAAAAAGAGCCAGGTTCTGTCCAAACAATGTTTCTGGAACATCTTAAAATGAAACCGTCGCAATCAATTACATTAGTTTTGTGTTTGTGTCTAAAGTGGGAAATAAAATAAAAAAAATTAATATAATTAACATATGCTAGTTACGAACATACTAAATGGTACACGCGAAGATAACGTAACATGTTTGGTTATTAGAAGCATGGAACACACCATTTACTAGGTGTCAGAAGAGAACTACACGATCGGTTTCTTTCGCGGTATCATAGCAATATTACAAGTGTATTTTGGCATTAGTTGTGTAAGTTTCTGACAACCACTTAATCAGTCATGCGATACTGTAACACGCTCCAGTTGTTGGGCTGGTTAGTCTTGTGCGAATGTGTTACAGTGGGCTCGATTACTTTATCTGATCTTACCTCCATATACCTCAACTTCACACAATCTCACCGCCATGTTTGCGTGTGCAGTGAGTTGGATTTTGACAATGCTGCCCACTGTACCGGAGCGACAAGCAAACGATGTCCTCTCGTTCGTCTTCAGTAGAGACCGTACCTCAGTACACAGCAAACCTGGCGGGCGTTTTGCCGGTAGTTCTGCAGTTATCTTAATCTTGTCAATCTCCTCGCCTACAACATGTGGTATAAGATTTGTGGGTGGTATGACTCAATGACATCATTTTTACGTGTGTCCCAGTTGCAAGTAATGAGCGTGTCAGGCAGAGTGACACTGCCATGCAGATACATTACCATCCATGGTTGACACTTTAAACAATATCATTGGCCATAGAAGTTGCAGGTAATGAGCGTGTCAAGCGGAGTGACACTGCCATGCACACCGATTACCATCCATGGTTGACACTAAACAATATCATTGGCCATATAAGTTGCAAGTAATGAGCGTGTCAAGCGGAGTGACATTGCCATGCAGACCAATTACCACGCACACAAGTATATTTTTATGATACATACTTGTGTCCAGTGGCGTCCCATACACTTCCACTTCGCAAAGTATCAAATAATCTTTGGGGTTTGATGGCTTCCTTCTGATCTTGACAATACTGCCGATTGTTTTTGGCGGACAGCTGAACCTATTCCGTTCCAGCGTCAGTGCGAAATCCATGTCTTTGCATATAGACACTTTATCCCCCATCAATACTTCTATGACCAGGTTTTTATTGTTGTTCACTGTTAACAAGCCAACGTTAATTACACATTAATTTGAGATAATAAAATATCGGAAGTCATTGGCGATTCGAGGAAAAATGTGTAAGACAAATTGAAAAGTTTTACAGCGGATGTGTCAAACTCTACCAACGTTCATGCAATGTCAAAAGCTGATACGTCACAATTCACTTAATTTTTAAATACATTTCTGGGTGACAATTCTTGAACAGATAACCTGTTGAACAACATACGTAAATGTGCCTCTTAAATACGTTCTAAATAACGTAGTATAGTATAGCGGCAGGGACCACAGCAGGCTCAGTGTGTGTATTCATTCACCAGGCTTGCATGGATTTATACAAAGGTTCCACTATACCTATGTTCAAACCACTTAGTTTTTCTTTTCTTTTTCAACTAGTGCTAGATTATCCATATAGCATTAAAGTATAATACAGAGAATAACATAAGCTCAAATAAGTCAGCAAAACTGTCCAACTCACATAGGCCTTCCTTATATATAACCACCTCCCTGATAATGTATACACTGGCCAGGTCTACTTCCCACCAGGGTGCAGATTCCTTCTGGGTACGGCTGCATGTGTGTTTTGTATGGTCCGTTACCCAATAATTTGGTTTTCTTTTCCCATCCAATGCTTTTGAAGAGTAAGATTTGAGTAAGACCGAGGACATATTTCCACGCTTCCGAAAAGCCAGGTTAATATTATCTGCAACAAATCATGAATGACTTACACTGGCAGTGTCAATTATTTAAATAAACGCTTCAAACTATATTTACCTGATAACGCTTCACACAGGGGCATATGTCATCACATTTATGATTCTGGATAAGTATATTATATATAATATATTTGCCCCCCCCCCCCAAATTTCCTATATAGACTACACAAATATGTATATAGTGAAATACATGCTAAACAGCCGTGATTTTCCAATTTGGAAAAACAAAATATTGGAAAAACAAAAACCGTATAATTAGACAATGAACCCCCCCCCCAACATCGGATTACTGAATGGCTGGGTAGCCTATAAGCATATGGGTTCTTTAAAACACGTGTATTACATTTATATATAAGTGTTATGATGTAATACATTAATATTATAACATATTATTTAGAGTGAAAAAAAAGGCAATAGTTTGGTGTTATGTGTTAGGTACTGTGCGGCACTTGCCGGTATTTTAAAGAGTGTTCGGTACTGTGCGGGACTTGTCGGTTCTTGTTTGGAATAAACTGGCTTTGGACAAAATGTGAGTTGTTTCTATATGAGTTTTGTTATCAAGACATAACAATTGGCGACGAGGACGGGATCGTTGTGGGTCCCGGATCACGCAGGACAACTGTGAGTGTGGCTAGACAAAGAAATGGGCGAAGAGGGCAGAATGTCGTTTAGCTTTGGAAAAATAACGAGGTATAATCCTGGTGCTGACTGGGAATCGTACATTGAACAGTTAGACTTTTACTTCATAGGCATAGCCAACGGGGTCACTGACGATCACACCAAAAAGGCAATTTTATTGTCGAATGTGTCCACAGAGACGTATCAGCTGCTCAAAGACTTGTTGGTACCAGCCACACCGAAAGACGCCGACGTAACGTATTCGGTGATAGTGGACCGGCTGCAAAAGCATACAAAGCCAGAAAAATCAGCATTGGTTGCTCGATATGAGTTTGACAATCGATCGAGACAAGTTGGTGAATCTGTCAGCGATTACGTCGCAACGCTGAAGCATTTGGCAAGTGAATGCAAATTCAGTGACGTAGCGCGAGCCGAACGTCTGCGAGACCGTTTGGTATCTGGCATCCGAGATGAGAAGATGCTCAGAGATCTGCTGAAAGAGAAACTCGATGACTTGACATTCGAAATTGCCGTGAGACGATGTCTGGCAATAGAACAAGCCAACCGAGACGTCCAGGTATTTCAAGGCGAGACTGGTAAGGAGACTAAAGTGCACAAATTAGACAGCTGCAGTAGACAGCCTAGACAACAGAACAGTAAACCGATGCCAAGAAATACTAACCACCGACAGACTCAGCGTGCAGACACCATGTCAAAGTGCTACAGGTGCAACGGACAACACAATCCAAAAGGATGTCCATTTATCAAGGAGAAATGTTACCAGTGTGGTAAGGTCGGTCATATTCGAAAGGCATGCCGACAGAAGGCTAGCAAACAGCCACCGGCAACGTCATTGCACGTCATGCAAGGCAACGAAGACGCCAATCGACAGGACTGGACAGGACTGTACCGAGTGTCCAAAGGAAACGACCGGAAGCCAATCTCCGTGACGATGGAAGTTGAAAACAGAGAACTTGTGATGGAGCTAGATACGGGCTCAGCTGTCTCTGTCATCGGGGAGAAGAAATATCACGAACAGCTGCGGCACGTATACCGTTAGAAAGCACCACTCTACAGCTACACACGTATACAGGAGAATCGGTGAAACCGTTGGGCGTATTGTCAGTTAGAGTTCGTTATGGACAACAAAGCAAGCATCTTCAGTTGTATATGATGAAAGGAAATGGACCTGCACTGCTTGGTCGGGAGTGGTTGCTCTCCATCCGTTTGAACTGGCCTCTAATGCATCTAGAGACGCAGTCTGGTATCCGCGATGTGCTCGACAGACATGCAGCGGTGTTCTCTGGCAAACTCGGACGGTTAGTGAACATCAAGGCACGAATCCAACTGATAGAAGAGCCGAAACCACGATTCTGGAAAGCCCGACCTGTCGCATTTGCACGAAAGCCAGCAGTTGAGCGAGGGTTGGACCAATTTGGGACGTAAAAGAACCACTGAGGACGACAAGCTCCCTGGCAGTGACCATCCTCAGTGCCAGCATAGAAAGGTCGGCTTGGCGTGATGTTCTGAAAAAGGCTGACTAGTTAAATGAGACCTCATAAGATCATACGTTGTAACCACAATATACAGACTAGTCAGTTAAAAGAACGTTGCCGAGTGCTGGAAACAACTAGAACTAGAACTAGACAAGTGAGGAGAAGTTTGGCGGCTGCTGGCGGTCGTTTTCATAGTTAGGTCGGACAGTACATGTCATTGTTGACACCAGTCGATGCTGTCTCTGGACTGATTGTTTCTCTTCTCGTCATTTCAATTTCCCTTGGGTCTTCACCACCACGGACATCTGGTCTGTCTTACACCACAAGCCTTTGTCTTTGTGGCTGAAATCTATATCCAGCCACTTCTGAATCCGTGCTATTTCCGTCAGACGAAGAATCAGAAAATCATCCGTATTATTTACGCTCTTTTGTGAGCGCAAAGTCACAGCGCCACCCGACGGAGTTGCCAAGAAGTAGTACGACAACCATTGGCCTATCAGTGGCGGGTCCGAGCTCCGATATGTCACTGTTTTTTCTAAAATGGAGTTTTCCATAGACTTTCTGTGGCTAAATGTTTTACATTTCTTTTCTGTTAAACCGCGCACGTTAAAAATGTGACTGAGCTTGGAAATTGTTTGTTTTTCTTAGCTCTATTAGATCCATATCACCAAACCGTCGCCTTATTTGTCACTTTAATGTATCATGGATTGGGAATATCAAAGGAATATACCTATAATACTTAATAAACCCATATGACTAATAACTTTAACTAAATACAACCCACACACGGAGTCTACTTAAAAATGCTTTGTCAGTTCGATTGTTTTGCTCCTCGCTTTTCAGACTAATTTCACGATAAAGCAAACCTACGAAGTATCCCCTGTGACATGCTAACTCGTTTATGCATATGTGTGCCTTCGTTTTTATTAAATAAACAGAAAACTCAGAAAAAATACTTGTTGCAACGTAACCATAACTCGAACCTCACATCTGTGTTACCGTGACATTCGGAAAAGACTGTAGCTTGAAAATCTCGCGTGATCGAAAAGGAACGGTGAGATCGACCTTTGAACCGTCCATGCTGGCCTCGATAGACACTGTTTACTTCAGAAGTTCAGTTGCAATTTTTCTGTTGTTTTGCCGTTTTTTGTTCAACAATGGGACGCCCGCGTATATATGCGACAGAATCGGCAAGGAAATGGGTAAGGGCACAGAGCCGTAGAAAGACGGAAACAGCGGCCGAGCGAAAGCGTGTATTTGGGAAAAACATTCGACTTGTGGAATCAAACGAAATGTACGACAGGCATTACCATTAGAGTTCGCCAAATGTCTTTTGGACAGGTTAGTACTCTGTTATTACTCGGCTTCAACCGTTTTTACATTGTTTTAATATTGCGTGTACCAGCTGACAAAAATATTTGTTTTGCTATTAAATTAGTCGACGGTATTACTTTTTCCATTCCCGAGCCTAAGTTCCCGAATGGACATAGCTTACTATTACTAGGTCTAGGCCTATCGGCGTAGACGTAGTACCGGTGTCAGATAGAATATTGACCCTCGTAGAAAAGTGACGCGAGGGCAAAATACTATAATAGAAAATTGACTCCCCCATGGAAAAATTACCCACCCATTTTTCTTCATGAATTTTTCTTTTTTGTATGTGTTGAAGGTAATGTTTTGTTTACATTTAATAATTTATGCAACATTGCACTTCGATACATTAATAATATTATTGTTGTGCCATATAATACTTTTTTTCAGTGAAAGATCTCCTTTTTAAACTGATACTGCTCAGTCGGCATATTTTGTTAACATTTGCACTAACACCAGTATTTAATTTTGAGTACAATTTCATGGAAAGCATTCTGCTTGGTCCACGTTCTCCTATAACTGTCTTAGGCAAATGTTTGTCAGTTTATATGGTTATGTGATGGTGTATGATTCATTCATAGTAAATATCCATTTGATAATTACCGAATAAATGTTTTACAGTGGGGGGTCATATGTGTATGGCATAGTATATTGACCCGTGGCTTGTTATACATAGAAAACTGTAAAGCTTTGTCAATTTGGACACCCCTACAGCCATCAAAAACAAACCTTTTGCTATTACCAGGTAGACATTTCTCTGTGATGTTTGTATAATAAATCTACAAGCCCATAACTATCCAAATTGGCAAAGTTTTTGTTTTCTATGTATATCAAGCCACAGCTCAATATTAGTTATTAATTAGTGACCTAAAATTAAGATTATATAATTATTATCTTTTGAAGTGAAATAGTTGGTTATGTGCTGTAATTTAACATTATGATCAAAACCATTATTTCAAATACATATGGGTGGGTCATTTTTCTATAGGGTGGGTCATTTGTCTATAACTGAAAATTTATGGAAAAGTGACCTTGGGGTCATTATTCTATATAGAATATTGACCCGCGAGTCACTTTATCCCCGAGTCAATATTCTATATGACACCGGCACATGCTTTCCCAATCAAATTTAAGTACACACGGCTGTCTGCACAGACACATTGTATGCTTACAGTGCATAGTATGCCTACAGTGCAATTGTGAGGATCACTAAGTCGGTTTTCCTAGCACTTAGTCTTCATGGCATTAAAATGAACTGATTTTTAGTATAAGTTTATTCTCATGTTGTTTGACCTAAAACCACTAATGACCTGTTATGGTGCTGTGCACGTTAACAAACACAATTTGCTGTGTTTTGTGGTGAAAAACTCAGCAGTGGTTAAGATTAACAAAAATAAATTTCATTCAATATTACAAATTCACTATTCAGGGTTGTATAGTCCAAAGGACCTCAGGACCTCTTGCACCAGTGTTGATGATTAAATGTCCATTTTGAGGTGTTTACAGTAATGCTCACTGGTTTGGTTATGTTTTATTTCAGATGCCGCAAAGACGTTGCCACTCTGCAGCCTGTTACTACATGTGAACTTGTGCATGACATTGAAGAAATTGTGACTGACGAGTATAGACGATGAAGACATGACACTGATGACAAGATCGGAAGACGTCACTGGCAAACCATGCTGCATTGTGTTCAAAGAATGCCTTTTGGACCTTGCCAGAATGGAGGTAATCATTGGTATTTGATATTAATAAAATATCATCATGACACAAGCAACTGCATTTTAAAGATGTTTAGAACTTATAAACTATTCATTTTGTATAATGGCAAGAAAGATGTTATGTTTGTTTTTATTTATTATGTTTATAATGATGTAAGTTTGGTGTATGTTGGTTAATTATATGTTGCCATATTTACATTACAAACATAGAAATTAATATTACGGAAATTATGCATTGAAATACTGATTACATAATACACTATAATTGGTATCAACTGCATTCTGATTGGGCAGGCTGAGTAGAGTGGAATACATAAATCTATCAATCTGTCATTGAGTAACACCAATTCTATATATTAATCAGTTCTGCTGGTAAAACAATTATTACAATTGTTGTCGCATACACAGCTATGCCCGGTTGTAATGTTTAAAAAAATTAAACCGCTTAACCAGTAAAGCATTACATATGTTAATATGCATCTAAATTGTCAACTTAGGTATATATTATGAATTTGATTCATCTGCCAGTGGAAGAAGTTTTTGTGCCCCCTAGAATTGATTTCCGAACCTGCTCCTGCGTATGAATATGATAGTTTATTTGTCTGCATGAGGTTTTTGCAGTAATGGGCGTCCTTGATAAATTGTACATTGTTGGAATTGCATATATGGACTAAAGTAAAGACAACATAAAGTAAAAACATTTTATTGAAACTTTTTGACAAGATTGACTACAACATAATGGCAAGCACTGCACATGATATATGTATTTATTTTTAATATCACATGTACATCAGATAAAAAAAAACAATCAGTAATATATATTAGGAAAAGGTTGAAAACATGTATGGTATATATATATATATATATATACTGTAATATACATGTATATATATATATATATATATATATATGTAAACAAACAGTTACTTTTATCACGGTTCATTCATTCACACAAATATCCAGCACAAATACATAGTATGTCAAATGCTGGTTAGTTCAAAAACATTAATCCCATTTATTAGGCTTTAAAATGATGCGTTTACCTGAAATGACATTACCTACTGCAAGTGTGTGCCTAACACTACACCCATGGGCAAATTGTTCAAAATCCTGAAACAATTGTAACACAACAACAAAATCCTGGCAATTTACATAAAATTGTAAAGTTTACTCATAATGTGCACGCATTATAAATATTACTAAAACATGCTGTAAATAGCTTATTTTTACAGCAGTAGAACATAAATTGATGTTTTATTAAACATATTTCTCTTGACAAGTTTGCATACAAGTTTCAGTTTGGCTTGAATGGCAGACTCATCTGACAAGATTTTATAAATGATTTGTCCAAAATATTAGAAAGATTTGACTTTCTAGATACAAAGTACATATACATACTATATACATGTAATGTGTACATAATAAATAACAATAATAACAAATAAGGTAGACTAAGTGTTATGTAAAATACAAACAAATATAAATATAACTTTGTTGGTGTTTACAACTCACAGAAGTGATTAAACTAGTCAGGGTCCTCGCCATATGGCTGAGAGTGACATGTGCAATCAGTATATGTTTACTCACCTGTATGAAGAGTATCGGCTACAGATAGTGGTGGATATTATTACTTTATATAGTTTGTCTTTGCATAATAATTTAAGTGTGGCTGAATGCTTCCTACATTAGTCGATATGTTGTTTGATTGAACAGATCTTTGTAAAGTGTAACATATAAGTCACTTTTGCTAAATGTATCATCACGTAAGATATCATAAATGTCAGAGCCATGTTAATTGTCACTTTGTTTCTTGTATAGGTAGATGTGGATGCACAGAAAATGTCAGGTACCTGACATGCAGTACCATTGCAGAGAGTGAACTCACACAGTAATGCCATCAATATTCAAGCCGATGAAGTTCATCAAAGAATGCCGAACCTATTTTATAGTGTTGAGAGAGGTTGACCGAAGGCTCATGCCATATTTGCCAGACCATGGCACCCACTGTTCCACCACAAACTGCAAAGCTAGTCAGATATCACCATATTCACATGTCAAGCAACCTGCATTCTATATTGGTCTCTAGTCAGTTTGGGTAACTGACTGGCCTGGAAGTCAATGCACACACCATCGGTACGGGGGAGTCTGTCACGGATGCAACACACAACTGAGATCACTCGGTTGATATTCACATGACATTTGATCTGCAGCGTCTTGCACAGCCCATGGTTGTGGAATCTTGTCCTGGATCTTGGACAGTATATAGCTTATTAACTTGTTGACCTAGTTGCTGTTCAGTTTCCTGTTGAGTGTTGACCTGAAAAGAAAAGCATAATATTCAAAATCAGTAAACAAAAACTGGCATCATGGTATTAGAGTTGTCATTATGGAGTGTTCATTGCCATAATCAATAAATCTACAGCTATATAACATAATATTTTATGTATGACCTGAAGCATTCCACAAAAAAGGCAGCAAGAAATATTCGGCTACAGCAGCATGTACAGGTTGATATCTAAGCAGGGTTGTAATTTATTAGGTGAGTATTGTCATTACATGAAAGTAAAATTACCCTGCTATATTTAAATATAGGGATGCCTTATCTTACATATTATTATAGAATTATTTGAATACTCCCAAGCATAAGGCATTCATATTTTCTGTTTATTTTTAATATACAATTTTGTGTCAGGGTATGTCATGTAATAACTACTACATGTTATATTTGACATTTTATGACTCAGCTGGATGTCAAAGTGAATGTTGGAAGTGACAAAATAAGGTGTTGTGATGCCAACAGTATATTTCCTTCACTAAATATTCAAGCATGTCTACCTTCTTCAGAATGAATAATAATTGATTTTATACATTTATTTCTGAGTTATCGTTGTATGCTTAATAGATTTGTTAAAGGTGTTGACCGAAGACTGTGTGGACACTGGACTGGACACACTTAGTATAACATGCATTACACAACTGCAAAGTTATCCTAGTTTTACAAATCCGAGATATTATGAAAATGCTAATGAAATCAAATGTGTATTGAAATGGGCATATTAAAATATTTATAAAATTTATACATTGTTGATTGTTAAAATGTTTAATTCACTTGGAGTGATCAGATGTTAGCCTCTTGCAAACTACATATCCTCCATGCATTTGCCCGACACAAGTGATTGCATTAATCTTAGCCCCTCCTCTGCCTCGTCTCACTTGCATTGTAGTGTGGCCCGTACTAATATATCAATTCGAGTTGTATTATGTATTCATATATTGCTGTGATGAAAAGATAAAGATTAGAACAGCTGGCATATGTCATTAATGTGAGTTGAAAGGTATCGGGTATTACATAGACTACAGCCATGCATCACTGACCACAATGGAAACAAGTGCAAGAATGTTATGTGTAATACTTGCATATGGTGTACACTGGCTAGTAGCTATAGCCTGTACAAGCATTTTATGTTCATGTTTACATTTTTTATATTGAATAAATTCATCACCATCATGCCATTCATGGTTGTCATAAAAATCTAAATTATGTTGCATAAAATATAATGCAAATCAACAACGTCCAGCAATCATAGTAAAATGTGAGTCACAAAACACTGTTTAAATAATTGTGATAACCAACATAATTCTTCGTTTGACGTTCTGTTGCACGATATAACGGATGCTCCCCGCGGTGACGATCACCCGGAGCCTAGCTACTGCCAATGTTCCGAAGCCAATGGTAATGAGATATCATTTCGTCCCTAACGTCATCTACACTCTCTAGATATGTACTTTCGCAATTACACAGCTTATGAACAAGATCCTGCGTTATCAAATACAATACATATAAAAGTAAAAATACAGGCTGTATGAGTGTATCTGGCTGAGACTAAGGGCAGTAAGGCTTCTAAGCGATGGCGATGCCGACTGTCAAATTTAAAAAATAATCTAACAAGTTAGAGAATCCGGGTCGAGTAGGCCTATAATGAAGTTCGCAAGTTGCAGTTCTTGTTGAATTATCCCACGACTACTCGCCCTGATTGCTAACTGCGATAAAGCACTCAATACATACCTTCACAGAAGAAACACTTCGGAACGTTCGTCACGACACGCAAAAGCACATGCGGTTTGTTATTGTGCCGTAGGATGCCGATCTCGTATAAAACACGTGACCCAAAAAGGGCAGGACGTCTACCCCGGCTAATGGTTTCGCCAGTTATACCCGGTGTAACGACGATTCTTTTTTGCCGAATAAAAAAAGACAAGTACGCATTTTAAAATTAAACTGATTGTGCATACTAGTTAAACTATTGAAACATTACACATCAGGACATAAAAGAAAAGGATTGGCGATGGGCAAAACGAAATGATTGGGAACCTTTAAAAGAAACGAACTACTGAAACTAGAAGACATGTTAAAGTTACAAGTACAATTTTACTTTAAATACATTCATATTCATCATTGCATGAATTTGCAATGACATGTCTCCAAAACTGCCTACCGCGTAAATGTCACCCCTGAATTGATCAAAGACAAATATACACTAACAATTTACAATATATAATATATTGTTCATGGCTCCAAGATATGTTGTTTATAAGAAATTAACTTACTCTGGAGTATTTGAAACGTATTATGCTCCAAGGTAAGTTAATTTCTTATAAAACAACATATAGCAGAGACTTCTTATTTGATAACAGAACCATTTTTGTTACATAAATATACTATAAGCACTGTCAATATAAGCACTATCACATTGCTACACATGTCAACAAAACCAACAAATGCAAAACAGTTGATGTTCGATATATGAATCAGACACCTAATAAAACGACAATTTATATCATTAGGTAAATAGGATGGTTCATGTAATAACAACAAATGTGTCTTAATGGAAGCAGTGACCCTGATTGAATAAACCACATTGCTACGTTCAATGGTGCATCAAAACTATAATGGGTGTACATGCATTTGTATGTATGTTCTAAGAATATGATGAACATAATTATATACATGCGTAATTATACACTTACGTTACATCAAGGAAAATCAACGAATTGTGTACCAACATGGGATGATATAAATTTATATCATTGCATTTGTGTGAGAACATAATAATAATATTGTGACTAAATTAACGACATATGTGCATTTTTTGTATTTCAGGCAGAATGTTGTCCATGCACGTAACTGTTGACATGTATAAAACATTATATTTATAAATTAATCATCATGCGATATATCAGAAACAAAAGTAAACTTACCAGTAAATATGACCACGTATTTGATATCGTATACCGCTTCCAAATCAACTTGCCATGCACTATCTACTTTTGGTCCAATTTGTAAGTTGGGTAAGTTGGTTGGGTAAGTACCGGGTCTCGGATAAATGTTCCCATCTACCGTAATATCCGCTCGCGATTTGGTTGTTGACAATAGCCATGCACGTTTCTTCAGGGCCAGATTAACCCTTTCGATTGGCTTATATATTGCTGAAAGACATCATAACCTCTTTCGTTTAATTATGCCATTTTTCTGGAAGATCAATTATAAATCAGTGTCTGAAAATAACTGTAGCAGGATACACACAATAAACGCTGTTAAAGTGGATATGCAAGATATAAACCAATATCGTTGAACAGCAACATTATCATATCCTTCCTGAACCAGTATATGTATATGTTGACATTGTTATGTTTGCGTAAAATATATAGGGGCGACGTTATATTTTAATCATATCACCCTTCTGCGAACAACACAGAAGACACTAAAGAGAATATAGACCTTCATCAACAAATGCCTGCGCAGAATACTACACCTGAAGTGGACAGACAAGGTACCCAACACCACACTCTGGAAAACAACCAAGCAACTACCCATAGAAAATGAAATAAAGAAGAGAAAATGAAGGTGGATAGGACATACACTAAGGAAACCACCAGAAACAATCACCCGTCAAGCCATCACATGGCACCCCCCAGGGAAGAGGAGAAGAGGTAGGCCACGAAACACCTGCAGAGAGACATAGAAAATGATACAAAAGAGATGGGGTACACCCGGAAAGAAATAGAGAAGATGGCCACAGACAGAAAACAGTGGCGTTCATTAGTCGATGGCCTATGCTCCGAGCGGGCGAAAAGGCTTAAGTAAGTAAGTAAGTCCACAACCTAATTACACAATTGCAAGCGCACATGTTTAATGAATATTTAAATGCACAAGGAATATTAATGTGCATGATCATGTGTTACTAACGTAAAATATGTATACGCCTAACTGGACTAGCTGCAAGGCACCGCAGAAGATAGAGTAGGCTGGTCTTTATGGTAGTGGCACAGACGGTGTTCATACTAACGGTAAAACAGTGCACTTGTACCAGACTCCACAATAATTACACAGAACCATAAACTCAAGATTAATCCATCTAATTAGCGGATTTGTCTCTCGTAATTCCCTTGAACCAGGCTCAACGTAGCTGATATTAATCAAGAGGAATCTCAGAATGTTTTTCCTGTTCTAGATGCATTACTACGCATGTCTGATTTTAATTATTAGTAAATAAATTTGATAGCATTTGCCCAAATTGAAACTGATGAAGGATGGGAATTTATCACAAATGAGCGATAATGGCCTGGTTCATAATACTATGATCAGCCCTGAATAGAACATCAGCCTTTGCATTAAACTGGATACTCCTTTCGTGGGTTTCCATTCGGCCAAAATATACAAACTGGTTTTTAGTACTTAACCCAAACAAAAGTGCATAGTTGAAACTCAGTTGAAACTCAACTGAGCTTCAGTTGAAGCTCAACTGATTCTGTAGGAATGGTTGAATTTCAACTGTTGAAATATGCTTTCAACTCCTGTTCAACTCGCGTTCAACAGTTGAACGCAAGTTGAACGCGAAGATGAAGTTGAACGCGAGTTGAAAGCGGGCACTTAGACTTTAACAGCAGTTGAACGCGAGTTGAAAGCGGGCTCTTAGATTTTAGCAGCAGTTGAACGCGATAAATTGAAAGCGGGCACTTAGATTTTACAAGCAGTTGAACGCGAGTTGAAAGCGGGCACATAGACTTTAACAGCAGTTGAACGTGAGTTGAAAGCGGGGACTTTGACTTTACCAGCAGTTGAACGCGAGTTGAAAGTGGGGACTTAGACTTTAACAGGAGTTGAACGCGAGTTGAAAGTGGGCACTTTTCGAAATCGGAAGTCAGAATCGGAAGTGTTTATTGACCCAATAAAAATATACACAAAACAATGTTCATACAAATTACATACACCTCAAATTATAAAATAATATTACATTAGTACCGGTGTGCAGCAAACTGCCAAGTAATTGCGTAAGAAATAACAGAAATGTAATTATAAGTGATTATGAATTGTTACTGTAGGTAAAACAACCAGGGGTTGAGGAGACTGTCACTAAGACCATTTTGGTCGCTCTCGTGGCAGCCACCCCATTAATTACATCACGGGATGGCAGAACTACTTCCAAGTAGTCCGACCTGGGTGCCGCTCTTTTGAGCGGTAGCAGAACGTTCTGTCCCTCACCGTTGGGCGGGGTGTTTCCTAGCGGTGTTGTATTCGCGCGTAATTGCGTTACCCATGTCTGAGTCTAATTACTCAGAAAATGAAAGAGAGGGTGCCACTGCACCCTCGAGCGCAAGCTCAGGTGCAGATGCGGGGACGACCGTCCCAGTGTAGAGGACCCGCCAGGTACGGCGACCTGTGAGGTTTGTGGGTTAAAGTTCGGGAGTGGCACGGATCTGTCACTCCACCAAAGGAGCAGGCATGAAGAGTTGTATCATGCTAGGAAAGGGCCGGCGTTTGTCAGACCAGGGTGGTCTCGGGACGAGATGGTATTTCTGGTGAGAGCAGAAGTACGTCTGGTGCGGGAGGCGAGAAGGAAGGGTGAGGAGGGGAGAGTGCGTGTAAACGCGGATTTGGGTAGGCTATTTCCTACAAAGAAGAGTGATTCAATTGTGAATGTACGTAAGACAAAAAACTACCGTGATCTAAGGGCCAAATTAGAGATGGAGATGGTGGATGAGAGAGAGAGGAGATTGTGCCCGCACCGGAGGTCGAGAATGAGCCAGTGGCTGTGCTAGAGTGCGTAGGTGGTGGTGAGGAGGGCACAGTGGCAAGAGATGGTGGTGGGGGCTGGGACTTGTCTCCTACCCCCAGCCAACAGGTGGTGAGGCAAAGGGTTACCCCAGAGCCTAAAGATAGGAAGGGCCCGAAACAGAGATGGGGAGATGAGTTGCTGAATGAGGTGGCCCGGGAGGAGCTGAGGTTGTCGGGGCTGAACACTCGGTTCATGAACGCAGCCCTGTGGAAAAGCTTTCCTTAGCGTACCCTGGAGGCTATCAAGGGTATGCGAAGGAAACCTAAATACAAGATGTTGTTAGCATCGTTGTGTGCCCCCAACCCAACAGCAACGCCTGTCGGCCCCTCCCAGGCCGAGGAGGGTACATTGGTGCCAGAGGATCCAGCTAGGAGGGAGGGCAATAGAGAGACCCAGAGAGAGAGAGAGAGAGAGAGGGCCCAGAGAGAGAGATAGAGAGAGAGAGAGAGAGAGAGAGAGAGAGAGAGAGAGAGAGAGAGAGAGACAGAATGACACTCCAACTGTTTTTATCCATATGGATGTGTCTGATAACTTTATTGGTCCTTTACAACCACAGCATGTTGAGAGAAGTAGCCCTCCTGGTAACGTGGCATTGTTACCCGTGGCGTCCGACCCGACTAAGGGCGGGCGCCCGGAGATTGTTTCCTGTAATGTGACTGGTTCGGTCCATAAGGACACTGAGGTGGATATAGACGATGATTGTACACTTGTACCTGCTGAGCTAACCCTGGGGGATGTGACTATGTGTAACACCTCAGTAGTTGAGATTAGCTCCCTGGATGTAGATACACCTCCACGAAGGAGGGAAGTGGTAAGACTGGTGTCCACTGAGGGAGACGACCGGAGGAGTGAAGAGGGTCATGTTGAGATGCCCGTGACTGAGACTGTAAGAGAAGATGAGCCCGAGCCATCGAGTCAGCCATGTAATCCCCGGCAGGGAGACGTAAGTCAAACTGTCGGGGACGGCAGTGGAAGGACGGTGGCCGGACAGCAAGGAGAAGAATATAGACGGTGGGAGCAGAGTTTGAGAGAGGAGCTGGAGTGTGCTCATGGGTATCTGGCCGGGATGGATTCGCTGGCGTTCATGGACTTCCAGCCAGGTCAGTTGAGCCGTGAGCACCGGGAGATGTTGGACTCTGAGAACCAACGGTGGGTCGAGCTAGAGCTGGGCTCGTCCCACAGACGGAAGGGACCGCGCCGACGGGCGAGACGCCGGGAGGCTGCTGGTCGGAATGAAGCGGCTGGCCCGGCAGAAGCCGGAGGAAGGAGAAAGCGGAGGAGGACCGAGTACGCTCGAGTACAAAAGTTGTACCGCTCTAATATGGGTGAGTGTTCGCGCAAGGTCTTGAGTTGGGAATGGCGCAGCGAGGAAACGCCGAGCATCCCTCTAGAGGATCAAGTGGTCTTCTGGAGCCGGGCGTTCGGGGAAGAATCCGTCCCGGACACGCGCGCTGTTCATCCTCAAGGCATGGTACTGTGGGGCCTTGTGCAACCCATCACAGTTGAGGAGATCTTCTCTACCCTGCGTAAAACCAAAGACAGGGCATTAGGGCTAGATAAGATCTCGCGTAAAGAGATATCAAAGTTGAATCCTCGTGCCCTCCAAGCGCACTTCAACCTCTGGTTGTATGCCGGTTACAAGCCCGTGGAATTTCGCCATAGCCGAACGGTGTTGATTCCGAAGGTGGCGGAACCTTCCGGACCTGCCCAGTTCAGGCCAATCGCCATTGGTTCCTTCATCTCTCGTGTGTTTCACAGGCTCCTGGCCGAGCGGTTGTCTGGGCTCCTCGAGTTCCAGTCCCGGCAGAGAGCCTTTGTCAAGGGTGATGGCATCGCGGACAACGTGTTCTTGCTGAGATGCCTGCTTAGGGACACCTGCGTGGACCTGAAGCCTATGTGCCTGGCGTTCCTGGACGTGTCAAAAGCGTTCGACTCAGTGTCCCACGCTACGCTCCTTTTGGCAGGGGAGAGAATGGGGGCACCAGGGCCCTTCATCAGCTACCTGAGGACGTTGTATTCAGAGGCGTCGACGGTGTTGCACGTCGATGGCCGGTTTAGTGACCCCGTGAAGCAGAACCGGGGGGTCCGGCAGGGTGATCCGTTATCGCCCTTGCTATTTAACTGCGTTATCGACTGGGCGGTGGCGTCCCTGGATACGGAAATGGAAAAGGTGGTAGGTGGGGTCCCTCGGTTAAACCACCTGGCTTTCGCTGATGATGTTGTCATCATCGCGGAGTCGGTGGTTGACCTCCAGCACGTCTGCGGCCAATTTGAGCGATCGTTGGGACGCTGTGGCCTAACGCTTAACGTGGACAAGTCCAGGACGCTAAGGATTGTCGTAGATGGTAGGACGAAGCGGTGGGTGTGCGAGCCCACCCCTTTTGTGTCCCTGGCAGGCGGTCTTATGCCCGCGGTGACCATTGCCCAGGCTTACAAGTACCTGAGAGTACACATCAGCGCGAGAGAGCGTGACGCAACTCCGGAGGAGCTGCTCACTAGGGGACTCAACCAGCTCAGAGCTGCACCCCTGAAACCACAGCAAAGGGTCTATATGCTGAGGACCCACCTCTTGCCTAAACGCCATCATAAGTTAGTCTTATCTAGGACAAGAGGTGGGGTCCTGAACAGATTGAACCGATTGGTCAGGAAGAGTGTAAGGTCTTGGTTAGCATTGCCCCACGACGCTACGAACCTTTTTATCCATTGCGATACAAGGTACGGTGGTTTACGGATCCCGGCACTAAGGCTGACCATCCCACCCATGAAGAGTGCTAGACTACGTCGTCTAGCCGCGCTGCTGGACCCTGTGTTCGTGGCGCTGGTTGCATCCTCCCGTACCTTTGCGGAGGAGGTGCGGAGGTGCGGGAAGCCGATTAAGATCGGCGACTCGATTGTTACCTCCGCGCCCGCCGTGAAGAAAGCCCTTGCAGAGCAGCGGTATAGCTCTGCGGACGGGTACGGTTTGCGATCCAGCGCCGGGGTCCCGTATGTGCATTCATGGGTGTCGGATGGCACGGCCTTGATGTCGGGATCGGTGTATATACACGCCATTCAGATTCGTGGGGCCACGGTGGCTACAAGGAAGAGAGCGGTGAGGGGACGCCCGGAGGCAGATACGGCGTGTGAGTGCTGTGGGCGGACTGAGACACTGGGACATGTACTCCAGGTTTGTCATAGAACTTGGGGGTCCAGAATTAAAAGGCACGATGCCCTTATGGAGAAGTTTCTCCATACGTTGGAGATCCGCGGCGGGTCAATTCTGCGCGCGTTCAATTCCTGTGGTAGGTGGTTCCCCACAGATACCGGATGGAGTAATCTACTTCCAATCCCACTGCTGGGTTGTCGATGCGTCGGTCGTTGCAGATAACGCAGACCTCGATAACGGCCATCTGAGCAAGTGTGTGAAGTATGATACTCCGGCTGTCCGCGACTGGTGCCAGTCGAACTGGCCTTCCCATGAGGGTGTACGTGGGTCCATTCGATTCGGGGCCCTAATCTTCAACTGGCGTGGGGTCATGTCCCGGCGGTCCGCCCGCATGTGTGACGAGATGAGGATCCCCAAGGCTACAGTTAAACTGTTTGCCGTTGGGGTTGTTGAGGCTGGGTGGAGGATGTTTAAGGAATTCCACCGCTCTACCGCCCGGTGGTAATTGCTCTGGGTAACTGTTAACGGTGGTGAAGGGCATTGGGGTCGGTCCCCCCGCACTAGGCACCTGTTGTCGGTAGCTGACTTTCCGGAAAGTCATAATAGGAGAACCTCGGGTTATATCTTATGTTGGTGTATTACTCTTGTTAGACATGATGATGTTATTTTGTTGTTATTATTATGATTTGATATATGTGTTTAGTCCTTCAATTGTATATACGTGTTATTTAACCCTTGAGATGTAATAAATTCTCGTTTTTGGCTATTTTAAGCACTTCCAAATAAACACGTGTATAATATACACCAACACTAGAATGTCATTACTGGTAACAACATCAGCAGGCGTTGAACGCAAGTTGAACGCTCTGTCATTTTTGAGAAATAATCCCAGTTGAACGCTAGTTGAAAACTGGGACTGTAATTTGAGTCCCTGGCCTGCCCCATGGAGATTTATGCCTTGCTTAGGTCATTTAAGCCAGACAGTTTTAGCCCACATATTTAACCTCTGAAACCCAATCTTTGCACATGTGCCCATGTGACTGATCTCTGTATATAGATTGGCCTACTGTCTTTAAGAGGAACATTTGAAAACACAACCATTTTCTGAGGCAGAGTGCTAGTGAGAAGTACGTAGCACAGTCATGTAGACTGGCCACAGGCAACATTGAAAAGATTGGAGCTAAAGGTATTACATAGATAATACAAAGAACTGAAGCTTGTAGGGAAGAAGATGCTGGATGGATTTATGACACTCTAGGACGTTGACAACTGGCTAGCTGGTGGAACATCTGCATTGGAAGCAAATGGGAGCCCCTGAATGTGAGTTGGTATAACATTTTCAGCATTGAATATCAGCTGATACAACAAAATATGCAGTTGTTACCCTATGCATGTTAGTGCATTTGTAACTCATTCACATTATAGTTGATCCATCCAGATACCAATAATAAAAGTAAATTCTAAACTTAAATACCTTTAATGAATGATTCATAATATCTTATCCAGAACAATATTAATGCAGACATATTCACTGACCACCAGAGTAATTAGATTAACTATTGTGCATGCGCATGTGTGTGCACATATGCATTTGCTTGCATGAATACACTATGTGTGCTTGCGTGTATAAGTATGCACACACTCACACACACGTGTGCATTTGTTGACATGTATTATATGTAATGCTAAACATATACTTGGCACAACAATGTGTAAGTTTTTTTTCAAATCAGCAACACTGGGAGGAAATGAGTATACATTAAGTGGGTGATTAATGTGACTGCACAGACAACCAATTTGTAATATTTTGAGATTTACATGTTTCATGCTTCTGTTTCACACTAGGCAGTACCATTTCCATGTAATACTGTCCATTCACTAGATGGACAACCAACCATTTGCATGTGAATTTTTCAACTCCTCCATAGTTGAAGCTCAACTGAACTTAAGTTGAACTTGGGTTGAACTTCACTGGTTGAAATTTCTATCTTTTTTTTTTAGGTTGAAACTATTCAACAGCTATACAATCATATTTTTATATTCACATGATCACTTCTCGTCAATATGGTTTCATTGCAAATACACTGAATTGAATCGTTAATATGAACTTACCGGTTTCGCCAAACACTTCCACTTCACTCAGTGCGAGCGGATGACTTGTTAGAATTCTAATCCTGATTTTGCTGCCGAATGTGTTGGGCGGACATGGAACGTGTTGTATTCCATCGCTCGGTTCAGTTTGTTCAACAATGTGTCCACAAATTAGCGGTGCACTGGGATGAAATGCTTCTATCACAAAGTCACGAGTTGGTCCCTTCTCTGTAGGATATGTAATAGCACCACGTCAGCACAATGTGTTGAACTGTGACCCTGTGCTTATTCTTTGTTTTATTTATGTCAGCAGAGTGGAGCAAGGGGAAGGCAGGATAACTGCAGTGGGGATGTATGTTAGTTGGAGATGAGATGATGTGCATGGTAGCAGTTAACGACGCACCACAGACTGGGACAACTCCACAAGACAAGGAAGCATGTAAATAACTGATGGTTCAATATAAAACCGAAGTAAAGAGGATGGTCATGCTACTCGAAGAACAAATGCATGATGTGGAAATGGAATGGAAGGCATTTAAGGATGGTTATTTTCGAAAAGCTGATGAGAAGCTTGGCCGAACATCGTGAAAACCCACACATGGCAAACAGAAGAAAGAACAGCTTAGGTGGAACAAAGAAAGTGAACAAATACGAGAAGAAAAGTGGGCACTGAAGGATGTAACAGAATAGAGACGAAGCAAAGGCAAGGCTGAAGCAGAAGTACCGGAAGAAGAAGAATGCAGCAAATAAAACAACGTATTGTACCATAACCTCTGGTACAATTAGTTGGATCCTTTCGGGTAGATTGTCTTACCTGGATAACAGTAACCCCATTTCTTCCAACGGTAATAGTTCCAGTTCGTAGCACACCACTTCTTGTTTCCTTTATCTTTTATTATACAAGTATGGTACATATTACCGAGATAAAGGAAGGGAAGCACGCAAGGTTGCCCTCCGCCAGACCCTCCATAGGTGACAGCTAAACAGAACGCAACACAACACGACTCAACCCACATTGACATCTTTAAATATCTTGATATGAGTTTTATGGTATGAGTATTACTAATGCATGTTAACCAATGCAGTTATTCAGATCAGGGCTGTCAATGTTTTGATTTGATTATTACAACAGTTGGTATGCAGACATCCTGTTACGTCTAGGCAGAGCGCAACATTGAAAGCAACCCAAATGACAGTAAAGAATGTGTTGTACAATCATCATGTTTAATAATGGTACACGTACAATACTACCATATACTGAAACGGTATATAATTTACGGGCTATGATGTAATAGGGCAAATATGCAACATTTGTGTGTGTGTGTGTGTGTGTGTGTGTGTGTGTGTGTATGTGTGTGTGTGTTTACGCGTGTGTGGATGGGTGGGTGTGTATATAGCACGGGGGCCCTCTACACCACACACATACACTCATACACACTCATACACACTCATACACAAGTTACACACACACACACACACACACACACACACACACACACACACACACACACAAGTTACACACACACAAGTTACACACACACACAAGTTACACACACACAAGTTACACACACACAAGTTACACACACAAGTTACACACACACAAGTTACACACACAAGTTACACACACAAGTTACACACACAAGTTACACACACAAGTTACACACACAAGTTACACACACAAGTTACACACACAAGTTACACACACAAGTTACACACACAAGTTACACACACACACACACACACACACACAAGTTACACACACACACACACACACACACACACACACAAGTTACACACACAAGACACACAAGTTACACACACAAGACACACAAGTTACACACACAAGACACACAAGTTACACACACAAGACACACAAGTTACACACACAAGACACACAAGTTACACACACAAGTTACACACACAAGTTACACACACAAGTTACACACACACAAGTTACACACACACACACACACACACACACACACACACACACACACACACAAGACACACAAGACACACAAGACACACACACCCACCCACCCACCCACCCACCCACCCACCCACCCACCCACCCACCCAAAACACACACACACACACACACACACACACACACACACACACACACACACACACACACACACAAAGAAACATTATTTGCCATCATTTCATATGTATATGTCTACAATCACGCCAATCTCTGAATTACACATTGGCATACATAGATACCTACAAATATTATAAATCTGGGTTATGTAATTTGCTCAGTGAGAATTTCCGAGTGATGTTTTGAATAATCATTGTTTTATCAGTTTGGTACATACTAACCATTAAATGCATTTCGTTCACATTTTATGAAATATTTTATCTATTTTATGAAATATGAATATTTTATTTATTTTTAAGAAACCGTCATAAAAAGTCGAAGTTCCTTGTTAGATTGCCATAGCTATAACTTAAACACTATTTAAATCATAATGATAACACTTGTGATTCTTGCTTGACTTACCAATGGCTGATTAATTTATTACTTAACAAAAATGAAAATTTGGAGGTAACCGTTTTCTGAAGGTGAACATAAATTGAGATGTTTCTTTCATAATAATACTATTTATTTTGTTCAGTGCCACGGTTTACGTGCAATAACATACAAAGTTGGTGAGAGAGTAAAAATAAACTAAAATCACTAACCAAGTTAAACACATTCTACATATGAATAAAAACAATGGTGTTATATGTGTATGAAATAGCCAAATAAAATTATACAACTCATAATTAGTATCACTTAATTACAACAATATTAAATTAATATTCATATATATATGTATGTATCTATGTATCTATCTATGTATCTATGTATCTGTGTATCTGTGTATCTATCTATGTATCTATGTATCTACGTATCTACGTATCTACTACGTATCTATCTATGTATCTATCTACGTATCTATCTATGTATCTATGTATCTATCTATGTATCTATCTATGTATCTATCTATGTATCTACGTATCTACGTATCTACGTATCTACGTATCTACGTATCTACGTATCTACGTATCTACGTATCTACGTATCTACGTATCTACGTATCTATCTATGTACCTATCTATGTACCTATCTATGTCTACCTATCTATGTCTACCTATCTATGTCTACCTATCTATGTCTACCTATCTATGTCTACCTATCTATGTCTACCTATCTATGTCTACCTATCTATGTCTACCTATCTATGTCTACCTATCTATGTCTACCTATCTATGTCTACCTATCTATGTCTACCTATCTATGTCTACCTATCTATGTCTACCTATCTATGTCTACCTATCTATGTCTACCTATCTATGTCTACCTATCTATGTCTACCTATCTATGTCTACCTATCTATGTCTACCTATCTATGTCTACCTATCTATGTCTACCTATCTATGTCTACCTATCTATGTCTACCTATCTATGTCTACCTATCTATGTCTACCTATCTATGTCTACCTATCTATGCCTACCTATCTATGTCTACCTATCTATGTCTACCTTTGTACCTCATTAAAGACTTAAGTTAGAAACTATATGTGTGTACATGTGTGTGTGTGTGTGTGTGTGTGTGTGTGTGTGTGTGTGTGTGTGTGTGTGTGTGTGTGTGTGTGTGTACGTGTGTGTGTGTATGTGTGTACGTGTCTGTATGTGTGTGTGCATGATAAACTTACAGCATTTTTCTTTTCTTGTTATCACCACCTCCCAGATGAGATAATAGGCTTCTAAGTCAACCATCCACCAGTCTGTAGTCCAAGCATAACGATCGTCTGTTATGCCATCCACAGCTGCAAGGGAGCGTCTGTTCTCATCAGGTGTGGTCGCCTGTTGTGTAGGCTTTCCCAAAGCCAGATTCAGCATGTCGACTGGAATTATAAATAGTGTGTGAACAATTAAAAAATCGCAAAAAATTCAAGGTGATTAATACCTGAACTAGATATCCAATACTGTTTGTTGTTCTACAATCTTCATTCATAATGTTCATACTGTATAAGGGACGTACAGGTGTAAGTGTATTGTAATGCAGCTGATTTTGTATTAATTATGTTAACATCATGATCTCAATCTATTTCTACACGTCATTACACTTGTGTCGTATTGATCACTGATAACCCTGACACCGTATCGAAAATATAACTCCACATACGCAGAGTTCTTAGTTTGGCCTAGAAATCACTTGTTACATAGCTGTGTACCATTTATAATCGGGACATGGGTAGCTCAGCAAATATGTAGTCAAAACATCAATATCATGTTAAACTGTTTATATAGATAGGGACAAAAACGAAAGACAAATGTTATGTTAAGTACTACTGCAGCCACATTTTGATTATGCATGCAATGCATGGTATATGGGATTAGAAGCAATAGTCAACAATTAATTGCAGACAAAACAAAAATGATTAGGTACAGTATATCTGTTTTAATATGATTGTAGGCACCATATACGTTACAGTGATTTTAAGAAATCAAATTATCTAGATGTAAAAAGTAGATTACACTTCCTAGCTCTTTCTTAAATGTATTACGTTTTTAATATTTCAGCTCCTTCGTACACGTGTGATGTAACTAGAAATAGGCTTCATTATAACACACGGCAAAGCACTGCTTCTTTCATTGTGCCGCGGGTCAATTTTATTTTAATGGATCTAAACTGTGGAACGAATTTCTATGTGAGATACAGTCCATTCAACAAAAACATATATTTAAAAAGAAATTCACAAATAGTTTAACGAGTCAAATGAAGGCGAAAGAGAATTTGTATTTTAGTGTTTTTATTTATCTAGTTTTTAGTGATTTTATTTATTTATCTACATATTATTGTTATTATTTATTTATTATAGCCAGTTTTAACATATTGATGTGATTTGCATGTACTTTTTATTTATTTTAGGTGTTATATATATTTCATAGAGATCCACAATGGCAATGAGAGGATTGTACATGTACAATATCTTTCTTGGGCTCCTGTTTTACGAATATTGTTGTGAATAAAATATCACAAATGCTGCTGCTACCTACTACTACTGCTACCGCTACCGCTACCGCTACCGCTACCGCTACCGCTACCGCTACCGCTACCGCTACCGCTACCGCTACCGCTACTAAGACTACTATTGTTCTATTGGCATAAGGCATGGTCACGAATATTCTGCTCAGTTCGCCAGACGTCGTTTTTATGCGACATGCAATGTCACCGTGTCTAAGGTCAACAATCATGGATTGGTTCACGGCGCGTGCGTAAATATTTATTATAATCGGGCTTCATACGTAATCACCCACGTGGCAGCAAGTACAGTGATTCAAACAATACAATACGATACAATACACTCCCCAATGCATATATGCTTAAAAGGAATCTTTTTTTAATGCGAATCAAGATATTCTCACCCTGTTCTGCGAACACTTCTACTTCAGCCAAGGCAAGTGCTTGACCCGGAGATCGTCCGAGGCGGCTGATCCTGACCTTGGTCCCTTTCGTGTCATGATTACACGCAATGTGTTTAGTCTCACCCAGTCCCAAGGCCGGTCCAACAGTAGCACAAGTTCTCGGTGCGTTTGGTGCGTATGCTTCTATCAGAAAGTTTTTAAGAAAGTGGGCTGCGGAAGACGGAATACAACAACGTCAGCACAATGTATGGGTCATTTTAGCTGAATGAGTAATTGTATGTTCTAAATAAACACATTTAAAACAACATCCCGTTCTTGGATATTGCCAAGGCTATCCAATTATTAGTCTTGAAGAAAACTTGGAGTGCATACATTAAAACGGGCAGGTAATATCAGAAATATTTCAAATAATGTATTGGCAGGAGGGACATGTGAATGTACCTGACGCAACGTGGTGGTATAAAGCGAAGCGGGGGAGGATGCAATTGTTTTGCTTTTGTTTGTTTTGCTTTTGTAATTTCCTGGGATCAAATGACGAAAACGGTAAGCTCAACGGGTTAGTACCGTTCCCACCGGTTGATTAAAAAAATATTTATTTAAGCGTCCGATGTTGTGTCACTTGAAATCATAATGTTTTATATATATATATATATATATATATATATATATATATATATATATATATATATATACAGCCAAAGCTAGCATTCGTGAAGCAAAGACATTGAATACTTTCAAGTAGTATTTGTTTAAAACACATTTGTTCCTGGCTCATTTGGGTGCTTTAAAGAATGGGTACCTTTCCCAACTGTTTGAAATAGTTTGAACAAAACATCCGAAAGATCCGTTATGGTGACACAATTAGCAATTCTACCTACATTATAATGTTTTCACAAGCATTTGAAGCAGTTTGAACACAACACAATGGTGATATTTAACAATTTTATTTTAGTACAAATGCATATATTTCCTCTTATAAATACCAGGTATATAAGTCTTGTGTGGCCAAAATGGATCATCGCTTGGCTAGGTGTGTGAAAGTTTAACCGTTCCAATCTGTGTTATTTTGGAAAAAGTAAGATGGTGATACTGACATGTATGTTCAGCCCAATATACTAATTAAACAAGATAAGGTCTTATACTTCTTATATGATATGGTATCCAGTTCTAAGAGTATTCAAAGAGCATATTGGTACCATTTGGTGGCGCACAATCGAAGAACCATGGCCGGGGGGGGGGGGGGGAGGGTGGTAGGAAGCGTGTTTCCGACAAAATACATGAAAGGTAAACTATTGTGACACTTCGATTCTGTTTTTCAACAAATTATTATATTTCATACTTAATATTAAATAAAAACTAAATTAAAATGGGTCCGGACGCCCTTGATGTGTTTGAAAAACGTTGTGAATACAAGTTATCAATTAAAGTTCTTACTAATTTCAGTGTCCCAATGTCGGTAGACAGACACTCAGGTAACGAATGAAGACCTTGCATAGTCTCTGTGGGTTGGCGCATCTTGCATATACCAGTTACTTCAACTTACCGCAGCAGCCTTTACGGTTGGTTACCACCACCTCCTGGATCCGGTAAAACCTTTCCAAGTCAACCTCCCACCAACAGATTACACCGGTCATGACAGCCATATGTGAATCTCTTTTGCCGTCAACAGCATATGCTGACTGATATCTCCTGTATGTATTCGATTGCCGTGTTGGTTTATGCAGGGCCACATTCGAAAGCCAATGTGCTACCATCAGAAGAATAACGTATGTATACCGTTTTGGCACTTGATAACATGACTAGTTATTTGGGAAAGGCATAATACTAATTTATATGATTATTAAGTATGTTTGGTGCCGAGCTCATGGTTATTATTATTAAAGTAGCAACAATACATACAGTGACATGATATCATAAGTAAAACAAATTTTGTATATTGTGTATATCAGTTAAAAGAACAAGACGCGTAATATATGGCTATTTCAGGATGTGCACATATAATATACCGGTTTACGGCAAAAATCAAGCAACTATAGGTAATATTCTTGACATCACAGAAGGAAAGTAATATATATCGTAATTTACTAAATGTCGAAGGCGACTGCCAATTCCAGGTTATGTTAACTCGTTATATAACATTGTCTAAGCAGCCGTGAATGAAATGTCCCCAAAATTGCGCCAGGTCCACATCCCACAAATCGCTGCTTTTCCACACGGAACACAGAAAGCTCGTAAAACATCTCTATGCAGTAAATAAACGGAACACTAAATTGATATTGATGTGTGGAATCCCTGTAGAACAAAGTAACGGACGTTCCACAGAAGGTCGTTGTAATCTCAAACTAGGATTCAATATGTACGGATACGTCATGTGGACGCGGCATGCGACAACAAATGGCTACAATGTGAACGCATAGGAGTAATTCCAAATGTGAAAAGGCGGATGTGGTTTGTGGTGCGGCTTCGCGTCGTCTAGACAGAAGCGCCTATTGCGAGCATGTATTTGTAATATTATTATATATGTATCTTAATAAATTACATATTATGCTAGTTTTAACATAATACCACACGTAAATGTACACATACGCACGCACGCACGCACGCACGCACGCACGCACGCACACACACTCCGTTTACCGTTTACACTGTTTGTGCGTGCCTATAAACGAGCTGTCCCTGGGATACGACGATTAGAAATGCTGGTTGTAAAAATAAACTAATAATAAATAATGGGATCCTACAGTGACCCCATCTCGTGACGCTGTCAAAATTACGGTTAAACGCAATGTATGGAATCACTCAAGAAGCATGACACTTGACGCATCCGCAAATCGTAGCCTTATCCGCATGCCGCATCCGCATATATGGAATCTTAGCCATGTCTTTAAACTACGTAGGCAATATATGATATATTGACGGCACTTCTGAGATAATGGCCGATGGTTAGGTCCGGCACAATACCATCATCCTACCGAAGTTTATATTAGGTTGTCGCCGTCAGGAACATTTATTCGACGTTTCACGGATCAATATTGAAACCAACTGGATATGGGCACTGTGAGCGACGGTGTCCAGTACAATGGAGTGCGATCGGTGACGTTCTTTCGACGACGGACGAAAGTACACATTGTGATAGTGTCCGGCCTCGGACAATAAAAAACCAAATATCCATACAATTCATGTTTTTTCTCATAAATTAGAGTGACATAAAAATTCGGAAACAATTATTTGGAATTTAAAGCAAAAACATATCCACGTGGATATGCTTCTTTTAAATTATAAACAGTGGCAACGGTTTTTTTAATACATGTTAAAACATGTTAATAGTTTTGTCGCTTCGTCTTGTTCTGCTTCAATTTGTGTGGATATAAACAAGATAAATATGTATGTCCTGTATGTCCTGAAAAGCTTACATTAAAGTCACCCTGCCAACGTTTCTTGTCTTAACGAAACGGTGCACTGCGGAGTTGTCCGCCATCGGTTCGTTCAAACTACTCACCACGTTCGCATTTTACATATGTTTCGCAGTATAATATTAGTCTCACTTAAACGATTGTCGGTCGGCTGCGGAACTACGCCGAGAAGACAGTCTAATGAGTGTCCCGGCTTTTGAATGTTTATCCGCGTGATCTATACAATGCTGCCGTAATTTCTATTTTGATAAATTTGCAAATTTTCATTCCTATTTATTTTGTGTATATAAGTTGATTTTTTTACTAGTTTGTTTTATAATACAGCATTATTTGATAAAAAAAGGTATCCTTATTTAATGTGTATGTTATTCGTATGGGGCTCAACAATGCTGCCACCTCGCGGATACTGGCTAATACTGCCGTAATTCTAATTTTTTAAACTGTAAATTTGAATATCTACTTACGTTTGTGTTAATATAACTTCAATGTTGAAAATTTGTCATATTATATCATTATTTTGTAAAAGTATACCGTTATTTTAATATTTCATAGTTCATGAGAGCCAATCAGCGTCGCTACCCTAATCTGAGGTAAGGCCGCCCTGGCGGGTAACAAATGCAGAGCGTTACCTTCCCCAGGCAGAGTTGAGAGGCTTAAAAGTGTTGCCACCTCACGGAGCCTGCAGTAACCGAGGCTAAGTATAATATATGTAGCCAACATTTCTTCCAAGCTTCTCTAATAATTCCTTTGCTTGTGAAATGGAATGTTCACATCGCGTCAAGACGACAATCTCGTCTGTTCGCCTGGGTTGTGTACAGCCTACAGCAGGCGCTCAGATTCGACTGTCGCTCGGTGGCGGTGCCGAGATGGCTTTGTGAAGCAATTACGCAAACTACAAAGAGTCGTTAGGATATTAATTGTGTTAACTTAATAATTAAAGACAGCAAAAGTTTGTTTTATACGATCTTTGCGAAAACCGATCAAACGCAATAAAGTGAATTTGCTAGTAAAGGCCGGATTAACGTGCGCCCGAAGAATTCTCTGTTTCTACCACCGTAGCCAATTAAGGCGCGAGGCTAGGCGGAATGGTCACGCGGGTGATCCTCCGGATATTAAAAAAAACCCGCACTATTAATGCTTCAATGGACTGTGTGCGTAACTTTAGCAAAAGTAATATTGTTCTAGTTTTCTGCTTTTCTTAAAAGGATACCATAATTTGGGTACGTTGCTAGTTCATCCTGTTTTTTTTTTTTATAAATGGGTCGCGATTTAGGTACTCGTTCATGCTGGCACGGTTGCACAAACATAATATTACTTTCAACATCTCTGGTCAGTTTTCATAAATCTTTATCACTGTCAAAAGAATGGTCGCGTTTATATCACAACCCGACTACGGGATATGACGAGTCATGTTTGAGGCAACCAGCAATTTGACGTCACAACCGGTCGGGCGAGGCTTTTATATAGAACTCCATAATTCGAAAGGTCAATTTAAAACGCCCAATTTTGTGTGCAGTCGTTGTACAAACCCAGTGACCTCAGGCAATATTTCAACAATACATTATGAATTGTTTGTATTCAGCTAAAATGTATTTCACTGTCCGTGGCCTTTAAAGTTATTAGGCAAGGTTTTCCACTAATTCACCGCGGAACGACCCTTTGCCAGCTTTGATTGAGTACGCCGAACAGTTCGCATGTTTATAGTAATATTTATCCATGACATGGACGCTGGACAGATTTGCTTCTCGATGTATGATTCCATAACAAACGCCAACGCATAAACTGGGGAATGTGTTTGTTTTTAACTTACTTATATTAACCTTGACATTCAGTGTTTACCCTTGGGCCTTGCGTAATACCGCATATCATGTAAAGGCCTGCATGTACATATCATGTAAAGGCCTACATCTTGCTACTAAAACGTGTCATTATGAACATAAATTAACTATCACTTACCATACACCCCAAACACTTGCACATAGCATAGATGAAGCGGAAGATCTGCTTTATTTCTTATCTTGATGGATCTGCCCTTTGTGCCCGGATTACACATGATGCGCGACGCACCAACACTCCATGCCGGATTATCTGCACATGTGTGAATTACGGATTTTGATTCCGTGGCTTCAATCACAACGTTCCGAAGGTCAGATTTAGTAGCTGTTAAGGAAAATAAACACATTAATTAGGTTTATTCGTAAATGTCATGCAATGCCTTTTGCAATACAAAATTCAAACTAGTAAATAACTTTAGTGGTAGTCAGTGGTAAAACAATTACGTTTTTGCTGTTTTTTGTTTTAATAATTTTCTCACAGTTTAATGTAACTGTCGATTCTATTTTGCTGGAACTGGGTGTCTTTTCGCAACATAGTTGAAACCACACTGAAACCAATGTTTACATAATTTCAACGCATATAACGCAGCCATATTTGATATGGTCACTGAAGACCTATATTTCTCAGCTGATAAACCACTCAGCCTGTTGAATTGATGGCTAAGCCTACACATCCAGGAGTACTGAATCGATTAAGGTCAACTGCAGTCACATAAGCCTAATTAAATCACTAGTGTGTGAGAATTACACACACTACAATCAGTAATGATATCCCCATGGCCCTGGACAACAAGAGCGGTGTCAAGCTGATCCTACTGGATCTGTCAGCGGCTTTTGACATTGTAGACCACACGCTCCTGTTTACCTGTATGAAGAGTACCGATGTCATTGACGTAGCGCATCAGTGGTTTGAATCATACTTATCTTTAATAACTCAGACTGTCTGGCTAGGCCAGACCCATGGGAGCTGCTTCAGGGAGTGCCACAAGGGTCTATTCTTGGCCCAATAGTATTCACACTCTATACGGGACCCATCAGGCAAATAATTAGGCGGCTCCGTCTTGACTTCCATCTTTTTGCTGACGATTCTCAATTGTATTTTCTTTTAAGATCAAGGACACTAATGGCGAGACCATTGCAATTGCACGCATACAAGCATGTGTGGGAGAATTGATAGCATAGATGATTCATATTCGGCTTAAGCAAAATGACAGCAAGACTGAAGTTGTGATCACCTTACCACACCACCTATATAGAATTCGTTAAATAACAGATTGCCTGACACAAAATGCCACTGAACTCTTGGTTCATTCCCTCGTTATATCGCGATTTGACCACGGAAACAGCCTTCTCTACAACAGCCTTCTCTACGGCTTACCGGACCAGTTATTAGACAAGCTGCAGAGAGTACAAACTGCAGCAGCTCGAGTTGTGGTGAAAGCCAGTCGTTACGACCACGTAACACCAATTTCAGAGACTCTCCATTGGCTCCCGTGCGATAGTGTATTCAATACAAGATAATACTAACAATGCACAAAGCCAGTCATCTATATGCGCCTAGCTACGTCACCAATCTGCAGAACTTTGCGATCTTCATCAGTCTTTATTGGTTGTACACAGGGTACATCTCTGCCAGCACGGTGATCGAGCGTTCTGCATCGCTGCGCCTACCCTATGGAATTATCTCCGATGCAATATGCGAAAATGTGACTCAATACACCAGTTTAAAAGACTCCGTCGAACTCATTTATTCAAATGAGCTTTTTACTCATGAACTTTGGCGGACGTTTAGTATTGGCGCTCGATTGGATTTTTGGTGTTTTCAGGATTTACTTAAATGATTTACTATTCGTAGCTGTTTTTAACACTCTTACATTCACATACTGTACTTTTTATAAGTATACTGTACATTTATTTCTTACTGATAATTTAATTGGATATTTGATGCCATGTGTTTAGTATCTTTAACGTTTAGTTTCTTTTTGTGTTTCTTTGTAACAACATCTTCGAACAGGGTAACTTGGAATTACGGCACTATATCTTTGAAGGTCAATCTCACCTGTATTAGATCATTTCACCGTTTTAAAGGAAACTGCAAGAAACAGTTATTTGAAAGTTATTGTAAGCAGATATAAATTCACATTACCCAGTTTATTAATAAGCACAGAAAACTTAAATTATGAAAAAAAAGACGACAGCTGAGGAAAGTTAAACATGTCTTTATAAGTAATAATACTTCAATGTTTCTTCCTTCAAACTATTCACTGATACTTATTTGTAATTATTTATTCAGATACCGTTTGAATAAACGTATTAATATTGATTTATATCATATTTATAATGTTTCCAGATTCAGGGATAGTTGTGCACATTTTTATTTCGACACTGCGACGCGATGGTATTTCGAGCTACGAAACATGGGCGGACATGGAATCATAATAAAGGTAAATACATCTAGCATCTTTTCAAACATAAGAGCGTAAGTCAACCTTGATTCAAGAAGTAAGTTTATTCCTAGTCGGTGGTGCAGTTAATTAGTTATAATGGAACAACATATTTCTATTTGGAAACAATACAATTTACGTCTTTAAAATTAGTCTTAGACCCCAATATATGTTGACATCCGTTGATGTAGATGAACCTCTTGGTGGCACTACCTCAGTGGTGGTACCGATTATAAAGTACTATTATTGTAAAAGACAATGGTTTTCTAAATAGCTTTGCGATGTGTATGGTCATAGTGTCGGCAAAGTAGTAAATTGCTTCCCAAAAAACACACGAATATAATTAATTAGTTAATTGTATTTACCCTCATACTATGAAGTTCCTTACCGTTCATCCCGAACACTTCCACCTCGCAAACATGAATAGGAGCAATAATCTGGACGCTTTGACGTTTGAGTCTGACATACCGGCCGATTGTTCCTTTTTTACAGAGGAAGCGCTTCGTCACGCCTTGTTCCAGAGACTGTATGTGTTTGCATACCGTTGTCTTATATTTACTACGTACCTCGATGATTATATCACGAAAATGGGAACCTGTTTACAATACAACAGTATTAATTAATTATACATCAACGGAACACAAAATTGCCATCTCATCAAGAGAATTAACTCTAGATGGCAGGTGGACATGAAAGCTCTTTGGCCTATCGAGAGTCCGGTCAATTTATTTATCTTACTGAGGTATAAAAAAGTAAATATATATATTTTTAAACATTTTAACACTATCAGTACCCACACAATCAGCCGATAATCTGTTCTAATAATTTTGTTTTATGAAAATGAGAACTTTCTAATATATAATCTACAGTACTCCTTTGCTAATGTAACTTCATGTTCTCTAGACTTTCTATCTTCATTGACCGAAAAAAAGCGTTTGTAGCAATATTGTCATAACCATTCGATATCTCAAACACTTTGATCTGATCTCCTCTCAATCTCCTTTTCTATAGTTTTGTTAAACCACATTCTTTTAAACGCATTTCATAACTAAGTTCCCCCAGTTTTGGTAGCATTTTGCACTGTTTCTTGCATATGTCTGTCTTGCGATATGGCCTGCATGCGTGTATACAACATTCCAAGTAAGGTCTAACTAATGTTTTGTACGGCGGTATTATTAGTTATTTTTTTAGATACGCTACATTTCGCATAATAATAAAGCATTTGATTTCCCTGTGATGGGCAATTCTGCACTGCTTTGAAACCTTCATATCAGCACTACTAGTTAACCCCAAGTCTTTTTCATTTACTGTAGTATTTGGTACAGTACCACACACTGTACATTGTGCATCTTATTTCACCTGTGTGAAGGAAATTGGATTTCCAAAAATTGAACAACATTTGCCACTTCTCAGACCATTCGAGCAAACTATTAAGATCATCATGTAAATGCTGTCACTTTTAGTCTTTCTAACCACTTTCGTATCATCCAGTACAGTACTGATCACTGCGGTAACCAACTCAAAAACAAATGTCCAATATGACCCCTCCCACCAACTACAACGCGTTGTCTTCTACCAATAATCCATTTCCCAATTCAGTAAAACATTTCCTATATCATGCGCCTTTAGTTTAAAGGGAACTAGAAGGCAAATGTTACATGCTATGCACTCAGAGTTAATGCAATCCAACCATTTCGAACGGTAATCACATTTTTAACATCAGTGGCTTACTGGTCATATAATTTCAGAGTGGAAAATTCTACTGAAATTACCGACAGCACGGAGGCTTCCAAAACGCGCTGATGCGTCTTTTTAGTAGATATGTTATTCAAACGTTTAAAACAAAACTGATATTGCGAATGTCGTTTGCTATCACGTTGTTTGTTTAGTTAGGTAACACAAATTACATGTTATGTGTTCTTGGTTACCACAGATAATAGGAAATGTTACAGTAAATGATGAATAATTAGCTATGATGAGGCAGAACGAATACTGTAAAAATAAAACAAGTCACTTTGCAAATTTGCAATAGTGTTTGGTGCAGTTTCTTGATATACTGGGACACCCTCCAACATATGTCCACTGCCGCACACTGTTTACCATTGAAGTGTAAACAATTTGCTACAAATTTGGCATACATTAAATGATCTGTTTTCATACAAAACATTGTAAATTCAAACAGCAAAGCTTTTAGTAGTGTAACTTATCCTGTTTATTATAGGGATGACACCAAGGCTCCAGCACAGAACGTTCGGCCACGTCCCAGCCCAGACAACTGTCAACATGGCTGTTGTCTGGTTAACAAGGCGCAAGCAATGGGTGCTGTGAAACACATAACAGCAGCACGTTTACCTGCAAGCCCATCAGCCCATGCGGACGAAACGTGTGAATGATATATTTGTAAGAAATCTTAAATTGCCAGCAATACCTGTCCCTGCTGGAATTGCAGTGCTTGGTACAGATATACCCAAGGTAATGGAACAATATCTGCTGACGTTCAGAGTCATTCGATTTGTGTATAGTCAATCCAACTGTTTATTTACAAATCGATTGATGTGTCTCAAGGATAACAGTTTTCAAGTGCAGTGTTACCCCTCTTGTTGTTCCCAACTGAGGGCACGGATGTTCGATCTTATGGCTGGCACACACTGGTATGACTCTCTGTACCCATCGAAAAACAACAAGATCACGCCTGTCATGGGTCCACCTGGTAAAACTCTCTGTGTACGGCCAATATGAGATATAGGAAATGAAATAAGGCCCAAATAAATTTGCCAATTATGTAGTGATGCAATCTGAACTGAACTATGTCGAACCTTGGGCAAGATTGCTAATTCTACATTGCTCCAGGGTTGGATCCAAATATGTATTTGATTTAGTATACAGCATGTGTTTGTACTTGTCTTTGAAATCACAAAACTCAATGTATTTTCTATGTAGTCCGTATTTGAAAGTATTTACAAATACAACCAAATACACATAAAATACCAACAGAAGACAAAGCTGCCTCACATAGATAGTCTGACTGGTTCAACCTTCAAAACAGAATGTTGTCACACTTGCTCTGTAAATATCCAGACCTAGCATAAAAGAAGACAGTTTTCCTCCAGTGCATCTATAGAACTACCCACTAGTTGGCACAACAATAAAAATAAGGGCAGACTAGTAAACCCGCACGCCAATTAGTCAAAAAGTCCACCCACCCACTATATATATATATATATATATATATATATATATATATATATATATATATATATATACTTGCACTATAACTGAAACACAGGCCATGTATTTGCATTGTATTTGAATGAAAACGTGCAATGTATTTTAATTGGGAAAAATATACCTGTATGACATTTGGTAAAGCACCGTATTTGATTTAGCCGTGTTGTATTTATATTTGATAAAAAAAATCTACATTTGGACTCAAACCTGCGTTGCACCAATTCACAGAGGTGTGTAAATGGGTAACTGGCTATAGATAGTGACGGATATTTGCACAGTCTTCATGCATTCATTGAAGCATGGCTGGATGCTTACGACAGTCATCAAGACAGTATTCAATTGAGCAGATCTGCCAGGGAGTAAAGTGTAAAGGTTCTGGACAATCCTAAGGATTTGATACTGCACTATACAAGAACATACCTTTATTGACATTGTTCACCGGTGACATGTGACAATGGAGGTATCTCAATGCGTTGTCAAAGCATATGTTGTGTTTGTATGAACTATGTTTAACAATTCTCAGTGTTATCACAATTACCCGACACTATCTGCAGCTTATGTCATTCATATTATATATTTGTACCATGTTAGTTTGTTTAGTGTTCTCGTACTATATAGTGCATTCTTCATTACCAGTACATTTGTAACAACACGTTTCACTATAGTTATAATAAATGAACATATATTTACATGTTTGTTGGCGGATATACTTGCCAGTTGTCTAACCGAATGTGATTACATTTTAAGCACCGGCTGCTCCAAACACAGAATACAAAATTCATGCTATGACAGATACAATGGGACGTCACAGTTACAATGGAATCTCACAACTACCGTGGAACCTCACTATAATGGTTACCTCGGTAACAGAACCACGTTGTAGAATTTACATAAATATTTCCACACTCGTTATAGTATAAAACAGTATAGTATATTAGTTCTGTTAGTAACACTGCTTTTATTATCCAGTTTCAATGGTAATGTATAATAGTGACGTTCCACTGTACATATATTTCTGCTAAAAACACGGCTGGTGATTGACTTTCTGTATTTTTCCTTCCAGACACTCCCTATGAACACCATGCCTGCTAAAAGAACACATAATACAGTGACACACCTGTCTCATGTGGTGAAACAAATAAATAGACGTTGCAAACATTAATTGGAAAACACGTCAGACATCAAGCTCATGACACTGGCACGGAGAACGAGACCTGCGACCGAGTAGGGACTGGCTCCTGGGTCCAAGGTGTCACCAAACGATCAATTCGCTCTAATTATTTAAATTATTACCTAGTCCGGACTTCATAACGATAAGTATTCTAAACACATAATTACCTGAGTGTTGTCGAGTTGCAGCCGCATCTTGACATCTTTTGATGAACCAAAATTGGTCAACAACTTCGCATTTTCCACAGCGACACCAATAAGCTACTAGTTATTCACCTTTGCATTTCTGCTTCCCGCTGGTTTTGCTTGCCAGTCTTACACCTTGCAATGCTAGCCCTTTTCGTTTAGCTTGAACACATTATCATATTATAATTTCTGAATAATTTAGGCTTTCATCGGACAAAGAACGATATCGACACGCGACATCTTGTCTAAACTCACTAAATGTAGCACAATGCCAACGCGATTGTTTGGAATATCAAGTATACAGATCTGTGACAGTAATCGTTACGTCACACATTGGTCAAAATATGGCGGCTTATGAACTTCGACAGGCAGTTAGACTGTGTTACTAATAAACCACTGACGTTAAAAATGTGGTTACAATTCGAAAAAGGTTGGCTTTCATTAGGTCTTTGTGGTGCATGTAACATTTCCCTTTTGGTTCACTTTAAGTAGTAATGTTTGATGTGGTCCTTTGTCGAAGGTTTCTTTTTATTTAACTATATTACATCTACTGGTGATCCCTCATCTACACATTCGTTAAAAACATCAACGACATAACATGTTTGTTAAGCATGACATCCTTTTTAGAAACTCATGTTGAAATGGGTTTATCAAGTTACGTTTAACAAGAAATTAATCGACCATGATTTTAATTAGTATTTCTAATAGTTTGTGATTCATCGATACTAAATTCCATGTTGCTATACATGGCTTGCTAGTGGGTGACTAGTGACTAGAAGAATCTCATGTATTGTTACGCTATAGGTAATAAAACGAAGCGTGCGTACATCTCAATCGTTGTGTGCATGTGTGCGTGTGCGTGTGTGCTTGGCCAAGCAAGCATGCACATGTATATATACCCATGCATACATACTTACATATATACATACATGCATGCATGCATGCATGCATGCATGCATGCATGCATGCATGCATGCATACATACATACATACATACATACATACATACATACATACATACATACATACATACATACATACATACATACATACATACATACATACATACATACATACATACATACATACATACATACATACATACATACATACATACATACATACATACATACATACATACATACATACATACATACATACATACAAGCATGCATGCGTGTGTGTATGCGTGTATCAAAACATGTCATAACTCCATCCAGTACGTATAACACACAATCTCACCGCAACAGTCTCCTCTGTTGGTAATACCGACTTTTTTAATAATATAGATGGCTTGTAGGTCCACCTCCCACCAAGGCTTATTGTTGGTTGTATGGATGCAGCTGCCATTGCCATAAACACTGTCTTTATTTCCATCCACAGCGTTTTGGCTCCAACCAAAACCATATGCTTGGCTAATCTTTGTAGGTTTCCAAAGAGCCAGGTTTCTTTTCAAAGGGTTAACTGCAATGATTCATGTGACCTATTACTTACCTCTACACAATAAAAGGCTATGATGATGGTTTGCATCAGTTTTACAACTATTGCAATATAATGAAAAACATATTCTGCTGTAAACAGTTCAGAACCGTAAGTCTGATGAGAAATCCCAGTACTAGAATGCTACGAATCATACTCAACCGAGTCAAATACAAAGTACAACATGCAATATTCTGTCATTACTATAACACTATAAATTCATCCGATATCATTTGAAACTAGTACTAAAAAGTAATATAACAATATAAACATGACATATTGATTTAATCACCATGGCGATCATTATTGGTTGGTCTGGCCTGAACATGAGTGAACCGTTTCCATATAGCTAGATCAATCATTCATTAAAGGAAATAAAAACAAGGCATTAGCTCAATAAATTCGTTTTCCACGTGACACAAAGTTTAATGTTGTATATCACACATGACGACATTACAAAAAATAATCAGAAAAAAACATTTGTATCAAGTTGATGTTAAGCCAGTCTGCGTACCGATTCCTGCAGAAACACGAGATTTAATGTGTTACGTGATCACGTGGTATCGTGATTTCATCGTTGACATAGCTCGCATCACGAATATATTTTGCCATGCATCATATCATGTCTATAAGGTTAGCTTTTGTGTCATAAGGAGCATCATAATGCGTTATGTGCGATATCCCTATGTAATACAAACACTAGTCACCTACCGATGTAATATAAACACTAGTCACCTACCGATGTAATATAAACACTAGTCACCTACCGATGTAATATAAACACTAGTCACCTACCGTTGTAATAAAACATAAAGTCACCTACCGATGTAATACAAACACTAGTTACCTGCCGTTATAATAAACACACAAAGTCACCTACCTAAGCAACTTCATCATGCTATATATTAAAAAATCCCATACAACACCACAGTAATCCTGTGTAATTAATGTAGCCATGCATGTTAGTTTTATCATAGTAAAACATTTATCAAATGTGTACGGTTAGTTTTCAAATTATAATTGCTTTTGTAAATTACGCCAACGAAGACAAAATCATGCTATAATTTACAATATGGCTATCGTTTACCGATCATATCGCCGAATGGAATGTTCTCTTTCTATGTAAAATCAACACTCGAATATCGAAAGATAGCACACTCCATTCACAAATGGATACTCCCTTATCAGAAATAATGTTACCAGAGTCCGTATTATTAAAATACCCTAAAATAAATAAACCAAACAAGGTACGGGCGGTGATCCGATCAACAAAATAGTTGCATATCGGCGAAATGAAAATGCGGTCGACGGGTCATCTTCTTCGTATCTCAACAACGAAACGTCGCACAGACAACGTAGATGGACGATAACAGGGTCTCTGTGATCGCTATCGACATTATTCACGTTGCAAACATTGATATCTGACTCGAAATCGTCTAGAAATAAAATCCGCCAAATGCCAAACGATGTATGAGGTCAACTAGAAGAACGCATCTGAACATCCTTCCAAATAAACTCACTTATTCGCAAATGAAAAAACTTTTTCATAAGATGGCGGCAGCATATATTTCCGTTGCCTACATAGAGCTTACATGAACACTTTGAGCTGGCTGGTTAATGTTAAAGAAGGATATGATTGCGGTAAACGAAAGGCCCAGCAACTGTGAGTTTGCTGGGCGGTTTTGGACGGTCTGCGCATACGAGAGATGGTCTTCGCAGTAAAGAGTTAAACACTTTCACTGAGCTTTTCAGACTTTCGCCCAGTTTTCAGAGTAACTGTATAGTCCACATGAGATCATCTACACCAGTAAACACACATACACATAGCAAACATATACTGTACTCAGCTTCAGAAGGAAACATTGCAAAATTCGTAATACCACTAGAATATTCAGTGCACCGAGCGTTATTCCGACGATTCCTGGTAGCTCAAACGCTAGGCGTGTTGACTCGGTACCTGCAGCTTCTTTTACGATGCCTGTTCGATCTTGGCATGTTGCATTTTTAAAAACAATTTTTGACCCTATATTTGTTTATATTTTCACTAGGCAATATAAACCAATTAAGTTTTATACAATGATACACAGTTTGTAAATATTTTTATTTTTGTACTAGTAATATATTTGCAACAACAAAGAAAATATTGTAATCGTGTATTTCATTTTTACCTTGAATAAAGTATTACTACAAACAAATTAAAATTATTGACGAACATTCTATTAAACTAAAATAGTGTCAAGAAGTGATTTAAAATGTGCACCATGTCTGGTTCGAACCGGTGTCGTGATAAATGCTGCAGTTACCAAGTGAATGCGCCTGGCGTTTGAGCTACTGGGGATCGTCGAATTACGAATTATACGTTTTCTTAAGCTGAATACAGTATCTGTTTGCAATGCGTATGTGCATTCTCGCGCGCAAGGGGTCGCTGCGGGTAATTACATTAGTACCAGCGGTTCTCTACAACTGGCACCCCCTTTCAAAAATCGTCTTTTAAAGTCAGCCAGTGAAATCGCACTCTGTATTTATGGTTCAAACCAGGTCAGGTGACCGTACTACAAACAATTCAGCCAAGCATGATATGTTACGTTGTATTGGCCGTTGGCCGTATATTACGTTGTATCGTTGTATGTGTATTGATATGTTACGTTGTATTGGTTGATATGGGTCGTTGTATTGGCATTCCCAGCAGTCTTGTGTCCCTCTGCAAATTTGGGCGGATTTTTGCGCGGTCCACACGGTTGAAGCAATAGTGACTGGTGAATTCAACTGCTATACTTGTATAGTTAATCCCAATGATTTTGGAGACGCTTAGCCAGAGGTACTTAGCACAACGAGCTGACCTGGCTTGCGATTATGTGTGTATACTGAATGGTGTAGATTATCTCTTGTGGCTATATTCGATACTATTATTCTGAAAACAGGCCAAAAGTCTGTGACGTTCAGCCAAAGTGCCGAAGCCATAGCGCTAGTTTGGCGTAATTGTTTCAACATAATTGTTCTCGTCTGGAACCATAAGACAATTGTTTGTTCCTCTATGGTGACTAGTGTTTGTATTTCATCGGAATATCGCACAGTAACTCATTCCGACACTCGTCTGCACCCAAAAGCCAACATTATAAACCTTCTCTGAATACATGCGTGATTCGAGCTGACAAGCATAACATCACATCTCGGTATCGCGAAAGCGCAATAAAAATGTGCATATTCGAACTTTATTCGAATGTTATATTAACAGCATTCATGAACCGTAACGACTGTGTTTGTTTTAACTTACAGGGCTCGGGCGTTATCTCCACACTCCAGATCGCGTATACTGCTCCAAATTCAACCTGCCACCATGCATGGCCATCGTTGCTGCTTGCGATAGCACATTTCATTAGGTCAGGATCAACCGCTCTTGATGATGCATGTGTCACATGAGTTGTTCCTGATTGACTCGTCGGTCTCCCGAGTGCTAAATTGTGTTCTGTAGCGCGCACTTCACTCACTGGAATCAGTACAAATATACATACTTCATGGATGGATAATATGTTACAATGACAATTAGGCAAATATATCAAGAGAGCTTAAATGTGTACGTTCACATCTCCTTAAATACAAAGTTTGTATGTTTCATGACCGTTATTTTAGCGCCTACATATAACGCTCAGAAGAGACGGGTATGTAGTTTCAATTGATAACAACAGGCAGCTTCCGCAAAAACAGACCGTTTCCGCGAAATAACGATCATGCCTCAATAAAAACAAGCATACTATCATTATGTTATGTTTATAATTCTACATAAATATGTCATACATGTTGCATTTTTCAATTGCGCAGTGTACGCTGACTACAAGGTGCTACAGTGGTCCATTGAACACTGAACGTTACGAAGACACTGAGCTTATCAGGACAATCCGTCATTAAACCGAATCCTTTGTTTAATGTTAAGACTGTTTGAATGCAAAAGCAACTGCCTTTTCATCACAACCACTATCTGGGTCATACACCAGCAAGAGTAATCGTGGCACGCCCTACTGTTGTCAGTATACAGTATATAAGTCAATTCTTAAGGAGAATAATTGGACACACGCAACCATGCACACACACACACGATCGTTTGCACGCATATTAAATAGTGGAAATTGAATACATATGTACCCAGCTCGTCTCACCGTTTATGTTAAATGCTAAACCAAATTAAAACAAAATTAACTCCGACTAACCGTAGTGTCCGTGTACTTCCACTTCACACAGAGTAAGTACTTCATCCGTTCTGTCACCACCAATTTGTATTTTTATTTTGTGCCCATACACATCGGCCTTGCAGGGGAACACCCTTATCTCACCCGATCCCATGGCTGGTCCCATGTGTGCACACATCATTGTTTCTTTATCTGTGAGTAGTGCCTTTATATCAAAGTTGTGAAGTCTTTCCGCTGTGACCAACAAAACAGTCACATCTAGTATCTAAATTCAAAGTGGCACCAACAATTTGACACCATAATTATTAATAGCACCAAATAAGATACTTGTACAATTTTTAATAATTCAAACCTTCTTGCAGTTAATCATTGCATTCATTCATTCATTCATTCATTTATATGTTGCGTTTGAGAACCACGCATTTAAGATGGAACGTGTCTCGGTGGACTACGAAATGAATCCATCTACATGGAGTGATATAGATGTCCCACGTGGTCATGTATCGGATATGTGGTGGCCATTACCAACCAGAATATTCGATAATTTGCATACATAAATCATCATATTAACAACTGGTTTTAGAGTTACGCATTGTACCTTCAAACATGCTTTTTCACATGATAATGGTAGATATATCCCAGTGTAAATAAATAAAATCTGACATAAATGTTAAAAGTATGTGATCGTGCAATAATAAAACTGTGGTGCATGTACATTTGTTGGTTCAGGAGTGGTATACCTTGTATGACCACGTAATGATTCAACAAACATACATTTATGTATCACAACGTACTTGTCATTTATGCATTATCACAAATATAGATAAACAAACAATAGCGCAGAAATTTTCATTTCTTGTATAATACGTGCAAAGAAAAGAAACTGTTGGAACATGAAGGTTAATATAAACTAGACAATCTCAGGTACATTGAACGATGTTGGTGTGTACAGAATGTATTTTTAACGCAAGAGATTATGTGAATCGTCAACAATTCCTGACGGTTAAAACATTTATATACGTCCAAGGTACATATCCAATAAGCGCCGAAAAGCTCTTCTTTGACACTGTTGTGACGCATTCATTGTTCATTTTCCGCGACGAGTATACATATACAGGAATTAATATAATGAGTTATTGTGCATTTCAAAGTATAAATTGTTTAAATGGAATAACTCCTAAACATAAAAGCAGCATTAACTTAGATATGCATGAGCGACTGCTAAAATGGTTATGCACCCTGCAGACGTCACATCCTTCGGCGAAAACGTGAATTCAGCCAATAAATGCTTCTTTCGTTATTGCGTTTGCTGTACACGGATCATATATGTGTATATTTCCTTATGATATATACATACCCCAAACTATGCATTAGATAATATATTATATACTTCCCATATGGAATACATTAAAATTACTGTTTCTCCCCCTGTGCAATACATTATTTTCAAGATATGTAAAATTATCCTATGACAGGCCATGTGTCAGACCCCAACATTTGGGCAACGGGTACATTTTTAGGGATGATTGCTCATAGTGATTTTTGGATAGGCCTATATCCCTACACATGGAAGTATTTCGGTAGCATTACAGGACAGATTTCTGTGCAAAATCACTCTTTTTCACACTAACCCCCATTTTTACGACAACACAATTTCACTGAAATTGCTAAAGGGGTGGCTTTACATAAATCACTATACAATGACTATATCACCCATGAGTACAACAAATCCTGAAATTGTGGGCCCATACTCCTGCTACAGAGGTGTACTAAAACAATTTAATAATATTGAGAATTGCCTATGTTATGATATTTTATTTATCACAATGTAAAATGCAATCTAAGCCATTGGATTTTTATCACCACAATCACTGAACGTCCTCAGTAATACCTCATTTATCATCATGCAATGTACTTATTACATCAGAGTGTTTAATCATCGTCATTCAGGCATACTGCAAAGGAACAAACTCACTTAAATATCTGCCTGGCAACCTTGTATACCTAGACGGTTCTTATTTTACAATAATGTTTGTCCATTTCAATGGATATGGAACAAATGTGACAACATTGAAACGCACATCTGTGAAATCACCGTTTTAAATAATTAGATTTCCACCGTAGCAGTTAAGCATTGGTGTAGGTAAGCCAATGATCTTGGCGGAAACGTGTGAGATTTTCAGAAGCCTGTTACGGTTTTTCACCGAAAGAGCAGGGTAGTAACAAATGCTGCAGTAGGTTATGAGAGGCTCAATTATGCTACGGTAAAGACGTAGAAGAAGTAGTGGATCAACGTAGAAAGCTCGTAACTTTCGAAGAACGTGCAGTCGCTGCCGAGACTTTTTCTGCACGGCTGTAACATGCTTTGTAAATTACAATTTTTCATCTAAGATAACACCGAGGTACTTGAAAGAATCAATCTGTTCCACAGGTTCACTGTTGATGGCAATAGGACTATTGACAGTTCTATTTCGACGGAAGTCAATGCACATTTCTTTGGTTTTGGAAACATTCAGATGTAGAAAATTGTTACTGCACCAACTCGAGAAACGTACCACTGAAGAAACATATGACTGGTATGAGGCAAAATCACTCAAAAGAGCGAGCATGGCTGTATCATCAGAAAACCTCACATTTTGGGTAGATGGATCCACACTCCGACAGTCATTTGTATACAATAGGGTCATTCCATGGCAAATCAATCACTCAAAACATCACTCCAATATAAACACCGACTCCAATATTGATGACATTTAGTACAGTTGTTGGCTCATGTGAGAATATCAAAATAAAAAACAAATCTAGGTCAAGTATCATGGAAGATAATGGTCACTGAACTGTGGCCCGATTCGCATACTGGCCACTACACTTAATGCCTGTAACTCTGCTATTAATAAAGCTAGAGAAACAAACAATATATCATTGGAAAGCCATTTTCTGAGCAGTCAAATGATGCTTTAAAAGGGGGGCTTGTCTCCTTACTTTAGCTAGTGTCTTAAAAGAGAGGAGGGGGCGGGAGGCTTGTCTCCTTTCTTTAACCCGTGTCTCATACGTGCTTTGGCTGCGAAGCATTTACCCTGTAGTAATCCCACTCCCATTCATATTACCCCAGTCCTGCTTCATCCTTGAAGCATTTACCCACTAGTTTTATTCCTTTACCCGCGAAGCCAACATCTTTACATGCAATAGTTGCTGCATGACCTGAAATAATGTCAGTGACAGGCACTTATTTGATCTAATTTGTCATTGCACACACAGCGAAAGCGAAAGTCGAAAGTTTGAAACATCGAAAACTCGAGTTGAGGGATGAAAATCAAAAATCGACGATTTTGCGTATTCTAGGCTTGCTCTGGGCTTTCCAAAATGGTATAGTACATGTCTGTAGCTCTTCCCAATCGCTGGATCAATTCGTATCACCTTAGTGTTTAGGAAACTCTTAGCCATTCATATTAGGAAGGGTACTACCGTACCCTTCCTGATATTTATTGTTATAGGTTATATTTCGTTTAGAGCTGTAACAAGTACATTTATTTTGTGCTTGAGTAAAAGTAACTCTAGAAAAAACTACTCATGTAAAAGTAAAAGTACTTCTAGAAAAATGTACTTGAAGTAAGACATTTTTTTTACTTGAAGTAAACACAAAAGTACTTTTCTCCTGTAATAAAAAAATGGCGGATGCAGCCAACTGTTGTGAATCAAACAAAATATTCACAATATAATTTATCGTATATATATCAAGCATTTATAATTAGTTTAGTAATATTTTGATCGGCAGGTTTGCGGTGAGCGATAATGGGGAACCTTCGATATACATCTACCATGTGCCATTCACAAAGATCATGTAAAGTTAACAAACTGTGTCAATAACAAGCAAGACACAAGAAGATAGTAAGGCAGCTGTTTGTTCTTGTCTGGTCAAAGCAAGGACTTAAATAACTCTTGGCCATTGTTGTCCGAGCCGCCCAGTCGCAGCCGGGGGCAGCCAGCGGTGGTCCTACTGACACCTAATTCAGGCTTAGCACCAGACCACAGATTGCAATTACCTCACTGGCTTCATCAAGTAACAAAAGAAATCCGGTCAGTCTGAGACATTTAACATCCCTGCTCTGCTTATCTGTTATTTCCATTTGTTGTTCCCTCTGACATTTATGAATAAATCTATGCTGACGGCAAACAGTGTCGCACGTGCTTCTGACATATAGATCATTCGCGGAAAGTGTTAAGAGCTTCGCAAATTTAAAGGACAAACAAAGTTAACTTTTACTGGCATACACCTAATAGAGTTAATATAAAGTAACAATTTCCACATATACTCAATTTTTTAACGCCAGCGGTTTACCAGAAAAATATTTTTTAACACCCAGCCATCCAAATTCTATGCGCTACCCCATCTTAGACGAAGAATGACGTCACGACGGTGACAGGGTTTGGCTGTTGTCATGAAATGGCTGCAACTCGGCAACGCGCGTAACATGCTGATGACGGTAAATATAAAGTTGTCTATTGTTGTTATCGCTGAAATCATCCCATCAACTGATGATACATGTCTACATCAAAGCATTTCTCCTCAATATGGACCGAGCAAAGTGCCAAACAGTACGCCCGCAAATCACCAACGTGAATCCATTGCTTCAATACTACCGGTTGTTTCAACTATTATTGCAACCGTATGCCGAACACGAAGGCATAATTACTAAAGTTTACCACATATTTAGATATACGTCTATAAGCAGCTGCTAGATGGCACGCCAACTGAACGAACTGTCGAAGACTCGAAGTTGTTGACCCTTAACAGCGTCGCCGGAAGCTGACCGAGATATAGAATGCCGCGCGCTGAATGGCCAAGCCAAATTAACCCTTCACCTATGGCGGCGTCTAGACCATCGTGGATTTCGTTAGAATTTTAGACTTTAAAGTCACATTCTGAGTAAACCACTGACGTTAAAAAATTGAGTATATATGGAAATTGTTACTTTGTATAAACTCTATTAGGTGTATGACACGAAGCCGTAGCCTTTTTTGTCCTTTAAGTACTTCGTTACATTTAGAAAAAATACACACATTTTGTTTTTTGTACTTCGTTACAAGTAGAAGTACTTTCCAAAAAATGTACTTCGTTACTCAAGAAAAGTAAACTTTTCTTCTTAAGAAATTCATTATTTGAACAACTTTGTGGTACCATCTCCCGGATAAATGTTAGCAAAATTCTAATTCTCGCTATACGTTATTCACAAGACGGCGACACTGGACGCGCGATAATTCTTAACACAGCGAAAGTCGAAAGTTTGAAACATCGAAAACTCGAGTTGAGGGACGAAAATCAAACATCGACCTATTCTAGGCTTGCTCTGGGCTTTCCAAAATGGTATAGCATATAGCTGTAGCTATTCCCAATCGTTGGATCAATTCGTATCACCTTAGTGTTTAGGAAACTCTTAGCCATTCTTATTAGGAAGGGTACTGCCGTACCCTTCCTGATATATATATATATATATATATATATATATATATATATATATATATATATATATATATATATATATATGTTCGTGGAAGCTTTGTCTTATTTAGATCCACTGATCCAAGATGGGTTGACAGTTACTGAAATTAAGAATTTCGTGTCCAGTTTAGCAGAGAATTATGATCCTGCGTTATAGGCCCTACAACAGATATTCTAAGATACATATATTGGACAACTATAATGATACAATTCAATTCTGTCCTAGCTTTCGAGTCAATGTGCCCATGAAATGTACCTTTCATAAAATATTAGCGTAAAAAGTACTGCAGCAAAGATGAGAGAAGTGATCGTTAAGTTGTGTGCAGAGATTATCAAACGTTGACAAGCGTCTTGTTTGCACCTTTGAATATTTCTGTGTTCCTCCTAAATGAGCCGGAGATTGCGATTATAACATGCATGCGTTTTGTGAGTTTGAATGCATTCAGGTCCGATAATCTTTATTATTTTGTTAACACATGTCATTTTTTAGCTCTGCTAGTCTCCCCACCATAAAGTGGCTCGACTGACTTGCCCAATATACAAATTATACATGAAGTTCAGGACAGGCAGGAGCAGACTTGAACATCCGAAGGTGAAGTATCTGAAGTTATTATGTATTTTTGTCAGTGGCCATGTTTATTTTCAGTCATCTGAAATATGACAAAACAAGCAACAAACAAGTTTGAAATAATAATAGCGAGGGTAATATACTTGTGTTTTGGTATATAATAGAAATGTGTTCAATCAATGAGACAACCATGGCTTATTCTAAGGAAACACCTCATTAATACTTCTCATATGGGATAGTTATGACAATGGGGATATATCTCGTAGGCAATTACCACCTGTTTTAAAACATGCTTTGACTGCTCAGTAACTGATAATCTATATAGATCGATGGTAGTCCTGGCTTGAGTGACGCAGACTTTTACAACATGTTTTTCACATGCATCTTTCCATCTATAATGTGTTCTGATGATAACACTTTTCAAACATTCATGAAATTCAGACTAATATTGGCATTTCGTTAAATAAAGATGACACATCGATTAATGGTCTTGCCATATTATCTCATGTATACTACGATAATAGGGAACATATCATGTACGGCGTTGAACTCGTCTCAAACTTATAATTAATGTCAACAGTGGGTCAAACAGGTCTCCATTGTACATCAGCTACACCCTTCGACGACATGAAGCACATAAGATGTGGTGATAGATGGATCTAAATATCGTATTTCTTAAATACGGATATAATGGGCTTTGGCAGACGCCATCTTTAAAAATGGCGCGAATTGTTATGTTATTGAAGATGACAAATAACATATATGATATCGCTATCCACCAAGCTATCCAACAACTCAATACAATTGCTCTAGGTGACGTAGTACGCATTTGAGATATGGGCACATTTGTATTGACGACCGCCATCTATAAAAATGGAGGAAATAAATGCCGGAGAAGCCAAGTAATTGTATATTTGAAATCGGGGTTCCCTGAAACATACTCTCGCATACCACAATTATTGCTCTGCATGCCGTATTAATTAAGATAAGGGAATATTGAATTTGGTAGCCATTTTGAAAAATGGCCGTCGCTAGACATTATGCCAATTTTTTGAAATATCCACCCAGTAGAATTTTAAAGCCATATGTATATATTACTCAAATCAACAGTCAAACTTTCTTAAATATGAAATGTCTACGGGCCTATAGGGCAGGTCATGGACTATATCTTCAACATAATTATTCAAGGAGAGTGCTGTAACTCAGGCCTTGCCTTTTGAGCAGCGCGATCGCGCTCGCGCTCCATCTTTTGCTTTTGGGAGGACGATTTTCCGCGCACCCAGGCGTTGGAATATTTTTTTAAAGTCGAGATTCTTTTTTCCCTTGAACACCACACTTTATGCTGCATAACACAATAACTGTTGCAGTTACCTTATAAAGTTCTGTGAGAGAAATGTAGCTGTGTTTGTTACATTTACTTTACAATATCCTGCATATTCATCAATGCCAATGCGTTCAGTCAACGAGCGATATCGTTCGGCTTCGGTCAGTCCATGGGCGCCGCCATCTTTGAATTTTCGAAGATCATAAACACGAAATGAAATTCGCCACGAAGTCTGTCTTTGCAACGAAATCCGCTCCAATATTGCGTTAAACAGTTAATAAATATGTACAGACACAAACTATAGCAACATCGAACTAAACTAAAAACTAATCGAACTACTAAAACAACTAAAATCCAACTTCCAAATACAAATCCGTTAACTTTCAAAATGCTATTACGTAGAACGATCTTCCCAGTTACAAAATTCTCAAAAAAATGCAACTTACACTTGGGTAATCAGGAAACTACTTGGTGAATGTATAAATAAGTATGTTAGCAAAAACATCGTAGTGAAATCTCAAAATGGACCGAGTTACCCAAAAACACTTCTACGACGCGTTTACGCGGGCAAATACGCCTAGCGACTTCCGACTGGTTTTCCTAGACCGCCACACACACGCACGCACGCACGCACGCACGCACGCACGCACGCACGCACACACACACACCCGCGTGTGTGTGTCTACTTCTTCTAATATATATATAGTATATAGAGTATAGCCTATAACATATTATAACACAACTACTGCGTCTAGGGAAGACTTCTTCCTGCGGAACACTGTGTACTTCTGTCACTGCACTCACTCTATGTGACTGTCGTGTTGCAGGGTGAAGGCTCGGCAATAATATCAATAGCTCTCCTGGGCCATATTAGGAGTTTTTTTTATAGCTTTTTCAGGTTTTTCAAAAGGCGAGGCCTGGTAACTCTAATTTTTAATTATGTGCTACAATAGCGGCAAAGGATTACTTGTTATTAACACTTTTAGATACTCAGACTAAAATAGTATCTTCTTTCCATCTAAATTCTAATCAGAACGCCACCTCCCCAATCAACTTACGCTTGTAACCTTCCCGGTTTGTTATTACTACATCAAGGATCAAGTAAACGGCCTCCAAGTCCACCATCCACCACGGACGCTTGCGATCGCTGTACGTACAGGAGTCTGCATTCCAATGCTTAGAAGCCTTCCCATCTACTGCTCTTGAAGCATGTCCGTTTAGGTATAAGTGAGACTGAGTTGCCGGTTTTTTGAGAGCCACGTTGTACAGAGAAGCCTTCGCTAGAAATAATAATATTTGTTTATTTAACACCATCATATCCGGGACGGCTGTCCCGTTCACGGGTGTGTACATACATGTAAACAACTAAACGTGTTGATGATAAATATGCGCATGCTAATTAAATAATAATGATAGTAATAATACTAATAATATAAAGTAGTGATACTGTGATAATGACAATTACAGCTATTTAAAGTTGTAGCCTTTGAATATTGATATTTTGTCATGGCATAGTATTTTGTTTTGTTTCATAGAACGACAAAATATTGGATTGTTAGACCTTCTAACTAGTATAATGACTTCAATAATTTTGCTAAACACACTAGCTAATACAACTGGAGGTAAGTCATACAAATTAGTTGCATAAATTAGGTTATATATGTATATATATATATATATATATATATATATATATATATATATATATATATATATATATATATGTTGTTTAGGTTTCTGTTGAAAAATTCTTTCCATTGCTTATATGGTGAGAGTATAGCTCATTGCCTCTAATAATTCGTAATACCTAAATATTCAGACAAATGAATAGACGATTTAAACACTTCTAAAAGACATACTCATAGACCCATTTATACTCTTGTTCCTGTAAATAACTTCCTATACGACGTAAACATACAACTTTTTCGCACGTTTTTATTTACAAAACGATTGGACATTATTGATAGTGTAAGTACATGTTTGCAAACATTGATTACACTACTTGCTAATGCAATATATCGATTGTCTTTGTTGTTAATCTTGCCACATTAATTCTTTATTCTGGGGAAAAGAACAACAGATAAGAACTAGAGGTAAAAACCTATGTACAAAAAACCTGTTTTACACACAAGTAAAGGCACAAAGCGCTTATTAATATATATGATTCTATATACATAATCATATATATATATATATATATAAATTATATAATCATAGGTTAACCCTTTACTGGGTAGACAGCCTTTTATTTTTACATCCTGTTGTGAGCAGACAATTTTAAGATGGCAGCCAACTGTGAATTATGTTGCATGTTGCTTGCACTAACATTTGGATAACTCGACAACTGATGCATGAATAAATATGAAATGTATTGCTCTGTACATGGAATGATTCTGTGAATATAATGTGTTATTAAAATGTATGTGTTGCAGTCAATAACGTTTCAGATCTTGATGCAAACATCAATAATTATGATGATAAATAAATTAGCATTATATGTATATATATATTATATGCATATGTATATATATATATATATATATATATATATATTTATACGCTTGATATATGCTGGCATCCTACAGCTACATGAGAACAATACATATAAGTATTTGTTCAGATTGAATACACATGCGAAAGTATTCCTCCAAGATACGAGTCCCTACGCAATGAGCCTCAACTTTGTCTTGATTTTGTGGCTTTCGCTAATTAATACGTTGTACATATCATGAGGAACACACAAGTTCCTAGGGTTTATGGTGGTCTCGCTAAGATTTGATTATTTGTAGATATGCAGCGGAACAGCTAAGCTCTATTGCTATATTACCTTGCGTCCCGTATACTTCCACTTCGCAAAGTGTGAGGTATTCCGCTTCAGTTGCATTCTGCCTGATCCTGATGACATTGCCGACAGTTCGTGGCTGACATTGGATCCTTCTAGTCTCGCCATTTTTCAGAGCGTATACTATCACTTCACATATCGAAACTTCGGGCTTCTTCAGAGCTTCTATGACAATGTCATGAAGTCTCTCCCCTGTTAGCAAATAAGTAATCCCCTGTAACTATTTGCCATATAACATTAAGTGTTCATAAACACGTGAAGGTAGTATGACATGGGGCTACGTACCTTATTACAGTATATATCAATATATTGCAAACACCAGATATGCAAACATGCATAAACACAAATCAAAGACACAATTGCTGTTTGTTAAGCGTGGCACCTCGCAACATAGTACTATACTTTTAAATGTTCAGTTTGCCATTGATCACACCGATATTTAAATAACGTTCATCGAGTTGTTTCCATAGTCTTAAGCTGTGGCTATATCACCTGCCTTTATCAAACATTCGTATTAGACTTGCATAACCAGTCATGATTTGTCACTGTTATACTGATACTTTGGTATGTTTAGTTATAATTAATTTTGTGAACAAAAAACCTGCTTGCTTTCAACTGCGACATGTCAGATTTCACGATTGTCTATCGTTAGATCATGTCGTATTCAACTAACATGTCCGGCCCAGGTCCACATCAGTTTTCTGACTTGTTCAATCACGTCTATGACATTTTTCTTTTTTCTTACCCAAATGTTTTTATTTCTGTCAGCGTTAACCGATCGTAAGCGTACTTCTGGTCATATCAGCCTTGAGTTGAAAGGTTACTGGCCCACCAAAAGAGTTACAGTTCCACTGTTGCCACTAATGGAAAATCGAGGCGCCATAAGCACTATACATCTAAGCACGTTTATGTGTATACATTAATTAATGATCCATGTAATAATCTACTATTACAAAGATAATTACGTATTACGAGAAATCCTATATGTGCACCAATGACAACCGTCAGTCTTTTTTCTACGTTGTGTCTCTTCTAAGTATCACATAATAAAGTATCACATAGTAAAGTTGAAATTAAACAAACATACTATAAAACAAAAACATAAAACTACAATATAACTTTAAAATAGCCTTAATTGTATGCCATTTGTGAGCTCGGACATTATAAGAAAAGCATATGGGTATGTCGTTGGAGAAGCCAAGATGGCTGAGCTATTCTCTGTGTAACATCAAGGCTCTGTTTACCCAGGTCAATGTTCAGGTTATGCTTAGGCAATACGGTGACTTCCTGTTGTACTCCGCTCCTTATGATGATCTTGTTGCTTTCTTTGTGTGTGTGGACTGTCTTCGCGCTGCTGGTGCACACATATTTCGGGATATCGCTGTATATTCCCTGTTCTTGAAGGAACGTCAGCATCACAGCAAATAATCTGTGCCGTTTGTCGCGTAAGTAAATACCCTGATGATGTCCTAACCCGAGTTAACTAATACGGGTTAGCTTAACTTGGCCATCATCTCCAGGTTAACTCCCCCGGGATGAAAATAATATACATGAACAATCCCAGGGTAACAATTGTAGGTTTATTCTAAAATTGCATTACTTCATATGCCCGGTGATTTATCACAGATTAACTGGTTGAAGGCATGAGTCGCCAAGCAGTTCATGCGATCAACATATGGGTTGAAATCTCAAAAAGTAAAGACCTCCATATTACCGTATCACGTGCACTTCTACTACAATATATAATTTAAACTCGTTGAAGGTATCTTTTGGTTTCTTGAATTAATATTAGTTGTCATTAAAGTATAGCATTTTACGTGTCGTTTCTTCTAATCATAATTTGCGACTTTGCTCCGGTTTCCTAACGTATTAGATCAAATAGTAATTTAATTTCAGGATCATCATTCCATCCTTCAATTGTACTCCATTGTCAATTCATATATTACAAAACTGTGTCAGTAGCACATTCTAACTCACCGTTACGGTCTCCTCTGTTAGTTATGACAACCTCCCTGATGACGTAAACGGTTTGCAGGTCTACCTGCCACCAGTTGTCCTTTTGTTTGAGTGTCTGAGTGCAGCTGTTTTCCGTAATGGAGCTATTTCTATCACCATCCACTGCTTTTGAAGAGACATACGAACCAAACGTTGACGACATCTCTGTAGGTTTTCCATGTGCCAAGCTATGTCCATAGATCTCCTCATTCACTACAAAGAATTACAAGTCTCTCCCAGTACATTTATTTGCGGTAAGCCCGTAAATTGGTGTGTGTGTGTGTGTGTGTGTGTGTGTGTGTGTGTGTGTGTGTGTGTGTGTGTGTGTGTGTGTGTGTGTGTGTGTGTGTGTGTACATATTACACATATATGTATATACACTGTATAAATATATGTGTGTGTGTATGTATGTGTGTATTGTATATATGTAGGCCATATGAGCATATATACATATATATTGATAAATGTATATAGTATGTTATATATATTATATTGTTATTAATGACATTATCATTATGTACATCATGTATTAATAGAGGTAAACATTATTCTGTAGTATTAAAAGATGTACAGTTGCTTCAATTATTTATAGTTTTTACTGGGTTCCATTGTATATGTGTATATACATATATATGCACATGTATAAATATATGTATATAATATATAACACACGCATGCCAGCTCATTCTAGCGTTCTTGTGTTAATGGGTATAAATTATGTTAACACTTTCCTGAGAAACGTCCACCTGTTCCTTGGATCATGTTTCGTTTTTATCAATTAATTAATCACATAATATTTAATATTGGTATTTTACCTTGTGTTCCGTATACCTCTAATTCGCAAATTCCGATGCCATCTTTGGGTTTTGTTATCTTGATAACACTGCCGATGGTTCCTGGTGGACAGGGAAAATGTCTAGTTTCACCCTTTCCCAGAGAAGTACTCCCTATCATTCCACATGTCGAATGTTGTGTCCCATTCAGTGCCTCTATGATGAAGTCATGGAGGGAATTATCTGTTAGCAACACCAAATTAAGTGAACATCAGTTAGGTACAGTGGTATGCGAAGGTAATGCACCAAACTTAATACGATTCGGCGCTATGTATCATACACACCCAGATATTACCATTAATTGCAAACACGCTAGCTTGCATAAAATCGCTTTTATCAAGTTAACATTTTATTGTAGTCAAACTCTGTGTTTGTAAAAACAATCGTCGAAGGCACAATGTGCAGTTCGTAGCAGTTCCACGCTAGTTTAGTGTAGGTTTCTACATATTTCTTGGGGTTTAATGACTCATGTCCAATAACTAGGTATGGGAATATACTATTACAACATTCCGAATCTAATCAACCTGGTTATTTCTAAACTACTGATTCTGTTCCAATATATAATGTAAAATGTCTCACAAAATAATGAGCACATTTGAAAAATATTTAGACGATGCTGAAATATTGGAGATATCATAAGCGGCAGCCAACATATAATTACGGCAGATTGTATTAAAACTGCGATCCAGATCATAATAGTGCATGCTGTTATCTTATGCAACGTATGGATAGAGGTATCAGTTCAAGATTACGACATGATCAATACCAATGGATACTATGCCCCACCTCCCACACAGGCTGTGCTACAGACATGCTGACATCAGACTTTGATACATGCTCAGACGTGTCTAGAGCAGAATTTGCCAATCGGCATACAATAAACATTCATTATTATTTTATGCATATTCTCTGAGCTCAGTTTTAGTCTTTACTGAATAGACAGCCTTCTTATTTTACACCCTACTGTGGGCAGATCATTTTGAAGAAGGCAGCCAAACGTTAATAGCGTTGCATGTTGCTTGCATTAAAATGGTGATATCTCGAAAACCAATGCATGAATCCAATTGTATATGAACAGATTGTGTGAGTACAATATATTACGATTTCCATGTTGCAATCAATTATGTTGACGCAAACTTCTATAAAAATTATCATTACAAAATAAAATAGTAATTTGTTCATACTATGTTATAAAATAATCCCATAATCTACTGTAGTGATCCTGTGAAAGTAATATAGCAAAGTATGTTACTGTTATGCTAGTAAAACATGATATCGAATGTTGAAGGTAGTTTTCAAATTATATAGTGCGCGGTGGCCGAGTGGTTAGAGTGCCGTACTCCAGACTAGAGGGACCGGGGTTCGAATCCAGAAACTAGCAGGTCGGTGATTAACACACCCACCATGTCGAAACATGGGCAATTTCGTTCACTCTATAACATTATCGCCTGCCCCTTCCAAACCGCACTGGCAAGCGTGGTAGGCCAACAACGCCAGCATGCAAAGCACAACAAAGTCATGGCCCACTATCCCCAGCAGCACCGAAAGAGCCAATGACCGAGGAGGCGGCTCGGTCAACTAGGACTATGTGCAGGGGGTGCTAAGAATATATATATATATATATATATATATATATATATATATATATATATATGTCAAAAGAGGGTAGGTACACTAAATATAGCGACATACAACGTCAAAACTCTACTAAGAGATGAACACATACGAACTTAAGGAAACCAGGTTGGTATGGGATGTAATCAGGATCGAAGAAGTGAGAAGACAATAGGAATATTTCATTATCTTATAAAGTGGCCTCATACTATACCATTCTAAGGCAAACAACGGCCAAGCACGCGTAGGCTTTCTCATAAACAAGAAATGAAAAGACCACATAGTGACGGTAAACAGCATCAGCCCCAGAGTAGCAGAACTCGTTATGTGCGTAACAAAGCGCTACAAATTAAAGATAGCGCAAGTATATGCATTGTAGTGCGGAACACACATGCAAAATAGTCCGGATATACGCTACACAATACACATGCACGGTAAGACCGCATTGCACCCTAACAATAGTCCGCACACTATAAAAGCCACAACTTAACACTAACGTTCGTCCGAGTCACTAGCCGTCGTTACGCAAGCACCCCTACGAGGAAGTCGCGACGCCGGCCGTCGGAACAGCCTGCGATCATCGCGGGCGACACTGTGCCTGCACGAGTAAGTGCGCGCACAACAGTGGCGCTGCGAGCAGGGTATATTCTGTATTACGAATCTGCTTGCAATATTCGTGTATGTTTCGTGACAATTAGCCAGGAGAAACCTGCCGGTTTCCATGTGTTAATTGTTTACGGCTGAATTACGCGCCAATTTCATAGACAAAGAATCCAGGATAGGAACTTGCCGGTTCTATCTTTTTGATTACAATAATTAATATTCATTTAGTTATCATAGTGCACAAATTTACGGCTGAAATTAATAGACAGTTCTTGTGATTACAATTTGACGTCCATAGATCGCGAGGCTCGTATGCCAGAATACTATTTGTTGACTTTTCATCAGCAATTAACACAATTCAGCCGCATTTGATGATCAGAAAACTGATTGATCTTGGTGTTGGTGAACAATTTGTCATGCTTGTACACAGTTTCCTTACCAACCGCTCACAGTGTGTGAATGTCAGTGGCGTGTGTTCGTCACATGTGTCTGTCTCCACCGGAGCTCCTCATGTGTGTGTACTGTCGCCATTTTTGTATACCATGTACACTAATTCATGCAGAAGTGCATATTCAAACAATCACTACTTCAAGTATGCAGACGACACTGTTCTTGTCGGTCTGCTGCCTGACGACGAAACTAATTACATAAGTGATATAGATCACTTTGTGTCATGGTGTGTGGCCAACTGCCTTGAGTTAAATGTTGTCAAAACCAAGGAGCTTATAATAGACTTTCGATCAGGTGTACATCACCCCACCCCTGTCAACATCAATGGGCAAACATAGAAATTGTGCATTCCTATAAATATCTGGGTACAACAATCGATGACAAACTAAGGTGGGATGAAAATACAATGAATCTATATAAGAAAGGCCAACAAAGATTGTACTTCCTGAGAAAACTCAATGCCTTGCACATAGACAGAAACATTTAATTTGTGTTCCACGATTCATTTGTAAAAAGTGTTACGACGTTCGGTCTTGTTTGTTGGTGGGGAAATCTCTCGGTCAAAAACAGAGAAAAACTAAACAGGATATACACCATTTCTTGTAAAATCGCTATGTGATGTGCACTCGATACCAGTCTGGAGCAATTGTATAAATCAAGAACACTGCAAATGGCAACCAAAATCTTATCTGACCCCACCCACTTCTTACACGATTGTTACGAACTTCTCCCCTCTGGGAGGAGGTACAGAATGCCAACGGTAAAAACCCAGCGAGCCCTTAAATCCTTCATTCCATCCTCCATCAAGTATTTGAATCAGCCATACAAAAAATTTTCCTTGAACTATCACATTCTCTACCGCTGCCAATGCAATGTTATTTTATCATATTAATTAATTAATTAATTTATCTTATTATAATATTGTCATATTGTTTTAGTATATTTATTTATTCCAATAAATATCATATTTATATTTTTAGCTAACGTTTATATATTTACATGCTTGATTTTACTCTATACGTGCATTACTACGTGACTTAAATATTGTGTTTTTATGCAACCTCCAAAGTGCAAAATATATTTCCATTCTGTGAATTTCGGGGCGTGGTCGCTTGCCGCATTCAACCAACGTTGCGCGACGGCGTCTGTTGCTACGCGACTGTCACCTGAACGAACATCGCTTAACCCTTTCACCTCATCGGGGTGTAACCCGTGTTTACATGGAACATAGTTGTCATGATTCATGTAGCTGAATAATTGTCTAGGTTTTATTCGTAGTGTTTATATTCAATTATAATTCTAGCTACAATACATTTTGGGTTAGGTTATTTTGAACAATACGACGTTGTCACACCAAACTCACCAATTGCCGCGTAGTATCAGAAACGTACGTAGTTGCATTTGTTGCGTGATACTATTAATTTGTGATCGTAAATACCTGGATACTTTAGTCTCTTCCCACCCAAAAGTGTCAGTAATTGGTCAGTGCTATTCAATTTCTGAAATTGCTCAATTACATCGTTCAGTTTGAGTTGTTATATTAAAATAAGACAACTAATATAAAACAAGTAGTCATAATTTTGTTTTACACTGTTTGTTATTTACACAAACACGCCACGGTACCCGTCTGTGTTATTATATTACAAAATAATGAAGTACAGCCATGAGGCACGGGAGCAACAGCTGTTACAGGAGCAACTGGAGAGAGATTACAGAATTCTGGAGAGAGATTTCAGAATTATGGAGATAGATTACAACATTCAACGGGAAAGCTCAGGCTGGGTCTTGGTTGACTGTCGTGTATACTTGAAGTTTAGAGAATGCAAAAGGAGCTCAGAGAGATGCGAGACAGACTGAGAGAAGACAAACGGAGAGAGATACAAGATAAAAGGAGAGAGATCATGGAAGAAACGATCAGGAGAGATTTTGAAGTACAGGAACGCATTGATACTCGACACAGGTCACCAAACATAGGTGGTGAAGAGAGATGGGAATTGTTTGAGAGTGAGTATATGGCTTACAGGAACCCTTCAAAATCAAGCAGTCATAGCAAACACCTTCATGATGCACATCGCCAGAATGATAAATATGGTTCCGGTCACTCGCGTTTGCTGGGAGACAGAACCCGCACAAAGCCAAAGGAGACAACTAGGGACACATTGGTTCAGAGGTACATCCCTGTCGGCGCGAGACGTGAACCAGTGGGAGGATTACACCGTCACTCGATCGTCACCAATTAGCGACACGCTGGTTCACAGGTACACTCCTGTCGGAATGAAACGTGAACCAATGGGAGGACTACACCGTCAGTCGTCAACAGAAGACAACGCTAGGTCGTTTTCAAAGCCTGACACGGTGCGGAATGATGCTGCAGGCGGCACGGTGGTGCCACCTGGTCAGACAGAAGTTGTGACGTTGAGGTTGTTTAGTGCGCCTCTGGGCACACGAGATGGCGGTCCTGAGCCGTTAGACAGCACCTTGCGACGACAGAACATGGTCGACCATGTGACACACCACGAAATGGAGCACGAGAAACGCCGGCGACATCTAGAGCTACAGGAGTTCACCCGGAAGCAGATGAAAGAGAAGGAACAGGCGCCGCGAACGACAGGAAATAATGAAACATTCTATAAATATTTATGTATCCAGTAGGTATTTGGGTTTACAAACATGGTTTGGGTTTACTAGATATACGTCTGCTATACCTAATGTAATGTGACAAGAAAAAAACTGAGACACCTGTCGGTGTTCGGTTCAAAGTTGTATATAATTTTGGATATAATTCAGTATTGGCAATGGAATATCTAAAATTCAGTAATTAATGTTATTATAAAATGTAGAAAGAATACTGTGGTGGTTGGGTATAAATTGTTGTAATAATACCAAAACAAATGAAAACAAACAATTATATTACACTGGTGATTGGGATTATATGTAAGTGGCTTATTTAGTTTAAGCTGTAGGATTACGTGAGTAGTTCAGATAACCTGAATAGGGTGCATATATTTAGATTCCGGTTTTGTTTAATGAATCAAATGTGAATATACATTCTAGTGCAATTTTCCATAATTCATGATTCGTTGATCATGGCATCTATGTTCTTAGTTAATACATCCCATTATTTTTATGATTGGGGGAATGTAGTGCGGAGCACACATGCAAAATAGTCCGGATATACGCTACACAATACACATGCACCGTAAGACCGCATTACACCCTAACAATAGTCCGCACACTATAAAAGCCACAACTTAGCACTAACGTTCGCCCGAACCAAGCAGCCGTCGTTACGCAACCACCTCTACGAGGAAGTCGCGACGCCGGCCGTCGTCGGAACAGCCTGCGATCACCGCGGGCGACACTGTGCCTGCACAAGTAAGTGCGCGCACAACAGCATCAACAACATCATACGCAGATTAAGATATAAATTGCTTCTACGACGACAGCGATGAGACTTTAGGGAAACCAAACCACTACGCGATAGTGATGGGAGACTTCAATGCGCAAATAGGGAAAATGCCAAACCCTATGGAAACGGCAACGAACTGAGAAACGAAAGAAGCGACACCTTGGTAGAATGGGCAACATCAAGAAAGTACAAAGTCATGTATATCATGTTCCAGAAGAAACCAGGGAGGAGATGGACATGGAAAAGCTCAAATGGTGTAACGAAGGCCTAAATTGACTACATCCTAACAAACAGGCCAGACATCGTCACAGGCGTAACATTAACCACGTCAACATTGGAAGTGACCACAAGAACAAGAATAAGATGTTTATTTTGTGACCTTTGACACTTTTTAGTATGCTTCTTTTTTGACAGACATTCATTTATTGTTTTCCAGGTATTTCGTATATCATTCTTAAAAAGTGAAAAAGGGATTCAAAATAAATTTGCTTAGCCGCCCGAACGTTTTTCTTTAATATTGTGTTATAGGTTTTTATGTTAACAGACCATGGGTGATCCAAGTTGATTTGTTATGTTTATATCTATTACATTTTACTAACTTGTTTGGCATATGTATAGTTTTAGCACGTGTAATTTCTATGTATATTATATCATAATTACAATTTGGGTCAGCAGTTGGTTTTTTATTTAGTTTATCATAAATGTTACCTGATTTTATGCGTCCGCATGTTCGGTATTTATTTTTTACATATTTAGATGGGGCTGTAATTTTTCAGTATTATTCATAATCATAAAATACGGTTGGTGATCGGAAAAGTGGTTAGTTAATGTCCCTGTGGTATTTTCTTCCATTGATTTATGAAGTCTGCAAAATAAATTATCCATCAGGGTCCCAGTTGTTCTAGTAAATCGTGTTGGTAGGGTTATTTGAGGATACAGACTATGTGATATTACCGTGTCAAAGAAGCTACTAAACACGTCATTTTCATTTAAGTAAGTTAATATTAAAGTACCCGGCAATAATGACATCATTAATACAGTTATCCAATATCGATATAATTGGTGCAAATTCATCTATAAATACGTTTAAGTCTTCAATTCACGTTCTCGGAGATCGATATATATTTCCAATAGTAAACGTCTTAGATAGAGAATTACCCTGTACTTTAACTATCAATCCTTCCCAATGTTCGTAGGTATTGAGGTTTATTTATACTGGTCATTTACATATATCATCAGCCCTGCTTTACTGGTACATGTTTTACCCTGTGATATACAATCATAGCCTTGTAAATGAAAAGGCGATATATCCTCACTTTCATCTATCCATGTCTCTTGAAGACATATTATACTAAATTTAAAGTTTACAGTATTTAGTTCTTCTATGAATGCCTCAAGTTAAGAAAACTTGGCATTTACAGACTGAACATTTGTACTTAAAATACTAAACGAGTTTTTGTTTTCCTCAGCTAACTTACTAACCTGGTCGAAATCATTTTATGACGAACGACGAATTATTTGTTGTTCGTTTATGTCAGTTTCATTTATCTGTAATATATTTGTTAAGCAGTTGTTTAGAATACTTCCTGAATAGGAGAGGAAAGCTTCATCCGAAGTCATTTTCGATGTATTTAACTGATTTCATTAAACTCTAATTAAAAACGAGTCTTTGTATAACGATATTGTGATAGATATACGAAATACAATTAATTGAGTTGTACATTTCTCATTGAGTTGTACAGAATGACTATGAGCAGATCAAATTGGAAATCGAAAGGAAAAAAATGCTGACCAAGAGGCCACCAAGAATAGATGCCGCACAAATACGATCAACGAAGATCAAATTCCAACTCGAATTGAGAAACCGATTTCAGACACTACAAGAACTAGATGACATCGACACCAGGAGCGAAAACATGATCCAACAAAGCGCGTCAAAAGTAGCTAAGAAAATCAACAAGCCACTGAAATCGAGGAAATCGTCATCAACACGAACCCTGATGCCGAAACGCAGTAGAGTACGCAGAAATATACAAAACCATCAAAAAGAGAGCAAGAGAGGATATCAAGAAATACAACCAAGATATCATATGAGAAACGAACGTGCCATCAAAGGGCCTGAGGAAAATCCGAAGAACGCAGAAGCTAAGCCAAGATAGACTGGTCACACTCATAGACAAGCAGGGTAAAGAAATCCATGATCAAGATAAGATCATAGAAAGAATTGAGGAATTCTACACTGAGCTATACGACAGTGAACAGAGTACCATAATTCGCACTGATCCAAACGATGTATCTGCGATAACTTCATGGGAGGCGGAAGCAGCATTACCAGACATGAAGAATGGTACATCAACAGGCAACGGCCATACATCGAGACATTGAAAGCAGGAAACAATGCCATCTCGAAAACACTTGCTAAGCTGTACACTAAATGCTTTTCAGAAAGACGAATACCCACAGCGTGGAAGAACGCTAAGATGATGATAATCTTCAAAAAGGGAAATAAGGAAGACTTAAGAATTACAGACCAATATGTCTACTATCAAACATCTATACAAATATATTCCCGAAAGTACTAACTAAAAGGCTGGAGAACACACTCGACAAAAAACAGCCACGAGACCAAGCTGAGTTCAAAAGCAGACCACATCCACGTCGTAAACCAAGTGAAGGAAAAATGCAGAGATTATAATATCTCACTCTGCATCACATTCGTCCAGTCCTCTACGAGAAAGCTTTCGACTCAGTACAAACTCAAGCAGCAGTGACCTCGCTTCAAGAACTGTGGATAGAAGATGTGTACATCGAACTGTTGAAGGACATCTACACCAACAACTCAATCACAATCCTCATACACAAAAAAGCAACAAGAGGAGAGGATTACAACAGGGAGATACCATATCGCTCAAGCTGTTTACGGTGGCACTCGAAAGCATGTTCCGACGACTGACTTGGGAAACCAGAGGTTTCAAGATAGGCGGCGAATATTTTAAGTCATCTTCGCCGGCGACATACGCATATGCGCTAATAAACCACATAAATTGCAACAAATGGTACATGAATTAGCTGATGAAAGTGCAAATCAAGGTCTTAAGATGAACAAATCGAAGACAAAGGTGATGAAAACGACACACCAATTTGGAAACCCTACAGGACGGCCGGAGAGACGAACAAGACTACTGACGACATACTCATATGCGCTAATACACCACACGAACAAATGCTACAGGAACTAGCGGATACAAGTGAAAATCAGGATCTGAAGATGAACAAGTCGAAGACAAACGTGTTGATGGAAAACAACACACCAATATATATGTCAACGACATCCAGAACGAGGAAGTTGAAAGCTGCACCTACCTGGGACAGAGGTACAGCACGCTAGACAACAACCAAGACAAGAATATGCAAAGAAGAATCACGGCCGGATGGACAACAAAAGGCCCATGAACTGTGAGTTTACTGGCCGGTTTTGGCCGGTCTGCGCAGTAAAGAGTTAAGTCAAAAAGATTGTGAATCCAATTTAGTACTTTTACGATGACCTTTTTATAATGTAAGACAAATGTGATTGTAAATATTTGCAGTCATTGTATTTATATTTGTGTAAAGGTAAATCCTCTGATGTGCGTACCCTGACAGACGACCTTTCCACACATTAAAGGGAATAGCAACACCTAACGCATGAATTCGTATTATAATACATCCTTTTATATATTTCCATACCCACCAAGCAAACAAAATCGCCTTGCTTATTAACTTTCCGCTTTCCGCGGGAGTCGCTATGTTGATAGGTTTTAAATTGAATTTATAGATGTGGATTTTTTTAAGTTATCAAATGTTACCTATTTACTTACTCTTTATGTACACATGGAACACGAATTTCAGGTAAAGCCTTGTTTCTATTCCCTTTAATATGGTACCAATATGACTAGTTATCCTAAGCAAAGTCTATAATCAACACATTCCGACTCACACTTGTCTCTTCGGTTAGTTATGACGACCTCTCTGATCAAGTAGATGGCTTGAAGGTCTACCAGCCACCATGTTCCCTCCGTAATCATGCAGCTGTAGGTTTTGTGCTTTCTACTGCCATCCACGGCTTTGTATGAGCCATACTCATTTGGTTGGTTCTTCCAAACAGACGGCATCTTTGTAGGTTTCATAAGAGCCAAGTTAATTGCGTCCGTATCGTCAATGACTAAAAATAAATCAGTTTAATATTTAACAAGTATTTCATCAAGTTTTCTACCGTTCAATCAGTTTACAGAGAGGTAACTGAGGCTGAGGAGATCGGCCCACTTGCCCGACTTACTCTGCCTGGGTCGATATCCGGAACCGACGGAAGTAGTTGCATTGTCCAAAGCACACGGTAAACTAGGATACCCCATGGTGTTTTGGTAAGAAACAGGACGTCCATTTTGTTTTCGTGAGCTCTCCAGCGGCTTCGGATGTAGCTGGGGCTATCTGACGGTATTGTTAGGACAGCAACTACATCAGACAACCCCCCCCCCACCTTGCGAGTTTGTGATACACCAGGTGCCCGCATAGAGCGTGATTATGTATGAGTGAGTACCTGGTGGTGCATACGACCAACTTTCGCGTCTTAATGGCAGAGTGTTTGGAATCTTCCCGGTGAGCTAGTAACCTACGGAATGAATCGGCTACGGATAACTCGAAGCCAAAGTTATAATCCATGCACTGCGCTCTCTCAAGAACCGAGAGGCTAGTGGCCGATCCATTGGGCAAAATCAATGTGGATCGAGAGACCCGATTGGTACACACCATCTGGTGGCAGAGGTGAGTAGATGATTAGGGCCATGGTGGTAGATGGTTGCTAAAAACCGCCTCTTATCGGAGTTATCATCAGGCGTGCGTGAATGCGTATGTATGTATACAAAAACGGTCATAAGTCGATAGTAGATGAGTGCACACGTGTTTTATTGACTAAAGATACAGGTTAATAATGTCGTATTGCGGGTGTTTTCAACCACGCTGTTATTGAAATGCGAAAGCTACTATGCACCACCATGTATTCATTCATACATAATCACGCGCGAAGCGGAAACCTAGTATATCACAACCTCGCTAGGTGGGTGGAGAGTTACCATTACTGTCGCATGGCGCCGACTATTTCCGGAGACGCCGGAGAGCTCAAGAATGGACGTCCTGTTTCGTAACAAAACACCAGCTTACCGTGTGCTGTGGACACTGTAACTACTGATGATCACTAGGTCAATCAGATTTCCCAAAACATAAAGTAAGGATGCATTGTCACGTTTCCCCAATCGGATCAATTTACCATCAGATAACATCCGCTTGACCGATTTATTATGACTGTCTAAATAAATGGCACCGACTGACACCAACACTTGTATTTAATAGGGTATGACAAAATAGAAATGTATTCACTCGAAACACAATTCGTAGGTCGTAGAGGATCACAATTGCACACATGCATTTATAAAACATGTTTCATTGCTCAAAACATACATACATACATATATACACATATATACTCATACATATATACATACGCATACACATAAAATGTATTTGCACCTTGCTTGTTATTAGCATCTAGAGTTTTGTCTACATATCGAGATATAAGCGCCTCACTAGATGCACATGTTACAGACACCATGACATTATTCTCCACCAAATGTCCACTTCTAATTAAACAATTCAATGATTTAAAATGCTGTACTAAGATTTGGAAACAGTGTTTTTGAAAGGTTTTCTACGTGAACGTGATCATATATATATATATATATATATATATATATATATATATATATATATATATATATATATATATATATGTATGTATATTAATTAACAGATGAGTGAGAAACTAGATAAGTGTTTGCAACCAATGTTAAAACAATACTAATGAGATAATTAAAATTAACGCAAAAAATACACCAAGTTATATTAACATGTTTTGAATATGTTGAGAGAAAGTGTGTAGACTAGTTCAAAACAAATATTTACATCCGATACAATTAGCGATGTGTATTTATTTGTATGCCAATTAAACAATTTATGCCAGCTTACCATATTTTCCATACACCTGGACTTCACACAACGACAGGGCACGTGGCATGTTTCCAAGGGAGCTGACCCTGACGACACTGCCTTTCACACCAGGACCACAATTGATACGTCGTGTTTCACTTGAACCAAACGCCTCACCAATGACTTGACAAGTAGTAGAATGCAAAGTACTCTTCTGCAGAGCGGTGACACTAATGTCATGAAGACTGTCCTCTGAAAGCACAATATAATACATTGACTACGATACAAATTCTACCGGACAAACCGTTATTTATCCACATATTAAAACACCGTATGTATATTTGCTTATGTACCCATATCGCTGATCGTGTTGCATGTTTTAAGCTGAAATTGTATATATGATCTAGAGCGCCCACTGTGGCGGTTTGTAGTTTAATTTTCTTAAATTGGTCCCGAAGGTGGATAATCTTGAAGGTTCGATAATTCAAAAGGCTGTGCGAGGATTTCTATATAATCGTAACTAGAACTATGCCATCGACAAATATGTTAATAGGTGTAAACAGCATTTGACTTTGGTTTTGTTAGTAAACGTTACAAAATCGAGAAAGTGTAACAATGCAACGTCTATGCCCGCCGCCTGTCGCGGCAAGCATTGTCCAGCGGCGGCGTTACCTATTTCTGGGACACACTGAAACAATGTAACTATTCAATATACAAACCACGTTTTATGGTAACAACTAGGCTAGTGACCAGTTATACTGCCTACTTGTTAATGCAACTTGTTACTGAAATATTTGGTTTGTGGTTCTAAAAACACTGGCTCCCCACGATCACCATCGTTTATGGCGGCAAGCAGGTGTCGGATAATGTTCTCACCCCATGATTTAATTTGACTATGTATATAATTTAATATACCTATATCCCAAGTTGTAAAAATTGACACTCGAAGAGATCTGGAATTACTCATTATTGGTCTATTGTTCTTAGCAAAATAAAATTTACCAGGAAGCCAAATACAGTGTATAGGCATGTGTCCTTTGTATTTGTATACATCGCACTAGAGATGGCACTCTTACGTTGTGCCATATGTGAATTGTTTGTTTCCACGACTCCACTTGCTCGAAGTACATTTGAAATATTAGTTTGTATGAGTTATTCCTATGGTCATGGTAGAATGGATTCCATGGGACTGTCAACATAAACAACGAGTTAATTTTCTATATCTATGGCAAATGAGCTATTTATTATGGGTGCATTATCACAATTAATTGAGGTGGTGGTTATTAATAGTAGTGGTCATTCAAAAACAATCCTACGTGAAGTGAACAATAAACAACAGTTAATAGCATAAACTTACCATATACCCCATATACTTCCACTTCGCAAATTATGAGCGGTTCAAATACATCTTTATCCCTTTGGATCTTAACAACACTGCCGACTATTTCTGGTTGACATTGGATTCGTCTTGTAAAATTCATCATGAGAGATCCCACGGCTCCGCATATCGACGTTTTCTTTCCCATAAGTATTTGTACATCGATGTGGTGAATTCCGAATCCTGTTAATTAGAGATCATATGCAACATTATGTTACGTATCGGATAATTTTGTATGGGTGGACACGTGGCTACGCAAACAGCTTGGCCCAAAAATACACTAAACATGTGGCTGACTATGATGTAGATAATTGGCTAAAAGGTCAGGCCAAAACAACTAGCAAATACAAGTGTCTTCCGCCGGCGTGGCAGCTACGTTGCGCGAGCAACCCGCTCCTACGACCGTTTAAACCGTTTCTCTGGAATTGTTTTGTGTAATATACACCATCCAGTTCTGTTTAATGCGATTCGGCGCAGGGCATTTCCATGAAAATGGTCTGAAATTGTATTCATTGAATTTCAAAGGCATATTACATGTTTTTTGATAGGACATAACTTAAAGTTATAGGAACCAGCGTTGTATAGGAGCACTGGCCGCACGAATGCGTTATATAAACGCGATCGGATTCGCTCGCTGACGTGCTGTCTTCGCAACCAAAGGGACCACATGGATTGTCAACACAGTCGATTTCTCGTTTGATGTTTGTGCGCTCTGTTTTGTCGACATCGTCATACAGGAGCCACTCGCCCAGTGCAGCTGGCGCGATCTCGTTGAATTTGCTCAGGTACTCATGATCGGTTGATATTAAATCAGTGTCGTCTGCATATATTGCTTCGCAGGGTAAATTAATGTCGGCTGGTGGTCGGCGAGGGAGACATCCGCGCCAAGTTCAAAGGGCTGCTTCGAGGTACACTATGAAGAGTACTGGAGTACACCTTGTGGAGTGTCAACTGATGTGTTAAACGGGGCAGACAGCGCGTCATCAACCCTAACGGTGATGTTTGTCTCCGATAGCAATAGCCGTATGATTCGACGTTGTCTGTATAAAGGAACGAATGCAAAACACTCAGGAGTTTCTCTCGACAGATTGCATCGAACGCACCTGACAGGTCGATACCCAGTATTTCGATCACGTACTTGTATCGTTGGCACTTAGCGACTAGCCACCGATGTCCCCATATCACATAGGCCATTGACCGTCCGCGTCGAAATCAGCTTTGGGATGGTGAAAGGAAGTCATCCACTTTGTCGGAGATCCGCTGCAGTGTGATTAGAGATAACGTCTTAAGTAGAGTTGCCAGCAACTCTACTGGTCTTAACTTCTTCAGAGGGCGAAGCGGTTTGCCAGGTTTCTGCTATCAGTACCCCTGTGCCTACGTGCCTGATGTTTCTCGAAAACGTCGTTAAACGCGTCGGCGAAGAGTCAATAAAGTTCGGCAGGTGCGTACTTCAAAAGTTCTCCTGGAATCGAGTCGTGTCCGCAAGCCTCGTCCTACTCCATTTTGACATTGGTTTTCGAAGTATTTCGCTATGATTGACGACACTTTGTATTTGTCAGCTATCACATGATTGAACTCATCGTGCACCGTCAACTTGGAGTGTTGTCCACGTTGTAACAGGTGAACGGCTTTAAATATCTGCGGGCCGTCCTGTAAGCGTTCTATATCTTTGGCCCGCTCGTCCAGAAATGACTATGTCTCTTGCGCATTTCGTGTAGAATCTTGTTACGTCTTTTCCTTTTCTCATTCTTCGTATTTTCAATTCGTAGCCGCAAATCGTTCTGCTCTCTTGACATGTGATCGATGACTGGGTCGAAAATGCCTTTGTTTTTAACTTGTTTTGGTCTTAATCCGACGGTCGTTTTGGCTGCCGTCTTGAGTATTTCAACAACCGAATCCCATGCTGTCTGCGTTAAGGACTTATCCACTTGGGTTAGCTCATCGGAGACTGACTCACGATATGCTCCGCGCACATTGTTCGGACGCAAATCTCTCCAGTTTCGATTTGTTCCGAATGTTCCGAACAATCTGTCTAGCTTGAATATCGCGACAAGGAAACTAAGATCGCTGGTTGTATATCCTCCGTTGTACGATCGTGCATCCGTCAGCAGTTGCCGGTGGATCTGTTTACAGAGGATATAGTCTATCTGATTGTAAATTGGAACGACTGTACCAGTAGTTTTGTCTTTTCGATGTGGTCTTGTGTCGTGCGGCATGCTGGAATGTTGTGTTGCATAGAAACAAACTGAATTTTTACAGAAGTGGATTAGCAGTTCACCCGTCATATTTCTATGTCCCCGTCCGTGACTTCCGATGCACCGTTCATCGTACTTGCGTATGCCAGCATTCACGCTCCAATCACCGACAATGAAGATTATCGTAGACGAAGCGAGATTTGAGTACGTAGTCGACACGGTTGAGTAGAACTCATTGATCTCGTCCGCGCGTTTTACTACTCGAGTGGACGTTGGAGCATATACGTTGATAATTGAAATTCTGGATGAGGATTATGCACATAGGGTCAATTGTAGGAATGAAACTCGGTCTGACACTTTCCAGAATTTGTGTATTTTGTTGACCAGTTTCGTGTGAATTGCAAAGTTTTGTCCTTAATGGTGTGAGTCTGCCGGGATTAGAACAAGCCGATAATTGCCAGTTGTGTTATCAAATTCTGCTGAATATTTGGGCTCTTGGAGACACTCCATGCTTACACGATACATTGACAGGTCTTCGCATAGTTGTCGCCGCTTTGTATCCTGCGTTGAACGATGCCAGGTTGAATGCACTTTCTTGCCGGAAGAATCCACTGGAGTGTGACGCAGTCATTGTTACGGTTTATAGGTGCGGCGGACGTTAAGGTTCCAAATTCAGGCATCCAATTTGAATTATTTGGCGACACGTTCATTATCGCCAAACAGTTCGTTATTGTTGTTGTTTTGCACGAATTGTGGGTCTAAATGCTCATCGAAACTTATGTCCGATAAGCTTCCAACAACTAGCAACAGTTGCAATTGATAATCTCTTCAGGTAATGGTCAGTATGTAACAGGTATGCAGGTTGCAGTCTGTTGGATATTGACTACTTATACAAATTCATTTTACAGATTCATATAGAGTAGTTATATATATGTACGTACTCATTTCACAGTCATATATTTACTGTGCTCCAAATCAGTTTTGAAGCATGAATTCCACGTAAAAAAATTATTCGGTTGAAGTTGACTTTGACCACCGTGTGGTTTGTAGCAATGTCATACAGCCATTTCTTTGCCAACTCGCGCTTCACTTTAATTATTTTCATATATAGAATCTTTCGTTTCTCAGCACATAGCTTTTCCTGCTTACTCCTAGAGAATTCATCATGAATCGGGGAACAATGGCAGCGCTCATAGTCGAAACAAATGTACGTTTTAAAGATATTTTTAAGGTGCATAACATTCATAAAAATGAAAACAAATATGTGTGTGACAATATACTATGTGGAATAGTATGTGGGATTTGGGGGAAATTTGAACGTTATGGCTGCATGTTCCTTTAACTTACTCCTTCAACAACGTATGTTACCGTGAAGAATATTAAATCAAGGTGATATTGGGTTCCGAATGTTATCAGAATAATAGGACGTATTACTGGGGTTATTCGGATCAATAGTTTCACATATTAGTTCGTACCACGTTTACTGAATTGCGTTGAAGTCGGTTTTCATCGTATCGTAATTTGGTATTAATATGCAGCTACCGGTGAAACGAATTCATGCATTCCTCCAGAACCAATTGCTGTCAGACTTTAGCTTAATATCTCACATATAATAATACTATTTAATAATGATAAGAGTGTCGTTTCGGGAGAACGTAACCAATGAGTGCGGATATCATCATCATCTATCATAATATTGAATGAATCGGCTTGTTGATAATTTTTGATGAGATAAGCAAGATACCGAAATTTGTGCGTTCGAGTTATGGCAGTTTAAAATTTGGGATTCAGATATTTTACAAAACCTTCTTGAAATACAAAAATCTTATTTCAGGTTAATAATGAGATTTTCCACCATAAACTATGTGAACAAAATGTTGTGGAATTGTTCTCTACATTGTATAGGTTTAATCCTCTCGTGATCAGAACGCCCGAAACAACCCGAGTCCCTTTCGTGGCCAGAACGCCTGAATACGCCCGAGTACAGAGCCCATTTAAAAGGGCAAAACGGCAATGGTTTGGTGCGATGCAACTAAGAGTTTACACAAACTAACCATTTGCATCTACAATAAAATTTCTCACATCAGTATTTTACCCAGAAAGTGTTCTTAAAGTGGAAACGACGACCGGATTGGGTTGATCTACACATGAAAACGACCACCAACAGACGCCAAACCTCTCCTCGCCTATCTTACATACATATACATGCATTACGTTACAAAACATCACTTGCATTCCTCTAACGAAGAAAATTCACAAAACAAACTCGCAGATTTCGACGGCAACTTCGTCACCCGCTCCGCGGTACCGTAACGTCGCTATCATGAGTTAGTTTTACACAAAATACCATTAGACAGGCACGTTTGTGCGCGCGAATATTTATAAATTGTACTTATTGCCGCACGCGCGCAATAGTTTCATTACTTATAAATAATAAATTAATTCTTAATTATTATCATCACTATTATTTCCAGGAAATTATAAGTTTTATTATAATATAATAATATTTTAGTTCATCACATCCATAATTATGTGTGGCACTTCACAACATACTGCTATTAAATATATACAACACGAAGAAAACTACACATAGGTAATATTAATAAAATATATAATATAAATACATGTGTCTGTATAATTAACTAAAGTGACCTATCACTCATACAAATTCCACAACAACAATAATCATAAATGAATGTTAAGATACGGTTATTAGTAATAAATAATTAAAATGGTTAACATTATTACAACGTAGTAATAATTTTCATTCGGCACACACCCACACCCATTATAATATAATAATATTTAATTTCATCACATCAATAATTGTTTGTGGCGCTTCACAACATACTGCTATTAAAATTATACAATAAAAAGAAAATTACCCACAGGTAATATTTAGATAAAATATTTAATTTAACAATTTTAAATATATAAATTCCAAAACAACAACAGTGATAAATGAATGTTAAGATACGGTTATTAGTAATAAATAAATAAAATGGTAAAATAATTACAACGTAGTAATACATTTCATTCATCAGACACGCACACAATAAGAAAAAACTACCCACAGGTAATATTTAAAATATATATAATATAAATACATGTGTCTATATAATTAACTAAAGTGACCTATCAGTCATACAAATTCCAAAACAACAACAGTGATAAATGAATGTTAAGATACGGTTATTAGTAATAAATAATTAAAATGGTAAAATAATTAGAAGGTAGTAATAATTTTCATTCGTCACACATGCACACACGCCCGCCCGCCCGCCCGCCCGCCCGCACGCACGCACGCACGCACACACACACACTATGCATAAGAAAATATTACTCCAACTATGTATCTACTTATGAATGATATTTCCACCACCAGATATATAATAATTCAAATGTTTGGACAAAACACTATTAATTATCGGACACTTTTTAATTTTATTTACGTACAGGTAATATAAGCTTGCAGCACATGCGGGATTTTTTTTATAGAAATATAAAAAAAAAATAATACAATGTGACATAATCGAACAACATGTAATTTCCATACTTATTTTAAGACTAATACGTAATTTTAGGTAATTAGACACATGTATTTTTATTATTCATTTTTAAATATTACCTGTGGTTAGCATTCTTCTCATTTCATATTTTGTAATAACAGTATGTTGTGAAGCGCCACACACAATTATGGATTTGGCGCTATACGAAATAAAGTATTATAATTACATTATAATAAAACTTGTAATAATTAATTAATATTACTGTATTGCTTATATAATTAATTAATCTATTTCGCGCGTGCGAATGCAGTAAGTATAGTTAATAAATATTTGCGCGTACAAACGCGCCGCCTAACGGTATTTTGTGTAAAGCTAACGATTTTACGGTAATCATCGTGCCAGATGAGGTTGTTTGCCGTCGAGATCTGCGCGTTTGTTTTGTGAATGAATTTTCGTCGTTACAGAAATGCATGTGATTTTATGTAACATAGTGCAGGTGGTGACATTTGCTAGTAACCGTGCTATCTTGGTGTCGTAATCTTTGGTCGTCATATTTACAAACCTCTGCTCATGGTGTATTCAACTGAATATTAAGAGTCCGGTTTTGATTAAGTTATGACAGACCTTTTTCGTAGTCTTGTATGCGAACACGATGGTTCATTTATGGTTTCTCTCATTCCCTTCAATTCCGAATCAGTTACACACGCATGTATGTATACGCATGGGCGACTATTATAATGCTGCGATTGTAACAATTTACTAGGTTTAGCGAAGATTTTGTAAGGCCTAATCACTTAAGTCGTAAAATAGTTTAGGTACTCGAGCATTGGTAGTGTGGTTATTTAAGGATCGAACATTTTAAACACATTTCACAATTTCTTTATGTAGACGGATTATGATTATATAAATTAATAGTAACAACAACAACAACGACAAAATACTATTCCTCTGATGAATTTAATACCGTAAAGGTTAAGCTTTCTAAGGTCGTTAAAAATATTACAAATACTCCGACGTGTACCAACCGAACGCTAAGGGGAGGGGTCGAAGGTTTCGAAAATCAACAATTATTTTGCCAACAGCTGTGTGATCTACTGGAGTTCCCTAGGTGGGAGGGTTTCATCTAAGTGAACCACGATCTAAAATATAGACTAATTGATATATCCAGTCAGTACGTCACGGTTGTGATTATACTAATTAATAAACAATATGACATTAAAGGAAGACATGATATTTACCAATGTATTAACGTATTATGTGCCTAATCAACATAAGTGATTGATTATATCATCTTCACCAATTGTTCATAGTGTACTTGCATTACAACATTTAACGGCAAGTTACCGGACTGTCAAGCTCAACTAAGTCAGCAATACATCCCAACTCACCGTGCTCGTTTGCCCAGTTGGTTATGGCCACCTCCCTGATCAAGTAAACGGCTTGCAGGTCCACCTTCCACCAACTTCCCTTTTGCTTGGTGCTATACGCGCAGCAGTTATCTCTTGCGTGTTCGTTATCTCTCCTGCCATCCGCTGCTTTCCAAGAGTACCCTTGCCCTGACTGTGATGACATCTTTGTAGGCTTGCCAACGGCCAGATTGCCAGATATATCCGTTTTCACTGCAACGAATTATGCATCATTCTGTAAAAATAAAACTGTCAAACAGCTATTTAGTATGGGAATGTAGTACTGTAGTATGGGTTTTAAAAGAGCATGCGTGAGACACACCTTGGACAATTCCGTGTTTCATTTAATTATAATTTCAAGTTGATGTGAAAAGAGACTTTGGGACTTTCTGATAGCTTAGATCATCAGTAACATTTTTGTAAGAGTGTCAAACATCAACTCATTAATTCAGTTTAAGGCATTATGCATCATTATACTGTATTATTTTACTATGTACCTTGTGACCCATATACTTCCACTTCGCAGAATACTAAATTTCCGCGTCTATCGTAATTGGTGGTGATTCTTTTTTGTTTTGGTGGTGGGTTTTTCGTAATCCGAAGAAATCTGCCGAATGTTTCTGGCCGACAGATAAATCCTTTAATCACGTTCTTCGGCACTTTATCCTCGACGATTCTGCACAGCGTAATTTGCTTCTGCAGATATGCTTCGATTCTGAGGCCGTACAAATCCGACACTGTTAACAATACATTAATCATATATCAAAGTGACGTGATAATTATCATGTCGTTTTAGTCGTTTGTTTAATCCCAGCAAAGTACTACCGACATAACAAATATTATATTATTACAAAGTCAAGCATTATAAGTACAAAAATGTAAACAACTACTACTACATAATTCAAACGCACTGACACGCACGCTCCTACGCACACAATGTGGTGTTCTGAAAATTCAAACATCTCCTATCAATCACAATCCTGAGAACAGTAACTATTTAGAACTGCGTAATTTAACTACTCTGAATTAGCGGATCTTCAAAGAACTTTCCTCCGATTAGATACAATACCCTTACTCAAACAGATCCTGTCCATGATAGAGGTGTCTCTCTGTGCGCGTGCGTGCATGCGTGCGTGCGTGCGTGTGTGTTTAGTTGTCTGTGACAGCACAAGGCAGGTTGTCACACAAAGGCGGTCCTGCCACCGAGATAATAATAATAATATTTATTTAATAATAATAATATTTATTATTTATAAAGCGCAATATCCAAATATGCTCAAAGCGCTGTACAAGAAAATATAAAGCTATTTATTATGTGTTAACACTTATAATTTTTATTAATAATAATAAATACAACTGTAAAATTTACTTTCAGATAAAAATTTAGAAACGTTAAATTATTCATATTAAAACTGTTAATTAAATATTATATAGAATTAACAACGATGAGTAAAATCAATAAATCAATAAAACGAATTAATACTCTATTTACATGCAAAACACATACTAAACGATGGCATATATAAATGTCAATACATATGTGTAAAAATAAGACAAGATGAAATATTTGAAACACATTTTCTAAAATGTCATTGAATATTTAAAATGTCAGCAGTAATATGCTTTGAAAATGTGCGTTTTTAGTGCTTTTCTGAAAGCCTACAAAGTTCCGCAGCACTTGATACCAATGGGCAGTGCGTTCTATAGGCGAGGTCCCACCACACAAAAAGACCGGTCACCAAAACTGGCCAGCTTCGTACGCGAAATATCGACCAAATGTTGTTCCGATGAACGCGTGCGTCCTGGACGCTTGTCTCTTTAGCAGGTTTCCCAGATACAGGGGAGCCGTCCCATTCAGACATCGGTACACATGGAGAAGTATTTTATACTCGATGCGGCATTTAACTGGCAGCCAGTGTAGGTCTTTTAGAACTGGCGTTATATGATCACGACGTGGTGTAAACGTGATTACTCTGGCCGCCATGTTTTGAATTCGCTGGAGTTTATTTATCTGGTCACGGGGTACGTAGTCCAGTTAGTAGCGGTTTCCCGTAGTCCAGTCTCGATGTAACAAAAGCGTGAACGAGTGCTTTAGTGGCATCTAGTGTGAGACATCGCCTGATGTGGCTAATGTTGTGAAGATGCATATTATGCTGTTCGGCAAATGGTACTGATGTGACTAGTCATGCTGATGGAGGAATCGAATACAACGCCAAGGTTGCGAACACTTGTTAAAGGAATTATTGTCGTGTCACCAACAGTGATGCGAAAGTCCTTTAGTGTCGGCAACTTTTGCTTTGTTCCAAACAAAATGACATCCGGCTTGTGGTCATTCAGTTTGTGTAAATTGGTTCGAGACCATTCACCAATTTCCTGGAGGCAGCTACACAAACGATCCATTGTGTTTAGTTGATTATTTCCTCCAGGAGCGAAGGAAACATGGCCCTAGTACGGAGCCCTGTGTGACACCAAACGTCACATCCTTACGGGGTGATTTTTCATTTCCGATCCGAACAACTTGGTGGCAACCGGACAAATACGAGCGGAACCACTCAAGCGCAGCGTCCGTGACCCCGAATCTGTGAAAGAATCGGCTCAGAAGAATGGCATGGTCGATGGTCTCGAAACCGGCTGTCAAGCCAAGCATGACCAACACAACAACACAACCACGATCGACTACACATAGAATGTCGTTGTGGACCTTAATCAGCGCCGGTAGAGCGATCTTGCCGGTATGCGGACTGAAACTGGTCGTGTAAGTCGTTTTCTTGCAAGTAGACAGTCAGGTGTTTTGCAACGACGCGCTCGATTACTTTAGAAATAAATGGCAGATTTGATATAAGCCGATAGTGACTCCTGATTTAGTCCAGTCTTATTGAGTAGTGGCGAGATAAAGCTGGTCTTGTATTTTTCCGGCATGACGGACGATTTCAGTGATGTTACTACAATGTGCGACACAATAGGAAAAAGTTCATTGATCGTGTCTTTAACCAGCCATATAGGACCTGGGTCAAGGTTGCATTATTTCGGTGGAGCATCCATGACAATAGTCTTGATTTCGTCTAGTGTTGGTAGGGCGAAGGAAGACAGTTTCGATGTGCAGCAATTGTTGATACCCACGTGTTTCTCACCATTTGTTCTGTCGGAACTGAGAGACAACCCACGACAGATGTTGCTGATCTTTTCAATAAAATGGCTGGAAAACAGATCCGCCATTTCAGCTTTGGACGTGTAGGTAGGGAGCATAGTTCCTACTTTGCGATGAAGCAGGCAATTTACAATTCGATAATGTGGTTGTTGATTCTTGCCTCTGTCAGGGATTTTGCTGGAATAGTAGGCACATTTTGTTTTGGTAAGTAATGCATTGACTCTCTTGCACTGGTCAGCGTACAACTGTCTGTTCACCTCTAGTCTGGATGTTCTCCAGGATCTTTCTCTGCCGTTTCTTTCGTTTCTCAACCCGCAGAACATCCGTATACCACACTGTATCTTGCCGTAGTCGGATTTGCTTTTCAAGCATAGGCGCATGTGAATCCACCAAGTTGACAAGCAAATTAGCATACTGATCAACTAGTTCATCCACGTTCAGTGCGTCTAGATCATTGGAGCGGAACAGGAATGTCTCGTCGAAAAAACACTGCATCGATAGCGCGTGTTTTGCGGTATCTGATTTTCATCAAACCAGTGCGACGTTGAACAACGTTTATATCAAAATTCACTGCAACATGGTCAGAAAGGCTCATGTCCGCAATGGTGACATTTCGCACAAGGTGTTTGTTCGTGCTGCGGGTCATGAGTACGTCTAACGTGTGACCTTTCCTGTGGGTCGGTTCGCGAACATGCAACAACATTCCTGTGGAATTCACAGAATTGATCAGTCGCCGTGCATCAGCATTTGTAGTGTTGTCGATATGAATGTTCAAATCTCCCATAATAATCAAAGGACCCGGTTTTATGGTATGCTGATCGATGTACCGGTCCCATTCTTCAAAGAACACAGTCGTTGTTAATCCAGTTTTCGCTGATGGCGGCGGACGATAAAAGACAACGATTCTCATGGAAGACATAGGTGTTTTCAGCCGGCACTCGATGTGTTCAAACGATCGAAACGCATCGGTATCTTGTTTTTGTAGGATGATTTCAGATTTGTGGATAATAGCGACACCGCCTCCTTTGCCAGTAGGACGAGGCGTATGTTTAATGCAGTATATCCATTTGGCACGATGTCTTTAATCACACTGGAGTCGCGTGAAGATTTCAATCACGTTTCGGATATCGCCATCATATCGAGTTGGTTATCAAGTATGTGGTCCGCAATGGCAAGTGTTTTGTTCCTGCACGAGTGTCCCAGCACACTATCATTTTTACTGTGATACATCTGCACTTCTCGAGGTGATGCAATCGATGTTGAGAGCTTGCGTTCGCTGGCTAAGATATGACTATATATGCAGTGGTGTGGTTTGTCTCGCGTGCCTAAGAGATGAACATCAGCCGATGACCGATAGTATCGAAGGTAGCAATCAGGTCGAGCAGTACCAGTATCACGTACGGTCATCTGATTATCTAATGACAGAAGAATATCGTCCTTTTTACAAAAGAGGACTGTTTCACAATCTAAGATATCAAGTCATCCTTTACGTTCAGGTGTTGTCGAATTTCCATTCAACCGTTTTCTCGGGGAGTTTCGAAAGGAACCTCTGGTTAGATATCAGTTGGTAGTTTTGTTTCAAGAAAGCACTCTCCTTCATCAGCGGTGTTACGACAGTGTGCTTCGTGGGTGTTGAAACAATTGGCGACTCGATTGAAAGGTTCACAATGCGTAAGGAGGAACGAGCATGACAATGTTCACTTTGAGCAATGGTTGTAGATATAAAATCAGTGTGTGTCTACCTTTTACCGGTACTCTTTATTACCGGACCACATATCAACGTTGGAATTAATTGCAAAGGCAACATGTTCCACACATTATTATTATTTTCGTTCCACTATCTGACACCAAAACATTTGATTTACAAGTTCAACTAAGCTAATATATATATACGTTAACTCACTCGTCACTCTGTTCGTTAGTACAACCTCCCTGATCAAGTAGACGGATTGCAGGTCAACCTGCCACCAGGCACCATTTTCATCAAATGTATGAAAGCATGTATCATGTTCCCATATGCCGTCTCTAGTGCCATCCACTGCATGCGAAGAGTAACCACTTTCATATAGTGATGACATCGTTGTAGGCTTCCCAACAGCCAGATTACCAGTCAAATCCGTCTTCACTGCAATTCATTATGCGACACTTTAATAAATGCTACGATACAGAACACGAATAAAAGTGATTCAATGAGTTGTCCCACATTAGTTTCTTAGACAAAAATATTTTTTGTAAGGGCGTATTGTATGTTTGTGTCGCTTTGGAGCAGGTCTAACAACGTGTGCCTTAACAGTTGATACATCCTAGTTATGTTTATTCCTACACATTTCCATCACACCTAACCCCCACAGTTAACATTCAGAACCATACAACATCACGAAGAACACACATTAAGCTGTAGGCAACACGTTAGCCAAATGTCAGTCCCCTATACGAACAACTGACAGGAGTATGGCAAACATAGATTTTACATGATTAATTAAAACGGTTGTATTCTAGATAAGCATGTTTAACTGCATTTGTTCTGTTTATTTTTTATTTATAATGTAGATATTACTGTTATCATACGTACCAAACGTTCCGTATACCTCCACTTCACATAAAGCAATAGATGTAGGCTCAGTTCCATTTTGTCTGATCCTGACAAATCGTCCCACTGTTTCTGGCCAACAGTGGATTTTTCTTGTTTCGCTATCCTTCAGAGCAGGCACTATTACTACACATATTGAAGCTTCATTCTCCACCAGTCCTTCTATGACGATATCGTGAAACCGGAATCCTGTTGGCAATATACATTAGTTACATGCCAAGTAATGCAAAAGTGACCAACTTAAAATAATTCTGTACTTTATAAGTACATTTCTAAAACAAACAATAGTGCATTTTGACAAATAATCGCAAAAAAAGGAAATATATGAAAGTGAGAAAATGATGGGACAAAAAGAAGATAGGGAATGAGAAGAGAGAAGAATCTTGTCAAAATACCAAAAAAACTTAGACCTTTTGGAATGCAAAAACTATGACTTCGTGATTGCACAAATTACATATCGTTTTCTCGATACCAGGGAAGGCGTTACATTTTCATTGCGCACAGCGTACGGCGGCCAAAACCGCCCAGTAAATGCACGTTTCGCATGCCTTTCTTTGAGTGTGATCAGATCCTTCCTATACATTAACCACCAACTGTTAATCTAGGTTATATACAGGTCAAGGCAACATGTGCTTTCGTTTTCTTGCGAAAATCATTTTGCGTTTGTGAATTAGGAGTTTATTTGGATGGATGTTGGCGTGTATTCGTCTGGATGACGTCCGATATCGCGGGGCACTTGGCGATTTTACTTAGATGATTTCTAGACATCTGTTGTCAGTGATGACGGAAGCCGTTTTATCGAACAACTACGTTGTCTATGCTCGTTTTCTGTCGTTGTCTACATAGGAAGATGCATGAAGTCCTGGCCGCTCTGCGCGTAGAAGTTGGTCGTTTTTAACCGCTCTGCGCAGATAATAGTCAAAATAGTTTTATTTTATATATGTTGTCGTTTTTATATATCTTACCAATATTATTATTAACATTTATTTTGCATACGTAATACATATTTGTTTTAATTCTACAACAATTCTGCTAAGTACTATTATTTTAAAACTCACGACCCTTAGGTAGATAACAAGTACATTTTATAAATTTATCGTCATTAAAATTAATACAGTTTCATTAATAGTACTAGAAGTAGTTTTATATTAAATTACAACAAATAGTAATTTAGACTGCAACATCATTGGTCACTCAACATACAGACTGGTTTAATTCCAACTCACCTAAATCCTCTCCTCCGTTTGTTACAACCACATCTTTGATCAAGTAGATGGCTAGCAAGTCAACCTGCCACCAAGCAGCGTATTCGGTCAGTGTATGACTGCAGCTGCTGTCACCCACGGCGGTTTGTTTATTGCCATCCACTGCTCTTGATGAAAGATAGGGATAATGCGTTGAGGACATCTTCGTAGGTTTATGAAAAGCCAGGTTCAATGTTGTAGAACTTGTCTTCACTGCAACACATAATATATCACGTCACAAACTTTAACACAGTACTCAATGAAAACGACACCCTCAATTAACACGCTATGTGGCCCGGCCCGGGTCCGGCCCGGCCCGGCCCGGCCCGGCCCGGCACGGCACGGCACGGCACGGCACGGCACGGCACGGCACGGCACGGCACGGCACGGCACGGTCTTTCAAGTATGGTAGCGAGTAGCGACAAAACCCTTTCTGGTTGACTTTACATCAGTACATCAGTAGTCACTAAGGACTTTTGGACATTCTGCTGACTACTCAACAGATCACCCACTATCCCTACTGCCACCAACAAAATCACCTGTATCAAGAACGATTCCTTCGAGTAACCGTTTTTTTAAGGTTGTAGGCATGATTATTATATCACGATTAACCTGCTTTTTATAAACATATCAAAATAGACAGTGAAGTGTCACATCATTTCACAGTCACGGTTTTAGTCCGATCCCAGCGACTTTGGTACCGTCTGAAAGCGGACATATTATAGTAGGTTATTTCGGCGTGTGGATGGTTCCCGATCATCCTTCTTGAAATAACGTATCTATCGAATCGACATACTACTGTGTTGCTTGCGGTATTTTACACTAACGAACGATGTTGATTCGTCGACACATTTCTATTTACTGATTGACGCGATACTTTCTGATTTTGTTCTACGAGATCCGTTCGCTTTTATGCTTAAACGAACCAAACATTAGCCATGACGGGGTCAATGGGTAGGAAGTGTAAGGTCTGTTTCACGTGAAGCATGTGAGCCATATTGCTTTTCCTTTCTACAGAAACATATAATGAACAAACCGCAATATTGTTCCAACCATATTGAGCGTAGCATCCGCATGAAATATAAGTGTGCGCATACCCGTCCACCACTTGTCAACCATCTGTCCCCCCGCTTTTCCCATTGCGGCTTAATGGTTGCTAATAATAACACTAGTACACACGTTCATGTAGTATTTTAAATTTACACTTAGAAATTGTCAATCGACATAAGTGTACACATAACATTGCTTTGTGTGTAATATGTAAAACTGGCTCTAAAGGCGTGTCAATCCTGTAGAGTCTTTGGTGGTGGTGGTGGTGGTGGTGGTGGTGGTGGTGGTGGTGGTGGTGTTGGTGATGGTGATGGTGATGGTGATGGTGATGGTGATGGTGATGGTGATGGTGATGATGATGATCATCATCATCATCATCATCATCATCATTGGAAACCAAGCTCTGAGGCGCTTCAAGACAAACGGGTTGTCCCTGTTGTCAACAGATGGATTTATACGTCAGGGAGCTATGGTGGTTAGGCAAAGTTACATAGGGTCGTTTGTTTAATAACGGCGGTGTTTAGCAATAAATTCAACTGATGTAACAATAGAAGTATGTGTATTCCAAAGAGTTGGTGCTGTTAAAAAAACATTATAATTCAAATGTTAGTGTATACTAAGGGACAAAAGGTAAATCAGACAGATTATCAAAGCTGGATATTATAGTATGATTAACTTACTTTGGAACTTTATGTCGAAGCGAGTATGACGTAGCTACGGACCTTGTTCACGTACTGGTGTCACGTGTGTTGCCTCAGATTTCGGCGGGATAATTTGGTTGTAGATGGCAGGCAGATGGTATCCCTGATCTCCGTTCACGGCAGGGGCTCCCCGTTCGATGCACACGGCCCGCCCCCACCCTTCCCCCGTGCCAGGCGGGAAGGGTGGGGGAGGCGTGTGCATCAGGACAGTACATCAGGGATACCATCTGTCTGCCATCTACAACCAAATTATCTCGCCGAAATCTGAGGCAACACACGTGACACGCGAACAAGGTCCGTAGCTGACAGACCGAAACGTCGTACTCGCTTCGACATAAAGCTCCAAAGTAAGTTAACCATACTACAATAAACCATTCTTGGAGCCATTAACAATATATTTACTAAAGCTGGATATGTTTTCTTAAAGGAAGTGAATGTAAACACAATAGTTGCTTAAATGAAATTGCCTGGAAAACGAGGAGACCTAGTCACAACACTGGCTAAACAACTATGAACACGTACTTTTGTGATATCCTCAAGGGCAATATTGCGAAAAGCGGAATTATAAATAGTCCAGTCTAGTAGCATCTAACGTAGTTGCATTAGTTTGTACATCATATAGATTTAAATACCGACGAATATGTCGTAAATCTGGAATATGATAATAACAGTTTCGACAAACCTGAGAAATGAGTTCTCTTAAATTTAAATTGCCATAAAAATCGCTCAGAATTCAGTATTGAAAGAGCATACGTGTTTAACACACTGAGTGGAACAATTACCACATGGAATAGATACAAATATATAAACATGTGTTATAACATCTGCATAAAGGCGGTGACTCAAATGATGACTATTAATAAGTGAACTCAATAGAGCTGTTTGCAGTATAAACAGTAAGGCTCCCAAAACTTAACCCCAAGGAACATCACACGAAATATGCGTGCTGACAAAGAGCAATAGCCAATTTTAATTCACAGGAGACTATCACTGAAATATTCTATAAATTAACGTAGAACTTTTTCAGTAACAGCATATCATAAAGACAAATGATCCACGAGAATAGTATAATCAATAGTATCAAAACCAACAGGTCAAAAGAAGGTAAACGCAGTAGCTTTATTATTATCCATATGTAGTTATATAATAAAAAAATCCACGAGAACAGCAGAACAGAGTTGCTTGTGTGCAGTTTGGAATATATTTGGCAAACTATTTTGGCTAATATGTGCATTCCCGTTGGCGGCGCGTGCAGCAGTAGACAATGACGTGTGTGTGTGTGTGCGTGCGTGCGTGGTGTGAGTGTGCGTGCGTGCGTGCATTCACGTGTTACTAGGCCACTACAGTCCAGTGTAACCTCGCTTAGCATGTATTTGATGTAGTATTGTTAATACACGTACCTAGCGTTCCATAGACTTCCATCTCGCAAATAGTTATACCCTTACGTTGAATTGCCCTGACAATGCTGCCAATTGGTGCTGGCCGGCAGAGGAACCTATTCTCACCTCCCGTCGTAATGCAGTTCTCACAGCACACAGACTGCGTCGTCTTCAGCAGTACTTTTATGGATAACGTTTGAATATATCTCCCTGATAGCAATACAACGTTAGTTATTCTTGAGACAATAAAATGAAGTTACTGCTTATGCAATTCCGTGTGCAATGTATACAAGACAAATAGTAAATAAGAAACTATTACAATGCCGCGGGGAATAATCCATGTCAAATCAGTGAACTAACTATAAACCGTAGATGTCTCAGAGATAATTTATCTTCAGTTTCAACTCGTATTAAGAACATCAGCTCAGTAAAACTAGCATATGCATGCATATATATATATATATATATATATATATATATATATATATATATATATATATATATATATAATATATAATGGATTATCCAGTACATTTTGATAAGAATTAGGCATTTAGGATTCTGCATATATATATATATATATATATATATATATATATATATATATAATTAACAAATATTGGATTTAAGAGTCTTGCTTGTGTTATTTTACGATGTGTTGAGTTATTTTAATACAATAACCGAGAAATTCTCTGCCACTTTTATTTTTCACTGAGACAAATCTTATTAGTAATTTTCTTAGTTTCACATATTTCTTACATAAAATGCTGAAACTACAAGATATATGTCATATTTAAAAAGTGTAATGCTTGATACTTGGCATACACCTGCATGTTAAATAGTAATTGTCATAATTTGCTTAACATCTGGCAGGCATATTTATATTAGGCTATTATTTATGGGCAAGAATTAATCTGAAAAATGCCTATTATTCATCAACCTTTAGTAAATTGGTATGATATACATACATGTATATACACTAATTCGATTGCAAATTCAATACCTTAACTGAACATGTTTAGGTTTTCGTATTTATAATTAAGACATATCTAGAAGACAAATATCATCGTTTGTGAAGAAATTATATTGCTCACGAAAAGGATAACTTACCCACTGTTACCATTTCTTTTGAGACGTACTTGTTTTATAAGACGTATTTAGAACTGGAATCTGGAATGCGTACGGATGATGAACCACAAAATAGTGTACAAAATAACTAGAAACAAATGTACAGCATGCGTATGTATCATGGCATATATACAAGCTAAACTAACCCAGTAATACATTGCAACTCACGTTTTCGGCTGTATACGACCACCACTCTGATGACGTAGACAGCTTCCAGATCAACCTGCCACCAGGCTTCTTGATCACTACCAGTAACTGCGCAGGTATGCTTGGGCTCTCTTTCGCCATCAACGCCTTTCCAACTGGCAGAATTGTTATATATTGAGGACATTTTAGTAGGTTTTCCAAGTGCCAGGTTAATAACCATATCCGTGTCCTCAGTCACTGCAATGAATAACAGATGACTTAAGAAAGTCTACAACATTGTATTGATTATTGTTCCATGTATGACCTTCGTATATATCTCATAACGATAACACACGTGCGCGTACCTCTGATGTCTCATGTGTCAACTCACCACTATTCGGACTAGTTATCACTACGGCGTGTATCTCGTACACGGCGCCCAGGTCAACCTCCCACCAAGCGCCAAGTTCCGACTTCGTCAAAGAGCAGCTGTTCTTCTTTTTGTCAGATGTTAACATCCCGTCGACAGCTTTTGACGCCTGGCACATATAAAGATTTGCAGACGAGGATTGTTTCGCCGGCTTTCCTCGCGCTACATCAATTTCCAACGGCGGCTCTCGCTGAAGAGAACGGCTGCGTTTGCTTCTGGTGAATGCTGCCGTTAAACGAAACTAATTAAACGCATGTGGATTTGCTAATTGCTATACTGTATTTACAGTAATCGCCCACTTGGTATTGTAATAACAATGATGTTTATATCATCCGAGCTTAAAATAAGCCAACACCATTTCGTGTTCTGTATATTATATCGTTTGCTTGAAATTACGCACCTTTCTAGGTTGTTGTGCAAACATGCAATGCGGCATTTGCTAGCATAGCTGATTATGTAATATTATTGCATTAAACCCAAGTACTTATATCTGCACACCAGATGATGTGGATGTAAATCCGGGTATTGTGGCATAGTAACATAATTCGTAACATTAGTGGGAGTCTGTCTCCTTAACTCTTAATTAATGTGTCCTATGCGTGTGGTGTGTGTGGTGGGTGTGGTGTGTGTGTGGTGTGTGTGGTGTGTGTGATGTGTGTGGTGTGTGTGGTGTGTGTGGTGTGTGTGGTGTGTGATATACGTACGTGTGTGAGTTATCGCATGTGGGTGATGTATCACATGTGCATATATCTGTTTAACTAATATTGTACAACATAATTCTTAGGCACTGATTGTAACACGTCAACACGTACACTGTTGGCAAGGGACCACGGCGACGCTGTTCACTATGTAGTTACTTTGCAGGTCGACCTTCCACCAGGAGGGTGTCGACCGAGTTGTCCGGCTGCATAATTCACGGGGATCATTACTGATACCATTGACGGCGTACATAGCGGATGCCAAACCATATGTGGAGCTCTGGTAGGCAGGTTTTCCAGCAGCCACATTAACGATGTGTTCTGAAACACACATTTGTACTTTGTTCGTTACTTGTGTTTGATATTATCGATAAATAAAACACGGAGTTGATAACTAGTTCCAGATGGTTTGTTCATGCGAATATCCACTTTACTCACTCAAACTTTAAAAGATATTCTTGTTGAGTTGGATGCACGGTAGTATGCTTCGTGACAAACTGTCACAAACGGCCTCTATCTCGGAATGTCTGGAGATCGATCTTTGCCAAATTATTTGATGTTTTGAACCCCATCTTTCTTGACTCCGCTTTATGTTCTCCTTTCACAGTGCAATGGAATATGTTTTCTGTTGTGGCGTGTAGTGTCGCCATACTATTTAGGTGCGTTGTTTTGTTGTTCTTGCTTTGAAGTTTCAAAGGTGTGTTGACTCCTCTCAGTGTGCTCGCTCCGCGTACAGCTTTCACATCCTTAGGTCAGCATTGGCAAGACTGTACTCTTAACTAGTTTATACTAGGGACACGGACAAAAGGACACAACCAATGTTGTTATCACTGGTGATTTTAATGCTGCTGTTAACACTCCTTTTGAATCTGAATTAATTGCTATGTGTGAGAATATTGGTTTGGTTATCTCAGATTATATGAGATGTTTGGTCGAGCTAGCAATACGTATACATATGTAAGTGATGCTCACAACTCTACCTCACGGTTAGATCACTTTATCTGCTCTTACAGTGTAAACTCGATTATTACTGATTTATATATATTAGATAAATGTCCTAGTTCGGATCACCTCCCTGTGGGACTAGTGATCTCTACTGCTCTAACTGCAGAAAGATGTTTTAATAATGAGAAACATGCTGACAAAATGCCTCCTATCTTTAGATGGTCTAATGCAAAAGATTGTAATATCAAAGAATATGGAAAGTGTAGTGCTGTTCATCTAGACAGAATACACACTACAGACTCGTGTACGTGCACTAATCCTAACTGTTCAAACAGACAGCATATAAGTGACATTGACAATTTATTCGATGATATATGTAATGCGCTTCGGGTATCTAGTCTTGAAACGATTACTACATGCAAAAAAGACTACATTGTACCTGGATGGAATGATTATGTTAAGGAAGCGCACACTGAAGCTATATATTACTATATTTTATGGCGTGATAAGGGAAAACCTAAGCATGGCCCAGTTTGTGAACTAATGCGGAAAACTAGGTTACATTTTAAATATCTGCTTAAACAGTGTCAACAACGCGAAGATATGGCTCGAGCAGATGCCATGGCTAAATCGATGCAAGCTAAAGATACAGTCAGTTTTTGGAAAAATGTATCCAACACATACAACAAAGTTTACCCTATGCTACAACTGTCAATGGCGCTAATGAACCTACGGCCATATCCGCCATGTGGAAAACACATTTTGAATCCTTATTAAATAATGTAACCTCAGATGCAAATATGCAAAATGTGAAAGAGTGTGTACATAACCCAGAATATTTGTGTTATGAAAATAACTTAGTCATAACTTCTTGCATGGTAAAAAATGCTATTGATAAGTTGAAATGTGGAAACGCATGTGGTAACGATGGGCTATCTGCCGAACATTTTATTCATTCAGATAGGCGCATAACTATACTGTTGTCCATTTTTTATAATGTGATAACAGTGATTTCTCATGGTCATCTACCTGATGACTTTATGAAAACTAATATAATTCCATTGATAAAAAATAAGTCTGGAGACACGAGCAATGTCAACAACTACAGACCAATTGCGCTTGTAACCGTTGCCTGAAAAAACATATTGGAAATTATATTGCTGGAGATGTTGACACCATATCTTAATACAACCGACAATCAATTTGGATTTAAGAAGAGACACTCTACTGACCATTGTATATTTGCTTTAAAAAAATGTTATTCAGTACTATAAAAGTAACAATAGCCCTGTATATTCATGTTTTTTAGACGCTTCAAAAGCATTTGACAGAGTCAACCATTGGACGCTTTTTAGAAAATTGCTTAATCGAGGTGTGCCTGTTGTACTTATACGTATCCTGTTGTACTGGTACAGAACCCAAACTTTTTGGAATGGAATGTTGAATATAACCCTATCAAGTCGTTATGTATGGTCTTCAAACCACGTGGTTTTAACCTGAAATGTCCAGATATATATATATGAATGTAAACAAGCTTGCATATGTCAAAGAAGCAAAATATTTAAGGTGTGATAATTTATTTAAGGTGTGATAATATGCAATGACGTGAAAGATGACGGTGATATTTTGAGACATTTATGTAATTTTTATGCTAGATCTAATAGCATTATCAGAAAATGTCACCACTGTTCCGTGGGTGTTAAACTACATCTGTTTCATGCGTATTGTTGTACAACTTATTGTTGCCAATTATGGGCTAACTTTAATAAGGGCTCTTATTTAAAAGCTAAAGTTGCCTACAACAATATGCATAGACGGATTTTGGGATATAGCTGACGGGACAGCGCCAGTGGCATGTTTGCTAATAATGCTATTGATACATTTGACGCCCTATTGCGTAAGAACATTTATGGTTTAAAAAAACGCATTTTTAACATAAATAACGACTTGATTAGGGTTATGTACAATTGTTTTGAAATTGTAAATGGCCCAATGTGGATTAGCTGGGCCAATTCGTTATACACGGTTAATCTGTAAGATAGTCATCATGTCTCGCATATAACTTTATTATTATTTATTTATTATTATTATATATATTTTTAAAGTCAGTAAGTTGTTTATATAACTTACTTTCCAAACGGCGTTTATTTACATGAATTAATTGCATATTTATTATACAATCACATCCTGTATATTGCTAATTATTTTATCTGTTTTTTGATACAATTGTACACTTATCTAACTTATAACTTTATTTATTTTATCTATTCTCTGTGAAATGCGGTGGAAAAACATCGGAGAGACATCCACCCAGGAAGGACACAAACTATACTACAGTGGTAGAGACGACAAACACCAACAAGGAGTCGGGTTCCTCATTCACAAAAACACTGTGAACTGCGTCATGGGTTGTCGGCCAATCTCCAGCCGACTTATCACCATCCGCCTGAGGGCAACGCCATTCAACATCACCATCATACAGGCGTATGCCCCAACATCAGACTATGACGATAACGATGTAGAAGACGAATAATTGCAGGAAGTCCTTGACCAAACTCCAAAAAAAGACATCCTAGTGGTGCAAGGCGACTGGAACGCCAAGATAGGAGAAGATGCTTATGAGAACTGGAGAGGCACATGTGGAAGATACTGCAACACCAGATCAAATGAGAGAGGCCTAAGGCTCCTTGAATTTGCCAGCTACAACGACCTTATGCTGGCGAACACCTTTGGCCCACACAAAGCATCCAGAAGAGCCACGTGGCACAGCCCAAATGGAAAGTACCACAACCAGATAGACTACATCATGGTAAGGAAGCGCTTCCGGTCCAGTGTGAAAATTGCCAAGCCACGGAGCTTTCCTGGAGCTGACATTGGAAGCGACCATGAGCTAGTCATGATGACCTTCAAACTACACCTGAAGAGTGTCAAGAAACTCAGCCACACCAGGATCAAATTTGACCTTGAGAAGCTGAAGAACCCCGAAGTAGCAGAAGCCTTCCACGCAATGATAGGAGGAAAATTTGCAGCGCTCACCATTCTGGACGCTGATGGTACAGACATGGAAACATTGATCAACACCTTCAACACAGCAGTGACCAACACCGCCAGTGAGATCCTTGGCACACACCGCCCAGTCAAAAAGCCCTGGGTCACAGCTGATTTACTTGATCTGTGCGACAAACGAAGGGAGTTGAAGAAGAAGAAGAAAGATGCAGAAGTAATAAGGCAGTACAGGGCAGTCAACCAAGAAATCAAGAAAGGCATAAAAAAAGCAAAGATGGACTGGATTGAAGAGCAGTGCCACGACATCGAAAATAACATGACGAAAAATAACAGCAAGGAAACTTACCAGCTGGTGAAAGACCTGACCAGGACAAAGCAAGGGCGAACCACCACCATACAGGACAAGGATAAAAATGTCTGACTGAAGAACAGGACATCCTAAAGAGGTGGACCGAGTACTGCTCAGAGCTGTACAACTACAGAGCCACAGGAGACCCAGAAGTACTAAACGTCCCTCCAGCAACCGACAACGACAACTACCCCATGCTTCGCGAAGAAGTGGAAGCAGCGGTGAAATCGCTAACGAAGGGGAGACAGCAGGAGCGGACAACGTCCCAGCAGAACTGGTGCAGGCAGGGGGAGAAGCCATGATAAGCGCCCTACTGACTATCTGCAACAAGATCTGGCAGACAGGGGAGTGGCCCACGTCGTGGACCCAATCTCTCATCATCACCCTCTCCAAGAAAGGCAACCTACAGTTATGCCAGAATTATCGTACCATCAGCCTCATCAGCCACCCGAGCAAAGTTATGCTGAAAATCTTGCTGAACCGACTGAAGCCGCAAGCGGAAAAGATCATTGCCGAGGAACAAGCTGGCTTCAGACCAGGACGCAGCACAAATGAGCAGATCTTCAACCTTAGGGTACTATGCGAGAAGTACCTCCAACACCAGCAAGACTTCTATCACGTCTTAATTGACTTCAAGAAGGCATTCGACAGGGTATGGCATGCAGCACTATGGGCCACCATGAAGCATTTCAACATCAACGCCAACCTGATCAGAATGATACAGAACCTCTATGAAAAGCCCACCAGCGCAGTCTACCTTAACAACAGCATAGGGGACTGGTTCAGAACCACCGTCGGAGTAAGACAAGGCTGTGTGCTCTCCCCCACCCTCTTCAACATCTTCTTGGAAAGAATTATGACTGACGAACTGAACGACCATGAAGGGACAGTCAGCATTGGTGGCAGAAATATCACAAACTTGCGTTTTGCCGACGACATAGACGGCCTGGCAGGAAGGGAACACGAGCTAGCTGACTTGGTGGAGCACATTGATAAGACTTCTACAGCCTTCGGCATGCAGATCAATGCAGAAAAGACCAAACTGATGACCAACAACACCAATGGCTTCAGCACTGACATCAGGGTCAACGGCGAAAAACTAGATTGCGTCAAACGATTCAAATATCTGGGAGCAATCATTACAGATGAAGGATCTAAACCTGAAATTCTCGCCAGGATCGCCCAGGCCACAGCAGCACTCGCCAAACTCAAGACCATTTGGAATGACAGGAATATAGCGCTCAGCTCAAAGATCAGACTGATGCGCTCCCTAGTCATGTCCATATTCCTGTACGCCTGTGAGTCTTGGACATTAACAGCAGAAACCGAGAAAAGAATACAGGCCATGGAGATGAGATGCCTCAGAAAACTCCTCGGCATCACGTACAGAGAACACATCACCAACGAAGAGGTCCGAAACAGAACTCGGCAAGCCATTGGACCACACGAAGACCTCCTGACCACAGTCAAACAACGAAAACTGAGATGGTACGGCCACATAGCAAGATCAACAGGGTTTGCCAAGACGGTCATGCAAGGTACAGTCCAAGGAGGGAGAAGACGAGGCAGGCAGAGAAAGAGATGGGAAGACAACATCCCGGAATGGACGGGCTTGACAATGGGCGCCGCCATGAGGAAAGCCGAGAGACGAGAGGAGTGGAGAGAGCTGGTTGCCAAGTCATCTGTGGTGCCCCAACGGTCCACTGAGACTACGGGATAGGCAAGGCAAGGATTCATTTTTTAACATATTTGAAGTGTTATATCTACTTAGATGTGCTAATATATGTACCAATTTTATATGGGTTTTTACCTGAAATAAATGTATTCGTATTCGTATACCTGGTGTAATTTCACATTTGTTGAATGATTGTTATTTCCGAAGTTGAACGTCATTCCAATGAAATAACTGCACCACGATACTGCATACAAAAATTATCTGTTCATAGTAGTCCGACTTTTAGTCTCTCAAAGCAATGTTTTTGGTTCTTGAATGAAGTGTATTTTCTTCTCTCAAGCCTCGTAAACAGCAAGAATACAATGTTTTGGGGGTACAGGTCCGCTAGAGGACGCTCTACAGCGGCCATTATAATCAATAAAATTGCCTGGGTGGGGGACCTTATCGAAACACGGTATCATTGGTTCATTCTGGTTCGAGGATGCAAACGGACAGTCTGTCATGGTGAACTCATAGCGCTACCTATAGTGGTGCTTAGGAAGTTTTGGGCTCCATTGGGCCTAGAGATGAACAATGGTTTCAGCAAAATGGCGTCATCTGTCATACTTGCAAAAACGTTGTTGCATGATCATACACAAACTGAAGTTAATGTGCACCAAATATGAAGTAATTTACTGAAGAAGTGTAGACGTTATTAGCATTTCTGATGATGGCATTTTTGGGAGTCATTGATTTGCTTTTCTCTAAGGTCACACCACCGCTGTCATTTCATTCGAGGTGGTAGAACACAGGAAATGACCTTCCTATATATGTTTGACATTATTGTAAGTGGCAATTTTGGGATCTCTGATTTCTCCAAATTGAATATTATCAGTGAATTTCTGTCAACCTGGTTCTTTTCAACTTTTGTTTGACCATCCTGATCGCTTCCAATGTTAATCCAGGGATGATGCGGGTTTTATTACGACTTGTATACCACTGTATAATCAATCTGGTTTTATGTCTTGTGCAGAGCATTTAGTTTCAGGCCTCATATGGTTTCCTGCAAACAGCCCAAACATAGTGAGTCCATTACAGGTTACACATTTACCCCCTGTATGGGATCTTTTACTTCCCTTGGCATAGACACCAGATAGAAGAGACCACCAGCTTCTAGTGTCTCTTCTGAAAGACACAGCAAATGTGGGGTGAACGAAATTGTCTAAGTTTCGAAGCGGCAGTAGGTGGGATTAAATCACCATCCCCTCAAATGACAGTCCGGTGCTTTAACAGGCGACCACCGCTCACCAATAATATAATATTATATGGAATATATTTCATTTTCATAGAGGCATGTCGAGTTCGTCCATTCCCATATTGGTCAAGATGTGACGGTCTGCAGCTTTTTAGTTGTTCAGCATCTCTGACATACCATTCTGACATATAATTCCCACTTGGGGTATGTTCAGTTAGGAGAGTAGTTGTTGCTGACTCGGACGCAACTCGGCCAAGTTGCCGTTACCGTTTGATATATTCATTGATTTCGTTTGGCTTACGGATTTGGTGGCACCAATGTCCGCCATCTTCGCGTTGACCTATGGTTACTGCGTACCCTCTACTGCGAGAAGGATGGGACGATACAGGCTACTTGATTCAATTGTTGTCTTCCTGACTAGCCAGCTCGAACGCTGCTTGCAACAGTGCTGGGCATACAACCTACCTAGTCCCTAGTGGGTTTGGTGTATACCTATTATAGCATATACTAACAAACCATATCATCACATATGCATATATACGTATATACGTATATATATATGTAACAGATTAAGAGGCACGGAACCACGGAACGAGACAGCTCGGGGAGAGGGAAGTAAAGTTGCAAGAATGTGGACAGAGAGGTAGACCGAGGGAGGGAGAGGGCAGGGAAATCCTTGCAGAGGCACGTAGAGGAAGCGTGAGAGAGGAATTGTGAGAGAGTGAGTGAATGAGTGAGTGAGATAGAGGGGGAGAGAGAGGGAGGGACGGAGGGGAGAGAAAAAGAGAGAAAGAGGGAGGGTGGGAGAGAGAGAGAGAGAGAGAGAGAGAGAGAGAGAGAGAGAGAGAGGAGAGATGGAGATTAGAGAGACAGTTTTAGTAGTTGTGCGATTTCTAAGAATAATAGATTTGTTTATCAATTTTAGTTTAAGAAAAAAACCAATAAATATGTGCAATCACATGACAGGGAGACATAGCAACAGTTTGACTTAGAGTCGGGCATCAGTGTCTAAAATTCAGAGCGCAATCAATTTAGAGCGCAGTGGCTCATGGGTAGAGCTTCGGACTCTCGACTACGAGAACCCGGGTTCGAATCCTGGCTGCGGCGTTAAAACCTTGGGCAAGTTTTTTCACTCTACATTGCTCCAGTTCACTCAGCTGAATTAAATGAGTACCTGGCTATAGACAGTGGTGGATATGTGTACGAGCAGCCTTCGCGCATTAATTGTAGCATATGGCTGGATGCTTCCCAGAGAAGCCGAGATGGTGTCTGAGTGAACAGGTCTGTCAGGGAAGTAAAGTGTAAAGCGCTTTGAACGGTCCTGAGGATTGGATATTGCGCTATATAAGAACTGCCTTTACTTTACTTTACCTTTTTAAAAATGATTTATAATTTCACACCACATGTATCATTCGCATATGCATGTACATTTACAAACATACCGACTTATCAATTTACATACACATGCACACGTTACCGTACCTCTAGTGCCGTCCACTTGCACCTCGCAAAGAATCATGTCTAAATCTGAACCACGCTGCGTGATCCGGACGTATCTTCCCTTGAAGATTTGGTCGGAGGTACATGGAACGTGTCTCGTCTCACCAAGTGCAAAGGGTTGGTGTCCCATCACTATGGCACATGTTGTATTTGTCCGGCCTACCGCCGATCTTGGTTCGAACCTTCGTAAGACATCGATGATCAACTGTCTCAGTCGATTACCTGTTGAGTGGTGACAAGTGTGTATTTTACATACAACTTGGCGGTAATAAAATTATAATTGTTTTATAAGACAACAACCATAATGGTGAATTAATTGCTACTGTTGGGTCATCTAAGGCGGCAGAATAATTAACATGATGACTGTGGCCGCCAAATGGGTGATGATAATGATGAAGGAAAAAGGTGATATTTGTTAGATTCGATAAAAAAGAAATTGTATGCAATACAGCACTGTACAGCCGCCATACGTGTACAGAATTGTACGTTCTAAGAAAAGGAGGCGAGGGAGACCTAGAATACGATGGGAGGACTGCGTTAAGAGAGTGGAAGGAGAGACGAGAGGACAATGGAAAACAAAGCAAAAGACAGAAGAAGTTGGATACTGCTGATAGAGAACACCGTGAGGGAAGTGAGAAGAGGAAAGAACAGATGACAGTAACCATGGCCAACCTCAACCCTGTCGACAGGGACAACTAAAGGAGAACAACACATTCGCACTTGAATGGCTAATAATATTTGCACTTAACATTTTTTATAAGTGACTATGAACTGTTACCGTTGCCTTTTTGGGGAACACGATGATCTGATGTTTCACTCCATTTCACATGATACAAATGTCAGTATATTGCTGTTGCCCTCATCATCGATATGTCATTTAAATTATTGTTCTTTTGGGCGGTATTCCAACACTAGCTCACATATTCTATCATGTGCTTTGTGTTGTGAACCACCTAGTGTTGCCACTTTCTTATTTAGACAGTCATCTTGTTTTATACCCTGCTCTCTGCATGGACAGATGATTTAAATATGGGGACCAGTTAGCAAGTATATTTTAATCTCTGGCATTAGCATTAGGAATATTGAGCATGAAATAATTAGAAATTAATTTGTAAATAAAACATGCTGTTGAAAAGGCTGTGTTGAAATGAATTAAATATAAAATCATGTTATCCATTAACAACCTCCTTTTGTCAACTTCCCACAATTATTTCATGTTTACTATATCTGTGCCGATTTCTTTTGCGAGTTGTTACCAATAAATTCAACGAAAACAAAAACCACGGTTTGCCAACCGACTCGTTTGCCTATAAAACTATCAAAAGATTATCGAATAAACTATGCCAAGCGTTACACCCTATAGTGAATTAACAAGGCCCAAGAGTTACGTAAACTGTCACGTCACATTTTTATAAATCAAATTAGTTGTCGTTAGATCATGTCTTACCCCATATGTCACTGCAAGCCGTTATTGTCACCGAGCGAACAAAATGCGGCGCGGCCAAGTCGACCTGCCACCATGCGTTCCCCACAATGTTCTTAACGATGGTGCAATGGTGAATGGTGGAGTCTGTATTCATTATTCCATCGACAGCTTTTGAAGCTCCTGCGTGCGCTGTGGAGACACTCGCGAATGCCTCTTTATGTAACGCAACGTTTGAACGCTTTAAACAAAGTAAACATAATTATTAATTTACAAGAACTAGTTAACAAAACTAGTGACTGCATGCCATTTTATGGTACAAAAGCAAGCAGCGAAATCAGTCTATCTAATTCTACATCAATATACCTTCATAAATGACAGTAACTTGACAGAGAATGCCAATGAAAGTCCGATTTTATTCACTTGAACGACGCAGCCTTTACCGGAGTTGAAGCGCAACGTCACCGTTTTATTGTCACACACCACATCCACACCTGCAAATTGGAGGTCGATCATATTTCGTTTTCTTATACTAATAATTCAGCAAATGCAGGTGTTATATTCATAGTATAACATAACACAATATAACGACTTAACAACAAACTATGAACAGAACCCCACCCACTCAGCAAAGAAAACCTTTCCGACTGTACTAAAGGCCAGTTCGCACAGAGTTTGCTACTAGCGGCTAGGGGCGACGAGCCAAACATCCCACATACTTATGTGATTTACAGTTCGGTGTAAAACTAATGGCATATTTATTCATATCAGGTCTTATGTCAAAATGGGAATTGTATGTTTCGTTTTATTTTATGAATAGTTGAATCAATTTGATATAAACTGAACTTATTATATTTTCACCCAACATCCTATACATAGTAGCGCATGAAGAGATGGTTAAATACAAAGCCAACAACTACAACGATAAATGCTGTGAACTCCAATAGAAGTATCTGAAATAACACTACACAAAACAGATTAAGAATAACACTGCAATGAAGACCTTTGTGAAACTGTGATATGGTCTTGTTTGTCTCCTGGTGTATTCCGTTTATGTAGATGTCCAATGCAGTGTTGGTGGCGCGTACTTCGACTGTGTCTGAATAACTCGCTTTCATCACCACTGCTTTCCAGACAACCTGATCCGATGGGGTATCTACAAAATAAGAAACACATCTACCGGACGTATAGAACCTTTCAGATCACCGATTCAGACTCTGTCAGTGGTGATAAAAGAAACATGCAAAATCACCTTTTGCAGTATGTGTAGGTGACGGAAGAGAGTTACTACGTGAATATCATTCTTTTTCTTAAACAGTGTTTGTTCCCATTATACCTGTTCTGCTTCACTTCATTCAGCACAACATCCTCTTATATTGTTGGCAAGAGGTTAGTCATACGTTAAAGGGGTTAAAGGGATGTACTGTATCAATACATGATAATTTACGATAAGTATTTTCTCTGTTACTTTTGTTTGGCAAATCTATAAACAACTATCTGCGAAACAAGCCGATACATATCTGCGAATCACTTTCAGCTTATTGCTACGTATATCAATAATTATGCAGCCCGATTATAATGAATATTAATGCTCGCGCGCGCAATGAACCACGCAATGGCAGTTCACTTGTCATGTAAAACCGATGTATGTTGAACTGAACCGAATTGTCATAACCATGCCTTATACGGATAATATAGGCAAAACCCGAATTAGAAACTCCGCGTACACGGAGTTGTTTTTGTATATTGTCAGGGTTAACTCATTACTAAAACACATGTGTATTTAAATGTAGGCATGTAACTTTATTTCCTCAATTAAAAAAATAGAACAGGAATACATTGGTGGTAATCATATGACATTTGACATGTTTACCTGAGCAAAAGTAAGGAATTGAACATGCTACAACTTTGCAATTATAGTGAACAAGTCCTACCACCTCGCGGAGTCTGGTAATTGAGACTCAATTCTGTCATGTAACGTTTCATTTCAAGGATATGTTTTAGTTTTAGTAATGTTTAGATATGTTTTAGTTTCTAGCTAATTATTGTTATAACATTGCAATATTTACGTGAAATATAGCTCAGTTTTTCTAAGAGATATTGATAGATAGTCATGTTCCAAAATTGTCATGCGACAAAACAGAGCATCATTTTCGATCCGATATCCACACAACTACGCAATAAAACATCACAAAAATGCCTCATATTTAGTTCATGTTATGTTTGTTGTCTCCCATGTCAAGTCCAACCAATGAAGTTGCAAAATGTTACAAATACATAAAGGTAGTTTTGTTATACCTGATCCCAGTGGAGCCCACTTTCAGAGAACGACCCATATATTAAAAAGATGTTACTGGTATTGTTACTTTGGTAGCCCGAAGATTATTATCCACGAAAATAACTTTAATGGTCACAATTCACAAAGCGTACACATAATCTTACCGAGCATTGTATTTACTTCCGCTGTTTCCGCTTGCATCGAGAAATCACCGCCACGTGTAATCCAGAACCGGCCAACTCCACCGAAGCGATATGAAGTACCGGAAAACGCTGCCACATGTCCAAGGCCGTAGGCTGCACCTATAGACCACGCAAGGCAGATATGGGAATAAACTAATGGAACTAAAGGGCTATTTACGTACCTTGTAAAATACCGTACGTTGGCAGTGCCCTGCAATCGATAATATTATATTTTCTATCCGTGCAATCTTTTTGAATACTGCTATATATCATCGGTGTGAAATCAATACATACAAATGATAGAAGATAACCATCATATCACAGTTGTGTATGTATCCCGTTTTGGAGCCACGATGGCACTGCAGTCGTCAGTTGGTCGTGACTGATGTTAAGCCGAAGCGTTAGCAAATTGCTCTACATCATCGGTACAAAATCAATACATATAAATGACAGAATGGAAGGTGAAATAGTAAACTACGACCATCATATTACAGTTTTGTATTTACCGCGTTTTGGAGCCACAAAAGCACTGCAGTCGTCAGTTGGACGTAACTTATGGTAAGCCGAAGCATTGTTAGCGAATTGGCTGCACATCATTTTTGGCCAGTAGTCATGCAGGATGTAGCGAAATGGCTGACGGGTGGCCGAGAATCTGCTGACTGAGCCGCCGCCTTTGGCGTCCGTCAAAAGATCTCCGTTCTCTCCGTAACAACACTGTTGGTCCCCTCCTTCCACACTGAGGACAAACAATACGTGCGATGAGATTGCAAATGCGGAATATTTGGTCAAATGCATTAACGTCCACAACAGCTGCGTAATTAGACAAAGGTGCGCTGGGTCAATAGGACCTAATGCCTTTTTCGTTATTTCAATATCTTCGTAGTGACCAGCTATATATTCTGTGTGTCTGTCTGTCTGTGTGTGTGTGGGGGGGGGGGGTGCGTGCGTGCGTGCGTGTGGGTGCGTGCGTATATTCATAGTGAGGTGAGAATATATATATATATATATATATATATATATATATATATATACATATTCTCACCTCATTATATTATATATAATCAATGTTTTTTTTGTATATGTGAATTGCAAATGGTTCAAGTTGTACACAAATGTTTTTCAACAGTTCCTCCCTCTAACTTTCCTTAGAAAATAAAGGATGCAAGACGCGACAAAGAGCATACTTTTCTTACAGTTTTCCATTATTTTAATTAAAGTGTTATTATGTTTCTTTTCTGAAATCAAATCAGGGTGTTTTGGTATGCAGAACCTATGCCTTCGATTCTTAAACTGCATTTTATTTACGCGTCCTGTTCTGACAGAATAAACACTGTTCAGATAATGTAGCTATAAACGCCCGGCCAAGGCACTGCACTTCCAAACATTCAAACCCGCCATTTACCTCGACTAAGCGACCCGAGCCGCCTCAGAACTCATTAGAAATATCATATTGGGATTACCGGCGGTTTCAATCGCCTATGTTGGTTCGTAAAATGACAGAATGGTGATATATTATCACTGCGCGATGCTCATTCCTTCGCAGAATACAAAATATGATTGCCTCTTCAACAGATTTTTCTCACTCGTCCCAGAAACAACCGAACAGCCTTTGGCTTGGTTGCGCAACCGTCCTAGAACGAGCATTTATACTTATAGCTGCATCTGAACGGCGTTTTAATCATGTCAGAATTGGGCACATAACTTAAATCCAGCTTCGTACATGCCAGAAAGTTTGCCTTTTATTTCATACCAATTTCAGAAAACGAAAATGCAATTATTGTATTTAGCAAATCGTTCACGACCCCTAATGCCAATGAACAAAACTGATAACATTTAAACAATGTGTAACAGTCAAATACGTTTACAGTGTGTCGACCCGCTGGATCAACGCCCCGAATATATGCTTGATGGTAAGTATATGTTCATACAGACCAAGCTGTTATGCCACTTACAAGGGTACTGACGTTCGCATACATATGGCAGCGTCTTTTTCGCTCAAATCCGCATTGCTGTCATTGATAAATCGTCCGTCCACCTTGGCCATATTCAGATTACAGGGACAGGCGGGCAAATGTTCTGTTATCCAGGCCTGCATTTGATCTTCCTTGACCCATCCTTCACACAGCAACTACCAAATCAAAATTTGTTTTTAGCCAAAAACAGCTTACCGAATTCTAAATATTTTAAGATAATTAATCTTAAAATGACAACCTAACCCTTTCTGTAACATACATGTTTTCAACCATACAGTGTTGCTATAACTATGTACAAATCGGCCTCTCTTAAATATATTGCTTTTCAAACGAATATGTGTTAGGTATGTGTGATATATGTACCTTTTTCACGTATTTCCGTTAACTGTGCCTTTAGCCAGTCGATGTGATTAATGCAGTTGCGCTTAGCGAAAAGGAAGTATAATATTGACAGTGAAATAGGATAAATCTCTCAACATCACTATAATGTAGATACACGTGTATTAGACGTCCAAAATTACCTTGAATATGTTTTTCTTTATCTGCGTCGATTTCTTTGAGAACGCCTTCTCCAAATCGTCCGGCGACCTCTTACTACCTATCACAGATTCAGTCGCCTCAACAATTTTGGGTTTAACCTTCCATGTGCGCGTCAATGACTCTTTGACGAACATATTGTAGTACCAACTCGACGGGTGAAGAGCGGACCACAAACTGTCAATATAAAGCCAAACAACTGTGTGCACAATACGTGTATCGTCGGGTCCCGGATAACATAATATAACATTTGACATACACGTGATAATATAGAGACAGGGGTCACATAAACCATTAACTGTCCGAATTTCGGGACACACAATCGCATACCACAATGAGGTGTGTTGTTTCTTTCAAGAAACGAGTCAACCAATTACTCTAGTGACCTTGTGTTGCTCGTTCAGTCGGAAAATTAATTCATATTTGTTATAAACATACCATCAAATTCCACCTCGGTGTTGCGTTCGGATTAAAAATGCAAATCAGCTGTGGTCTAAATTAAGACCATGCAGATCCATAGGCAACAATGACAATTGTCATAACTTTTATTGATATAAACTAATTGACTTTTAAACCCACTCTGAATTAATCCGCTAAATGTGAAGACAGTCTAAGTAAGAGTAGAGATAATAACTTGTACAAAAGATCACGTTCTTGGGAGAAATGTTATATATGCGTGCGTGCATGCGAGCGCGTGATTAAGACAAGGAAATATTACATTTTCACCCAAAATATCATTACTGCAATGACATCATAGGAATTTCACTTAGGTTCAAATGTTTGGACAACCAATGCTTACCAATGTACGCCTGCTTGAATGCCGATGGTGCCAAGAAATGCTGCTTGCAAAGTTCTTTGGTTGCTGAGATCTATGCTGTTTAAAGGCAGTGATCCACTGTTTGGAACCTTTTTAATGAGGTCGATCTTTTTGAACGTAGGTTCTTTGTCAGGGTCCGTGCTGAAATGTTGCAAATGTTCAATATATCATACAACTATTCTGAATTCGATTCAAATGTTGGGCAAATTTGATTTACTCCACAAAACTCCAGTTCACTCAGCTTTATGAATGAGTAACTGGCTACAGGCAGTGATGTCTATTTGTAACTGGACGCTTCCCATAGAACCGAAATTAGCTACCACGTGAACTCCCTATTTCGGACCATTAATTAATTCTTGTATTGTATTTATTGCATTGTATTGTATGAAGCTCGATCGAAGACGTGCTTTGCGCAACCCTGAGAATTGGATATATACCCGCAGCCCTAATCTGCGAAGTTAGCAACCCGCAAGCAAAGTAACAAAAAAACTACAAATGGATTTTGTATGTTATGAAACAGAAACACATCGTCGTCGTCGTCGTCATCATCATCATCATCATCATCATCATAGTGTCCCGTGGTTGGGTGAAGGCCTCATAGTGCTGTTTCCAGATATGCCTGTCTTGCGCTGTCGTCTTCTGCCAGATGGGGCCCATCCAGTACTCGTCTAGATCGTCTCTCCGTCGCCTCGTCAGTCTTCCTCTAGGTCGTTTCCATTCTTAAGGTTTCCAAATGATGATACATTAGTTATATCTTATTATACTGATGTTATTTTGTCTTCTCTCGTACTAATACGTTTTTGTCTAGGTATGAGATGTTTGACACACTACTTTCCATCAATGTTTGTGCGGCTAGTAATACACAGTACTTGCAATAAGGTATTTGTAATTAATTACTGTTTGTGATTTGTTCGGTTTGGTGGACATGGACATACACAGCAATGTTGATAAGCTATAAATATATGTAATGTTTGCCACATTATACTAACTATTTAATAATGGCTAATGTGTGACCACACCTTCAGTAATTTCCATAGAAATCTTTTTACGGGAGAAGTAGGGAAGAATTAAAAGCGTGAGTTCACAGATACTAATGTGTGTGTGTTTTGCATTGCAATCTCATAATATATTCCATATCTACAGATGTAGACCAATATTCTACTTAAAAAAGACCATTCAATCACGATACACACGATTGTCAGCCAGGAATTTCCGTAAATGAGTTATTTTGTTGAAAGCCTGAATGTCGAAGATTGTATTTTGAGATACGGCAAAAAGGTAACATAAAATCTACATTTCCAAATATACTTAAATCACTTTGACAGTGCTATATTAATTTTTTTCAACATTAAATGCACATATCATATACCTGAATGATATAATAAAAATGTATAATGGTATATGTGTGAAGACCAACATTCTCGTACAATAAGAACTTTCAGCGAGGATATACACGATTGCTAGCCAGAAATATTTAACTCATTTCTTTCATTTATTGAAAGCCTGATTATCAAGGATATCATTTTTAGATGCGGCAGAGCAGGTGCCATACAATCCACAATTCATAAGATATTGAAGTCGTGTTTATCTTCTTATACAACATAACACGTTTACCATATCGTACAAAAAATGTGATACATCTGGGACAGATTATAATTTGTTATGATGATTTTGTCAATGGGAGATATCAAAGATGGCTGCCGGCGCCAATAGAAAATAACTTGCGAACCAGTAAACTTAAAATAGCACGTGATACTACGTTTTTAACTAAACCTGGATGGAAAATAATTAATTTATAGTGGTTTATGTGTGACTACCCCTTCAGTAATTTCTACGGAAAAAAAAAGTTACGGCGTAAATGGGAAATGGATTAAAATAGTGATTTCACAGATAATACTGTAATAATACTATATGTTTTGTAATGCTATCATATACTTTAAATATCTAGGAATGTAGACTAACATTATTGCGCAATAAGAGCATTCAGCGAGGATATACAAGATTGGTAGCCAGAAAGGTAAGTGATTTTGTTCTTTTGTAGAAAGCCTGCATTTCTGACATGACATAAAAGTACCATGCAATCCACAATTCTGAAGATATTATTGAGATGAACTATGAATGATCAACCCTTCGATAATTTCCATAGAAAGATAGTTATGGCGAAAATGGGAAAAAGGGTTAACATTTGTGCAGACGATTGCAATGCTGTAACCTATTTTCAATATATAGCGACATATGGGAACATTATGGTCCAATAAGCACCCTGAACGATGATATATTAGACCATTACAGAAAACTTGCATTGATGTTGTTGATAAAAACCCGAATGCCTTAGGCTAAGATTCCTTATATACGGATGCGGATATGGCTACGATTTGCGGATGCGTCAAGCGTCATGCGTCTTGAGTGATTCCATACATTGCGGAACGTAGTGCGTTTAGCCCGAATTCCGACAATGCAACGATATGAGGGCACTGTAGGATTCCCATGTTTATTATTAGGTTATATTTACAACCAACATTTCTAAGCGTCGTATCTCATATATATATATATATATATATATATATATATATATATATATATATATATATATATATATATATTATAATTATATAAGACACATATCAATGACTAACATATTAAGAAAAATACGTAAATAATTATGGTATATAATTATTATATATTTAAAAATAATAATGCATCAAATAAATTAAAAATGCATGCTCATAAAAGGTGCTTCCATCTAGACAACGCTAAGCCGAAGCATGGCGAAGCCGAAACATGGCGAAGCCGAAGCATGGCCATGGCGAAGCCGAAGCATGGCGAAGCCGAAGGCATCGTTGGTAGGATCACGACATCATTAAAAATGGAGTCAATATATTATATATTATCATCTAGTTCATGAACTTCAGCAGGATGAGAAATTCTTCTGCGACAGCTTCTACTTGAACTGTTGGTGGTAATTCTGCGATAGCATGGTTCAATCCTCGATGACAGATACGGAATACTACTACCTTCCCACTAATACGTTTCCGATAGTTTTGAAAGTTAAGTCTATTTCTGAATTGACGTCACTCCTTGGAATTTATTGTCCGATTCGTGTGCGGATATGTTTTTAATCGCTACTTGGACCGATTCAGTTTGCCGTATTCAAATGCGCTCCACAAACCGCATACGCATCTGCATATATGAAATTACTCCTATGCGTTCACATTGTACCATTTGTTGCCGCATACCGCATGCAGCGTCCGCATGACGGATCGGTACATATGGAATCTTATGTTTAGATTATATTTTATATTGTGATAGACACAATGTTATAACATCCGCATTTCTCAAGATATTAAACTAACTTTGATATTGCTGTGAAGCAGAACCATACGCCCACGTTTGGTGAAATAAGCAAATTCCTAACTTATTTTGTAGTGTTTTGTTTTAAGCCACTCCTTTAGCAAATTCACTGAAAATGTATTGTCGTGAAAATTGGGTTAGTGTTAAAATTAGTGATTTATCACACAACACTTGAGTCCTGCACTGCTATCACATATTTTCCATCTGTAGACCTATCCAAAAATCACTATGAGCATTCGTCCTTTAGTCTTGTGTGCTCTCAGCAAGATATTGGAGAGACACGTACATGACAGCCTGTATACCTATCTCATGTCTCACAACATGCTGCATGACGGTCATTCGGGTTTCCGTGCTAAGCACTCATTCGAGACAGCACTGAACCACATGGTGCATCTATGGGCGTCGGCGATTGACAAAGTACTTGTGAATGGTGTAGTGCTTCTAGACCTGCGAAAAGCTTTTGATCTTGTGAACTACACAATTTTGCTGGATAAATTGTCCATATATGGCTGTTCACAAGAATCGATGCGATGGTTCTCGTCATACCTTTCAGAGCGCAAACAGTTTGTCTTGTTCAAGGGCAAACAGTCGGAACTATCTGAAATAACAACGGGAGTCCCACAAGGCTCTATTTTGGGACCACTGTTCTTCATTGTCTTTATGAACGACATGCCCATGAGCACAAGGACAATCAACAATGTGGACATGTATGCTGACGATTCCACCATCAGTGTCTGCGGGAAGAACATACAAGAAATCGAACTGAAACTAAACAACGAGCTACAAGAAATATCAAATTGGTGTGATGAAAATAGGATGGTCGTCAACGTTGAAAAAAACAAGATCATGATCGTCACGACCCGGCAAAAATGGCAACACCTCGACAAAACAAACGTTAACGTGTGCATCAAGGGAGATAAACTCCAAATGGTTGAAAATGAGAGGCTACTTGGACTTCATGTTGACAATTTCCTAACCTGGAAGGCCCATATACACAATATACACAACACGATTGCCGGAAAACTCGCACTTCTGTGCAGAATAAAACAATACCTTCCATACAAAGCAAGGACAACGTTCTACAACAGCTACATTCTACCCCACATGGACTACTGCAGCACACTCTGGGGAAATGCAACAACATCAGATCGCATCTACAAACTCCAAAGACGTGCTGCCAGAATAATAACAGACTCTGAATACCGGGCTCCAAGCGATCCACTGTTGGAACAATTAAACTGGCTGCCACTACCGGAGCGCGTCAAATACAGACAGTCGCAGTTGGTGTATAAAGCAGTGAACGGGTTGGCACCAGACTATATGTTGTTCACACCGACCTCAAACATTTCGACCAAAACAACTCGGTCAAATGAAAGAGGGGACTTGTATGTCCCTAAAGCACGAACGAATGTTTTCAAGAACTCTATTGCTGTATATGGCGCACATATTATGGAATGAACTAGACCCAATAATAAGAAATTCGAACTCTGTCTCTGCCTTTAAGACGACATATATGCATCATGTATTTAAGTAGCAAACAGTGACGCACGTTACAGTGAACACTTACATGTCTAATGCTATTATCTTGTTTTATAATTTATAATTTAATATGTTTTTAAAATATTTATTCAGTATATTAATTTTTTATTGTCATTCAATTTATTTTATTATTCACCATATTTTAACGCATTACGCCATGTATAAGGTAGTCTATCAAATTGTTTAGAGCATGTATACTATGTTTTACAATCACGACCCTCAGGAAGATAAAATGTACATTTTATGAGGTTATTGTGAATAAATAAAGTTTATTATTATTATTATTAAAATATACCGACAAACAGTATGTCTCTTTGCCTAATACTGTTATCAGTGAAACCCTGCTAGCGATAGTCAATTATATTTAGTATGGCGCTGCACTTGAAGGTACAATCGCAAGCCGCATTGATATATGCGACTGAACATTTCATGAGTTCGAGAGGAAATACCTAAAACTTATATTCAGAAAGCAAGTTACCTTCCGGTGAGCATCGCATATACAACGTTGACTTTGCTTAGTCCCTTGAAATGTTTCTTTGGCCACGTAATATGTCCCGGCAGAGATATGAGATCGTCCCATGACTTTGCATTGACACCAGTTATTTGAACGGACACTCCGTCCCCAGGTCCAACTACAACAAGAGACGGGATTATAAATATGGCAAGTGTGATCTTAATATCAACCCAGTAAGACATTGGGGTCCTTACCTGAAATAAAAGATGCACATGTGTATTTCCAACAATCGACGTTCTTACCTAGCTTGTAGTCTATTCCCGGCAAATAGGTGCGACCGCCGTCAACAGATACATCCACTTTAACTACGCCGACACGAGCAAACATCGGTGCAACACAGAAGGCCTTTTTATTTCCTTTCCTAATGTTTCCGGTTACAACGACTTTGTCAAACCGGCAATGAACGCTTTTCTTGAACGTGAGGCCAAAAACGGTGACGGAAATTCCCCCAAGCGAAGGACCGCGATCAGGAGTGATTTGAACCTTTCCTGCGCCAAAAGAACATACATATTATCATTATAAAGCTGTTTTTTTGCCCTTCCGTCTAGACGTCCGCCTAAAAAGACATTACACTACATTCTATGTACGTCTTTGAATGTCTTTGCCAAAAATAACCGTTAACCACTATCCGCAATTAAGCATATGTCTTGTCTGACCTTAATTTCTCGTCATCTGAGTTGTCTTTCTTATGTCGAACCATCACACCTTTATCCATTCTTTTTGGAACAATGACCGTGTTTCAACGTGCATTATTGAACTGTGTGAGACTTAAGTAACTGTTGTCCATCTCACTACCCTGCATTTAATATGCGCACAATTCGTTTTATACTCGAACAAAATCCAACTGTACGTCGTAACAATAATACGAATGCAAGTGATCCTTGGTGAGAACACTCAATATTCTAATGGTGTGTATGCTTGCGTATGCTACTTTGGTAAACTCGCCTTTATCTTCAGGAAAACTCCTGTTAATCTTTTGTGCTGATGGCTTCGGTTTTGTAGGTTTTGTTGACGATTGTTGTACCATGTTGTCCCCTGCGATAGCGGCCTTGTCACGTGGGCTGACTTTGAAGACATACGATCCTGGCCTTCGCTTAACATTTGACTTTGTTCCGATGTCCACAACAGATTCAGTCAGTGAACCCGGCAACGATATTTTGTTTTTATTGTCGCCAAAATCAATGACAGCCTTGATAAACGAACATAAACAAAAATGTATTAGTAGCTATACGTCTTCTAGAGGTTAGATATAAAATACTATTGGAAGTATTTTGAACTTGAACAAAGTTACTTACCATAGCATAGGAATCGGTTTTCCGCGCGCGGGACCAATTTATAAAACCATATTTGATGATGACGAATGTTTGTTTACCATTGGTCGTCAACACGATTTGAAATGTGTTTGTCTGCAACAAGTAAAACAATAATATACTTATGTATTATTTATCTTGTTTGATATTAATTACTTACTGGGTAGACAGCCTTCTTATGTTACACATTGCTGTAGGCAGATAATTTTAAGATGGCAGCCAGCTGTGAATTACGTTGCATGCTGCTTGCATTAAAATTTGGATAACTCCACAACCAATGCATTAAAAAATATATATGAAATTAATTGCACTGTTATTAAAATGTCTGCGTTGCAATCAATTACGTTTCAGATCTAGAAGCAAACTACAACAATTATGTTGCTAAAATAAATAAACAACATCGTCTTGCTATAAAATAAAAAAAACATCCTAGGTCACACGACAATGATCCTGTGAAACTACCGTAGCCATGTATGTTAGTTTTATCCTAGTAAACATCCAATTTTGACGGTTAGTTTTCAAATGAAAATTGCGTTTGTAAACAACACCAACGAGACTGAAGATATAAATGACGCTATAAATTACAAAATGGCTACCGTTTATAGATTATATTGCCGAATGGGATGTTCTTTTCCTATGTAAAATCAAAACTTGAATATGGAATGATACCACATGCCTTTCACAAATACCAGAACTGGTGCTGGTAGCCATGGATCATGACGTTGCGGATGCTCTTCTCCAAATGTGACACGTTAGTGTAATGTCTCCGTCGAAATAGATTTTGCAGACTCAGCGAGCGTTTAAGAGTTCTCAAACTAATCACAATGCGGTGATTGATGGCCAGGGCACCGAGAATGTCAATATAACTTAATCCGATGTGGAAATACACAGCAGCCGCAAAGTCACGACCCATGGCTACCAGCACCAGTTCTGGCTAAAATCCCACTACCAGCACGAGTATAGCTGGTACAATTCAGTGACAGCTCATTAGCCGTCACTCAGTTGGACGCTAAATAAATTAAGTGGCGGCCGCCAGATAATTCAGTGGCGGCCGCCAGGTAAATAAGTGGTGGCCGCCATATAATTAAGTGGCGGCCGCCATATAATTAAGTGGCGGCCGCCAGATAATTATGTGGCGGCTGCCAGGTAAATAATTGGAGGCCGCCAGGTAATTAAGTGGCGACCGCCAGATAATTAAGTGGCGACCACCAGATAATTAAGTGGCAGCTGTCTGAAAAATATACATTCACCGTCGCACCAACGGGCTTCCGTAGCAATGTAACCCTAGTCCACATTAATAATATACCGTAAAATAACTAAAACAAACGAGGTACGGGCGGTGATCCGATCAACAAAATGGCTGCATATCGGCGAAATGAAAATGCCGCCGACGGGTCATGTTCCTCGTATCTCAACAACGAAAAGTCGCACAGACAACATAGATGGAAGACAATAAGGTCTCCGTGATCGCTGTCAACATTATTTGCATTGCAAACATTGATATCCGACTCGAAATTGTCGATAAATGATCTCAGTAAAATCCGCCAAATGCCGCTCGATGTCGGAGGTCAACTAGATGCACGCTCCTCAAAATTCTTTCAAATAAACTCATTTAATTCGCAAACGAAAACAATTTTTCACAAGAAAAACCAATCGGAATCAAATATACGAACATGATGAAGCTAGTTCCTGAAATGTCAACATTTTGTTTTCATTGCATTAGTACAGAAACATGTTTATACCAATACCAGACGTTGTTATATTATCAATGACGATAACGCTACGTTATCTACGCAAATGTGACCTTAAAGACATGTAACGATAATTAATATATTTTACTCGCAAACACTTTCTTCGTGGGTTCGTTCACGATTGTAGCGATTTTGCGAAAATGTATCCTTCATTTTGTCATATTTAGATGCCGCTGTCTTCAGATATACGTTACGAGGACAATAATGAACAGTTAATAAAACGACTAATAATACCAAAACTGAGAAGCTATCTATTTTGGGTTTTCTATCTAATTCCACATTAAAGACATATAAAATGCCGACCATGGTAAAAAACATACCTGAAATGACTACCCAGAAAACTTATTTTGACAAACGTGTAGCACGTCTTTGTTGCGTAGTTTTAAAAGTAGGGAAAAATTCGTTTTGACGGCCGCCTCTTTGTAAAACGGTGCTGATGAAGATTGACTAATGTAAAATATATGACAAATTTGAAATCTCAATCCACATACCTATATATTGACACCATCAACAATACTAGATTACATACTTTATAAGATTTAGAAACATTAATATTATGGCCGCCAGCCTTGAAGTGGCGAATATAAAGGTCGGACAAGATGAAACGTAAAATGTTTGAAACCGGTACCCCTGTAATGTATATATTATAGCTCTATACGGAAGCATCAACATTTCAGGTTGCTTCCATCAGCATTCTGAAATAGTATGGTCATCTATGCTAAATGTCATGTTTTTTGTGCATATGTGAAAATGTATTACATATGTGCATTAAACATCCCTCGCAGATCTATAACCACTCAGTCATAGGATTACTTGCCCCTGAATATGTAGGTTTAGCCACCGAAATCAAAAGGCTAAGAGGTTTAGCAGCTGCGATATTAAAAAAACATTGTTCTACATTGTCCGCCATTTTTTGTGAGCCTCACATTGGTCTAGTTGGGGGTTATGGCTCCTCAAGGTGGATAGGGTGTCTTTGACGGGCAAATGGGGCTGTCTGGTGAGCCTCGTGTGTGTGTGTGTGTGTGTGTGTGTGTGTGTGTGTGTGTGTGTGTGTGTGTGCGTGCGTGCGTGCGTGCGTGCGTGCGTGCGTGCGTGCGTGCGTGCGTGCGTGCGTGCGTGCGTGTGAAGGTTCGCAATGTTCCACCGGCGATACATATATACTTCTTAGACCCGCGCCTTTAAAAACACAAAGTCTTACCTCTGGGTCCTTCAATCCACCTGCGTAGTGAACTCTAAGCCATGAGACAATCAGTAGTTTCTTCGAATTGTAGTTGAGTTTATACTTCTTCTTGATATCTACCTTCACAGCTCTTGCCAGCCTACTGCTATGCCCATTAATCAGTCGTATAATTACGTGGCTTTTCCTGGTAGCGGTTCTCTCCATGGCAGCCCAGAACGGTGCTATCAATGGCCCCCGTAGGTTTATAGTGGGCGGCAATTTTGGGAGGACCACTCGTCCAGTCGGTTTCTTCGGCCACAAGACAATATACCCATTATAGCTCACCTACATGAAAACAAATTATTCAGTAAGTATGTCATATCAATACAATATATATCAGAACATATGTACCGGTTAGTGGTCACATGCATGAATACAATTCAAGGGAACTAAGTATGTCATATCAGTTCATAACATATGTTGTGCTCACTGTGCAATGTCTCATTGTGACGTTAATACCATTTTTACGATAAATAGCATAACACGTATTTTAAACGACATATAATTGTAAATTATACATTTATTTTAACTATGATATTTTTAACAAAAACAAACGTGTGTTAGACATGCTTTTTATGTGTAGGTGTGGGTGTATGGTGTGTGCACGCGCGTGACCGTGTGTGACGTATCCCTTTTGAACGCATTGCAGGCAAGTTGTTGTTCGGAATATTACTAAACAATTTGTTTAATATACCTATTCTGTGAACAATGACATAAAATAGTAATTTGTACATTCTGAAACAGGAGGTAACTGGCATAATGGCAATGAAAAAACTGGGATACAATTATTCATGGCTAAGAGATAACATGATGTTAATATGTAAGACAGTAGGTAACATGGACACAAATTGTGGTAAATATGACCATGACGTACTGACTTAACTTGAGAACCAATAAGATTTGTGTATTAGATATGCAGGAAATTTGTTCTACTCCATAAAAGTGTGGGATTCTTCTAAGTAACAGTAATACATTCAACATGCTGGTTGAAAGCAGTTGGTAACATTGTTAAATATATGACTTTAAAATATGGTCACAACCAGAGGTAGATTGGAACCAGATAGAACCTAACAATACCCAAGATCTTTATAGCTAAACAATTCTTTCAACGTAAAATCCAGCAGAATAGCCTTAATGAATGAAAATGCAGTAGAGACCAAAGCAGTGAGTACATGGACAACATGTACCAGTGTTATGTTCTGACCAATGATATATTGTATATTAAACCAGCATATGTAGATTAAGATATAAATTATTGGATAACAACACAATTTTTTACATCTAGAAAGTCACCAGGTAGTCAAGGTTAGATCAAACAGCTATGATTTCTATCCAGACATTTTTAACATCAGAGATAGAGGTCATCAAAATGACCTGACCATGACTAGATGATGGTCAGATTGACCTAAAATATGGTTGGTTTGTAACAGATATTCATGAATATGAACTAGTACACGTTTCATTAAAATTTATCCTGGATAAGTCAATTTCACCCAATTTTTGGCATGATGTTTTACATCATGCACGCTCACATGCATGCATGCATGCACGCACGCACGCACGCACGCACGCACACGCAAAATACACCAGCACATAATGACATCAATTTGTGGATACTTGATAGTAATGGTGATAACAGCAACAAAATCTAGGACGTTAGCCACCGTATGCATGCCAACAGAGCATTATGACTGTATTTATTGGCCTATATTTCAGCATTAATGTGGTTCAAGAAGTTTAATTTTTTATAAGAACTCAATTGCGCACGATAAAAACATATATTTACCATATATTTACCTTTTTTCTAGTTTAGGTCAAAGGTCAAACCATTTTAAAAGAAATATGTTTTAAAAATGTTGGTTGATTCGTAGATGAATTGTTGTCTAAATAGGTAGGCAATTCTATTAGCTTTACAATGACATCAACATCATATATGTAGGTCACCTAGAAGTGGAGTTATGACACCTAGAAGGTCGTCAAGTATCAAGGTCGGGTAAATGTTTCATGATCTCTATCTCTGGACCTGAAGGTCAGGTTAACCTAAGAATAGTTGGGACGCATAGACTCACGATCATAAACCAACACACCAATGTCATGCCCCAGATTTAAACCCGTCAAGAAAGTTATATATCGCGGGAGGCCGGCGAGGACAATGGACCATTTTCGGTCACATACCGTAGTTTCAATGGTGATGCTGCCCACCTGTTTTAACTCAAGGTTGGGTCGCTCCACATTTCCTTCACAACCAGTTTATTCTCTCCTGTGTCTCAAATGTATTCATAACTGATTCACCATTCATGAAAGGCTTTTGAGGCATTGATTGCGAGTTAAACTAACAGGTATTAGTTAACTACATGTGTGCATTAAGCCGATCACAGCACTTTGATATGTTTACTGTATTAATTATGAATCTGTTCACATTCAAAGATCCTACATTGTTGTATTTATTTAAAATTAACCCAATTCCGACTCCACTTTGTGCATGAAGAAAGCATGGAAAGTTAATAGTTATTTGACTGATAAAGACTAGCTTAACCTAAAAGCCGCATTGTACCAATTCCCTCCGCAATGCATTGTGGGTAGTTTGTACTTGTCAAAATGGTGTTGTGCCGCCTTTATCCCATGTTAAAAGCCCTGGTTATTGTGGGTGTCTCGCAAGATTTGGCTGTGTTACAAACTGGCTGTATAACAAGACGAAAATCTGATTAATACTTCACGGCATAATCCAAGTGTGTGAATCCATCATCAAAGAACGTGGTAACTTATTATATTATATTTATGCCATACTATTTGATATAACTATTCTTGTTGAAATCAACTTGTGAAGTCACGCGACTGCCGCCATTCCTGACAATGACTGATGGTAACATCCAAGCCAGTTTGGGTAAGGGTGGGTTTGTGTGATTGATATATATATATATATATATATATATATATATATATATATATATATATATATATATATATATGTATATGTATATATATATATATATATATATATATATATATATATATATATATATATATGTATATATATATATATATATATATATATATATGATATATATATATATATGATATATATATATATATATATATATATATATATATATATATATTAATGTAATTATATATGTATGTTTACTTAGGTTAAACAAATGACGTGCCATATCGATAATAACGCGGGTCACGGTAAAGCAGGCTCAGCGAGGCCAGAACTTAAACCTGACTTGTACATTATATGTACATTATATTCCGATAGGGGCGCCATGGTAGATTTGTCTCATGAATCTGGTCCAAAATCTGTTGTGCGGCCGGTCTGGGCCGCCATTGCAGTAGTGACGCCGAAAACGGGTATTCCCCAAGAATGTTTGCCAGCATTATGCAAATGATTTTTCAACCTATTTTGATGATCACGTGAACAAATGAAAGATTGAACTACGTCATAGCGAAATTCGCGGGCTTTTTCCGACGACTACAACCGAGGTGAGTGGATGTTTACTTTAACGTTGTGAAAAATCTTTAAAAGTACTATTAATATTGCGTGCAGTACTTTTATACTTGACGCAAAGATTTGTATGTATATCTACGTTAAAATTATATTGATGTTATCTATGTGGACCTGCGGGTAAGAACGCAATAGGGCGTGTAAGTCTCGCGCGCGAAAACGAGGCTGGGGGCAGTTGGGGGGCAGAAAGTCCATATTCTCCATGTTAACGTATAGGACTTCGTTTTGTTTTTGGTTGTAATAATCGAACTGTTCCAGTCTAATTATTTCAGTTACACTGTCCGAAGGATTATTACAAGCAGAAGCAGTGGAACACTTTGCCGGTGACAATGCTCACAGAAATCATGAATTATAATCGATTATAATGATGGTTGCTATGGCAACGCCGGCTTGTACTTGTGTTTGGCGATCTTGACTAATACTGAAAAGTGCTATTTTTCGCGCAGTACAACCTGTTTGAGGCAAACGCATACATGTGTTATGATTATGTGCATTTAGACAACTTGTCAGATCTAAGAGCTTATCGAAACCACAACGTACAGCTATGCAAAATGCAAAACCCGTAAAAAAACATACGGCTTAAATTTTTGGGGAGTGTCTATTATCTGCACTACATAAATCGCTATGTCTATGATAGTGTGGTAAACTCAATATTAAATCGGACATTTAAGATAAGAAAGGTATAACACAAGATATTTATGTCCTAATTTTCCTAATATTCATCAGTCAAAAGTTACAACTGTCATCCATCGAATATTATTCTAATGACCAGTCCTCAAATCAGTTCCAATCGCGCGGAGTCTCGCCATGTATCGTGACTCACTTACGGGCCCTATAGCTCGTTGCAAATAAGCTTGGCGCACGCCGTTTGGCGTTTAAAGTTCAAGTGAACTTTGTTAGCGGTGCGCGCGATGGTGCGCACGGTGCTCGCGGCACATACGCCACGTTGCGTTATGATGTTCGACTGCGCGTGCGCTTTGTTAAAATGCTTTTATATGGAGTCAGGAATGGGCACGGCAGTGCCCTTCCTAATATGAATGGAATAGAAATACCTGACCCCTATTGCGAATCCGAATTACGGCAACGTTTAGGAATAGCCAAAGACATGTGCTATACAATTTTGGAAAGCCCAGAGCAAGCCTCAAAATGAGAAAATCGTCGATTGTTTATTTTCGTCCCTCAACTCGAGTTTTCGATGTTTCAAACTGTCGACGTTCAAAAATGCAACGGCTCTACCTGTCACCCCTGTCAACAAATGGATCGGCTGGTGGCGTGTTGTCCGCGTAACGCGTTCCAGAAATAGCGCAGGTTTTTTGCCGCCAAAACGACTGGCTGGATCACATGGTCTCGGAAAACGGCGTGTTTCTCGCTATGCATACCAATTTTGTTTACTGTTAACATTGATATCGACCAATGAATGCCTTCAGAAGATGATGAGCGGGAAAAATATGTTACATTGCTTTCGGCCGTCGATGATTAAGGTTGGTGACCTTTGCGTTGCGTTTATTTATAAAATAAAAATGCTAATACAGATTTGCGTGTACATCATATCGCATTGACCGATTGTAAGGAGAAAGCATCGCTATGACGATACGGTATCAAGACAGTCTGCTTGTCTGGAGGGTTTTTCATGTCGCTCACAGCTGCGGCGTGCGCTGTTCCTAATAAATATTAGTCATGTTGCTTAGGCCCGTATTCTCGAACGATTTACGAATTTCTTAGCGCCATTTGTTTGTAAATATGGCGTCGAAACTGCCGTAAGTTAGGATTTTTAGTAAATGCTATTCTCGAAACAGTTAAGATAAGAATATTCGTAAATATGGCGTATTTTTCACCGTAACTTACGAAATCGAGATAGGTCCCGTAACTTTTTCGTAAGTGTTGTTGTATTAGTTCATTCAGACTTACATTTCTCAGTTATTATTGTATTACAACATCGCCAACATATATTCAATAAATAGTGTATGCTTCATTGACACTATTAAAAAACATTCAGATACCATTCAAATACCCTTGGCCATAATAATCCCTAGTACCATTCAATGACAATTGTTGTAAGGGGTGCAATAATCGCATTTATTTTCTCTCCAAACTAACTGATTGTGACACAAATATATATATTTTGACCTTATATTTGACAGATCAGCACTTGTAATTCTGATCAATATAAAGAAGAGTATTAACTTACTGTTGCTACCAGTAGATTCTTAGAATACCATGTAAGATAGTTGTATAATTTTACATATGATTTATGTATATCTTAGAACTCCTTGTTTTCTTAAAATAAAATCAGTACGTAAGATACGAAATTCGTAGCTGCGAAAATTCTTAACGCTTTCGAGAATACAAACTTACGAATTATCGCAGCTAAATAAGAATCCACCATATTTACGAAACTTCTTACGTACGAATTAATTTTCTTCAAAAATACGGACCCAGAGCTGCGGCCTAGCGCAGGCCGCATCTCTGCAGTTCATAATTTATGCGTTCACGCGCCATTAACATTGCGTCGCATTTGCAACGGCCAACATACGCGCCATGTAATCTTTACTATCCTCATGTTATGACTATCAGTTAAATATTAGAAAGTTAATATTTGTGACTGCGTCTGCGACCTACTTCTACTACTATTTTAATCAATTTTAATCAATACAGGAAAACATTATTCATCTGATCAATCCACATCTTAAACAGTTCATTTTTAGTCAATTGTGTAAACAGAACTTAGTACATGTATATTGTTAGTGTGTCAGTATTACTATTTTATTATAAAAAGTCAAGACAGTTAATATTTCCACTTTAATATAAACCACCCAATACCTGTAATTCACATGTTCTCATTTTACCATTTACTTTACAGTTATATAGATTAAGACAGTTAATATTTCCACTTTAATATAAACCACCCAATACCTGTAATTCACATTTTATCATTTTACCATTTACTTTACAGTTATATGGACTATCTATTTTGTTGATGTTATTAAAAATATTTACCATTTTTCGTAGTATTTTATGTGAAATATTTTCGTTATTTTCTTTTCATGTCGACACTCACGAAGTGTGGCCGTGAAGCGTGTTGAGTGTCCACAGTGCATGGTTCGCGACTTATGGAGATTGTGCGCGGGCGTTCCCAGAAACGCGACAGTCGCCTTCTCGAGGCCGTGGACGTCCAGCCAAACGGGGCCTAAAATCCGCCCTATCAGTCACGCACTCCCAATACTACGACGATTGTGGCGGTTCTATTTGGACGACCCATGGCGACTTCCAAGTCCGCAAGAAAGCCGATGTCAACAAGCGCTGCGACTACTGCTCGCCCCAAGTCGGCCCAGTGTACCCACCCACCAAACATCGTCCACACAAAGCACGTGTCCCTGGTGGTCCCGGACGAGTGCAAGCACCTCCTCCTCGTCATCCAACGCTTCCGTCGAGCCCCTGGCGACGACGTTGCCGTGAGATGCCACGAACTGATTGGCGGCTTCTCACTTCTTCTGCCAACATCTTTGGCACTCACTTCCGCACTGCGGCTGCTGTCCTTCACTATGGAGACGGTGTGCAGGCCGGCCACTACATAGCCATCGCCAAGCACAGTGAGGGAGGAAGTGGAGTCAAGTGGCTCAAGAAGGACGACGCGGACTGCACATCCCAGGCGCGAATCGTTTACAACTTGGCCAACGTCGACTACATTCTGCTCAGCAAGTGAGAAGACTGAGGGTAAATGCTTCGCAGCTAAAACACGTTTGAGACTCGAGTTAAAGTAAGGAGACAAGCCCCCTTTGCCCCCTACCCCCTCCCCCTGCCCACCTCCTTCCGACCGTCCCCAGTCCAGCCGCCGTCCTAGCTCTCCCTTCCCCGTTCATTCATATTTCCGGCTGAAATTGCGCCACTGCAGAACGGTCCTCACCACCGACAATCACATCGCATGTCGAATATTCCTTATGGGAACCGTCGACTCAGTGACAGGTAACAGCGACTTTTGCCAGCGGGCACCGCGAACTATTTATCTCCGTGCTGCTGCAACCAACCGGTTCCTCCAGGATGCTTTACTCGACAGGATATCGTGACAAGACATCTCACAGTTACGCCCAGTATAGAAATGAAGCATAAGTTTGATTTGGGGGTGGAAAATAGGCAAACATGCGGCAAAATCCAATCAGAATTTGAACCCAGGCCGTCACCAGTGGTTGAATGCCCACCCCACCCCCTGAAATTACGCCTCTGCAGAACGTTCCTCACCACCGACGGTCACATCGCATGTCGAATATTCCTTTGGTACCCTCAACTCAGTGACAGGTAACAGCGACTTTTCCCAGCTGGCACCGCGAATTATCTCCGTGGCGAGATCGCATAATTTTTATTTGGGGTGGAAAATAGGCAAACATGCGGCAAAATCGGGGAGGGGGTGGGCATTCAACCACTGGTGACGGCCTGAGCTCAAATTCTGATTGGTGGTAGGACGAACACGGAGCCAAGCGTGCCACGGAAAGCATGCCAGCGCACATTTCAGCCGGAAATATGAATGACCGGGGAAGGGAGAGCCAGGACGGCGGCTGGACTGGGGACGGTCGGAAGGAGGTGGGCGGGGGGAGGGGGTAGGGGGCGAAGGGGGGCTTGTCTCCTTACTTTAACTCGAGTCTCAAACGTGTTTTAGCCGCGAAGCATTTACCCTGTAGTAGTGCCACTCCCATTCATATTACCCCAGTCCTGCTTCATCCTTGAAGCATTTACCCACTAGTACAAAATATACGGATTGAAGTTTTAAAATTCTTTAAAAATACATCATAGTTTTGATTGAGTTAGAGCTGTAATACTGGGTATGTGAATGTTAAGCTGTCCAATATTCGTATGTTCGATTCGTATGTCCTGCATGCGTGACGTATAGGATTAAAACGCCGTTTCGTACGATTCAAAATCCACACAAACTTTATGACCGTAGTATATTTTAGCTGGACCTGGGCTGGGTTTTTTATTATCGATAATAAATTGTTTAACAGTAATTTAACCGTCATCACCACTTTTTCAATGACGTACAACATTATATATTGTTATTGTGGTGTTGCCTTCATTTCTGTTGTATTGAAATTGCACATTTATATACAACTAACGTTTTTGTCACAATTGTTTTAATCAGTGAAACAACAAATATGCTATCCGATATTACCACAGGAGATTTGTCTCTGGTCCTGTAATTGATTTTTTTAACTTAGACACTTGTAATATAATTATGTAGTTAGGTCTAGATAATATATATATATATGCCCGAAGATGCCTGGGCCAGCGAGCTTCGGTGACAGGCATCTGAGAACAAATAATATATTATTTATATTTTGCTATTCAAAGCTATTATGTTTAAGAATAAAGAGTAATATATATATATATATATATATATATATATATATATATATATATATATATATATATATATATAGGTCATTCCGAGTGAACGCAACAAAAATTCCAGAAATTGGTTGCTGTCATCTCTTAGATTTTTGAATAGATCAGCATGGTGAGAGCCTTTGGTGAGATTAGTAAGAATCCAAAATGTGAGCGTTCTAGCTTAACTAGTTTTCAAGTTACGGCAGGTTGAAATTTGGGACTTTTACCAGGCAAAAAACAGCCCAATGCTTCAAGCAAAACTCCGTAAGATTGTATAAGTACTGATATGCATAAATATGCAATATTTACAAATGTTACCAATAACATAATTATTATGTTTAACTTAAGACCAGTGCTTGAAAACCTGCTCGCAAGTGATTTATTGATTCTTTTTCTGTATCTATGGGTCCCCATTCGTCTTGACAAAGATAGAAGCATGGAAGGATATTGAGAATTAGTTAATCTTTGGACTGGTTTATGCCTGGTAAAAGTTTGATAACAATACCTTCTAATCCACATTGACCTTTTAAGGTTGGAAGTTTGCTAATTTTAAAGAAATATAAAATGTAGGACGTTTGGGTATGTGTAGATTCATAATTAAGATAGTCAGACAAGTCATATTACTCTGATAATACACAATGATATGCATATATATCAAATACACACAACAATTCATTTAACCATTCATATTTAGCTTGCAATCAATGTCTGAAAACCCTTTCGTATATCACATGCAATTTATTTAAAAAGTTGTATCAATGGGTTCCCATTCTTCTTGAGAAGGAAGCATGGAAGGATATTGAGAGTTACTGGTTAATTTATCTTTGAACTGGTTTATGCCTAGTAAAAATTTGATAACAATACCTTCTAATCCACATTGACCTTTTAGGGTAGGGCGTTTGCTAATTTTAATGAAATATAAAATATATGATATTTGGGTATGTGTAGATTCATAATTAAGACAGTCAGGCATGCCATATTTGCTCTGATAATATGCAGTGTTATGCATATATGTAAAATAGACACAACAGCTCATTTAACCATCTATATTTAGCTTGCAATCAATGTCTGAAAACCCTTTCGTATATACAAGCACTTTATTTTAAAAGTTGGGGCTCCCAGACGTATGCCATTTTTGTTCTGAAGGAAGCTCGGAAGGATATTGAGACTTAATAGTTATTTGAGTAATAGAAATGAACTAACACCTAGAAAAGGTTTTGTGATAATACAAGCTATGCCTCATTGACTTTTTTGGGTCGGAAGGTGGTCATTTTTAAAGAAAAATAATAACGTACCATCTTTGCACATGTATAGAGTCATAATTTAGGCAGCTAAACCTGCCATATTTCTCAGATTTGCAAATATTTATGTTTTGGTACCAAATATGTACAATTTGGATCTAAGGTGTGTATATTTTACTCACAATCAGGGTCTGAAAACCCTCCTGCGTGTGATATTTTGAATAAATCATGATGTTTATCACCTTGCTGCACATTAACCATACACTGTATTTATATGTATGTTCTAATTGTAGTTATGTAATCTTTATATTATGGAGAACAACTCCACACAATTTCACTGACACAGGCTAAAGAGTGTAGAATATATTGACTAGTGAAATGTGAATAAAATTATTTATTTTTAACAAGCTGTCAAAAAACGTCTAAGTCCCAAATTTCAACCTGCCGTAACTTTAAAACTAGTTAGGCTAGAACGCTCAAATTTTGGATTCTTACTAATCTTACCAAAGGCTCTCACCATACTGATCTAATCATAAATCTAAGAGATGACAGCAACCTCATTGGTTGCGTTCACATGGAATGACCCATATATATATTATATATATATATATATATATATATATATATATATATATATATATATATATATATACTCGAAGATGCCTGGGCAGGTATCTGAGAGCAAATAATATCACGGACTTATATACACTGGACTGCTGTCTTCTGCCACTCGCAACGCTTCGCGAGCGGCGGAGTTAGCTGCAAAGGTCACGAGCTCAGAAGAGGTACTCCTGACTTCCGGTCTGCTAGCCACTGCATGGAATTGCCGAACATCGAGAGGATTCTTGCGGTAAATAAAACTGTTTAATTCAATAATAGTGAGAATTTTCCTAAACGATGACTGTACCTAGTTTGATAAATGTTGTGGCTATCTCCAGTGTAGTTCTAAATGGTTTATTTAATTCTATTTTCGTCGTACATGACCTATAATATATGCACCGGGTTGCCGGCGTAAATTAATCTAATGGCGTAAACAATAGTCAATACCGAACTTCCGAAGGCAAGGCAGATTTTTTCTTGGGCAAGTGACGCAAGTTTTAACCAGTCTTGCCATGCGTGTAAGTTCATAGATTTGAATTATATGTAATGTTTAAATACTCATAATAATTTTATTTAACCGATCTGTCATTCTGTGCTATCAGTTTATACCTGCCCATGGCCTATGGGCAGTATGGCTATGCCTAGGCCCAAGCCCAGAGTTTAGGCATTGCTAACTGTTTTCAATATTGACTGCCATTCATTTGTATTTATTTGTGTTATTTTTATTTTGATGAATGTTCATGTGCAATTTATTTATTCTGGTCCTGTTTTATGACATTGTTGTGAATAAAATATCACTACAACTATTCCTAATTATAATAAATAATAATGCAATTATTCTAGAAATGTAAACATTACTAAGAATTGTGTATTTGTTATTTCTAGTTTATTTATTTAAATCCTTGGGATGGATATACAATAATTCTGTCATGTGTTTGATTAATTATTGTAGTTATTTCATGCATTTTGAATTCTTTTATTTAAGAAATCTTGCACCTGAAAGTTACAATACGTGTGTGCATAATTACAAGCTTCATCTGGCTGAAGATGACACAGCAGCATATCTAGGCCGTCTAAAGATACAGTCCCTGTGAACATGACATGTGCACTGCAGTTTTAATGGACAAGAACACAGCATTATTGTATTGTCTGAACAACACTATGTCAGTTAACTGTGAAGGTACATAGCTTACAAAGTTTTCAATATATCATAGGCACTAAATAATTTTACATAATTTATCTCACTGAATTTGACACTTAATACACGTTGAATAATACAAAGTTAATTACAAGACACTGGAATTAGACGGTTTCTGTACGACACGGGACACACTGGATTATGAACATTCTTGGGTAGCTCTTGCAGATTATTGTGAATATTGCAAAAAGACAGTATTGTGAGGTGGAGTAATGTGAGCAGCTTCTTCATCGTGCACTTTATCCCTGTGGAGGGTAACGCAGTAAGCAGTCTTGCATTTGGCACACGAGATGTTGGAGTCAGTGACGAAACACTGAACATTTATAAACATTACTTCATCAAGTTCATGTTGAAATGCAGAATATCATGAAACGGTAACAATTTGTCACTAATCTCTACTGAGCCTGTAGCATTTGTCCAACCTGTAAACACACGGTCACCCATAAACAAGTGAAATATGATAACTGTGCTTCATTGTTATGGATTAATCTGTTTGTTATTTAGATAATATATATTAATAAAGTTATTATTTGTGTTGTAATGACATGTATTTATTGATGGTTGATCATAATGTTTCATGTGATTCTAAACACTGCATACATTATATTTACTTCATAATTATTTACTGCAGGCTTTCATAAAAAACATAACCATTAGTTGAGTTAGCATGCTAACATTAGCCAATATTAACTTATTAATTAAAGTAGTGTTAATATGAAATTACTGGCTAATGTCTATTTACTACCGTAATTAATGTGAAAATGTCTTAATAATTATGGACATTATGGCCTTTTATTCATGTGTATATGTATGAAGCACGGCTACTAATTATATATTGATTTATTAATTGCTTTATTTTTTTTTATTTTTTTTTATTACATAATTGTTTAATTTATATCTCTTACCATAAGTTAGGCGGTTTTACCAATTTCATGTTTATATAATATTATAAACATCTTCATGGAAATTGTGGCATTTTGGTGAACACAATTGCTTTATTGAGTGATTGTCAGAAACAATATCGAATACAAACACATGAAATATACATACAAATCAGGACAGACAATCAACAATGAGCAGGAAAGAAGCAAACTGCTTATAATTCCTTTTTTCAATTAATAACAAAACATGTCTGCCACCTTGTTGCAATTGTGCTGATGCGAACATACCACAGTTAATCAAATAAATGTCATAAAAAACATGATGATACATTTTGTCAATTAGCTATGCTATTCCAAATTATTCATACATACAATTATATTAAATTATACCAATGTATCCTAAGTGTGCAATGTTTCTTGTTAATATGTTCTCCAGATGTATTGTTTCATTGCCTTTTTGAATATACTAATAGACGTACAATTATCAATATGATTCTTCATAATAACAGTATTCCATAGTGTTGGACCAACATAAGTAAATGTATTTTGCTTGATATTAGTTTTGCAATGTGGTAGTTTGTAAGCTATATGTTGTCTCATATTGTAGTTGTGTGAGGGTGTGTGCACTATGAACATGTCATTAAATATATTTGGTAATATACCCCTGTTATGTTTGTACATTAATATACAAGTTACACATTTGTTCAGTTGATAAATTGTCATAATTTGATGTGCTTTAAATAAAACATACGTATGACTTCTGAATTCAGCATGACTTATTATGCGAATGATTTGTTTCTGCAATATATGAATTTTAGATAAATATATTTTTGGGGCTCTTCCCTATACTATATTACAATAGATAATAAAAGGGTATATGAAGGTATAGTATAAGTTAATCAAAGTTTTTTTGTTCACTTTGTTCTTGATTTTCCAGAAAATGCCTACTCTCAGATATTTTTTTACATGTATATTTTATATGTTCATTCCAATTGATTTTATTATCTATTATCACTCCCAGAAATTGTGTATGGCTAACAGTGTCTATTCGAGTCCCAGCTATATAAATGTTGTTGATTCTGTTTCTTACACTAGGAATATTGCTAAATGTCATTGTACATGTTTTCTTGATATTTAACGAAAGTTTATTAGCCTTAAGCCACAGTGAAATATTTTGTATTTAAATATATAAATCGTGGTCCATTTTTGGCAAATCTTTCCCTCGGATAAAAATATTAGTGTCATCTGCATACATTATAGGAAAGGTGATTTGTGACACAGCACTTAAATAAATCATTTATATAGATCAGAAATAATAAGGGTCCTAATATTGATCCTTGTGGCACACCGCAAGTTACATTTTAAAGCTCAGAATTGGTTTCACTGATTCTTACTGTTTGTTTCCTATTAGATAGATAACTTTGAAACCATTGGAGGACAGTTCCTCTTATTCCATAATGGTTTAATTTACTTAATAGGATGTCATGGTTCACTGTATCAAATGCTTTGGCGAAATCTAAAAAAAGTCCTATTATATGTTCTCCTTTGTTCATTGCACTTGTTATTTTATAAATTAATAATGTTAAAGCCATGTAAGTAGAATATCCTTTTTTGAATCCAAATTGATAATTTGACAAAATATTATGTTTATCAATATATTTAGTTAGTCTACTATATACAAGTTTTCAAATATTTTAGAAAATACTGGTAATACGGAAATTGGTCTATAGTTACTGATTAGTGTAGCAGCTCCTTTTTTAAAAATCGGCACTACATTAGCTATTTTTAATTCATATGGTACGTATCCTTTTGTCAAACGATAAATTTATAATGTGGCATAATGGTTCAATCATGCTAGAGTATGTTTGTTTGATGATGTCTGGTTTTATACCATCCCATCCAGGACTGCAGTTTTTTAATTTCTCTATGATTATCCTTATCTCATCTGTGGTTGTAGGTGTTAAAAACATTGAGTTTTTATAAATTCCATTAAGATAACCCTCAAGCTTATCTGTAACGGTTGGAATATCCTTGGTTAATTCTGAACCAATGGTCGTGAAGTATTCATTAAATGTTCAGCTATTAACTGCTTATCTTTTGTTAGAGTGCCATTTATTAAGAATTCTTGGTTTTGCTGTGATGTCGCCTTCTTGCCAATAATTTCTCATATAATTTGCCACATTTTCTTTAGGTCACTCTTATGCTTGTCAAATTCCTTTTGATAATGATAGCGCTCTGCTATTTTAATAAGTTACGTTAGTTTATTTTTATATCTTTTATAATTGGTTTCATTAAATGCAGTTGATTTATTTATAAAATACTTATATAGTTTGTGCTTAGTTTTTATGGAATTTCTAAGCCCCTTGGTAATCCATGCTTTAAAAAAAGGTTTCTGTCTTTCGAGGTTGCCTACTAATTATCACCTATCAACCCATTTATTATTACATGACTAGTTAACTTATTCTCGTAATCAATGTGGTTATGCATCCCGCATAATATGTATAAATATCTTCATATTTATGGACTCGGCTGGACGTAATTAGAATGTTTTTGGCGGATTACTTAACTAGGAGTAGCTAATTAACTAGTGTGAAAAACATAAGTATTGAAAAAAAAATTAACTCCATTTAATGTATTTCAAAATACGGCAAACAGTATTGTAATAGTTATATAAATAAAAAAAGTTATGCCATTTTAAAGTCACTTATTCAAATATGTATCGACAGAAAACACTAAAATGAGCTCATTTTACCATTATAAGAGATACACAAATTTTGCGCATTTTTCAGTCTTTAAATTGCAGTAACTTTGGATCTAATAAAGGTATCGTAATAAAATTAACAGCTGTTTTTTTTAAGTGCGTACAGCAGGGCTGCCTACTATATTTCCCGTAACGATCATCGGGCGTGGAGGGGAAGGCTTGTCTCGGCCTCGGGACCATCTGTGTAATGTTGGCCCTTGTCCTAAAGTCCATTTCGTGACTGTAACTAAATCCCAAGTCATTAATTTTGATTAACACTGATGAATTGTTTCCTTCCCTATTCTGGGTTTGCGCCAACCACCAAAGCAGCCACGGTTTTATTTACTAATAAATTGCAACACATACAAGTCGTAGTACTTCTACTTCGTAGTTGGGACTGGGTCAGTTACGTTTTCGCGGCAATGCATTTTAGCCGTTTAAAGTTGTCAATAATTCACTCAAAAAACTCTCCAAACAATGTATTTGCTAGGATTCTATTAAACATACATGTCATGGACGATTTTATCCAAATGTCTTATCTATACGATGTTTTCCTGCGGTCAACTGCAAAATTGCCGGCAACCAGCAGACAACCGGAAGTAACTTATACCTCTTGTGCGAAGTTGACCTTGTTGCGCTACTCTAGCGGCCTTGAACCCGGAGACAGCAGTCCAGTGTATATACGTCCGTGATAATATATAACATATATTTATTGTTGATACATTCAAATGCAAACAAATATTGTCGCATACCCACATACAGAGACAAAAGATTCACACTTTTATATATATATATATATATATATATATATATATATATATATATATATATATATATATATACTCGAAGATGCCTGGGCAGGTATCTGAGAGCAAATAATATATAACATATATTTATTGTTGATACATTCAAATGCAAACAAATATTGTCGCATACCCACATACAGAGACAAAAGATTCACACTGTCATCTCCACGTTGCCTTGGTTTCTGTCGTGAATCATGACACCGATGCAAAATCGGTGTTGTGTGCATTAAGAACGATGTGTTAAAAACTGCACTACTAAAATGTATGACATAGTAAGACAAATCTAATCTGTATACCGGTATTTTCTCTCTCCAGAAAATGCAATCGACGAAAGAAAATGGTGTGAATGTGAACATTGATATGCAATGTGCTTGGATTTACAGCACTGGAATAACAACATATGAGTGAGTCTATAGTGTCCCGTGAAATCACAAAGTCTACACCTGAGTATGTAGTGTCCTATAAACACTGTAACACGTAACATGCTTGGATTTATGATCTACTGGACTGACAATATATACAATGAGTCTGTAGTGTCTTGTGAACATTGGCATGTGGATATATCAGTGCTTTGAACAATGATACACATTGACACCTGGTGGGGTAAGTAGGTACCTAATGTGTCTTATGAACATCGATGCAAATATTGAGTCAGCAATGCATTACATTTTACTGTCAATTCTCATTACATGCAATGAAGCTGACTCGTTATCCTTTCTATACATTTCGGCTACATACTTAACAATATAGAATATTATTTCCAAGTACAGCCATACGCTCAGTGACAAAGTGACGTCAAGCCTCGACAGTGAAGAAGACGTATAGCTAAATATTGCAAAACTTATTAAATATAACCAAACTTTTAAACGCATGATAACCATAAACATTTGAGCAAAATGTAAACATGTGACTCAGAACAAAACAAAGTTCACAAAAAAAGATGCCATGTTGGTTGGTATGCAACACCATCTAGTGAATGGACAGTGTTACATGGAAATGTTACTGCCTAGTGTGAAAATGTTACTGCCTAGAGCGCAAAGCAAACAACGACTACACAATCAGGGGTGGAGACCAATTTAAAAATTGGTGGTAGATTATAGTAACGCAAAATTTAGAAGTAAAAAAGTAAGAAAGTAAACCAAAAAGTACTTCGTTACAAGTAAAAGTAATTCCCCAAAAATGTACTTCGTTACAAGTAGATTCCAAAATAAACTACTTAAGTAATGTAACGAAGTAAATGTAATTCGTTACATCCCAGCACTGCAAAATGGTTGTGTTTTCAAATTTCCCTCTTAGGGCCAGTAGGCCAATCTATATACACAGATCAAGTCACATGGGCACATGTGCAAAGGTTGGTTTCAGAGGTTAAATGTGTAGGCTAAACCTATCTGGCTTAATTGGCATAAATCTCCAGGGGGCAGGCCAGGGATTAAAATTATAGTCCCAGTTTTCAACTTGCGCTCAACTGGGATAATTTATCAAAAATGACAGAGCGTTCAACTTGCGTTCAACTCCTGTTGATGTCTGAGTGCCCACTTTCAACTCGCTTTCAACTCCTGTTAATGTATAAGTCCCCGCTTTTAATTCGCCTTCAACTGCTGTTAAAGTCTAAATGCCCACTTTCAACTTGCGTACTGAATCTGTGGAGGTTCAACTGAAACTCAGTTGAGTTTCAACTGAGTTTCAACTATGCATTTTTAATGGGTAATATGTGATAGGGTTAGAGAATTGTATAACATTGTTTTATGTCTAGCTGTAGTACATGCTTTAGTTTGTTTAAACAAAAATATTTCAATATATGATTTGTCATATACCTAAGAAAGAGGCGCAAACTCTTAATCTTAAAATCTATAATATAAATATTGAACAAGTGGATGAATTCAATTTCTAGGATTAAGGGGACAAGGTATGCGGAGTTCTGTTTTAGTCAATCGTGGTCAATTTTAATGCCAGCTGCCTAAGATTTTAGGGAAATCACTATAGAGGTTCAAAATGAAAATAAAAATAATTATTTCGAAAAAAAGTTTTTGGTTTCCATGGAAACGGCGGCCATTATTGGATTTGTTTTAAATATTTTTCAACGTTTTGTTCTCATGGATCCCATGTGATATTGTGTTTCAAATTAATCACAGTGATAGTAGATATATGTATGTGCATCATGTCAGAAGGAAATTTGAATCAAAACAAAAACATTTTTTTTATAAATTTTGTTACGAAAAAATATTATTTTTATAATCACTCGTTATTCAATGTCCCATAAAATTGTAATCATGAAATATATTGAAATTTCCTTCTGACATGATGCTCTATATGCTTTGCTGTATGTGTATGCCAAATTTCAGGTTGAAATGTCATACGGTTTCTGTAGAACTTTCCGTTGAAAGTTTTTGAACGGCATAAAAATTTAATCTTGAGAAAACAGGAAAAAAGACAATGTTTCTATTAATACATTGACCACATGGACTTACAACATCACAGGGCACAGAGTATGTTTATATATTGCATAGTAATTGTTTCTGTGCAGTGAAGAATACTTGTGTATACATAATGTTGATCACAGCGCCCCTAGTGGTCAGCATGGGCATACGCGGTACGCATCATCTGTGCTGCCGACATCTATCAAAATTGTCACTGTTGTAAAAAAAATATCAAATCAAGTTTGAAACAGTATATTTATAATATTATAACAGAAGCTTCAAAACAAATATGATTAAGTATTATTATGAACAAAGTTTTGGTTTCTATGGAAACGGTGGCCATATTGGATTTTAAAAAAATTCAACATTTTCTTCTCATGGATTCCATGTGATATGAAGTTTCAAAATAATCATAGTGATAGTAAGTATATGACAAAATAATATTATGTATGTCGGACTACGTGTATCATGGTAGAAGGAAATTTGAATCAAAACAAAAACAATTTAATTATTTATTTTATTAAAAAAAAATTCGTTGGATGTCTAATCGTCCAGTAATCGAACTCGTCACTGTCGCCAGAAAATGCAGAACATGCAGCAGACATCATATCAGTTTTTTCGTTTGGAAGATAATGTGGAAACATTCAGACAGTCTACTGTCAGCAGCGCTGTGCCGATCACTGACACTGACGGGAGTGACAGTGACGGCGCCAGGTTGCAAGCGCAGCAAGTTGCCGGTGTCGGTTCCTAAATCATCTGCTACAACACTCGCCTTCTGCGCTGCATGTAACTGACAGGCACGAGAACGCCTCCCTGTGTTATTCACATGCTTTATCCACTCTTTTTTGCCACGGCATTTCGGCATTTCAACGGTCCACAATAGCTGAGAAACTCACAATGAGTTGTCAGTTGGCCAGGACGCCATGCTTCGAAAAGGGGATTTCCACCGGGGAACCGCAATGCGCACGCGTAGACCGTAACTTCCGTGGCTCTCAGCCAATCACCGTCCGCGTTAGTTCAAATTTGCATTTTGTTATGCCGTTACTACTGTCACGTAGAAGCTTATTGGCGTAAAGCAGAGGGGATTTCCCAAGTGTGCACTAACCCCGTGAATAGACAAGAGAATCCCCTAATCAACAGTATCCAACATGGCAGCCTTCACCGGAGGATAGTTGCCGTAACTAAGGCGATAAACTTGCCTAATTTCTGCTAATTGTACCAAGACAAAGGAAACAACATTAACACAGATCATCAATAACGTCATATTATGAACATACACAACAAGATTTTTGTAAATATATGTACTGAATCTGAAAGAAATATGAACATAGTAATGGAAAAGTGCGAAAATAATTTTTTTTATTGATATTTCCCGAGTACCTTGTCTCCTTAACTCTGGATACAAATCTTACATAGAAAAACCCTGTAAATACAATTGCAAATAAATGTTCCAAAACTACAGGCGTTTTAAGGACATTCTATTTATTTTTTAGCCATTCCATAACTTTACCGAGTTCATAATTTATTAAGCATTCTACACTATTGTGTTTATGTTGTGTTCTATCAATACATTGGTTTAATGTACTGGATAGTGTTGTATCATATGCGTACATAATGAAGTTAAATAGATTACGATATATTACATATGACGTTGGTCGACCCATTGATAGATGGCGTGTTTAGATATCGAATTGTTTTATATAAATATCTGCATATGGCTTATCATTAAATGTAGCTGTTATAATATAATTTCAAAGTGAACTGAACTTATAAAGTATGCTTCCTGAGGCCAAAACACTCATACGTTGCATTTTGAATGCTTTCTGGTCGTACAGTAAATGAGGTATTCCATGTCAAATCAATCAAAAACAGGGTGAAATGCCTTCAGGTCCAGAGATAAATCCACTTCTAGGTGACCTACATATGTTGGTTTCATGTTAAAGCTAATAGCTCATTGTCTACCTATTTAGACAACAATTCATCTACAATTCATCTACCAACATTTTTCCAATATTTTAATGATTTGACTTTTGACCTGACCTAGCAAAAAAACATGTAACCTCCGATTTCGCTGATTGGCAAGAATCTGTACAAGTTCTATCGTGCGCAATTGAATACATCAGGAGTTATGAATTTAAAAATATTTCTTGCCGAGATATAAGCCAATAAGTACAGTCATAATGCCTTGTTAGTATGCAAACGGTGGCTAACGTCCTATATTTGTGTTGCTGTTATCACCATTACTACCCAGTATCCACACTTTAACCCATTAGCACTCAGCCGATTTTAACGTGAAGCCTGTGGCTCCTCAAATATTTGACCTAGATGTTTACAAATATTGCTTGCGCCATTGTCTTTGCTCTAGCGCCTTTATTTTTTAATTCTCGCAATTGCATGTAGTATGCATGTGGTAAATAATAAAAGTACATACACAGTGGTGTCAAAACTGTTGTTATAACTTTAAAATATGTTGACCATTTCTTGGTTGACACTGATATTCTGAAACTTTTTTTGTAAATAAAATACTTTGTTGCGGTGTAACCTTTTTATGCTTGGATTTCTACTGCTACAAGTTGGGTTTATTTAAAAGAACATAAAATTATCTAATAATAATAATAATTCCGTTGCTTAATATAGCGCTTTTTTGCTAACTAAATATCAATCAAAGCGCTTCACATTAATACGATGTGTTCACTAAATCTAAAATATAAATTAACTAAATACAATAAATAAGCTAAGATAACAATAAATAAGTTAAGATAAATAAGTAAAACACATTACTATGACGTGTTGACCAAATCTAAAATATAGACTAATTAAATACATAAGGTAAGATCAAATCAGTAATCTAATTTAAATAAATAAGTAATATAAGAGCAATAACTAAGTAAAAATCAATAAATAAGCTAAGATAAATAATTAAAAAACAATAAATTAGTGTGTAAAAATACAATTCCAAACCGAACAATTTAAAACCAAGCAGCGTCATAGAATACAAATCAGTGTCATCAAGGCAGGTAGTGTAAACGAAATAAGTGAGTTTTTAGTTGTTTTCGGAAAGCTGCCAGTGTCTTAGTTGTTCTCACAATCTTAGGCAAGCTGTTCCACATGGTTGGACCTGCCACTGCAAAGCTGCACCTTCCGACCGTTCTCCTCGGCACCGTCACTGCGAGCAATGTTGCGATGTAGCGCTTACATTTTTCCGGCGTTAAAAACGTTCCGATTGACCTTTCTGCGCATGCGCGATATATGTAAAATCATCAATGTGCAGCGAAAATACAAAGCATTTATGGTATAAATACTACGGGTTGTTCGTTAGGATGTATATAATCTGTTAGCAAAGTTATTTGTCGCAAATTAACACGAGGTACACAAGTTTCGAAGCATATTTTGATAGCAAGCGTAAATCACGTGACTGTAGTGCGCCATAATCCGTGATAGTGTTTTATATAAAACGTAATATTTTATTGCATTGAAAGACATTTTAAGAAACTCTTCGCAGTAATCATCACAGGAGAGTTAACGAACAGCCCGTGGCATTTATACCAAAAATGCTTTGTTGTTTCGCTGCACATTGATGATTTTACATTTATTGCGCATGCGCAGAAAAGTCAATCGGAACGTTTTTAACGATCGGAAAAATGTAAGCGTCACTCGCTGATCGCAGTGCACGAGTAGGCGCGTTGCGAGCTATCGCACAATTAAGGTAGTCCGGGGAAAAGCCATGCAGGATCTTATACATGCAAGTACAGATCTTGAATGTTACTCTCATCTTGATCGGCAAGCGATCGCAGAATCGGTGTGATGTGATATCGCCGTCTGACACGGTTGATAACGCGAGCGGCCGAGTTTTTTGCTCGTTGGAGTCGGTTGGTCAGTCCATTGTTCAGTCCACCGAGTAGACCATTGCCGTAGTCGAGGCGACTCAGCACAAGACAACGTATTGCGGCATGGCACGCGTCTCGGGTCAGCAGGTGTCGGATTCTGCTGATCAGGCGCAGATGGTAATATGCCGAAGAGCAGTAGCTGGAAACGAGGCGGTTCAATTGCATATGCCTACCGAAGTAGCAGCCCAGATTTCTCACTGCGTCCGTAGATGTCAATGTTAGCCCAGGTAGCTCCAAGCTGGGGCTTCCATGGACTCGTAGATTGTGCGGTGACTGCAGCACGATAACTCGGTTTTCTCTTTGTTAAGTTTCAATTGATGTAACAGCATCCATGCTCGTATTTCTGCTATGCACTGGACGAGCAGCTGTTTTGCGTATTCCAGCTCATCAGACATCATGGGGTTGTAGCTGACATATAGCTGGATGTCATCAGCAAATCGATGGAACAGCACATGATGATTCGTACATATATCCGCAATGGATGTCGTGTACATATTGAACATCTACACACTGGTATATAACTTGTTATAATATGTTACACATTTAGCTGTGTACGTGGCCAACTTCCTGGCTGAAGGACATTTTTATGTCCAAAAAACAATTGTTATTAAATTTCGAAACCGCGGTAAATATTTTTGAGGACGGAAGTATCCAAAATAGTCACAATTTAACGTTATATGTCTAGAGAGGTGTCGCATTTATTGCATCTCTTAATCACTAGATGCAACCACGTAAACCGCATTCAAACGCTGTGCTGTATTCGCTGGCCGGCTATGGCTGACCTGGGGAGATTCGGGGTGACCGTCAATGCCCGACTTGAGTGCTAATCGGTTAAACAAATTGTTTTTTCCAACAGCAAATGCACGACAGCGGGAACGAGAGGAAAATTCCAGGATTTTGTTTTACTACTCAGCCAAAGTGCTCTAAAAAAAATCAACGTGATTGTGCTACATAGTAACACAAAAGAAGCTTCTTCCAATGGCTAACTCGTAACCGGTTTTGAATTGTTACTTTTTGGATGAATTGTACCAGTATGTTTTATCGTGGGTCGCGACGACGTTGCAATATGACTTCGGCGGGATGGATAAGTGGTAAACAAATTTGTTGTGTCAAAATGTTCCTGTAATCGTCTGCAGGAATACTTTGTCTCTGGTATTATCCGACAGAATCTGGTGTTGACGAGATTTACGTATATTTTATTTATAGGATATTATATATATATATATATATATATTCATATTATATATATATATATTTATTTTCATATATACATATCACGCACACGCACGCACGCGCGCGCATACACACACACACACACACACAGTCACAGTGCGCGAGAGAAAGTATAACAGTGATGAATTGGGATCATGCGATGGGAAACCACAAGTGTAGGGTATGCAATTTCAAACAAACGTATTGAGGGGTTTTCTCTAAACGTTTCTATTCTTTCAGATGATTTTATAATTATATCATAATTGAGGGTTGATTGTATATTTTCGCGTAGATACAGAGAATGCACCTTTGCCAATAAATATATATTGAACTTAGTTGTAGGAACAAAACGTTGTTGGGAAAGAGATTAAGTAGGGGTCTTGGAATATAAGAAAACTGCAACATATTAACTAAATAAGATGACTGTGGAGTAGAAATGACATGGTAAATAACAATACCTAGTTGTATGGGCAAGTGTTAGTTCTAAATTGGTCCAGTAGAAAATTACGATGACCCGGAGATGTTGGTCAATCCTTCTTTTTTGTTTTTAGATGGCTATTATGGTGTACTATCCTCCCAAGAAAAAAACATCCAAAATAAACCTTGGAAAGCGCGATTTGTTTTAAGATAAATGTGTGTATCGCATCCACTTAATTTTTTTTTTATGTCAGATGTTGCTTAAATATTGGCTTCCCCTTCCCGAAATATTTCTAGACCCCATCAAGAATTATTCAGGGGCTCAGCCCACCTCGTTTCATATTACCTCGCCAATAAATCATACAAACGATATATCGTTAGGCCAGGACAATAATATTGCATGAACCAATATCGTGGTTGGTTTTCCATACCACGTACATTCAATGAACTAGCTTACAGCTGTGGACATTCAGTGCAAGAAATCTGTCAAAAAGCGGACATATTTAGTGGGTTGCTTTTGTGAAGAAAACAAATATAAAGTGTCCTAACGGCTAACAGTTGATTTTAGTAGTTTATCTCGTACTGTATTGAGAGGAAAGTCGATTCCAAATAAAACCAAATTATTGGATCATTGAAATATCATCATTCTGCACTTTGCGCTTATTTAAATACACTGTTTGGTTGATCTTATTCTGGGGCCAGACCTAGATATAGACTTGTGACCTTTGTCTTTGTGGTACGATGTGTCTGGTGTAGCTTTAAGCTCATTTAAATCTTATCTTATTGGTTGACACCAGAGAGGTAAGATTGGGGGTTGTTTTTCGTCACCACTTAATATTTCATGAGGTGTTCCTCGGAGTTCAGTTTTTGGGACCGTTATATTTTACACCATTGAGTTCAATTATTAATAGGCATAAAAAAAAATTTATTGGTGGAATATGTTATTGCCACATTCGTGATTTCTGGCGTATTCGTCGGTATTTGCATCTTTCTATTGCAAAAACTATTGCAACTGCGCTAGTCACTAGTAGATTAGACTGCTGCAATTCGCTTTTTCATAACATTGCTATTAAGGATATCATAAAACTACAACTTGTTCAATATTGTTCAAAATTGCGCCGACATTTAAAGACATACCTTTACAACCATGCCTACTTGCCTAACCACCATAGCTCCCTGGCGTATCAATCAATCTGATGACAACTGCATTTGTTTACTGACTTTGAGATCGATCAACCGTTTTGTATTGATGCGCCTCTAAACTAGGTTTCTAAGGATTTTGGCGCAACAAAAGTTACCTAATTATTATTAATATTATTATTATTATAAGCAGCGTATTGCACACACGTTTTGAGGCATGACCATGGTTCAAATTAATGCGGAATAAGCATGGTTTTCGACGCCTTTTGATAGCAAACACAGATCCTGCAACTCCAGTGGCAGTGCGCCATATCCGTGACGGTTCGTATACAACCATAAGTTAAAACATTTCAAATAATCGGATGAAATTGTAAGCAATTCTCACACTAACTAATCACCACATAACTTTTTTTACACTATGAATGTTTTCCGTGTTGTTGCACATTAATGAATTTAATTAAACACGATAGCGCAGAAGCGTAGTAGTATATTTATATTATGTTCTATGTACAATTGCTTTAGCAATCACGAAACTTCGAAAGATAATACGTTTAATTTATAAGGTTAACGTAAATAAATAATGTTTATTACTGTTATTATATTATTAAACGTCTGAGTGGTTCTGTTTGGCGCGAGAAATTACTATCATCTTGTGATGAAATAGTTAATATGTTTATGATTTATATCATTGCTAAGGTACTGAATGATTAAATAAAACGTTAGTGAAAATTGCATAGGGGCCATTAATCCCAGTTTGTAGGCACTTTGGTATACTTTTTTTAAATCATCACAGGATGTTGAAAATGGGCTTTCATTACCTGTAGGTAATAGGAAAATAATCACATAACCATTAATTTTACGATACCTTTGTTTAGATCCAAAGAATTTGCAATTTTAAAGTTAAAAAAGTACGTCAAATTTGTGTCTCTTAAAATGGCAAGATGAGCCAATATTTATGTTTTCTGTTGATAAATATTTTTATAAAAAGAATTTAAAGTGGAATAACTTTGTTATTTATATAGCTATCAATTTTTTTTCAGCACTTTGTAACACATTGACTGTAGTAACAAACTGTAGACATTGAAGAATAATTTGTCTTACTAATTAATTAACTTACAGTAAACATGTGTTATGCAGTGCACAAAGGTAACATAATTAAAAACATTACAATTCACACCTGGAATGTCTATAAATATGAAAGTATTTATGCAGTGTGCATGACCACATTGATTATGGGAGTAAATATAATTAACTAGTCATATAATAATTAATTAATTAATTCATTAATACAACGGGCAACGTTGGCTTGACAGAACTTTTTTGAATGCTATATTGTGTATGAATATGAATTCATATCTGTATATACATGCAATTTTGAAAAAAACAATTCCGTATTCCATAACTTTGAATACTAATTAATGTAATTAGTTATACAATAATAATAAATTTATTAATGAGTTAACAAGTGATAATTAGCCGGCAACCTTGGCTTGACATAATTTCTTTGGAAAATTCCAAAATGTGTATGAATATGAACGCATATTTATATAACAATGCAATTTGAAGAAATACATTAAGTATTCAATGTTTGTTCATACTAATGTTTGTCCAGGCTATTTCGAAACGCAGGGACTTCAACGACATCGCGGCCGACCCAGCATAGCCATAGCATTCACCCATAGGCATAGCATAGATCTTGCAGTATTCACATATTGATATGTGTTACAATCAACTGTGAATATTTGAAAGTTGTAAGCAACTTCTTCATGAACTTGACTCCTGTGGAGGGTATAACGACGAAAGCGGTCTTGCATTCGGCACAAACGATATTACATTCAGCAATATGTGAATACTGCAAGATCTATGGCTATGCATGCTATGCCTATGGCTATGCCTATGCCCTATGGCTATGGACTATGTCTATGCCGGCATAGCCTATGGCTAAGCCTATGCCCGCATAGCCTATGCCTACGGCTATGCCTATGGCCGGTATGCAGCAATATTCATAATTCAGTGTGTTATAGTAATATAGAAAAACGGTCATCAATGTAGATAAGGACACGACATTATGTTCGGTGTAGTTATGTTTATTGTGTCACATTCAGTTCAGATAAATTAATTGAAGAAGACAAGGACAAGGTGTAGTTTTTTAATACAACAATGAATTACTATGTTAGCCTAATATCGACGACACGGGCATGGCACTCCCAGACCCAGTGACGCTCTCGCGGTCGCAGATCCGATAAACATCACGTGTTTTCAGCAGCGCGAAAACAACTTTGTGCAAAACCAAACTAGTCATGCTAAACTAGCAAAAACATTGCTTGATTTGGGTGTAATTTCTTAAATTAAAGCAGGCAAAGAAACTTACCGTTCAGATCATGCCAGCAACGAATGAGTTAAATAGTCAGGCTGAGACCGCCACACGACGAATTGAAACACGACGCGGCAAGCTCAAGTAAAGGACAGTGGTGTCGAGTACATACATATTATACATAGCCTGTACCTGTTACTAACTTGCCTATCCACGATAGCTCCCTGGCGTATCAATCAAACTGATGACAACTGGATTTATTTATTTATTCTGAGGAAGATCACATATTTTGTATTGACTTTAAGATATAAAGTGTTTTGTACTTTCTAAATCTGCGTTACTGCGGGAACGCTGCCTGGTTAATGAAATGGACGCCCCAAAATTGAACGAACTACACGGCCTTGGCCTTGCGAAATGCTCAGTCAGTCATTCAGCATTCAACATCTTTGCGCAATACCCATCTGGGATTTGCCAATTACAAAACAGAAGCAGAAACAGAAGTCAGAACATATCATTAAAATTACTCACATGAGCGTATGTATAACTTGTCTTGTCGAACTTGAATTTCGTACGTAACCTCACACCTTTAAACTCTGTTTTTAGATAGAACTTCTTGGGATGTCTCATACGATATGTGGTTCCACAGACACACCATATTTGACAGAGCGCGATAACAACAAGAATCCAGGGACGCATTCTTCTTGAACGCTTGATCTTTCCTGGATGACCAACTCTACGATAATGCCAAACGGCATGTACAGAGCCTCGCTGTCGAAAAGGTTTGGCGCGCTTTTTTACCGTTGCGTACTAATAGCGGAAAGCGCGTTCTCTGTTCTCTCGCAGACTCAGAATCAGAATGATTTATGTGACCATAAAATACATATAACATTCGGAAAATAAATATAAAGAAATGTATGGTCAGGGAAACTCTTATTGAGGCATTAGTCATGCTGCTTAGGTAAGAACCACTATGTTGTTAAAAGGTATAATTTTTAATAATTATATTCGGCTGACTTCATTTGTGTGTGTGTGTGTGTGTATATATATATATATATATACATATATATATACATACACACACACACAAATGAAGTCAGCCGAATATATATATATATAATTATACATAATTATAGCCTGTACATGTATTCTGTCAACAGCATTTAAACATGTAACCTGTAAATGTTTAAATGTTGTTCGAATAACAAACCGCATGCGTATCCTTAATATAAGTAAATTATAATAAATTAATACTATTTGCATGTTTGGTCCTAACTCAATAAAATTAATAATAACAAATTTCATTTGGGCAGGGATGTTTTTAACTTTGGCATACATTAATAATTAATTTATAAAACACGCAACGTCGCATAAAAGATAGCATAATCAGTTACGTACAAGTTATTCAGATATTCGAGTTTATGTTAATCAACTTATAGTGAGATTGGTGCAGAAATAACGTCGTTTATTCAAAGTGGCAAGATAAAGACGTCCAAGATCGAACCACTGCCCCCACAAAGCTAAGTAGCTGTAAAGCATTGGAGTTTATTAACATTCAATTTACAATCATTGTCATATACAATGTCGATGTGACTATTTGCTCTAGAATTATTTAGGGCTTTAACACATAACCATTTAATAATTTAGCTGTATACTACTTTTGAATTCGTGAACATTTCTATAATTAATTAGTAAAATGTCAAGCAGTTCCAGAGGTTTGCCCCTTTGATCGATATACACATGATTTTAAAACTGGTATCGGCATCCTTTTGTTTAAATTTGAGTTCATCGGGACATACAAGTCGAATCATAGAATGTCCATTTATTTGCTGCATATAACATGTATTTGATGGTCGAAACAAATATAGTGATATTCATTAGGAATCATCGAGAAAAACGCGTTGTCTTCTAGTAGAACGCAACGGTAACTAAATGCGCGCCAAAACGTTTCGAACTTTCCAGTGCTTATTTCCCGCTTCCAAAACATCATGAACTTAATTTTGGAAAAAAATAACAGAAATCAGATTACTGAAATTGTTTAGCATATTCTAGCCTACCATAATATTAGCGTTGACTGTCTGGTTGATATTTCCGAAGATCGTCGATTTAAACATAATTGCGATAATATTCACCGATACAATAATATTTCTTGGACGTGCGCCTTTCTAGTTTTAATACAGACTACACTCAACACAACACTGTCTACAGTTCTTCCACTTCTGCCATGGCCCAGGCCATGGGCATGGCTGGCCATGCCCGTGATGTTATTAGCGTTGTCTGTGTGGTCGTAATTTCCGAAGCTCGTCGATTCATTTATACTAAACGATACAATAACTTTACGCCAAACAATGTAAAATAATCAACATATACACAAAAATACGATATGACATTATAAATTGAGGCTATGCCTAAGTCAGAGACATAGCCTCAATTTATAATGTCATAGGCTATGACGATGACATGGCACCATGGCATACATTATTGCCTTATCTTTCAATATGGGTATATTAAATACACTTTGCTAGTTAATCACGTTTTTGTTCTACTTCTCAAACGCTGCCATTGCTGTTTCATGCCAATCAAATGGTAACTGGTCGCGTCGGCAGCGTTACCATGTCGGCGGTGGAATCTCTGGACACGTCGGCGAAATCCTTGGACGCATCAGCGAAATATTTTGGACGCGTCGGCGAAATATGTTGGACGCGTCGGCGAAATCCTTGGACGTGGCGACGAAATATTTTGGATTCGCCGGCGACGTTTTGGTCGCCTCGGCGGCACAAGATTGGTCGCCCCGGCAAGGATACCGCTTCGGCGACAACTATTTTGGACGCCTCGGCATATGACATTTGTCGCCTTGGTACGTGTGTTTTCAGGATGTTGTTTATATCAGTCTAGATCCTGTCTATTCTATGGCATGCGTTATATAGATAAATTGAAATTATGTTTATGTTTCCTTTCTAGCTAGCCATACCATATTTATTATGTTTATGTTTCTTGTCTCCCTTTTTTAGCGGCCAATTGCAATTTTTATCACAAGTCAATAACAAATTAAGGAGGCCTACCATACACACTTGCCGTTCTCGGCAAAACACCACGCATGCTGGTATTGTTGCAATGTTAGACAGGTCCGTTCCTTCATCGTCTTGAAATTTGCAAACGAAAAGGGAAAAACGAATTCGTTTGTCTTTTTTCGTTAGTAAACTTTAAAAGGAAAACACGGTATATACACTTATCTAGGTGTCTCGAATGTTGACAACGTACATGCCTACTTCTAAGGGATCGACCAGTGTGCCATGAAACAGAAGCATTCATCGATGCGATTGTTCCCCCTCACCAAGACCCACCCGTTTTATACGGCCACTTTGGGTTTGGTGAAGGATTGGCCTTATGAGGGGACTACTGTATGATATGGCTAGCTTCAGCAATATACTGCGGATAAGGAATTACACTGAAAATAATTTATAGACTCGGCCAATTATGCGCGTGACATTCGTCAAGTTTTGCCTTTGCCTACAGTATTGGCTACGTCACATAAAAATTATGCCAAGCGTAATTGTTGACAACAGTTACCGTTTTACGTGTACATTACATTAGGCCTACTGGAATACATGCCAACTCTTACGGATTTCCCGTAAGACTTACGGATTTTTTAGCATGTGGTGGTCTTACGGGCGTAGGACTAATTCCTTACGGTTAATACGTATTGTCAGGTTATTATTTATTTTTTAATATAATAATTTTGCATGAGTCGTTATCATCTAAATAAGCAATAATTCGTGCTTTTCGTGAATCGGAAAACGGTCATTTTGTTGTATTCATTTTGGATGAAAGCTGCCACCTATTTGATACATGTGCACCAGAGCCGTAATGTAATGAAGTACATTTACTTCTTTAATTACTTACCCTGCGACCGGCCAGCGAAAATGCAGTTTTGTATACATGTACTGTTACAATAAAAATATAAATTATATTTACTGCCAAATTAATTCTTTATTATAATAAATTATACTATCTCTATTATGTCAGACAATCACGGTGATATTATTACCTGAACGTCATCCAAAATACTATGAAAAAAATAAACGCACTATCCCGTTCCTAAATAATTACTGAGCGGACACATTTCCTACTTCCAGTGAGACAAACGTAGCCATACATATTAGCTCCCAAATAAAACAAAAATGAATCAAATCCGTTGAGAACTTTTATTTTTACGAATTATTTTCGACATCGCGGTAGGCCATTTTAGGCCGGCCGATTGTTGCTACATTCGCCACCGGCGCAAACCCGCGTCGCGAACGGTGAGATGTTGCGCTGACAAATGGTCGAATTTTCACACCAAAAAGCATCCAAAGTTGTTCTAACTATTTGAACTAGTATAATAGACACATTCTTGAATACGGTCAGTTGTCTTGTCGAAACATAGACGCGATAACTTCAGATATATTCGTCACGGAAGGCGATAAACAAAATGGCGACCGCTGCGTGATTACCCAGACGCCGTGAGGTGGCAGCACTTTTTTGCCCCTCAGACCAAATTTGAAATCACAATCAGATAATAATTATTTATTATATTGTAAAAACTATTAAAAATTAAACTTATAATGAAACATGTCACACACAAAATAAATGAAAATGTCGTTGTTAATGTGTCGTCTCATTTTTTTCTTTTCTAATTTGTATTTTGTGCATTTTAATACTTAGTTTGTTTTCAAAAGCATATATGCTATTATGGACATTAATTATTATGAATTAATCCCAAATGGTCTTAAATGAGGGGTTCTACTTTAATATTAAATGAGATATTATTACACTTCATTTGTATGGGTATTATAACTATGGGCATAAAAGTGATATAGTTATGTTGTAATGTGGATGTAAATAAAAATTATATGTTTGGGAAAAAATGCCACAAATTCCTGTCCCTCTGATAAGGGGACACCTGCAATGTAGGGACACTTTTGCTTGGCCAGACAGGTGTCCCTACAAGACAGGTTCTACTGTAATGCAAAATAGTTTGCCTTTAAGTGACCCTAAAATTGCACAAAATTCAAAATTTTCTTGGCGGGCTTACAGCGCCCCCATACCTCCAGCTGCAAGGGACTCGCTACGCTCGTATCTTATCCCTCATATTTTCACAGACTTTTTCCCGTTCTACCACTCTCATCCATGACTAATGAAAGTCGCACGTGATCTATTCCAGGGTCTATCCCATTTCATTTGTATGTAGCCGTGAATTTAAAATCATCAGCTCCCCCCTCCTTTTTGCTGCTTGCTTATGGATTTCTTATGGATTTTTGTCCAGAGTCTTACAGGTGTTGATCAGTAAAGGTTGGCATGTATGCCTACTGGTGTTGTATGATACGTCCAAGATTAAACAATGCTGCACATCCTGACACAAAAGAGCCAACGGTATACCACTGATTACCGTCGAATACCATTCCATATCATTCAGTACCTTTGGATCATTCAATGATATTTCAGCAGGACTCATTGGTACTCTAAACGGTAATTAAAAATACCCTTGGTCATAATACCCCCTAGGACCATTAAAAAAACAATGGTATTTGATTGCAATTGTTTGTATAGGTGGAGTCTTTGTCGTTGTGGAATGCAGTTTTCAGCATGGCAGAGAAAACCACGCTGAAGAGTGTGGAGGCCATCACGCAAACTTGTTTTACGCCATTTGTGACCTGGAAAGTTTCTGACGACTCGATCCCTGATCCAGAACTGTAGCCAGCATTCCCTCATGAAATAACTTGACTATTATGGCTATGAACCTCTCGAGAATGCCATATTTAGCCGTGATCTCCTCGAGTCCCTCGCGGCAAATTATAACACGTTATTAGTATTATAATAAATTAACAATATCAGCCTCTAAATTTGAACAGAGCTATCAAAGGAAATTTAAACTAAGCCAATGTAAGGCAATGGTAATGCACAGACAGCACACGTCACACCAGTTAAAAGATAGTTTATCAAGTAGAACATCGCTTCAGATAAGTCAAATGCGTTTATAGTCTGGTGGCTGATGGGGTTTGCTCTAAAAAACAATATATTGTCATCTCATAACAAAAGCACATTAACTTCCTCAAAAAGTGGCATCGAAATGAGAGGAATGCAATTATTCTATATTTGAAAACGTTCAAGTGGCCCCATAAAAAAGTGAATTTCCTAAGCCTTGGGGCAGTGCCAAACATGTGGATTTGCTTTATTGTAACAGATAGAAGACAGCTGTCTTCTATCTGTTCAGAGATGCATCAAGCTCTAGCTTGATGCATTTCTGAGCGTGCATTGTTTCCAATTATTTAGGTGCAGCTATAGTATTCACCAAATATATTATGATTACTGAGATATTTTTAACAGGAAAGCCCTCAATGTTGAAAACAACTTTTTGAATAAAAGGACAACTATCGATAAGTAGGATCATGTGTATGTCAATGATTAGGAAGCCCCTTTCTGCTGAAAATGAGAAACTATTCAACATAATTCTGGGGGAAAGGTTCCAACAAACGATTTTGTCTAGTTACACAGACAGCTAGTTATTAATAATAAAAATGACTTTGTATGCGCCAATATCCTCGAAGATCGACTCAGTGGTGCAGCAAAACCAAGGAATTAAGCAATCTCCTAATCGTATAACTATGCATAAGTCGTCGACAGATGGCCGGATAGCATGCTATTCAAATTATGTATTTTGTGTTGAATAAATGGTGATCACCTGATTTAATAGACAATTTTGCTTGTTTCAAAGACATATTATGTGAAAAGAAATATATTTATCGTCAATGTCGCCAATATCACTTCTTTAAAACTTATAATATTTCATTGTGAAGACAGGATAAAGTACAAAGATGTACCATTTAGAGGACACATTTGGAAGTGAAAACAAGGCACACGGCAAGTATCATCAACTTTATTAACACACATTAAGGAGATCCAGCAATTTACCATAACCTATTACATCCCTGATTAGTAAACCATCTCTATGAATATTTAACCCACATTATATACCATACACCACATATGCATATTGCTCTATAAATACACCCACCTATAACATTCTAGTGCACAGTCGGGCTATAATGCCCTGGCAATGTGTGGTGGTAAAACAGCCTTTCTTTGATAACATGTTCACAAATGCTGTCTTTTGGCATTGTAATTTTTACATATGCATTCTTAAATCAGTGACCAATTAATACCAATAAGATATCGCCATAATGACCATATGTACCGAGACACATGAACATAATAATACATTTTCATATGTCTGAAAAATGTACTGTGAATAAACATGTCCAAGACATATTGTCGATATGGTAATTAAATGCATTAAAACACATAAAATTAAATAACAAGTGCCTGAAAAGAAATAATATATTTTAGATTTGTAGAGCAGCCAAATGACAGTGTCCAGATATATAGAATCATTACAGTAAAAACAGAAGAAACACTAGCCATTTGTCAGTAATTCACCCAGAATGGAATTTCATCAAACTCCTGCATGTTAAGGTGAGGCTATATCTACACATTGGTAGGGTATATTACACACTGGAATATCCAAACAATACAAAATAAATCATTACACTTTGTAAGTCCTACTTACTTGCAAGTGAGAGCACAGAACTATCGTTAGGAAATGTAACTGAAATCAGGCCCTTGCAGATGGCCCTATCTCTACAAATGTATATAATGTCCCATAGTAATGTGTTCAAAATAAAAATAATAAACCTATAAAAATATTGGTGCAAAAAATAACAGGTTTGTAAAAAATTAGGAAGAGTAGTTTGATTCGTAGTAGTTTGATTAGTATCCTGCTTCTGCTAACAAACAATAAGAAATCCATAATACTAAGAACAAAATTAAATCCAACATTAAAAAAAAAAACATGCATATCTCAAAAACGAGACAGGAACTACAAAACATCTAATGGATCTGATCATTTAAAATGCAATATCATCAACTACAATCTAAACCATAACCAAATCACAGAAGAAACTGACGACGGTACACAATTTGAAGTCAACAAAAAAACATTTGCCTTTTACACATTTCAATCAACCGACTTCCATTAAAACACAACCTGCTTCTGGGAATGCCACCGAACTAAAACACAACTGAAAGAGACTATGACTCAGTTAAGTCGTCTCAACAGAGAGATTTCCCAAACACGGCATGGTCCCATAATACTGGACAATTCAATCGACAGCACAATAACGTAAGACTACCAGGGGATACATGAAAGTGCCACCATCTTTCAAAAACAGTTACCTCGGTAGTCACTCTCCCACCCAATCTATAAGGCTCTGGAATAACACAGAAACTTAGGAGTGATCTCAAAAGTTCACATAGTCCGAAACACACACACACACACACACACACACACACACACACACACACACACACACACACACACACACACACACACAGTATAACCTCACAATTAGGGTCACTGTCAAGACAGGATAAAAGTGACCTGAATGACCAGGGGACTGCAATAGTGGGACTAGTGTCATATTCCTTACTGATACAAATAATAGATAACACTGGACAATGCTATGGTGACCTAACTTGTGGGGTGGCTACATTACGGAGGTGACAGTAATGCAACTGAGACTCTGTCTCTCTGTCTCTGTCTCTCTCTCTATATATATATATATTATACATATTTATCTATAAGACAATACAAAGTGTGTTGAAGGCACATGGTGCTCACTTCAATAGTACACGAAGACAAACAATTGCATGAGATAATCAATCACTAAAAGGACATTATTTATACCACAAGAAGGCACCTAAGGTTTCATTATACCTTACTGGAATGTATCAAACAAACCATGCATCGTACGTCAACTGTACCACATGTATTGGAACAACGTTTGGTAATGTCACACCATCACCACATTCTGGGCAAGACCTGGGCAAAACATGTAAGTATTGTGTGGATCATCATTAAGTGTTAATTGATTGTCTGATATCACACAGCAACCATATTATACTGGCACATGGAGAGAGACATACCCCATCTCCAACTGAAATTGGATAGGCTAAAAAAAAGTTAAGTTGAAAATTAAACGTAATTCAATCACTTATTTCTAGGTAATAGAAAACAGTTAATTAGAAATGGCAGGCTTTGCGTAGTTCCACCAGGCAAAACATATTACTTGCGTAAACAAAAACGTGATATACAATTGCATAATACAAAAATACCTTTTGAGATTCACATGTTATTATGAGATTCAATGAATGCTATGTACACATTTGGCATAATTCTCCACTCCTATCAGCTCATACCCGCGGGCGTTTGAAACCACACTCTGATGTCACCCAAGATACATATCAACCAGGTCACGTGAACAATGTTCTGAATATAAACCATTCATTTCCTAAGGGGCTATTGCAAAACACAACACGACTTAGGCGCAGACCACCAGGTACTTTTAGCTAGATGGAAATGTAGTTGTTCCTCTTTCATCGGAACACCTGTGGATAAAAAGGACTGTTCTAAGAACATGTTATTGGCATACATATAGAACACTAAATGAATGACTAACGTTAAGAGTTTCACAAAGACCATTTTCACTTAACAACAGGCCTCAGTGTTGAATTGGAATGACATCAGTCTTCAGGTTGTATGCAACACACACTTCATAGCAGGAGTTGAAAACATTGGCACAAATGTTTGGCAACTGAGCAATAGATCCACCAATGCCTATTAAATTTATTCACTACTTAGCAATGATAGGTAGCCCACATTGTAATTTCGCTTTACAGGCAGTCGACCCCATGGCATATTATATGCCTTACTGCATGCTACACCAATAAACGATGCCTGTAGAATACAGCCAGCATGCATAACAAAACAAGACTGATCATTGTAAAGATAACCCAGTGGTAAGTGGCGCAACTTTTGTAAGAGGAAGTAGACCTTTATATAGTACCAACAAAACAGCATCAATCTAGCAGGCTTACTTACAAGGCAAGTGTAGTCTAAGTCAGGGCATGGCAATTATCTACAGGCTCAAGTCAAGTCTTCAAGTCCATTAAAATAGCAAGTCAAGTTGCACAATAAGTGGGCAGTTATGTCACAAAACAATATTCCAAATGCCAAACCCAACTAACGTAAAATGTAGACTTTGACATAATGTCTACCTTGCTATTTCTTATTAAATATTTAGATAACAATTCTGAAACCCATGTACAGTACAGAGAAATCTGTGTTGCAAGATTTAACATCAAATGTTCCTACACATCAGCACACACACACATCAGCACACACACATGTATTTCTCAGTCCATGCCCAGGGTAAAGACAACTGTAACGAACTGAAATAGGTTGATGCTAAGCCCAACTTCCCCGGTGAGGAGAAGTCAGACCCAAGTTGTTGTCTTTCCCTGGGACAACAAGGAAGAGTGGGCTCACGGTTCATCCTTCATCGCCGACTCCAGCCAGTCGTCGTCCTCCCACGTCAGCGACTCGTCGTTCTTGCTGTCGTCCGCCTGCAGCAGTCTCTCGTACTTCACCTCCTCCACCTTCCTCACGAACCTGTTGACGGCCATGAAGACGAGCAGCCAGAGGAACGTGGCAACCGCTGCTCCCTGGAACACGAGCGCGATGCCGAAGTGCTCGTAGAGGAGCCCGGCGACGATGCTGCCGACGGCGACACCGACGCCGTGGTGACAACTGGCGAGGACCCAGTGGGCACTTCGATCCATGATGGACGGGTTCAACTTGAAGTCGGGGTAGCTGCAGACGGCGCCCCACATGAGGGCGTGGGTGAACGCCTGCAGCAGGGCCAGGGGTATCACCATCCACGGCATCCACACTAGCGAGTAGAGCACGAGACGAGCGGCCAGCATCAACAGGGCCAGACTCATGGCGGCAACGTGACCGAGTCTCTTCAGGAACCAATCCATCGACAGGTACATGATGAACTCTGCCATGGCCGCAAACGAGACGGCGGCGCCCATGATGACCTCCGACCCGCCGATGTCTTGCACGTGCCAGAAAAGGAAGTTGTCAACACCGGCAAAGAGTAAACCGCTCAGGAAGACGCTGAAGGCGAAACTGAAGCAATGTATGTCACCGACGAGGATCTTGCAGCCCTTCATGAAGCGGTTCTTCCGAAAGATCGACTTGAGGCTATTCACGACGCGGACTGGGTACCAGTAGCTACAGATGAACGCGATGCCGAGGAAGATCGCGAACATGTAGAAGTGTATCATGAAGTGATCAATCCCATGAGGCAGCATGCAGGGTGTGTAATCGACCAGCGTTGTCGCGATGAGTGGAAACACCATGAAGCTGGCCAACGACCAGAGCCCGTACTGGCCATACCTCTCCAGGTCATCGATACCATCGAGGAAGTCAAACCACAGCTTGTCCGTGAATCGTTCAATGTGAACGGAAAACAGCTCTCCGATGATGATCAATGCCAGCACGATGAAGAAGGGACTATTGATGCCAAGTTCGGTAATGTGGCGTTGGAACTGCGAGAGCTTGGTGTGCACAGTGTCCATGACATTTCTTCGTGTCCTCCGGCCTTCCCAGGTTTCGTGTTCCGTTTGACGTTGTTCTGCTTTCTGAAGACGTCTCAGTAAACTGTTCAACTGCTTTGGTGTGAGTTTTTGGGCAGCCGATAATGGAACGTCGTACTTAGTCAGCAGCTCCAAATCGTACTGTGTCAACTTGCCATAAGCTGTATGATGACCTCCTTTGCCACTTGTTCTGTGCCTTGGTTTACTCACTGATGATGGGTAGCCATTGTTTGGTGGGCCATTTCTTGGATGTGATGGATCATATGGATAATATGACGGTTGACGAGCAATAGGAACAAAACTTGTGGTTGCTGCCACAGTGGTGGGTGTAGTTGTGGTAGGGACAGTGGTAGTGGTAGTGGTCGCGCCGATGCTGGTCTGTTTCTGAGTAGATGCTGTTATATCTGCGCCCACCAAATAAGCCACGTCTGTCATGTTAACGTTGGTGTTATTCTTGAGCTTGAAGACTGAGCTGATGTTTGACGAAATATCATGTGGGCTGCTTCGGTTGCTGTTGTTGCAGTATTTGAGTGCGGCTCGTGGATCCGCAGGAGGGATAAGTGTCAACAGCAGCGTGGACGCCATCATGACAAACAACGAGAACAGCAACATGAAATGGTTCTTGTTGAACTTCACTGCACATCTCATCCACAGAGGTGACACCCATATTCTCAACCACAGCTGAACGCCGATGGTGATGCCAGTGTGTGTGGCAGTCAATCCCAGCTGACGAAAGTAGAGCGTAATAAATGGAAGAAGGCATGCCTTCGCTGCAGCAAAGAACAAGTGGAATATGTTGTGCAGTGAATGCGATCGGTACACATCGATGCCGGTCATGTTTGGTTTCTTTCAGTGGGCATTCAGCGCTGTCTGAGCTTGCATGGTTCTGCAATGAAGATAACGCACTTGTCATTTTGTATGGAAAGCATCAATATGTAGAAGTTGCATTAGAATAAAAAATTATTAATTAATTCAATTGGCAGAAAAGAGAAAGAACTAGAGCTACAGAAAAATAAGTGGAAGACTTGTTGCTCAGGGATATATCAGTGATAAAACAAAAGCTTGGGCAATACTCTATGTTGCACAATATATTGTTATAAATGTCAACATTTATATGCATAAGAAACAATTTAAATTAGCTGTTTTTTATTATAAATTAAGTATAACTGACAATGCTTGCATGATATAAATTGTGTTTTACATGCTGAGACTTGCTTTATGTGGTACACTGTTTCCCGACTGTCACGGTGAATGCCCAGAATGATGACTGTCACAGGTGTGGCATTACTGATATGATGACGTTGATACACTGGTGTTATTGTCATACCCACATTAAATGCTGGTACTGTGGTACTGTGTGTGGTGCTGGTTAAAAATGGTTAGAAGTTTTGGAAAGTCGGGCAGAGGTTTCTTAGGATCCACCACTTAAAGTTAAACCATGTTTTTGGCAGTATTGTACTGGCAAAGCACTGCTAGAAAGCCTCTGTAGAGATCTGTTACTGTATTTGCTGTTATTTTGTTTCACAGTGTTCAATTGCTTATATCTGGGAATGCTGGCCCATTAGTTGTAATGGGTGTCTTATATGTCCTGCAGCAAGATGTTCTATGGCGCACCAGGTACATGCTAACTTTGTTAAATGTTAGATTTGACATGGATGTCTACGACTATGAACCAGTCTTGAATGTTATCCATCATAGTGAGCTTAGCTATATGTGTGCGATGTTCTAGGGACTACCACTATAAGTGTTGGATCACTGTCATTGAGATTAGACTGCTGTGACTGTCTGTCCCTTGAGGCCCTGACCAAGCATTGTAGGTAGTTGGTATGCCAAGACTGTTGACACATTTGTGTTGCCAGCATATCACAGATCAACCAGTTACGTGCTGTTCTACTTCTCATGTACACATTCATGTGGTTATCTCTGTGTAGAGGAATATTCCACAGCTCACACATGTATGCATAGTTTAAAAGCGTTGATAAAAACAATGTTTTTATTAATATTTTTCAAGTTTTCGAAGAGTGTGCCTAGGTGGAGCTTTTAACCAGACATCAACAGCCACATTGGAGGCTGTGATAATGTAACTGTAACTGGCAAAATGTCCTCGAGGGACATATCACACCAGTACGCATGGTGGGTCGTCTGACTTAATTGTTAAAATGTTGGATTAAATTATTTTGAAATGAGTTTAGTGATTTACTTTAGACTGTGTTTGGGGGCAGAGAATTCCATTCTTTGATTGTTGTTGGGAAGAAGCTGTTTCCAAATATGTTTGCAGAGTATCTAATTTGGAAGAACTTACTGTCATGTTTACGTGAGGATATAGTTTTGTGAGGATGCTGATCAAGGACACTCTGTCTTGGATCTTGCTCCACAGACGGATGACTGAGGGGTAGACGGTATGCAGGTTCGTGTTCATATTGGAGTGAGGCAGGATGAGCCTGTTGGGCTGTCCTCTGGTGTTATCTTATTTATAATAAATATTTATTTATCTATTTATAGTTAGTTATGAAGAGTTATAGACCTTATGTCCCAAGTCGCTTATGTCCCAAGTCACTTATGTCCCAAATATTGTGGACGATATGTCCCAAAAACAAGATGCTAAGTAACAGTTAAAATATGCAATGGACTTCAAGTGTTCTACAAAGAGTGCCAGCATTAGTGTTAATATATCAACAGATTTATGTTAAGACTAAAGTTAAAAAATAACATAAAAACTTAATAATAAATTTAGGACATATCGTCTAGGACATATGTGACTTGGGACATAACGTCCATAGGCCGTTATGAATACTTCTTTTTGTTTTCTCCGGGTTTCTTTTCAAATTAAATTCCTCATGTTTATAATACGAGTCCTTTATAATAACTTTATTGTTATTTGTTGATGGGGGGGGGGTCTTCTCTTTGGTACCCTTCTCTTTTTCGGGACTAGACTGGACTCCAATGCAATGCAAACGCCCATGTAAATTTACCAGAATAATCATCCGGTTGACTGAAGGTATCACATCATAACTGCTTTCCATAAACGGCAAAGAGTAACTGACAGTTTCAGAATGTATCACATATAGCAATAACATTTTGTTCCGAAGACCGAAGCGAAGACGAAGTTATTTGCCAGAATCTTGTGATGGTGAACTCAGCATGAAGTGACTTTTTTTTACTATCCTTGCAATGGCAATGCATGCAACAGCAACAACGCATCTATCGTATTATAATGTTCGTGATTTAATCAAACTAGCGCGCCATTACACACTGTAGACTAGTTGTATATCCTAATTAAAAGCAAATGTTTACCGTTAGAAACTTTTTCGATTTCCTTGCTTGAACTTCCGGTTCCAGGACCACGTAGTATTGCCGTAAGTTGGCGTCATCATAACACACAGTTTTACGACATTCTATATTCAATAACATTCTATTTTCTTTTGCATATAATGCTAATAGTGACTAATGCACTATGGTATTGTTACTCATGAAACTTAACAACGTATTATATCAAGAAAATCCTGTGATTATAGGAAATAGAACTACTTTGTGGTGGGCGGTTGCCAGCGTGTAAACATGGCGTCGGGACTGAAGACTGTTAATGGGGACGCTTCATCCAGCCCAAAATCTGAAATGAATACGTCTTCAGACACGACTGGAACTGATTCTGTGCTCGACCAAATTGATGATACAGCTCAGATTGAAACACGTCCGAGAGTTGGACTACCTGGTGGCCCCAAAACGACTTTAGAAGAATGTTTTTATAAGGTGTGAAGACGCGAAATGTCACTGTCCACTGACAGCTAGTTTCACTCTCGATGATTGAAGAACTCTTCCTAGTTTATAAAATACCGTCACATTTTTAGTTACAGTCCACTGTAGTGAGACAGCTTCGTAATACGCGGAACTATTCCATTATGAATTGGAGGTGCAGATAAAATGTTTATACTGTTTGTATCGCGAATCAAACTGTATGCCTGTCAGTCGTTGATAGAATCAGTTGATAAGCCCATCCCATCCGACTCATAAAAAGCCACGACAGCGCTGTGTTCTAGATATTCATATACCTGTGAGGATACAAATTGCGTGTCATAATGCTTCATGTAGTTTTAGAAAAACCTGAACAAATTTGCTAATGATAATCGACAAAGATTATATGCTAAATCTCTGTATATTCCATCAAATTTGTGCACGCAAACTGCCATAAAAGTTGTTTTGAGAGAAGTACAACCATGACTCCACAGTTTGTAACTTTGTACCAGATCAACATTCTTGTTAGTGAAATATCACTCTCGGGTGTCATTACAAGATCTCATACTGATTCATGTGTCCTTAGACATAGAGTCCTTTACACAGTACATATAGGGGATATAGGATGCATGATGGTTTTATGCCAGCACTTTTTGTTGTAAGTATTTCACTGAGAACAACTTTTCTAAGAATTTGTGTGCAAAACGTTTATATATTAATTAGAGAGATTTAGCATATAGATTATCATAGATAATTTGTTTCTGATGTCTTTGTTAAAATGACACGAAACATCAGGACGCACGGAGAGCCTTATACCAGTATACTTACAAAATATAAAAATATTAAATTTTGACAGTATTAAATAGCCTCTATCTTATGGCAATGTACAAGTTTGTGCAGTTTAAGAAATATATGCAGGGGTAAGCTATGAGGGCTTCGTTTTTAAGGCGAGCGATCGCTCTCGCTCCCTGTCAGTCCAGCAAATCACCCATCTAGGGAGCGCTTTATCACTCATGCTAATTATGATAATCGCTCCCATCACTAAACACTAATAAGATGACTGACAGTAAATGATGTGTTTAAATGTATATATGCAGCCATAGAGATGTTTACACAAAAACAAGACACTAAGTAAGTAACGTACTGAATAATTAAAATAAAAAATCGCTTTGCGAAACCAGCCACATGAAACAATTATACAATGGCCCCACCACACTGATAACATAGAATGCCACCTGGTGGATAAAAACATAGGTGAAAATTGCTTGCCTAAATTATTTCGCATATTTAGGCATTTATGGATTTTTCAAATGTGAAGCACTGATGTACACTTTGCCATTTTCACAAGATGCAGGTCTGAATAGTTTGATAGTACTAAGCAGCCATGATAACAGCAGTGGTACAATGCACTATGACAGTTTTCGTCTCGCACCACAACAGTTTAAAGGTCAAAATGAATGCTATCGAACCAGTTTCTTATCAGTTGGACCATGTAGATGACACTTTGGATGCCAGATGGTGCTTGAAAATCTTGGCAGTCTTAGTTGGTATGATCAACTGTTTGTTCTGATTCTGTGACAGTCGTTATGATTGTCTAAGACTTGCCATAAGTTTTTTGATGCACCTCTTATGTAGATAACATTTTGACTTTATATATATTTAACTACATCATTTTTATAATGAAAGAAAGGTCGAATATTTTGTTATTACTGCGAACAAACAACAGTTAACATTAACTTGCCTCTTCAACTGATCTCAGTACTAAGCCAGTCACACATACCACAGTTCATGTCATGCTTTCTTTCAATATAAAAGTATTGCTTTATTCCAGGCGTATGTGCAATCACATAATGTTAACTCTGAGCAAGTGAGAAACAATTGTAATAAATTCAGTGAACAGGGCTAAAACTATGTGATGCTTAAAAAAACAAAGAGGAAAGCATGATTAACAGAATCCGCAGTGTAACCAACTTGTTGTTTTAGACATATACGTACAAAAATTATACATATTAACGAAACATACATACTGGTGTATATTTTAATTACGTTATTTGGTGATTTTTAAGATAGAAGTTTTCCCCATAAAATGTGTATGTAGTAAGTTCGTTATGTGTGATATTTCAGCATCTGGTCACTCCCATGATGACCCAAGCACCAGACAGTAATGATCCGAGCACCACATCCACGTATGTCTCAAATTACTGTTTCTTCCAACAATGTAGTATTTTTACTTTTGTTAGCTACTTCACATTTCCATATATTAAATGAAATACTTTTGCATATTACTGTAGTTGTAAAAATCTCAACATCGCTTGCTTTCAAAACTGCATTTAAAATGTATGTGTTTTATATAACTGTTATAATTACAGAGTGGCTGTGTGGAAGGGGTTCGTAATCGTCTTCAGAATACAGCAATACCATTGCATAGAGAATGTTTAACTGTTGAAAACATCGCAAAGCAGCACAATCATAACAAGCTGAAAAATGAAATGTATACAGATGTTATGTGGTTGAATCATGTACAAGAAACGATGTGCGGACAAGTCTTAATATTTCGCTTCAACTGATGATTATGAGTTTCCCAGGAGTACGTCTGTTGACGGGGATGAACAGAAGAAAATCCGAACAGGGAAGAATGTTCCTGATGCACTCCCTGTCATGTAAGTTGACATAATATACTCAGGTACAGAACTACCCATTAATCTGCTAGTTCGTACACTAGTAGATTTCTGATCTATTCTGTTAAAATGTTCAGGCCATGGTGGAAACTGTCATCTTTCACAGATTGTTACAATTCCACAACAGCTCGATTTGACAAAAGTACAGTGGACATTTATAATAAAAAACTAAGTTGATACGTAGACAAACACAAGTAAACAGACCCTGAAGCATGTGAAGTTGTATAAAGATAAATTGTCAAAATATACTAACAACAGATTTGTCCAAGTGGAAGAGAAAGGTTTTACCAATGATTTTGTTAACGTCTTGTGTGGTGTTTCTTTGCATGGTTGACATGGTTCACTGGTTGACATGCTCCACTGGTTACTTACAGGGGCATGGAGATAGGGTCAATCATGAAGACGGTGGAGGAGTTGATTGTAAGCGGCAGCCCTGAGGCACAGGCAGATGCTGCCAAATTCATGTAAGTACATACCGGTATACTGAACACCATTTATTCTGCCTCATTTAACGTTGGATTTTTTGTGTAAGTACCAGTATACTGAACACCATTTATTCTGCCTCATTTAACGTTGGATTTTTTGTGTAAGTACCAGTATACTGAACACCATTTATTCTGCCTCATTTAACGTTGGATTTTTTGTGTAAGTACCAGTATACTGAACACCATTTATTCTGTCTCATTTAACGTTGGATTTTTTGTGTAAGTACCAGTATACTGAACACCATTTATTCTGCCTCATTTAACGTTGGATTTTTTGTGTAAGTACCAGTATACTGAACACCATTTATTCTGTCTCATTTAACGTTGGATTTTTTGTGTAAGTACCAGTATACTGAACACCATTTATTCTGTCTCATTTAACGTTGGATTTTTTGTGTAAGTACCAGTATACTGAACACCATTTATTCTGTCTCATTTAACGTTGGATTTTTTATAAGTACTGGTATACTGAACACCATTTATTCTGCCTCATTTAATTTAATTCAAACTTTTTAGACAAAGTGCATACAACAAGATTGTACTTGCTACAATGTATGCCAAATTATCACTTGATGTGTTATTTGATAAATTATGTATTTGCCAAATTATGGGCCACTGGGACTAGGAATAATTAATTTAAAGCATGTAGATATAATTTGTTGTCTGTTATGTCATTTTATGTCAGAATTGTAAAAATTATTTTAAAATGTATGTGTGGTATCAAGAAAAGTGATGAATGTATAGTGCAGGATAATTCACTGGGATTTGTTTGTTAAAGAAGAATAATCTTAAAATGGAACATTAAAATTCAAAATGTTGTTTTTACAAAACACAAAAAATATGCATAAGAGATCCATGTTCTAAATATCAGAATTTAAAAAATAATTTTGTGTAAATAAATTATTAGAAAAGTATTTTGTACACAACACACTTTCCAGAACTTTGTAATATTAACATTAGCATTATGTAGGTATGGAATTGCGAACTGACCCCACACTACATATTAGATTCTCGCAGAAAATAGTTTATACAAAATAAGCATGTATTTGTTTGGTGATGGTAAATTTAAGTCTGACATAATTCATGCATTATATATCACTTCATAGGAAGACACACCTACGAGAATTGCACCTCTTTGAAGAAGTGGCAGTTCTCAGTCACAGTTTGGGTGCATATATATCCACTTTGGACCTGCACCATTTGAAGACATTCTCCGAGAAAGTCGTCTCTGACCTTACCCACTGGCTCAGTAGCATGTTCAAGTGAGTTGGAACCGAACTAGTAGGCATTCAGATGTTATAAGATTTCTAGTGATTTTAAAGCTGTTTTAGTTCTCATGTAACTGGTTTTGAATTTCGCTTGTATTAAAATATTTTTTGATGTGTGTATTTAACCATTACTTTAATTTAGATGCGTTTTCTGGGGATATCTATGTTTTAATGTTGTGGTGATATTTTATGTTGTGTTACCTATTTAGTACTGGGTTTCAGGCCTCTACACAGCATCAACTGTACATCAGTCTATATTTATACAAGCATATACATGCACATGCACTCCAACACACAAACACACACACACACACACACACACACACACACACACACACACACACACACACACACACACACACACACACACCACACCACACCACACCACACCACACCACACCACACCACACACACACACCACACACACCACACACACCACACACACCACACACACCACACACACCACACCACCACATCACCACACCACCACACATCACACATCACACACCACACACACCACACCACACACCCCAGTCCAGTCCAGTCCAAATGCACACAGATTCCTCAAAGTACATATGTTTACATTAAAACATGCACATACATACAGCTTAAAAGTAAAACTGAGTAACTGACATATAAATAAGAGTCAAACTTAGTAATAAATAAGGCTCCTTTGCTCATCAAATTCCCCTTCCAAAACAAACACAACCCATTGAAAAGACAGGAAAGACTTTCCTCCCTAAAGCTATGCTGGGTTCTTCAGGTTCCCTGCCAGCCGGGCCTCCTTCCACGAGGACGACAGAGACGGGATTGTAAAGATGTGCCGTCTAGCCCTGCACAAGAAGTACCCCAGGTTTGCGACTGATGGCTACGGGGCCCTCTACTCACGTCCTCCTGTCATCTACATGAGCAACGCTGCCCGGCCCGGCGTAGCCCAGTACCTCTGTTCACAGGTCAGTCTATGGCCAAATGGTCAGCAGAGTTTTTCTCTTCAGAGCATTGAGTTCTCGACATGTCAGTGGCTCCATTAATTAACGTGTTTGACATTCTGTTTTTTTTTTTTTTTTTACAACTTTATGACAAACTTCGACTAGCAGTTACACCAGCATCTAAATTCATCAGCAGACAAACGTTTGGTGTAACCAGACCTACTATTTGGAATGAACTGCCACTGACTTTTGGAGTGACATTTCGATTTTTAAATTATTTAATTATCATTTTTTAACAATTAATTTATCAGTTTTTAAATTCATATATATTATATTATGTTTTATTGTTATTTATGTATATCTAATCTGTGAGCGCAGTGATTAACATTGAGTTAGAGATCGCACGATAGAAGAACAATTATTATTATTATTTTTGGAAGTTCCTATTATATTTTGACATCAAGGCTTCTGGTGTATGAGACATCTGTAATATTATCATAGAGATTGATGGAGTTTCACTGAGTCATATCATGTATTTGGTGAGGATGTTTTATGCAGTATAGATTGCATTCATAATATTTTATGTTACTTGACCTGAGCCATGACATGACCATCAAACTGACCACAATTGAGACGTTTAAATTTTTCTCAGTTAAGTAATAGAGAAGGACTAGAGGACATGGAATTACATTAGCAAAGAAGCAGTGTAGACTAGATGTTAGAAAATTCTCGTTTTCACAAAGAGCAGTAAATGAATGGAACAGATTATCAGCCGATTGTGTAGGTGCTAGTAGTGTTAATATGTTTAAAAATTAAATCGACATATATCTAAGAAGGGCGGGGTACATTTATAGATAGGTTGGACTCTCGATAAGCCAAAGGGCTTCTTGGTCCACCTGCCATCTAGAGTTGATTCTCTAGGTGGCAATCTTGTTAAATCTTGTTGAATCTTGTTAATCACTGTCACGTGGCGAACACAGTCCAGACGTGATCTGCCCCGTGTTCACTGTCACCCTACCTATACAAGTTCTACCTGTCAGCCTACCTATACAAAACCTACCTGTCACCCTACCTATACAAGTTCTACCTGTCAGCCTACCTATACAAAACCTACCTGTCAGCCTACCTATACAAAACCTACCTGTCAGCCTACCTATACAAGTTCTACCTGTCAGCCTACCTATACAAAACCTACCTGTCAGCCTACCTATACAAAACCTACCTGTCACCCTACCTATACAAGTCTTGCCTGTCGTTACAGCTGGGCCTACCACTCTCCAGTATTCACACGGTCAGCTGTAGTGTGGACGTAGGGTCCATCCACCGAATGGACATCAGTGCCCTGTTGAAGTGTGTGGAGGAAGACGTCGTCTCAGGGAAGACTCCTGTCATGCTGCTAGCCCAGGCTGGTCAGTGTCACACTTCAGCAGGGGGTTTGTAGCCCCCAAACCTCTCATTTACAACATTTGCAAAATCATAAGCATGCAGTCATACAAGAAGGATGATCTCTCACAATTTTTAGATCATATTTACAAGCAGATGTTATGATTTCTTGTCATGATTTCTGGTCACTTTTAATTGACCCAACTTTGCACCATTATCTATAGTTCCATTACACAAACAACATTGACATATTTTGAAATTTCATAAGATTGACTTTCGTTGCTTTTCAATGAAAGATTTTGACATCTGGGGGGGGGTATGTGATTTCATTTCACCAAAGTTTACTGTAGATGTCAAGCAATTTTCCATTTGTCAATGGTCACATTTACGTTGACCCAACTGTTGATTTTGTATTGCAAGTGGTCAGTGTGGAGGGGTTATTTACATAAAATTTGGGGGGTGTTCAATGACATATTTGACTACATTGACCTATTTTCTGTAGTGAGTGTCCCTGGCTTTATCTGCTTGACCTAGTTCACTGGGCAGCGTTAGTCAAGCCATACTGTCGGTTAGATAAAAGAAAATTCTCCTCCCAGAGAACAATAAATGATTGGAATAAATGAAGTCATGATTGTGTAAATGCCAGCAGTGTAAATATGTTTAAAAATAAAATTGACAATTATCTCGCAAGGGTGGGCTATAACTAGGTTGAACATTTACATTTTTTTGAAATTATTTTAATACTGATTAAATTATTTATTCATATATTTATTTTAATTTATTTATTATTATAACAAATTGTTATTGTTGTAGGACATTTTATGTATTGTTAGTTTACTTATATATTTTTTAGAGACAACGTATCATTTTTATTTTACTTATGTATTTTTAGAGAGAAGGTATTTTAATTAGTAGCATTTTAGTGGCATTTTATAATTTTGTATATTTATAATTTTAAGTATAATACTTATTTATGTACACTTTTATAATTTAGTGAACACTCGATAAGCCATAGGCTTCCTTGTTCACATGCCTTCTGGAGCTTGGCACTGGACGGCAACTTGTTAAACCTTGTTAAACTTGTGGTGTCTCGTTAGGCCCAGTAATGCCCAAAGTGTCACTCTGATAATCCATCGGAATAACATGAAATATTACTCTTGTGATTAATACCTGCTGGTGTGTTATATACACCATATGGTGTCATCATAATGGCTGTTTCTGCTATCCATACTCATAATGTAACCATCAGTAAGACTTGATTTGAGGTAATCTCATGTTTGCACCAATAGATTTACACAATATATAGTTATGTCAGACTAGTCAATTGTATAATTGGATGTAGTGATATTTTAGTAATTTACATTTAGATGGTATTTTAAGCTATCCATCAAATCAAACTGTCAGACTGCATAAGTACCATCTGAAACTCTACCTCTTGCAGAGATGTGTCTTTTCACAATTTCAATTCAAGCATAAGCCCTTGGCTGTCAGTGGTTATTTTCTTCTGTCCTGTTTAACTATTCTAGTTTCTGTTATTGTTGAGCTTACAGTCTGAGAATTTAGGGGTTATAGAAGTTAAATTGTTATTGTAACTGACCAAAATGCCCACCCTCTGAATACCACAACAGACCCAAAGATGTGATAGACAACTTCATGAAGTATTCATACCCGCTGTTGGTCAATGACATGTTTGTTTACGTAAGATTAAGCAGTTGTGGAATAAACACTAAACTTTACGAATGAAAGTTTGGCGTTCGATATGCAAAGCATCTAGGATGAAAGACTGACTATACATGCACATGCATGTGCATACTGGCTTGATTATACTTAAGCTAGGTTTGACCTAATTTCAGGAACACAACTGCTTGGTCAAGTGGACAAACTGGACCTTCTGCAGAAACTGTGTCTGGAGAAAGAAATCTGGCTGCATGTTGAAGGGTAAGACATCAGTCATCACATATAGTAATACTAATAATAATTAATTGACTTCTGTGGTGCCCAAATCCTCACAATCTGAGCTCTGCAAAACCACTGGATTTAGCATTATCATAATCAAGGGCAGTTTATAAGTCGTCTATAATTGGATGGGTGCGCTAAGAAGCTACGGAGGATAAGCAGGATGAAACAGGTAGGTTTTCAGGTGACAGCGAAATGTAATGACATTATTTACTCATAAAATGTTGTCAGGAAGTGTATTCCACAGAGTTGGCATGGCAACTGAAAAAGCGTGACTTCTGGTCGAATGATGTAGTTGTGTATGCGTGCACAGTAACATCCCACACATGCATACCTTCTTATTTTCTCTTTCATTGTCTGATTTTTTATAAAGTTTACTTTACCTTTTATGCAGTAACCATTCAACAAGTGAAGTATAAGTTTAAAACTTACAACCGGCGATATCCAAAACTCTATTTGACAAGTTTCTATATTTTACAAGTTTTTAACTTGACAGCCATTTAGTGGCAGGTCACATAGACATGTACACCCACTCTCACATGCACGCATATACACAATCAGATATATATGAGTTTGTGGATTCGATCTATGGTGAACATTCTGTAAGGAGATTCTGTTAAAGCATATTATATTTAAAAATGTGTCATATTTATCAAGTTTCTGCATGTTTCCCAGGAACAACTTGGCGACGCTAGTCTTGACCAATGTGTCCAGTATGATCCAGCAGGCCAAAGGGGCGGACAGTGTCACCCTGGACATTGGGGGCTGGACTGGACTCCCATCCATGCCTTACATTGTATCCTTGTCTGTTGTATTGAGGGTTTCAGGGCCAAAAGCAATAAATACCATATTTGACATTTCAGCCAAACCAGCGTAACACATTTGGTTAAGGCAGGTAAATATAGTGTATGATTATTTCTAAAAAATTAGAAAATATATTGAATTTTTCAGCCAGTCGCCAAAGTGTTTTCATGGTAATAGACAAGAAGTCATAGTGATTTATATGTAAGTAAACCACCAATGTGTCGCCTCATTACACTAAGCTCATGTAATTGTGGTTTTTATTCAGTTCATGAAAATGTAACTTATAAGGCAAGACTATCATTTGTATTTCCCATGTGTAGCCTTTTTATAATTAACAAACCATGTTAATCAGTTCAGACACACATCATATGATACTTGACTCGTATCTGTAGACACTGTACAAAACTAGCCAGGATGTCGTCATGGCCAAGACTGCAGGAGTGATAGAGTTTGGTGCACGTGACTGCTTGCGCTGCTTGCCCCTGTGGATCTGCCTGCAGCATCTGGGCTCTGAAGGCATCGCTCACCACATTGCTTCTGCTGTCGAACTTGTATGTCAAAAAAATTATCTACCACCCAAGAACGTCTGTTAAAGACATTTTGATGATCGCAAAAAGTTGCTTCACAAGTTTTATATGGCAGAGTTGTAATTACCTTTCTTGTAGCTCTAAATATAAGTTGTCTGCAATTGTTTACCGTTTTGTTAATAATAATAACATGAACTCGTTTTATTTAAAAGTTTAAAATATTATAATGTTCATGCTTTTTTTTGACGTGACATGTTTTATTTGTAATTAAATGTTTTCATTACAGGCAAAAATGATGCATGCGAAGACTGGAGTGTTGACTAATATACAGAATATTGTGAGTATAAAATATATAAAAGAAACAAGACATGTTGGTAGTTGTAATATCAGATATAGGTTTTCTTTTTTGATATTACTCTGAGTATTTTTTTTACCAAGCAGAGCACATTCATGGAGCAGTTGGTATTTCTATAAAATGAAACCACCAATAAATGTTACATGGTAACAGTAAAATTAAAGGTCTTATATTGTGAGAGTTAGGGTTCTGTTGTAGAAAGTGTTAAAAGGGCTGTTTTGAAATGTTGTTTTTCAGTGTTTGCTATGATAGAGAAAACCGTCAAAAAACCATGGCCATTTCATAGGCATCAGTGGCTGCATCAACACTGCAGCGTTCTCATTCTACCCCCAAGCAATCCACATCTGGAATAACATCCCACCACATATAACTGAAATACACTGTAGAAAACCCTGTTGCCTTTCAAGCAGCTATCATGAACCTCCCTTTCATGACGCACAATCACCTAAATTGCTTGTAAAACAAACAACAAACAACAAACAACTAAAACAAATTAACTTACTTTGGAGCTTTAATGTCGAAGAGTACGACGTTTCGGTCCATCAGCTATGGACCTTGTTTACGTACTGGTGTCACGTGTGTTGCCTCAGATACTACAATAAACCATTCTTGGGGCCATGAACAATATTTTCTCTAACTAAAACAAACACTACCCAACACGTGTTCACAAAGCACCACAAACTCCTGCATTAGCCTAAGTTTTGGCTGTTTGGAGGAAACCCCCATAGACATTGTTTTGAGCAGTGTGGTTGGCACAATGAGATAATTGTCAGACTTTGGTCATAGGATGTATGTGTCAGTAATTAAACTACCAGGTAGATGTATGAAACATCCAATTATCCTACTACTAAATGAAATATGTGGCACCATCTCAGGTAGTGTTTCCACAGAATGCAATAAATATTTACAACATTTTTTTTAGTTGATAGTATCAAATAGCGGTAATTCAGAAACTTTTAACACAAAATCCTATCACAGATACCCCAGTACACAGCAGACAGGCTAAGGAATCCAGTAACACTAGTTCTGTAAGTGTCCAGAAGATGGCGCAGCCTACATGCGTCGAAGTTAAAACGTGTAACCGTGAAATTGGGAGAAAGGGTGTTTGTGGACGGTTGGGGTCCGTAAGGTGAAGTGTCTGTGTGTGTGTATCTTTCGTCACACGCCACATGCTGCCATGAGAGACTATGTTTCTGAAAGAGTGGTCTCTCTGCCGTGACAGACTATTTATGTTTCTGAAAGAGGTCTCTCTCTCTCTGTTTCTGCAGGTCTCCTTTGAGCCAGCCAACCCAATGGTTGTGTTCAGATACGAGCAGGTGCTGCCAGGTGGGTCTCTAGCTGACGTTTCCACAGCAGTCTTATGTATGATGTCACTGCTTTCAGAGTAACCCTTAAAAGGACAAACTTCGATCAAATAAATATTCATCATATCATTTCATTATATTAAATATTTTTTTAAATCTAAAAAAACAAACTTTTGAAATATTTTTTACTTATAAATATATACGTGTATTGGCATCTATATTACATTTATTGAAATATTTATATAGACATAAGGACACGTCCACGGGACATTATGTATAATATTGTTTATTCCCCCATCTTTAGACTCGCCTGTTGATCCAGACGCCCGGGCCCCCCTGTCTCCAAAGGACCCGTATTATGACGCACTCAATGTGTGGGTAAGTAGAACAACGACAACCACACGTTTTACATACATTTATTGACAACCCAACCCCACGCAGTTGACTTCCAATATTCACAGGTCTGCATTTAGGCTTTTTTTTTTCTAATTAAATTTTTTTTTAATAATTGTGTTCCAACATGAACATGTTTGGATACTTTTTGGTCTTTTCATTCTAGTGCTCTTTTGAATATGTTAAGTAAAGTTTTATTATGTACTGTAATATAAAATGCAGATAGATAAATATTTTCTACCTGTGTATGAATAACTTTGGAACTGTTTTATGCTTAATGTCGGCAGAAATGTCCCATGATTTTCTAATAATTTCTGGTTTAGCAGTATTTATACTTTTATGAAAGATTTATGTAAATATTACTTAAGGGATTCACAAATGAAATGATAATGGGTGTATAGTTTCACTTTGAAGGGCAGCTAAGTGGAGACATGACGTGCTTTGTGTTTTTATACACAGTTAGCAGAAGTCCTACGCAGAGATGTGCCGACTGTTCACATCAGCACACTTGACATTGAGAATGTAGGCCTGTGTGTCCGATTTGCCCCACTTGAAAGTGCCCGTGGTGAGTTTGTAGTGGTAAATATCCAGACGGAGATTAGAGTATGAAAATCAAGCATTGACAGCCATACATAATTATTTCTGTATAAGTAGCAACAAAATGGTGCATTTTATCATTCGAGTAGTTCATACTACATATGCCAATTAATTATGATAATAAATCTCTTGGCGATCATGTGACATGAGACATGTGCTTGTTATTATGTACGGATTAACAATAAAGATATACGGATTAGCAGTAAAGATATGCAAAGCAGCAAGTAACGGTGTACTGAATTATCTAATGGATACTAAAAAAGCAATTTTTTTCCAACTGGATGTATATTATTGCTATATTTGACATGTTCATTGGACAACAGTTTTCACTGTCCTTTGTCAGTTAGCAGCTGTATAACCACTTTCACATTACGTGGTGAAATGGATGACGTAAAAACACTTTCACTTTACATGTATCTGGTCTGTTGAGTACTATACAGCCAATTCCGGTGGCTGTCATACAACTTTCACGTTACCTGGTCCATGGGGTGTTGTACAACAATCTTTTCATCGTCTAATATTGCAGTACAATCACTTTCACTTCACTCCGGCAGTTTCACTTTCTGTTCTGTCTTGCAGCATACAACACAACAAAGGAAGACATGATTCAGTGGCTCATGTGCCTTGACCAGCAAATCAAGATACTGGACGCTACGGTCAGACAGCGGCCAGACTTCCAGGACATTGTTGAGGCTCAGGACAACCTCCGACTGATCACCCTACGGACATGGGCCGGAATGGGGGCCATTCAGTGAGTTAACCAGTTGACCAGTTGACTGTCCATCCTATCACATGGTAGATATCAGATAGTGAACCACAAACAAAATTAAAACTTTTCTCTGGCGGCAGGCACACTGTGGAGAGCAGTGGTCATGTGGTAGAGCGTCACACTGTCAATCGAGGGGACGGTAGTTCAGTCCCACCTACGTCTGTTTCGAAACTTAAGGCAATTTCATTCACCCCACATTTGCCTGTGTCTTTCGGAAGAGACACTAAAAGCCGGTGGTCCCTTCTATCTGGTGGCTATGCCAGGGGAAGTAAAAGATCCCACACAGGGGATAAATGTGTAGTGGACTTACAAATTCGCATTGGACTTTAAAGGGCCCCGTCCAGTATCTGAGAGAAGAGAAGAAGAAGAAGAAATATAATTAACGGTAATGGTCCAATGCACATGACCAAACCCTTGAAGTTATGCAGTTAGAAATGTTATGCATCTGCGTAAACTATATGTACAAACATTACTAAATCATTTACTAAGAGAGTCACCATTGGTGTACGGCAAGTTCAACACAACTAAATCTTTGAATTTCCTGCTAATAATTGCTGATTCTAGTTAATGATGCAGAAAACCACTGTAAGTCCATTTCCCACCTGTGATGAGACGAGTGATTGTTGTGTTACACAGGTACATACCTGAGAAGTTCCTGTCGGAGTTGGATGACCTGTCCGACGTAGCGAAGAAGGAGATCAACGCACTCAATATCAACCTGGTGCACCAGCTCAAGTCTGCCGACACAGCCTTCTCACTAGGTGAGTCTCATGACGCGTCACTGTGTCGGATGTCAAAGCGACGTATGACTAAGATCACATTGTCATTTTAGTGCGTTATAGACAATTAAAAACTGTACTTTAATAATATAAGTTAATAACAACGTTGCCATTTCCAATGTGCAATGCACATTTTGTGTCAAAGGAATGTGTTCTGGTGTCAGAGTCACATGGTGCTGATATACAATAAAATTAGACACAATAAATAAATATATATTTTATACATATGTATATATATCTAGAGAGAGAGAGAGAGAGAGAGAGAGAGAGAAGAAGAGAGAGCGAGAGATTGTCCAGTATCTCTAAAATGTCCTTTAAAATGGTAAATTAGCAATTAAAAGAATTTTATGAATTTCATCTGAAACGAGCAAACAAATCAAACTGCTGCTGGAACATTGACCTGTGACCTTTGACCTGTGCAGGTCATTCGGAGGAGAGCCTGGCGTGTGCGAGGTTTGGGCTGATAACAGAGGAGACAGACTTGGAGGAGCTGATTGCTCTCGTCTACACCACGGGCAAGGAGGTGGAGGAGTCCTCCAAGGTATGACACGCTCCGTAAACACTACCACTAGCGCCCCCTGGAGGGTGGTCCACCTGTCAGTTCTCTCAGTTAGGAGAATGACCCTCGAGAAAAAAAGTACTTAATAATAATGATAATTTTTATTTGTAAAGCGCCGTATATCCGGAAATATTTCCGCTCCGAGGCGCGTAAAATACATTGTAACACATACATATTTAAAATATTCATAATCAGTTCAACTAGCCTGTAAAGACAAAATGTTAAATGATAATATAAATATAAAAATAAAGCTTCTAAGAGTCCTAGTTCATAAGCTAAATTTATCAGCAATAAGTAGATAAAATAATAAATAAATAATAAAACATTAATAACTTAATAATAAAGTAAGCAAAAAAACAATAATTACAGTTAAAATAAATTCATTATAAAATACCCCACAAGTAATTTACAAGTCCAGCCTTAAAAAGATTTGTTTTTAAGTTAGACTTAAAAAGTTCCAGTGAGTCTATTAGGTGCAGACTGTCCGGTAGACCCTTCCACAGGCACGGAGCCGTCACTGAAAAGCCACGCTGACCATAGCGTTCTAAATTGTGGCTTGGTACTCACAGGAGACGACTTGTGGCGGAGAGAAGCTGGCAACCCGGCGTATATTCCATAATCATGTCAGCGGGCACTTACTTATCCTCTTCGTCCCCAGTGGGACATAAGGCTACAACAATGGACCTCCACAGGGTCGTGTCCTTGGCTGTGGTCTGAGCCTCGCCCCACGAGAGCCCTATATCGTGTAGCTCTGCTATTACTGTCTTTCGCCATGTTGTCCTTGGTCGTCCTGGCTTCCTTCTTCCGGGTGACGTCCATCTTAGGGCAACGATAAAAAACGTAGTGTATTGTAAATAAACTGTGTTTCTGTAATACCTCATCAGTTGGTAAACAAGATGCCATTAGTTGAAGAAAACAAATGACCATCGGGATGATTAGCGATTGTGTGATGTCCTTTTTCGTATCCTAGCAACAGTCCTTGAAAACAGGGGAACTGTCCAATATTTCTGCAGATGCACGTCTTTGTCCAGTCACCTGAAGGACTTGTAAATGTTGTGTTAGGGTATAAAAGTGACATTATCTGTCAGAATACCGCTACATTGTTTGGATACCATGCAAATACACAACATTCATTTGTGTATAGCCAAGATGGCGGATCACCTTGACAACAACACTCCAAAAAGAGGCAGTGACATATGTAGTAGAAAGAGGCAAGTTGTCAGCATGTTTGTTGTTTGAATATAGTTGCCTGCTGTCAGTGTCGGCTGTGAGCCCATGAGCAATGTGTTGTTGTTGTTGTAGTTTCTCGAGACAATGGCTGAAGTGGTGCGTCAAGGCATTGAGAAGGCCAACCAGGACTTGGAACAGGAGGAACAGAAGAAATTGGCTTCGGAGGCAAGTGACATCACTGTAGCTCTTATGTGTTCTTCATCAGTTCTCTCTCTTGGATAGGTTAATTAGTGATATTTGTGAGAATGCTATCTCATGTCTTGGGTGGTTTCCTTCAAACAGCCCAAACTTGGGCTAACACAGGAGTTGTCCTTCTCTAGAGTCCACTACAGGTTACACATTTACCCCCTGTGTGGGTTCCTTTACTTCCCCTGGCATAGACACCAGATAGAAGGGACCACCAGTTTTTAGTGTCTCTTCCGAAAGACACAGGCAACTGTGGGGTGAACGAAATTGCCTAAGGTTCGTAACGGCGGTAGGTGGGATTGAACCACCGTTCCCTCGATTGACAGTCCGGCACTCTACCGCGCGACCACCGCTCCCCACAGTACTGACAAGACTTATAGATTATCATTAAATGTGATAAACAGTAAATCTGTGTTGCTTACAACTTACGCAGTGTATAAAATGTATGAATTGCTTTGTTGATCTTGCAAAATATTGTGACTGCTGGAGTATTTACATCATGTGAAATAGTTAAAATAAAGAGATTTTACAGACCCATGAAATAGTAAAAAGATGATACAACTCTGAATTGATGCACAGTACCATTTGCAAGAGTTGTCTCACTGTCATCCTGAAATGACTGGGTGACTTACAGCAGATTGTTCAATAGTAATTCATAGACTACACTAGCAACCAGGAGACTGAGAGGAGATCAGATTGAGGTGTTTAAAATATTGAATGGGTATGAAAATATTGACAGAAATATTTTTTCTTGGTCAAGGAAGAGAGAAGGACTAGAGGACATGGAATTAATTAGCAAAGAAGCAGTGTAGACTAGATATTAGAAAATTTTCATTTTCACAAAGACTTGTATATGAATGGAATTAATTATCAGCTGATTGTGTAGGTGTTAATAGTGTTAATATATTTTAAAATACAATTGACATATACCTAAGACGGGCAGGGTATACTTAGATAGATAGGTTGGACTCTCGATTTCTTAGTCCACCTGCCATCAAGAATTGAATCTCTAGGTGGCAATCTTGTTAAATCTTGTTAAATCTTATCATATCAAGTCATTCAATTCACCCTTACTTGATTCTGCGACTTGTAGGGGGTGATTCGTCAGATTCCACTGGTCAGTTCCTTCGTGAATTGGTGGTCACCGCCACCTAAGTCAGACATCAAAGGACGCATGTTCAACTTGGCCTCAGGTACTGAAGGATCCCTCAGTGTTACCATTCTCATCATGTCACTTTGTTTATTGTATGTTGTGAATTTTTGGTACACCCATTTTTGGTTGATAGTGCATAAGCTTGTTGTCATGCAGCCATGAGATGTTTAGAATTTAATTCTGTAATTACTAGTTTAATGCTGTCATACACAACACCATTATCATTGGTTATGCATTTGTGTGTGTGTGTGCGTGCGTGCGTGCGTGCGTGCGTGCGTGCGTGCGTGCGTGCGTGTGTCTGTGTGTGTGTCGTCTGCCTGTGCATGTCTATGTGTGTCTGTACATGTTTATGCGCCTGTATTTGTTTATGCGTGTATGTCTGTGTGTGTGTCTGCCTGTATCCTTGTGTGTGTACGTCAGATTGTACATGCATGTATGTTGTTGTCTGTGAGCATGCCTCTAGCTTTCCACACATGTACACCTGTTGACATTCTCACCTGTGAGAGCCGTCAGTGTGAGACGAATACGGGACTGTCTACTCATCCACGTCCTTGTGTCACACACAGGTAAGATTGAGAGCACAGAGAAGACGTACGAGTGTCACATGCAGGTGCAGGAGTCGACCCCCGACCTGTCCCCCAGCGTACGCCAGTACCCACGCAAGGCCAGCCTGAAGCCACGCCAAACCCGCACCAGTAGCACCTGCAGCAACCCCACAACACCCGCCGACACCAACCCCAACCCCACCCCCCCAGACCCGAATGCCCCTCCGCTGGACCGAAGTGGCGCTGAAGACAAAATCACGACGGACACATCAGCCGCTCTAACCCCTGCGGAAGAGGAAGTGTTTGAAGAGGAATCTGGGAAGACGGCATGAGGAACCCGTTAGGGATGTAGGAAGGTTTCACCAGCTGAGTGGGTTCTTAATTGACTTCGCCAAGATGGTTTGCATCTATCTAAGCGAGGATGGGATTACTTAACGGCAGGTGGCGAGGCGTCCATCTGATTGGTTTGTTGAGCTGTTTGCCACGAGAGAGATTAGCTTTCTGTTTAGCCGTCGTCTCCGAGTTTAATGCTCCGCGTGGGTTCTTGTTTTATCCTTCATAGTTGGTGCTTCTCAGTTCTATATTTACCCATTTTCATACATTTACTCCGCCATATGACAGAGACGTGCCTCTGGAAGCAGGAAATGAATAACTGTGACTACAAGATTGGGAGGAAAATGTAAAGATTGTTAAGTGGATGTTTACAGGGTGCTTGTTTTTTGGAGGGGGAGAAACAGTGATTTTAGATATTTGTGGAAACTGTGATGAGACTTAAGAGTGATCGGTGGTTGCCGAAGTGTTGGGGAAACTGATGCATCATGGGTATGTTTGCGATGATCCCTGCTGCGGGCAACCGTACACATTCCAGGAAAGACGGGGATAGTTCAAGGGAACATTAGGATTTGTGGGACCTAACTGACGGGAGAATGAAAATTGCGTTGCTTGTTATTGAGTACTGTCACAGTTTGGGACACTAAATAAAAAATTCGGTCGAGGAGTGTTTGGTAATTGAAATACTATGCTATACATGTTGGTTTGTTGACTATGTTTTGGTCAGGTTATTACCGGTTGATTTGTTTGTGGTGTTTAGCGGGGATATTTCATACTGGGTGGTCTTGTTTGAATGGTGGTGACGGGGTATCATCCGAGGTGTTCAGATTGCAGTACAGATGGCGCCAGGCATCACTTGGCTACGCTGCCACGGCTTGCCATATTAATGTCTCACTTGAAACCTAACCCAATCTACCCATTGTTCTAATTTGTTCTTGCATTATTCAGATAAAGATGTGTTATTTTTTATTTGCCAGCTAACGACAGCAGTGTTGTTAGCATTAAATTTAAGCATTTAAGAATCGTCTCCGGTTATCCCCACTGTTGCCATGACTACATAAATACACAGAATATATATGACAATATTTAACATTTCCTGGCAACTCCATCCACTAATCTCTTAAACCACGTTTGTTGGTGCTCAAATCTGTCGTTTGTAAATAGTTCCAGCTATAAGTTTAACTAAGATACATACTGTTGTTAAAATCCTTGATTTGATCACTAGACAGAGTAAGGCATAAACTGTAAATGTGTGAATATTACGGTATATCCACCTCGGTTCAAATTTGCAGATTTTGTCCTTAATATATTTGAAAAATTAATAGTTATATTATTTTATAAAACTACCGGGTAAATAATACCTTTCCATAAAAAGCTAGCATCCTATAAACCATACTCTAAAATTAGGCTAAACATAATATTGCAAACAGTACAAAATGAGAATTATGCCTACAGGTAAACTGAGAATGGAGCTTTAATATCCTATTTAATCGATTTTTGTACGCCCCATCGTAAGTAGGCCAAAGTTCTGGAGAGACCTTCAATGTTTCAAGAATCTCAGATAAACCACTAGACAGAGCTGCCCATGATACAATGTGCAGACCATTGTAGCAAGTGTATATACAGAAGTAAGATTTCCATATTATACCAGTCATTGTTAAGATATATGTTATGATGGACAGCCTCAGCTGAAACGCTGAGGACTTCTATTGTTGATGCTGGTGCATTATACTGCCCTTTGTATATAATCATCCTGCCTGCTTATACCAGCCAGAAATAGTTATATTGTTATTACCAAAGAACACCATACCGCATGCATTGAGTCAGTGGTTAGTTAAGCTAATTATGCAAGTTTATAGAGTCAAGTATGCATTTAGTCTGTTTGATATTTGTGTTGCATTCCATTGTTAAATTTCCACCATCATTGCTGTGATATAAAACATTGTATTAGTTGAATGCAAAATTGGAGCTTGCTAATATTGAATCATTTCTGATTGCTTTTATCTGTTCTGTGGTTATCAGTCGGAAACAGAATGTTTGTTGAACGTGGCTCCAGTGTACACCAAATGGTATTCGTTGTACCGAGATAGCACAAATGATCTATTTTTGCCAATATGCAATTTTTGATGGTACGAAATTGTTGATATGTACGTAAATCGTTTTCTACTTACGTTACAAATAACTACCAACTTGAAAACATTATTATAAGTAAGACATCTTAAGTCTATTTACTTTATTGTGTTCTCTTGAATAAAGCTGTTGCACCCAGAAAAGGGAAATACCTGACGCAACTGTGTACTGATTTAGTTTGAGATATTGTTGGCGTTTACCTTCGCTGTAATGGAAAATGCAAGAATCAAGGCGAAGATGAACGCGTCAAGTTACATCAAAATAAACTGCAAGTGTACAAAGTTGATGTTCTGTGTGCTGGTAGGTGTGTATTTTATTGTATTGAATGGATATTTTTCATGTACATGTAATAATAATAATAATAATTTTATTTGTAAAGTACCGTATATCTGGAAAAATATCCGCTCCGAGGCGAATAAAATACATTGTAACACATGCATATTAAAAATATTCATAATCAGTTAAACTAGCACGTAAAGACGAAATGTTAAATAAATGATAATAAATATATAATTAAATAAAGCTTCTAAAAGTCCTAGTTCATAAGCTAAACTTATCAGCAATAAATAGATAAAATAATAAATAAATAATAAAATATATTAATAACTTAATAATAAAGCAAGTAAAAAATTTGCTAGATCTAAGGTGTAGGTTGTGTGCACACGTGTGTATGGATGGTGTGTTAGCATGAATGTGTATAATTTATATACACCGTCTTCTCATGAGGATCCATCCTCACCAGCTTACTAACTAGACTGCCAGCCCATGCGACACTTGAGAAATAGTCGATATATACAAACGGCGTATATTTATTCCTGCAGTTCACCCAGTAATCTTTTACCTGATGTTCTGTAAACTCCACTTCACTACTTGCCTGTGAATTTCGCAGTCCACTCACTAATACAGCCACCTCTTAATTAATGCCATCTTAAGGCAGTCCAAAGTTATATTTGAAACAGAAAGGTATAGGACACCACTTGGGTCACCTGGCTATTCAGGCCACTGGTCCAGTTCTAAATGTTATGCAGAGGTTCTAAGATAACGGTACCCAGCAAACAACGACCCGTGATTTCACATGTTCTGTAAGTGAATTCACAAGTTCAACTGGCTCAATTCATGTGTTTCCGTATGTGAATTCACCGGATTCTGTGAACAAATTTGGTGTGTCAACACATGTTTACCGTGAAATCACGAGTTTTTCATGTGATGACACATACCAGTGAAACTGTACCAGTTCTGACCCAGTACAACTCATGCCAAACTCATTCATAACTCGTGACAACAGGCAGAACACGTGTATTCACGTGAATACACATGAAAACACATACTGGGGGAGCAGTATCAATTATGAACCCGTATGACACGTGCCAACTGGTTCAGAAATGGTTCCTTGTTTGCTGGGTAACTTTTCTTGCTATTAATCAACTTGAACTATGTGCATGGTATTGTTGGACAGTGAAAACAAGACGAGCGAATGTACTTTCGGAAACAACCGTCAAGACACTGATGTGGGTCGTCCCTAATCAGTGATTGATGGATGTAGCATTTATTTATGACAAAGTAATAACAATATATAACCTGTAATCGTATAATATATCTCTTCACAGTATAATAATAGTACACTTCTTGGCCAACACAGAGCCTCACAAAGGTCATTACATGATCATGAAAGGGCAACCTAACTGTAACCTACAATTATCACCTGGACGAATCTGTCTTATGAGCTGTTATCAATGAAATGATAGTGTATACGCCTGTAGAATCATAAAAGCAGGGATATATTTGGGTTTATATGACTTCAAAGCTGGTTATTTCCCAGGTCCTGCTGACATTTGGGGATATTTTGAGGTAATTTATTTGTATATAACGGCACACTTCCTGGTTGACAGAGTGCTACACAAGATTGCACTATCAAACAGACAAATGTCAACGAACTCATATAATTTGCACATAGGTGAATCTTACTTATGCACTTTTATCAATACAATAACACCCTGTATGCCTTTAGAGTCGTATAACCATGGGTATATTTAGTTTAATTTAATGACTGCAATTATGACTGCAATTCTTAGAATGTCAACGAAACACATGTAACAAATAATAACTTTTAACATTCCACATTAAAAGGAGTATTAAGATGCAACCTTGTGAAATACAGTTTCAAACATTTTGGGAGATGTCATGGATGATAGTTTTGAAATGACATCTCAGTTGTTTAAATGCATTTCCAATTTTCTTTATGCATTGCTAAATAATAAGTAACTTTTAAAAAGTTAAATGAATCATTAGACATCGTATTAGTTTTGGGTTTTTGTTCAAGAGACACTACAGTAGACACATCACAAATTGGTAGGAAATGACCTATTGTTCGGCAACCATTTTTGGTTAGTTGCAGAACTGATCTGTGTGACGTACTGCTCCAGTTAGTGCGAGCTTCACAGTTTGTGTAATGTATTGGTTGTGCATAGTAATTGTGCACAAAGATCATTAATAAGCAATTAATTATAGTATAATTGTACCAAAAAACATCCCATCTTGGATTAAGGGCGCTGCCATCTTAAGGCACAGAACAAGTGATGTAAGCCAAATCACTTACGTCACTGGCGCATTGTTGGAAAAGGCAAATCTTCATGGAGTCCTTGCACATAAGTGACATAAGCAAACCACGACATACTGCATATGTCAAACAGAACACCCTGGGACAGACGTAGGATGTTTGAACATGCATGCACCAGAGACGTAAGTGGTTTATGTCACTGGTTCTGTGCCCGAAAATGGCAGTGCCCTGAATCCAAGATAGCATGTTTTTGGTATACTATAATTAATTGCTTATTACTATGTGCAACCAATACATTATACATACTGTGAACCTCTCACTGACTGGAGTATCCCTTAGACACCCAGTTGCTGTGGCATATGACAGTGTATATAAAGTGTCACTATCCATCGTGAATAATCCAAGACACTTAACAGTTGCTGAACAGTTTTGACATATTAATATACTTGAAACACAATGTGGCACATTTGACTAAACCTACAAGTCACCTCTGACACAGCTGCAGACAACACATTCCAGCACAATTCTTATGGCACATTTCAAATTGTAGTATAATTTAACTTACTTTTTTGAGCTTAATTGTCGATGATGAGTATGACGTTTCGACCCGTCTGCTACGGGCCCTGTTCACGTATTAGTTGCCTCAGATTTCGGCGGGATAATTTGGTTGTAGATGGCAGGCAGATGGTATCCCTGGTCTCTGTTCATGGTAGGGGCTCTCTGTCTGATATATATATAGCCTCCTTCACTTTTCTCTTGTGCCAGTTGGATTCACGGGTCAGTACTTCAGTGTTCTTCATGGACACTGAGTGTCCTGTGGCCCGACAATGATCTCCTACTCCTGTTGGTTTATCCAGGTTTGTATGTTCTTTGAATCTCTGGCTACACACGTGACACCAGTACATGAACAAGGCCCGTAGCTAACGGGTCGAAACGCCGTACTCATCATTGACAATTAAGCTCCAAAGTAAGTTAAATTATACTACAGTAAACAATTCTTGGAGCCATGAACAATATATTCAATATACATTCAGATCTCTGTACAAAGTATTTACATACATGCACACACATATCACCATAGAAATATTTATGAAACATTGCCACATGAAACGGGACAGAGCATCTAACATGACACTAACCAGCCAGAATCTCAACAACTATAACTGGACACACCAGAGACCTTGACATAATACTCGATCATTGTTCCACAACCTGGCGCAAACATCATGCAATACAAAGACCAGTCTTCAGTAATCTGCTGACCTTGTCTTTCACCTGTTAATCAAGTAATTATTACCTCCAACTGTTTCAAGTCCATCATCATTAATTTATCTGCACACTGTTGTCCTTTGCAATGTGACTGGCCAATGACAAATAGGACCACCTTCAATTACTCTGATGTCAGTTTCTTCACATCCGCAGTTGTGAAGTCACACAGTCCGTCTTGTAGATGAAATTAATTAAAAGCCAATACAGTGTACATATATCTTGTACAAGGCCTACTTTGGTCCCATTCATATGTTTCACATCATAAACTACCCATGTCTAGATAATCGTCACCTAATCCATCGGGATCTTCTAGTTCTAGGGAAACTCATTTCATTGCAATGTTGTATTATTTGAGAGATCTGTACAATTGCGTCAAAATAACCTGCATATATATATATATATATATACACTATATATATATAATATATATATATATACACTATATATATATATGTGTGTATGTATATATAATGCAATTTATGCATGCATTGCAAAAAAGCCCAGGGAACGTCAGTTGGCTAGTTTTGAATGACCTTTTGTTCCCAGAGCAAAGACAAATATCAGAACTCGAACCTTCTCAGCTGCCGCACTAACTCAGTGGAATTCAAGAACATTTAACCCTTTCGTTCTGTGCCACCGTCAAGCTTACAGTTCTGAGCATACTGCTACTGCAGAAGTCTTGCATAATTTCCTACCATTTCATCTTGCAGCAGCTTAGACCAGCTGATGAACTGAAGACGTCCACAGTTTTACAACTGGACAGCGACAGCCTTGGATTGTCATGTGGTGCGTTTATTTGTCCTAGTTGCAGATAATCACGTGACCAATTAGTCTGACATTTTCTGGTCAGTGGTCAAGGCTAACACTTAAAGCTTTGGTATTCATCTTCCATTACCCAACATTGTCTTCAGCGGCATATTTGTCATCACTCACTGCCAAACCTAAAAGTCAGAAACACAGAGGAGATTCAGTTAAGACTCTACCACCCACTAGTTACGACTGCAACACAGACAGATGGGCTGACAGACTGACACACAAACAGACACACAGACAGGCAGTGACCAGCACATACACACGGACATAATGGTTTAGCTGTATTCAACTGTACACAATATCTCAATAGCAAGATGGTAATTTATATAAACGCAAACAGCAATGCAATTTTAAGTAGAATAATTTTTTATTAACTTATGTATTTTATAAGTATATTGTGAGTGAAGTAAATATTTACATTAAAATAACAAAACAGAAACAGGACGTTCAAAACACCTTATGACAAATGAATGAATAATGAATGAATGGATGGATGGGTAGACATGGACGGACGGACGGACGGACGGACGGACGGACGGACGGACGGACGGACGGACGGACGGACGGACGGACGGACGGACGGACGGACGGACGGACGGATGAATGGGCGCACGGACGCACGGTTTACGGATGGATGGATGGATGGATGGATGGATGGATGGATGGATGGATGGATGGATGGATGGATGGATGGATGGATGGATGGATGGATGGATGGATGGATGGATGTATGGATGTATGGATGTATGGATGTATGGATGTATGGATGTATGAAATGAAGTGAGCCGTCAAACAAAATTACTTAAGTCATTCTCATGGGAGCTGCACTTGCAGATTTGCAATGTTTTTATCACGGTTTCATTCATTAGGATATTTTGAAACAAGACAACCAAGATAACCATCTAGCAACAAAATCAATACCAAGTGCGTCAGTACTTAAATCAAGTTCTGACATTCAGACGGTTTATTTTAGAATATTTAGAAGGTTACCCACGTATTATTTACTTATTTCTAACTAATTTGCCTTCTCAATAACTTTTTACCATTATCTTATTCCATGTGAATTTTGTGAAAAATAACACCTATCTGGCATCCATTGAGACATGCAATTTTGGCTAAATATCAGCCCAGCAAATATTTCTATCTTATAACAATACCTTAAAATAAAACTACCTTAATGTCAGTGTGTATTCAGAGTCCATATGTTTTGGTCACTACAATAGTCTTTAAAAAACTTAATCTTTCTATAATTCTATACATATTTTTTCTCACACACTTGTTTAATACAATTTATTATTTCCTAATCTAGCCACCTGTGGAGATTCCCTAATCCATATACATACTACAGTTTGGACATCCATGAACTGGGTTTGTAATGTGAAAGACCAGTTGAATATGCATCTTAAAGCGACATGGTCCGTTCGTGGTTTTTTATTTTTATTGCAAATTTATGTTATACGGTATAATTTATACCTTTTATAGTGTAAAGACAGTGAAAATACGTTTTCATGTATCATTTAGGGGTTGTAAATAGACGCAGTAACGGGTGCTTAACTCTATTTACACATCGACAATGAGGCTTTTTCGAAACCGTTGTAGGCATGGCTAAAAGCCCAGAAGGAAATGCATGATCACACGATGCAGTATCACGTGAACACAAGTTGATGCCACTAATGCCACACCCAGCCAGGTGCACAACTCCCAGTTGGTAAAGGTCAAAGGGTGGGTGTCACTCGCGGCGATTTGAGTGACAGCGTGTATAAACATTCGACGTTTAACATTACAAAGTCAGTTCTGTTTCGATAAAACATTTATTGGCGGTCAGGACGCTACAAGTGTTATAACTTATACTGATTAACATGATTTGCAATAAAAATAAAAAGTCTCGAACGGACCATGTCGCTTTAAAACTAGGGTGACGACTGGAGAACGGCGGTTACCTTGACAGTGTTGTCGACTGCCCCGGAGAAGACGCGACCCCGGGAGACCGCGAGACAAGCTACACTGTCCTGATGGCGGACCAGGGTCTGAGAACAGATCATGTTGTCCATACTCCACACCTGAAGACAGAGACAACAAGTCAAGACAAGCTACACTGTCCTGGTGGCGTACCAGGGTCTGAGAACAGATCATGTTGTCCATACTCCACACCTGAAGACAGAGACAACAAGTCAAGACAAGCTACACTGTCCTGGTCGTGGAACAGGGTCTGAGAACAGATCATGTTGTCCATACTCCACACCTGAAGACAGAGGCAACAAGTCAAGACAAGCTACACTGTCCTGGTGGCGTACCAGGGTCTGAGAACAAATCATGTTGTCCATACTCCACACCAGAAGACAGAGACAACAAGTCAAGACAAGCTACACTGTCCTGGTGGCGTACCAGGGTCTGAGAACAGATCATGTTGTCCATACTCCACACCTGAAGACAGAGGCAACAAGTCAAGACAAGCTACACTGTCCTGGTGGCGTACCAGGGTCTGAGAACAGATCATGTTGTCCATACTCCACACCTGAAGACAGAGACAACAAGTCAAGACAAGCTACACTGTCCTGGTGGCGTACCAGGGTCTGAGAACAGATCATGTTGTCCATACTCCACACCTGAAGACAGAGACAACAAGTCAAGACAAGCTACACTGTCCTGGTCGTGGAACAGGGTCTGAGAACAGATCATGTTGTCCATACTCCACACCTGAAGACAGAGACAACAAGTCAAGACAAGCTACACTGTCCTGGTGGCGTACCAGGGTCTGAGAACAGATCATGTTGTCCATACTCCACACCTGAAGACAGAGACAACAAGTCAAGACAAGCTACACTGTCCTGGTCGTGGAACAGGGTCTGAGAACAGATCATGTTGTCCATACTCCACACCTGAAGACAGAGACAACAAGTCAAGACAAGCTACACTGTCCTGGTGGCGTACCAGGGTCTGAGAACAGATCATGTTGTCCATACTCCACACCTGAAGACAGAGACAACAATTCAAGACAAGCTACACTGTCCTGGTGGCGTACCAGGGTCTGAGAACAGATCATGTTGTCCATACTCCACACCTGAAGACAGAGACAACAAGTCAAGACAAGCTACACTGTCCTGGTGGCGTACCAGGGTCTGAGAACAGATCATGTTGTCCATACTCCACACCTGAAGACAGAGACAACAAGTCAAGACAAGCTACACTGTCCTGGTCATGGAACAGGGTCTGAGAACAGATCATGTTGTCCATACTCCACACCTGAAGACAGAGACAACAAGTCAAGACAAGCTACACTGTCCTGGTGGCGTACCAGGGTCTGAGAACAGATCATGTTGTCCATACTCCACACCTGAAGACAGAGACAACAAGTCAAGACAAGCTACACTGTCCTGGTCGTGGAACAGGGTCTGAGAACAGATCATGTTGTCCATACTCCACACCTGAAGACAGAGACAACAAGTCAAGACAAGCTGCACTGTCCTGGTCGTGGAACAGGGTCTGAGAACAGATCATGTTGTCCATACTCCACACCTGAAGACAGAGACAACAAGTCAAGACAAGCTACACTGTCCTGGTGGCGTACCAGGGTCTGAGAACAGATCATGTTGTCCATACTCCACACCTGAAGACAGAGACAACAAGTCAAGACAAGCTACACTGTCCTGGTCGTGGAACAGGGTCTGAGAACAGATCATGTTGTCCATAGTCCACACCTGAAGACAGAGACAACAAGTCAAGACAAGCTACACTGTCCTGGTCGTGGAACAGGGTCTGAGAACAGATCATGTTGTCCATAGTCCACACCTGAAGACAGAGACAACAAGTCAAGACAAGCTACACTGTCCTGGTCGTGGAACAGGGTCTGAGAACAGATCATGTTGTCCATAGTCCACACCTGAAGACAGAGACAACAAGTCAAGACAAGCTACACTGTCCTGGTCGTGGAACAGGGTCTGAGAACAGATCATGTTGTCCATACTCCACACCTGAAGACAGAGACAACAAGTCAAGACGTGCACAGTTATGTGAACATTTCTTCTAACAAATCAAACAGCCGCAGCACAAACTGCATAAACTACAACCAAAACGAAGGACTACAACACACAACACACGATGCCGTATTCGATATTCTTTACCTAGAGTAAAAACCAACAGGTCCAAGAGCTGTTTCATCAACTGGTGTCTGTTCAACCAAAGGAACTCACAGCGACTCTTAACAAACTTTCCTGCTGCTGATATGGATATGTTTAAAATATTGTAAAGCCTGCATTTATTTTTTAGATCTGTTTATTTTAATGTTTTAAACTATTTATTATTTGTTAATAAATTTAGTTAAATAATCACAGAAAATGTTTTAATGTCTTAAATTATTTAAATTAGTTTTATAGATACATATTGTATATTATCTACATTATAATTTATAGTTATGCTAATGTCTTAAATTATATATTATTTCAATCTAATTTTAACAAATATACTTTGCCTGTTTTATGTACCCATTTCAATCTCTATGATTGCCCAGAGTGAAATTAAACTATTATTATTATTACTTAAGACCCAACTGGCTCATGTCACAATGAAATGTTCATAGACAACGCCACAGTTTTTGCTAGTTCAGATACTTGTCTGCTGCCGGTTCAGTTTTTTCTTGACTTGATATCACATTATATACATCTACAGACACATTGATCACTGAGAGCATTGAACATCTACAAACTTGTGCAAAAATGCTATTTATTTCGAATTAAATTGTGGCAATCAGGGTTTTGAGACATATATTGATAGCAAACAAAGTCTGTCTCAGTGATGTTGATGTCAACATACGCAATATTTTATTTTATCGGACGAAATAGTAGGCAACTCTTCGCCACAGGACTGCTTTCAAACAGCCTGTGATGTCTGTACATTAAAATGTTGTGTCTTGTTGTATAGTGAAGATTTTGAACACGATTCCCCAGAAACCGAGTGTAAGTGTTTTGAATACTGTATTTCACCAAAGAAAAACGTATTTGATACACTGTTTATTCACCCTTGATGGCACAGTTCTGTTTAAATTATTTAAAAAAATAACTGAGAACACGAGTTCACTAACATACACAGCAAGTCATAGAACCTTCTTTTCACGTCAAGAATGACAAAAAAAATTCAGAAATATATCTTTCACAACGTATAGAACTTGGCTGATTGGCACATGTCCAACTACTGATATTGTCACTACACACTGACAATTGCCGCTTGCAGTGCCTAATCAACGAGATCTTTGATACGTATATTAACACTTTTTCTGCAGTAATATCTGCCGCAATAAAAGACATTCTATCAACATCAGCACAAAAGCCGTCAAGACAAAAAATCTTCAACAATATATTCTGAAATGCGAATACTAGACCATGAAAAAATGCTAATATACCACATGTACTGTGATAGCACTAAATGTGCCTGTCAATCGAAGAGCAGTGATTCGAGGATGTCTATGCACACAGAGTCTGTCACTGGCTGTCATATAGATGAGACGTCATGCCATACGCTGAGAGCTGTCCAGTGGGAGGGGTCTATCTGTGCTGGCTGTGGCAGACCATACAGCTCACACGTAAGTGGCATCCTAACTAAGACAGTTGGTTATATAAGCAGATACACAGAACTGACAGGATGGATTAAACTTGTCTCTGAGCGGCACGGCTAGACTGCAAAGGCACGAGAGACAAGGAGATCTGAAGACAACAATGACCGCAGCAGTGTCACTGTGTGTCGCTATACTGCTGGTGCACGTCATTACAGGTGAGGACACACACCTATCACACCTTGGCATGTGATACATGTCATGTGTACAGACTGTACTGATATGTCAAATGGACAGACTGCACTGATACATGTCAAGTGTACAGACTATATTGATTCATGTAACATGTATAGACTGTATTGATACATGTCAAGTGTACAGACTGTACTGATACATGTCATGTGTACAGACTGTACTGATACATGTCACATGTACATACTGTACTGATACATGTCAAGTGTACATGATTTACTGATACATGTCATGTGTACAGACTCTACTGATACATGTCAAGTGTACAAACTGTACTGATACATGTCAAGTGTACATTATTTACTTATACATGTCATGTGTACAGACTCTACTGATACATGTCGTGTACAGACTCTACTGATACATGTCACGTGTACAGACTGTACTGATACATGTCACGTGTACAGACTGTACTGATACATGTCAAGTGTACAGACTGTACTAATACATGTCATGTGTACAGACTGTACTGTTACATGTCAAGTGTACAGACTGAACTGATACATGCCATGTGTACACACTGTATTGATACTTGTCATGTGTACACACTGTACTGATACATGTCATGTGTACAGACTGTACTCATACACGTCAAGAGCACAGACTGTACTGATACATATCATGTATTCAGACTACATTGATGTTATATTAACAGACTGTACTAACTTTGTCACAAATATGTACAAGAGCAATTGCAGCATTTGCATAACTAAATACACCTCTATCATAAGATAAGTTCACTTTATTTTACACGTGTGTGTGTGTGCGCGCACGTGCGCGCGTGTGCTTGCGTGTGTGTGCTCATATGTGCATGCATGTAGAAGATGATGACACTTCATAAATACTCCGCTTTCTGATTTCTAGACATGGCAGAAGCACGGCCAAGGCCAACGTTATCACAAAACTACAGCAAACCTGTGAAACGTAAGTGGACAGTTTCACTTGTCACATGTCGTAAAGTATCACAGATGTGTTTGAACATATAGAATAATAAAAATATCAACTGTCTAAAATAATTATGAATTCATTGTAAAAATAAAACGGGTAAAAGATATCTACATATCCACAAGCACAGAGTAAAAGAAATAATTAATTTAGTAGATTTGTATAATCAGCCAAATATACACATCCGGTTGTCTTCTGGATTGTGTATCAATGTGTGCATTTCATAAGCATTTTAACAAGTGCAAAAAGTGGACGATTTATTCTCTGGTGTTTCCTGCTTATGACTGTTGTATTCTCCTCTTTCCCACATCTGGCTACTTCCCTTGATCTCTTTAAGGCTGATGTTCACTTTCAAGTACTGTTTTCTCTCCAGCTGTCCCGATCTCTCTCCCAGCCCTCCCAATCTCTCTCCCAGCCCTCCCGATCTCTCTCCCAGCCCTCCCGATCTCTCTCCCATTCCTCCCGATCTATCTGCCAGCCCTCCCGATTTCTCTCCTAGCTCTCCCGATCTCTCTCCCAGCCCTCCCGATTTCTCTCCCAGCTCTCCCAATCTCTCTCCCAGCCCTCCCAATCCTCCCGATCTCTCTCCCAGCCCTCCCGATCTCTCTCCCAGCCCTCCCGATCTCTCTCCCAGCCCTCCCGATCTCTCTCCCAGCCCTCCCGATCTCTCTCCCATTCCTCCCAATCTCTCTCCCAGCCCTCCCGATCTCTCTCCCATTCCTCCCGATCTCCCTCCCGGCCCTCCCAATCCCTCTCCCGGCCCTCCCGATCTCTCTCCCATTCCTCCCGATCTCTCTCCCATTCCTTCTGATCTCTCTCCCAGCCCTCCTGATCTCTCTCCCAGCTCTCCCAATCTCTCTCCCAGCCCTCCCGATCTCTCTCCCAGCCCTCCCGATCTCTCTCCCAGCCCTCCCGATCTCTCTCCCAGCCCTCCCGATCTCTCTCCCAGCCCTCCCGATCCCTCTCCCATTCCTCCCGATCTATCTCCCAGCCCTCCCAATCTCTCTCCCAGCTCTCCCGATCTCTCTCCCAGCCCTCCCGATCTCTCTCCCAGCCCTCCCGATCTCTCTCCCATTCCTCCCGATCTATCTCCCAGCCCTCCCAATCTCTCTCCCAGCTCTCCCGATCTCTCTCCCAGCCCTCCCGATCTCTCTCCCAGCCTTCCCGATCTCTCTCCCAGCCCTCCCAATCTCTCTCCCCGCCCTCCCAATCTCTCTCCCGTTCCTCCCGATCTCTCTCCCAGCCTTCCCGATCTCTCTCCCAGCCCTCCCAATCTCTCTCCCAGCCCTCCCGATCTCTCTCCCGTTCCTCCCAATCTCTCTCCCATTCCTCCCGATCTCCCTCCCGGCCCTCCCAATCCCTCTCCCGGCCCTCCCAATCTCTCTCCCTGCCCTCCCGATCTCTCTCCCATTCCTCCCGATATCTCTCACATTCCTCCCAATCCCTCTCCCAGCCCTCCCGATCTCTCTCCTATTCCTCCCGATCTATCTCCCAGCCCTTCCAATCTCTCTCCCAGCTCTCCCGATCTCTCTCCCAGCCCTCCCGATCTCTCTCCCAGCTCTCCCGATCTCTCTCCCAGCCCTCCCAATCTCTCTCCCAGCCCTCCCAATCTCTCCCAGCCCTCCCAATATCTCTCCCAGCCCTCCCAATCTCTCTCCCAGCCCTCCCAATCTCTCTCCCAGCTCTCCCAATCTCTCTCCCAGCCCTCCCAATCCCTCTCCCAGCCCTCCCAATCTCTCCCAGCCCTCCCAATCTCTCTCCCAACCCTCCCAATCTCTTGCAATCTCCCAGCTGTCCCGATCTCTCTCCCAGCCCTCCCAATCTCTCTCCCAGGCCTCCCAATCCCTCTCCCAGCCCTCCCAATCTCTCTCCCAGCCCTCCCAATCCCTCTCCCAGCCCTCCCAATCCCTCTCCCAGCCCTCCCAATCTCTCTCCTAGCCCTCCCAATCCCTCTCCCAGCCCTCCCAATCTCTCTCCCATCCCTCCCAATCACTCTCCCAGCCCTCCCAATCTCCCAGCCCTCCCAATCTCTCTCCCAGCCCTCCCAATCTCTCTCCCAACCCTCCCAATCTCTCTTCATGCAGTCCTCCGGGCAGAGTCTAAGTTTTCATCTTTTTATGTTTTCCTTCTACTCACTGACCACCCGTCATCTTGTCTATGCACCGATCAGCTTAGCCAAGCACCCATCCACCCCACCCCTCTCTTAGCACTTCCAGTCTTTTTCTATTCCACTTCCTCCTGTGATTTGTCTAACCTCACTGGTAGGAAACGAGTCCTCACTAATGTTCATCAAATGTGACTTGAAATACAAGATGTGTCAGTTTCCAACAATATAACAAAGCAACCATTTCTAGATATTGTCTCTAACATTTGTCTATCATGACCAAAAATACCTAGCCTGGGTATCCTTAGATCATCAAAGAAAACATTTCCATGCCACTACTAAGTTAAAATGTGCATGACATATATAGTTGACGTAGTGTCTTATAAAAACTGATAGGACAAGGTAATAGAAAGCATACCTGCATGGCATCACCATTCCTTACATACTTATGCTGGCACCTTAATCCTGTAAAAAAACATTATGATCCTAACCTAAATTCCAAACTCCCGAAAACTCTATGCTCCTGAAATCAATATTCTGTGAGATTACGGGTCTGCTCTGTGATGCACAAATGCACCAATGTGCTGCACTGTTGCAGGTCTGTGGACGTGGAACTACAGAGAGGGACAACTTGTCCCTCTCTTTGAGAATCACCTCGCCACAGCCGACCTCGTCAGACTACTGGAGGACGTGGGCAGGAAATAGAGCCAGTCTGTGGTCTGTGAACACGATACAGCCTGCGAATACAGTACTGCCTGCGAACACAGTATTGCCTGCGAACACAGTACACCTGAACACAGTGCAGCCTGCGAACACAGTACTGCCTGCAAATACAGTACACCTGTGAACACAATACAGCTTGCGAACACACTACTGCCTGTGAACACAGTACAGCCTGCAAACACAGTACTGCCTGTGAACACAGTACTGCATGTGAACACAGTACAGCCTGCAAACATAGTACACATGTGAACACAGTGCAGCGTGTGAAAATAGTACTGCCTGCAGACTGCAAACACAAGAAAGCATGCAAACACAATATAGCCTGTGAACACAAAACAGTCTGCGGAGACCACACAGCCCATAAACCAACCACAGCAACCACAGCCTGTGAACACATTACGAGCAGTAACAACAGCCAGAAGTGACAGTCTGTGAACACACTATAACAACCAGTCTGTGAACACACTACAACAACCACAGCCTGCAAACACATTACCATTACCCTACAGAGTGTTGACTCACACAGCCCCATCATGTGTCAGCTGACTGTAGAGTTTTCGCAGTGTCACATCTATCTAGGATAAGTCTAAGTAACCACGTGTGGTTCTCATCACCTGATTGACCATTTACACCCACTGACCACTGCCGCGTCCACAGTGTGTATATTTTAATGATGCATGAATACATCTGTTGTGTCAACTTGTGTTTCGTCTTACCCTCAAGTGGTCAATTGTCCTACGGGTCCTCACTGGACTGGCCCCTTCTGGTAGTGATTTGTCCTACTGTCCTCACAGGACAAAGCCGTACATACATACTAACATGAGTGGTTTGTTTTCATAATATTGTTGTTCCCTAAAGTTAGCAAGTATAGGACTGACTTCCCTCTGGGTGTGTTATATGGCCCTGGAACAGACCCTAAAAATATATTATTGTTATTACTAAATCTGGAATCAATTCCCTGTCACAATAAAATCTTCTTCCTTCTTTCATGAAAAGATCAAGACCTTATATTCCCACCAGAGACTGTCAGCAGTACTATGCTCCAATGATAACTCTTGCACGCCCTGTTTGTATTTACATATGTAAGTGCCTGTCAACTTAGATTCCTGAAGCATTATAGTAGTCTACTACTACTATGGCTACTACAACAGCAGCAGCAGCAGCAGCAGCAGCAGCAGCAGCAGCAGCAGCAGCAGCAGCAGCAACTGCTGCTGCTGCTGCTGCTGCTGCTGCTGCTGCTGCTGCTGCTGCTGCTGCTGCTGCTGCTGCTGCTGCTGCTGCTGCTGCTACTACTACTACTACTACTACTACTACTACTACTACTACTACTACTACTACTACTACAACTACAACTACAACTACGACTACTAATACAACTACTACTATGGCTCCTACTACTACAACTACTACTACAACAACAACTACTCTTACTACTACAACAACTACTACTACAACTACTACTACTACTAATACAATTACTACTACAACTACCCCTGGTGGTATGTAAACGTTAATAGTAAAACAAAGCACATAAATATGTTTGCAACATGAATTTTCTCTGTTCATCAACTGCCTGGGCTTAGAAACTGCGGCCAGTGGAATTGAAATAATGTCGCTGTGATGGTCAATCCAGCGTGCCAGTCTCTATACCTGACAGCTGAGGACACACGAGCCTTGTTGACAGTCAGATTACCAGATACATTTCTAGTGCTTCCGGACACCAACTTACCGGAAATTAATAACCTGTTTTGCCATGTGAATAATGTGAAAAGACACTGAGCTGATCCACACATCCAGACACTTAATTGAGCACCTATAAATACACTTGCTATATGAGCTGCAAATTAAGATAAATACCAGTTGCTATGAATGGCAGGCCATGCATCAGAGCTGTACAATATAACCACACGTCTTTATGGTTGGATCCAGTTGCACTATCGTAATATACACAGCTTATATTTGCGGTTGTAATTGATTCTAGTCTTTGTGTTTGTGGTTGTAACTGATTCTAGTCTTTGTGTTTGTGGTTGTAACTGATTCTAGTCTTTTTGTTCGCGGTTGTAACTGATTCTAGTCTTTGTGTTTGCGGTTGTAACTGATTCTGGTCTTTGTGTTTGCGGTTGTAACTGATTCTGGTCTTTTTGTTTGCGGTTGTAACTGATTCTGGTTTTTTTGTTTGGGGTTGTAACTGATTCTGGTCTTTTTGTTTGCGGCTGTAACTGATTCTGGTCTTTTTGTTTGCGGTTGTAACTGATTCTGGTCTTTTTGTTTGCGGTTGTAACTGATTCTGGTCTTTTTGTTTGCGGCTGTAACTGATTCTGGTCTTTTTGTTTGCGGTTGTAACTGATTCTGGTCTTTTTTTTGCGGTTGTAACTGATTCTGGTCTTTTTGTTTGCGGCTGTAACTGATTCTGGTCTTTTTGTTTGCAGTTGAAACTGATTCTGGTCTTTTTGTTTGCGGCTGTAACTGATTCTGGTCTTTTTGTTTGCGGCTGTAACTGATTCTGGTCTTTTTGTTTGCGGCTGTAACTGATTCTGGTCTTTTTGTTTGCGGTTGTAACTGATTCTGGTCTTTTTGTTTGCGGCTGTAACTGATTCTGGTCTTTTTGTTTGCGGTTGTAACTGATTCTGGTCTTTTTGTTTGCAGTTGTAACTGATTCTGGTCTTTTTGTTTGCGGTTGTAACTGATTCTGGTCTTTTTGTTTGCGGCTGTAACTGATTCTGGTCTTTTTGTTTGCGGCTGTAACTGATTCTGGTCTTTTTGTTTGCGGCTGTAACTGATTCTGGTCTTTTTGTTTGCGGTTGTAACTGATTCTGGTCTTTTTGTTTGCGGTTGTAACTGATTCTGGTCTTTTTGTTTGCGGTTGTAACTGATTCTGGTCTTTTTGTTTGCGGCTGTAACTGATTCTGGTCTTTTTGTTTGCGGTTGTAACTGATTCTGGTCTTTTTGTTTGCGGCTGTAACTGATTCTGGTCTTTTTGTTTGCGGTTGTAACTGATTCTGGTCTTTTTGTTTGCGGTTGTAACTGATTCTGGTCTTTTTGTTTGCGGTTGTAACTGATTCTGGTCTTTGTGTTTGCGGTTGTAACTGATTCTAGTCTTGAATGTAGGCCACATTTGTAACTAATTCGTTCAACAAAATTGGAAAAAATTGCATTAATTACAAAATATATTCATGAACAACTACATAAATACTGGGCCCACCGGGAATACAAGTCAACATAGCAGAAATGTTGTCATTGTATTTAATTTGAATATTTCAGTTATGGTTTTGCATTGGAGAGGTTACTAGCAACATGTATGTGTGGTATGCAGGCAACTAAACAATTAGCTCATTGGTTAAAGTATCTGTCATATTTACTTATGAACTAATGCAGCTGAGATCAATCATAATACTATTGCAAGACACCTTTTACGTTGTGATGTAATCTATTTTAATGGAAACGTAACCATAGTATGTTTTATGTGTAAATAAATGTAACTGAATTTAACAATTCAAACTGCTTCGAAGATTCATGAATGGTTACCCTTCTCATGTAATAATAACAATAAATAAATACTTCTAAGGCGCAAATATCCTCAGAATCCGAATTCACTTGGCACAACAAAACCATTGGATTGAGCAGTCTTAGTGTCAAGGGCAGTGCAGAGGTCATCAACACGTAGAGTAAAGACGAACAAACATGCCCGCCTACAATCCATTTGGAAGTACACGACCAGATTTCACAGATAAAACATCACAAATCAAGAGAAAAAACTAGCCCGTTTCTCGCCAAATCAAGCTTAGCCATTTCCGCTCACATCAAATCCCCATTTAGTCACGCCAGAAATTGCTTACATCTAAAGGCTTTTAAGAATGGTAACAAACACGTCAGGAAAGATCCATTTGCACGTACTAACACTATTTATTTGAGCCGCTGAGCGGTGATTCACGCATGGCCTCCCAAGCAGAGTAGCGCGGACAAACCAATTTAGCAACACACATTCATGTGAGTTATTAATTGCGCAGTTCATCACTGTTCATAGGCCCAAAGCAAAAATGAAAACGACATCGACCACTCACCCCCCAGACCTGATGCTAAAATTAAACTGACTATATTTATCATTCAACCACACAGTGTGAAAGACGACTTCATAAAGAAAAAAGATAATTACATTTGTTTCGCAAGTTCTACCACAAGGCGCAGTAATGTCCGTTATTCATTAATTAACAGATACCGTATTCATACTATTAAGCGCACATGCCCTAATAAGCGTTTACAATTGTGAATGCGATCTCCACCAATGTCTTTAATAGTATTGTAATTTAATTTAAATATTTGTCACATCAGTAATTCTTTATAAATATAATTCAATTTACATATAATTCAATTGTAAATATAATCTTAAATGACATTTTAGACCTCTTATAATATTTATTTATTTGTTTATTAACTTAAAATAATATTTCTAGAAGATAATTTATAATTTTAAAGGACATTTTATATTTATTTATTTATTAACTAGCTTAACATAATTATTTTAAAACATATAATGTATTATTTTAAAAGATATCTGAGATATATTATTTATTAAATTAAAATAATATTTTTTTATCATTTTAAAGAACATATTATGTTCACTGTATATTATATATTTATTTGCCATGTTTCATTTTATTGTACATATTATGGGCACTATGTGAATCAACGTCAGAATACATTCAATTTAACATGTAATGCATGTCAAAAATGGCAATAAAGCTTTATTATATTATATTACATAAAAAATCCCTCTAAATTATCAAAATGTGTGTAGTGTTACAGTAGTTTTTTTTTCATATATGGATTGATAAATCACCTGTCAGTCTATATGGATAGGTGCAGACAGGTGTTGTCCAGATTGTAGACTGCACACAACACATCTGTTTGCCTCTGTCACAAATACGTATAATGTCATCAATTTACAATTACAGAAATAAACATGGATGCCATGTTTGTCAGCTTGTAACATCACTTAGTGAATGAACATGGTCACAGAAGTGTCACTTCCTAACTTGGTAGGTTGAAATCATTTTGGGAACAACACAAAATAGTGACTAACTTAATATGTGTATGCTTCTTAGCATGTAACACATTTATTGCTTCTCAAATATTCTTAAGCGTACCGTATGCTTAAAGGCAAAACAAAGTTAACTGTTTCGTGGCATACACCTAATAGAGTTAATATAAAGTAACAATTTCCACATATACTCAATTTTTTTACGCCAGCGGTTTACCAGAAAAATATTTTTTAACACCCAGCCATCCAAATACTACGCGCTACTCCATCTTAGACGAAGAATGACGTCACGACGGTGATTGAGGCGCTCTCCACGTAGATTCACTGCATGGGGTTTGGCTGTTGTCATGAAATGGCTGCAACTCGGCAACGCGCGTAACATGCTGATGACGGTAAATATAAAGTTGTCTATTATTGTTATCGCTGAAATCATCCCATCAACTGATGATACATGACTACATGTCTACTTCAAAGCATTTCTCCTAAAAATGGACCGAGCAAAGTGAACTGTACTTGGACTGGAGGGATTCCAAACAGTACGCCCGCAAATATGAATCAATTTCTTCAATACTACCGGTTGTTTCAACTATTATTGCAACCGTATGCCGAACAGTAAGGCATAATTACTAAAGTTTACCATAGATTTAACCACAGATTTAGATACACGTCTATAAGCAGCTGCTAGATGTCACGCCAACTGAACGAACTGTCGAAGACTCGAAGTTGTTGACCCTTAACAACGTCGCAGGTTAAGGGTCAGACATAGAATGCTGCGTGCTGAATGGCCAAGTCAATTTAACCCTTCACTTAATGGCGGCGTCGTCTAGACCATCGGGGATTTCGTTAGAATTTTAGACTTTAAAGTCACATTCTGAGTAAACCGCTGACGTTAAAAAATTGAGTATATGTGGAAATGGTTACTTTATATTAACTCTATTAGGTGTATGCCACGAAACAGTTAACTTTTTTTGCCTTTAATGGAATGAATATGGTACTTTCATTTAAAGTGAAAGTGCACTTTAATAGCTGCACTTACGACTCATTTGAGACACTTCTTACTTTCATTAAGTCTCATTTCCATACCTCTGACATAACTGGACCAAAGTACAACTAATTCAGTGGACTTCCCACCAATAATTACCCAACACAACAGACAACTCCCTATTGAGTTTTCAGTTCACTGCACAGACCACTTGAATGAATAAAATTAATATTGTGTCTGTGACAATTGTGGAAAACAAACTTATTTGAGACACTTCTTACTTTGATTGTCTCATTTCCACACCTCTGACATAACTGGACCAAAGTACAACTAATTCAGTGCACTTCCCACCAAAAATTACACAATTGTCTGTGAAAATTGTGGAAAACAAACTTGATCACTGTCAACTAGATTCAACCCAGACTCACAGTGACCCAAATGAAACCTGCATCAGAAATCTGGGTGTTTTGAACATCAGTGCCTCAACACACTTGATGAATGCTGTGTTGTCTTCATGCGTGGCTTTCGAAACACAACAGCTATTCAAATGACTCAGACGTGTTCGCTGCCGGCAGTCAACGGCAAAATATCACACAAAGGTGATATGAATTCACAAGGGAATGACCGCTATGTGCTGACACGTCAAAGATTGATTCCGAGTCTGCACTATACCATTCGATATCGCGTGGGCTGATAATTGTCTCACGCTTTCCGACACGGAACTCGCCGCTTTGTTGTGTAATAACTGCGGCTGTATCCCCTCAGAGTTTTTATTTGTCTACCCATAATGTGAGACTAGATTAATTTTTGCTGCATCAACCACATCTGTATTCCAACGGAGAATGAGACTATGGTGGAACCACTCAAAAATGTCTCCCATTTATTGGACATGGCATCCAAACAACACAGTTTTCCCAAATTACTGTGTGGCTTACTTCTCTTCTGACTTTAAATAAAACCAAAACTATTGTTGTTGACATAATTAAGTGTTGTGAGTTTTATTCTCAAACTATAAACAAACTATACTGTGGGTACTGTAGTTGTTCTACTCTTGGCATCCATGTCCCTGTCGTCAGGGGTGAGGTTGGCCATGGTTACCATCATCTTTCTGTCTGTGTTGTCGTTACTCTAGACTGGAGCTATATGTCAAGATATCACTAAAATACTGTATTATGGTGTAATAATATACAGTATTGTCACAAGATGTGCGGTACATTTACGCATTTTCCAGATCAATAGCTTTGCACCAGCCAGTGGCTGTATGCTTTTAATAATAATAATAAAGACATCTTAGCTGCCAATATCCTCGAAGATCAAGCTCAGTGTTATGACAAAACCAAGGGATTAAGCAAACTCGTAATCGTAAAACAATGGGCAAGTTGTCGATGGATGGATGAAGAGGCTAGGAGGCTAAGGAGGATAGGCAGCATTACAGAGGTAGGTTTTTAGACATCGGCGGAATGAAACTATATTACCTTCTGATTTAACACTGGCAGGAAGCGAATTCCACACCTTTGGTGCGGCAACCGAGAAAGCTCGGGTCCCAGCTTTCGTTTTTACCTGAGGAACTACTGGTTGAGTGTAACTGTCTGGAATTTCTTGCTGGAGTTAGCATTGAATTTAGATATGCTGGTTGTGTAGATGAGAGTGCTTGATAGGCTATTGTACAAATCTTGAAAATGATGCGATAGTGCACAGGGAGCCATGGCAATGATTTAGAAGCTTTAGAAGCGGCACTGAGTTAGAAAAACGAGGAGAACGCATGATTACCCTTGCTAAACCATTTTGAATATGCTGGATTAAACACTGCACAAGTCATCAACGGATGGATGAAAGTGCAAGGAAGCTAAGGAGGATAGGCATCATTTTAAAGAGACAGGTTTTAGATGCCGATGAAATGAAACTACGTTCCTTCTAATTTAACACTGGCAGGAAGGAGATTCCACTCAGTTGGTGCAGCAACCGAGAAAGCTCGGGTTACAGCATTCACTGAGGAACGTCAAGAAGGTTACTGTTACTAGTACTGGCTGATCGTAGCTGTCTCGGATTTCTTGCTGGAGTTAGCATCAAATTCAGATATGCTGGTTGTGTAGGAGCCAATTAAGTGATTTCAAAAGCAGCACTGAGCGAGAAAAAATGAGGACAATGCAAGACTACCCTTGCCAAACAATTTTGGGCACACCAAAGTTTTGCTATATCTTTGTTTACAGTATTGCAAAGGACGAAATTACAGTAGTCAACTCTGCTGCTTACTAGAGCTGTTGCAAGTCTTAGCAATTGAAAGTAAGATATACCGGCGAATACAGCCAAGATCTTGGATATGTACACCAAGACTACAGGCTCTGTATAAAACAGGTTTTTTTCAATTCTCTGTGACGGGTCTTTTACTTCCTGTGTTCGAAACACAAGGGGAGTAGGGACCAATGACGCACAATGTCTATTCTGAAGGACATGGGCAATCTGATGTGAATGAAACTGGCAGAGTTCATCACTGGTAGTTGTGGAGTTGAAGCACTTGACTGGGAGCACAGTGCACTTGATGGCCAGATCACAACGTCCACATTCATGCACCACTCCACTGAGAGAGTCAGCGTGTCTCAAGAACACTGACACAGCAGTGAGTGCTCAGTGCTGACATGTGAGCATTGGAAAGTTACGGATAGCAGTCAGAGTGTGTGGAAAAAGGCTCGTACATATCGAATGTCACCATTTTGGATTTTTCTATTGGTATTGTATTTATGTTGATGAGTGATCACTTCAAACTCGACAGTGTTCTGGCTACACTGTGTTTGCTGCAGAGCCTCAAATTAGGCCGAGGTCACATTTGCTAGTTTCTTGGATGCAGTATTTTATACTTGACAATGGTCACATTTGCTACAGTTTCCTGGATGCAGATGCCAGATTTCCCACAGTGACATCTGCTAAAGTGATATGGTATTTGGCTGCGTAAGTTTGTCTTGAAAAACAAAACCTGTTCAGGGCTACAAACCTTACGTATGCCACCTTATAAACAGCTGCTTTGTGCAAATCAATAAGATTTACGTGGTATGACAGGCAAGCCACACTACTTTTCTGCTTTTCTCCTAATATTTACAAGCATGACATTTACTTGCTGGTTTTTTAAGCTGAGTGTTCAAAAGATTAGCCAAAGAATTGTAGTCCAGCAGGCCAGAAGTTATCTCATCTTCCATTGCTACAGTATTACTGACGGTGGCACATCATGTTCATTAGTGTTCATTTGTTCTTGATCCGACGTCTTGTCATACACTTATTGAGTTGCACACAATCGTGCTTCTCAAAATGCATTTATACTTTAACAGATACTGAACCATGAAAGGCATTTGGAGATGCTAATCAGACAGCTGTATCAATCTCAATGTTTTATATGATAATTTTCAAGAAAATGCGCCAGGGGCTTTCCAACGAGATTAGAGTAATGCTAATTTACAAACTAACACTGTCTAAAATCTTTATAACACATGATTCTTGTATTTAACAAGCTTTACCAAGGTTGTTGTCTAGAGCTACTTAAGCTCCAGATGGCAAGCCTTTGGGTTATACCAAGTCCAACTGAGCACATTGACTACGATGCTATGATTACTTTGCTATGTAAACATCACTAGAGGTCAAGGCCAATCAACCGCCTCTTCAATTTTGTCAAATTTGACGCCCCCAATTACACAAATAAGGTTAACTACTCTCCAGTAAGCAAACAGTGTTTATCTCGTATTCTCAAACATGTAATAAACCTGTGAAAACACGTTGTAATTTGTAACTCAATTGTACTGAAATGTTGACAAAATCTCACGAGCCAGGAAAACAGTGTTCAATTCAATCAAGATGCAAAGCTTTTTGGCAATAATGCAGTCAGAGACAGGGAAACACTAACTGCACCTCTAATGCACTGCATGAGTGGTCCTGTGTGAAATTAGCAGGGTGTGTGGGGCTGACAGCCATTAGGAACAACACGCTGGCTTCATTCGCTGATAGACTCAACCTTTCCACGAGTGACGTAGAAAGCTAGGAACGAAGACAGAAATAATACCAATGTTGTCCTTAGTAATAACTAACAGGAGCATAGATTTAACCAGATTGAATAAGACTGCCATTCAGAGTAATAAGTGGGCAGTGAAGCTTGTGGCTTTTCCTGGGTCAATTGTTTTATTTACACAGTGGTAATAGAGTGACTTGCTCTTGCCTAAATATTTGGAAACCTAGAACTGAAGTGCATCAAGACAATTTTAAAATCAATGGAAAGTGGAATTCAAGTTGTCAGCATAATTCCAAGTGACTGTTGCAGAATTAGCAACACGTTCCAATGGTTGTATTGATTCTAAGAATGTACACACTGTACACAGACTATCAACGGATAAGTTGTTCAGCATATGATGTCTTTAACCTAAATATTATTCCTTTGTTATTGCTTTATATCGTAATAAAACATATTATAGAAACCTGTATACATTTGAAATCATCTTAGCCTCATTGTCTTTAGGTTAATAAACTGCATTGTTTTTATATGTGTCTTCTTAAAGGTAAGTTCTTATATAGTGCAGTGTCCAATCCTCAGGATTGTTCAAAGTGCAATTGCACTTACTCCCTGACAGACCTGTTTAATCAAACACTGTCTCAGCTTCTCAGGGAAGCTTTCAGCCACACTGCAATTATACAGCTGATGACTACAAGTTTCATAACACGAAGCACACATTTACAGTTCACAATGGTGGCACCATTGTGACACGGTACAGGTGTTTACAGAAACATGTCAAGACATAAAATGGTCTAGTTCCGTTATAGCTACTTCCCGTTATAGCTAGTTTTTTCTGGTTATAGCTACTCATTAAGTTTCATAGGCAAACTAGTCCTGTTATAGCTATTTATTTAATTATACAATTTAGGACGGGACAGCAAGAGGGAGCATGAACTATTTCAAATTACTGTAAGATTTCTACATGAAATGTATTAATGAAGGACACATTTAAAAGTCATAAGAATGATAAAAACATACATTATAAATGTAACTGTCAGTTATTTGAAATGGAAAATGTTATGTATTTCCCCCCGCTATCTTTGGGGCGCTTCTGGCATAGCAGACTCGTTTTTGGAAAAAATGCCAAATTGGCGATGAACGTTGTGACATGTTGTCATTCGTCTTGTTTGAGAGAGTTGTATATGGCAAACGGTGGCGCCACCAAACAGCAAAACAGCGCCACAGAACGGAACCCGGATAAACAAAGCTTGTGCATCACGCTCGAATAATTATTTATATTAATAATATTATTATTAAACTAGTTTCATAAATAAATAAACACTCTATAAAATACTATTGGATGTGTGTTTTTGTACGCATAGCCGTAGGTGAAGTAGGGAGACAGATGCCACGGTAGTGCCACTAAACACAGAAACACGAACCTTGGTTTGGATAACCGAGGCTAAGTGAAGTCTGACCTAGGCTAAGGTCGTGCACAGAAAACAGTTATTATATAGACTAACTCTACAATAAAGTTTTAGAAAACAATTCACATTTGATGTTATATTATTTTAAAACAACCTCGCCTAAGTCAAGTTATGCAGCAAAGCGCTGTAGTGTTAGCTCCCGTAAACAACGTTGTCATCGACAATGATGTTGCGCCTTCGCATCATCGTTATCGAATAGACTTGAGTCACTGTCAAAGTATTGAAGGTATCGAAGAAATGGACGGTATCGAAGGTATCGAAGGTATCAAAATATCGAAGGTATCGAAGGTATCGAACAGTGGGCATTCGATACCACAAATATTGAAGTATCGCGATACCACTAAATATCGGTATCAAACTTTCACAAGTATCGCGATACTTCTATATATCGAATATCGAACCAGCACTACTAGATATGTTCCAATTCATTTATATTCTGAATAGCTGGTCTAATGAATGTTGGCTTACTTAAACATCATCATGTTTCAGATAACAAACATGATGTAGTAATATGTGGCATGAGTTGCCGAATTAACTGCAATACTTGTTGATGTTCATTGATGTCACATTTTCCAACCTTTAACACAGTAGATGTCTGGTGACAAATGACTACACTGGCTATATATATGCACAGGAACACACTGGCTCCCTCTAGGGGGTGAGGGTTGACACTTACCCTGAGGGAACGATCGTAGGAGGCACTAAACACCTTGGTTCCCGACGGGGTGTTGAGGGAGGTGAGGGCGTGAACGGTTCCCGTGTGTCCCACCAGGGTAGACACCCTCTCAAAGGTCCCCAACTCCCAGACCTAGTCCAAACACAAGTGTCATCTCAGATGATGTCAATCTGACACAATACAAACTGTGACCCCCGACACAGGGAGCCAGGAATTAAGTGTCTATTGTTCACCCGAGCCAAACACAGCTGACTAGGTAAGTTCCATCCATTTTGTTTATTTTGGCTGAAATGCTTATCAAATAATCTTGTCTGTCAATGTGTGGTTTCATTTCTTCAGATAGTAAATCCATGGTTGCAGGACAGAAGTTAATTTTATATCTACACAATACACCGTATAACATTTTTCAATTGTGTTTTGAGACAAGACAGTACAGGTAAGTACACTCATTTTCATTATCCCCGTGTCAGGTAAGTAAATTTTTGAACACAAACATGTGCTTTACATTTAATAGCGACAAAATACTACAAGTCAAAAATTAGGTAAGTAGAATTAATCAAACATTTCTGAAAATAAACTCACTTAAAACCTGTTTCATTTATAACCTGTTTCAAATATGAGTTATTTAGATAACTTTATTTGTCATGATGCCATCACATCTATCTCATGAAGATTGTTGACAGCAGTCGAAAATTCACGAGAAATAAGATCAACAGACAGCAAAATAAGTAAAACATTACTCATTTGAACCATGCAGTCAGACAAACCTCCTTACTCTTACTAACATAACAATTTCATGTATTTGGATACTATTTTTCTGACACATTAAACAATTTTAAAATATTTTATATATGTATTGGTCATCTATTATTGTTTTATGTCCAACTACAGAGTAACTGTTATGTTCAAATACCAAAAATAATTCTATATGTCCACTGTGTGACATCAGACAGCCGAACATGTGATTCCTTTAAGTGTCCAAATACATTCCTTAGTGTCCAAATACGTTCCTTTAAGTGTCTAAATACATTCCTTTAAGTGTCCAAATACATTCCTTTAAGTGTCCAAATACATTCCTTTAAGTGTCCAAATACGTTCCTTTAAGTGTCCAAATACGTCCCTTTAAGTGTCCAAATACATTCTGTCATGACAGTACCAGCCGTGATACATACATGGATGCTGTTCTCGTGGGTTCCACACAGGATGTGATGGGAGGTGATGGCGAGAGAGTACACACTCCCTCCTGACGTCTCCAGGTCTCGCAGACACTCCAGAGTGTCCAGACTCCAGATCTGAACAGACAGGAAGTAGCAGACACATTAACCCATTACACCCTGTGTTGTTTTATAAAACACACCCCTAATGTCTAACTTATGACGGCTCCTAATATTTGCATTTACCTTTACACTTCAGTTCCTATTATTGCATGTTGTGGTTATGGCATTGTCACATAAACACACCTGGCATTGTCACATAAACACACCTGGCATTGTCACATAAACACATAAAAAGAACTGGCATTGTCACATAAAACACCTGGCATTGTCACATAAAAACGCCTGGGATTGTCACATGAAAACACGTGGCATTGTCACATGAAAACACCTGACATTGTCATATGTAACCATTGCACTGCTGAGGCCCAAACACAGAACCTACATTTCGACATGTCTGTGAAGTAAACATGTGATGGGCACTAACCTTGATGGTCTGATAGGAGCCTCCGTAGAGGTAGTTCTGGGAGGCCACCAGGGCCCGCACCCAGTGGTTCAGTCCCGTGATCTCCTTCTTCAGCTCCTGCTGCACCTTGTCCCACACCTGTAACACCAACCACACCTGTCACAGTGTCAGCTCTGTCTAGACACACCCACACCTGTCACAGAGACAGCTCTTTTTAGACACCCCCACACCTGTCACAGTCTCAGCTCTGTCTAGACACACCATACCTGTAACACCACACCTGTAACACCACACCTGTAACACCACACCTGTAACACCACACCTGTGACACCACACCTGTAACACCACACCTGTGACACCACACCTGTCTCAGTCCCAGCTCCGTCTAGACACACCCACATCTGTAACACCACACCTGAAACACCACACCTGAAACACCACACCTGTAACACCACACCTGTCACAGTCTCAGCTTTGTCTAGACACATCCACACCTGTAACACCACACCTGTAACAGTCTCAGCTCTGTCTAGACATATCCACACCTGTAACACAACACCCGTGGTAGTTGTAATAGTAGCAGTTACAACTATTGAAGTAACACTAATAGGTTGAACAAAACAAAAGGTAATAGTAATTGAACATAACTGCTGTACATTTCAAATTTCATTTTGTATTGTGCTACTATGTAGTCTGGTTATTTAATCATTTTCAAGGACAAAAATATTACACTTATATCAACAGGCTTTAAACTCACCCTCGTAAATAATGGTGATTTGATAGACTGATATGTGCATCATGTAATATGTTCATGCCATTGAAATTATCAGAACTTGATTTTCGAGGAGCTGTGTAACAGCTCCACATTTTTTTATATGCTGAACTGTTGAATTTAAAAGGTTTTCTTCATCGATATTTGACTCATAAATATGTTAGGATCATAGATATAAATAGAACACCCCACTACAACACTAGATCGCTTGGGCGCTATCAGTTGACACATGATACTTTGAAGTCAACATGGCTAGTGACAGCCAGGCTACAGCAGAGCAGAAAGGCCATTGCAGTGCCTGTATATACATAGGACTGCACCAAGTTTTCTACATAATTATCACGTTATTTATTTACTGACGTCAGTTAGCCAGTGTTGTTTAATTGTGTACAGTGTGTTCAAACAGTTGCCTCTCTGATATGCCAGTATGAAACAAATCAACAGGCTTATACTTAGTATATACAGTGTCTCCCTGTGTGAGGGGTGAGTACAGCTTAGTACTATTTAATTTGTTGTTCTACCAGATCCACAATTGTTGTGGTGTTTTACAAAAAAAAGTCATTTAAAAATCAACCAACTGAAGTCCATCCTCCAAAGATATTGGAGAGAACACACACACCTATATAATTAATTACAATTTTACAGATTAAAAAACAGACCATGCAAAGTGGATGAGAGAATAGGGAAAACAACAACAAAACAGAGCTGCCAACATTACTAACAACAACAGTAGTAGAAAAGTAGTAATATTAAGATAGTGTCAATAGTAATAACAATAAATAAATAAAATTAGACAAACTACAACAAAACAGCAGGGATGTCATGGTAACAGGTTTCCTTAAAATGACCACAGTTTCCCTTTCACTTTGCTCGGCATTCAGGTATTTTCTTTTCATCTGGGAATCTGCAGAAGGCAGTACCCATTATCATTAATTAGTAGTCATAAAATAGTACCATATTATAATTAGGCTATTAGATTAATATAAAATATGTCACTCACACTACGACTATGCACTGTAATATTATTAAAAATTGGTTTGGTACATAATTCATCCAACATGTATTATTTTTGATCAATTTTCATATGACTGTAATGTCTTAAAACTATTCATTTCCTAAATTAATGGCAGTGGAACATAAATATGTTCGCAGACTATAACCTAAGCTATATATTGTATAACTGAGATTCTCCCCTGTGGAAAGAGACTCTGGATCCTGTTTTCTGTCGGTTGGTACAGTTGTACGCTACACAGGAAATAACCATACTTGCTAGTTCACAATGACTGTTGTAGCCAGCATGTCCCCAAATGGATTAACGTTGTTCACATCAGTGTCAACCACCAAACTGGCCAGAGACAGAGTAGCCATCTGGGATATTGACCTCAGGTTAAACTCATTTCCAGGTCACAACCCTTCCCCTAATGACTATATAAGCTGGAGGCTACAACCCATCCCACTGCATCATTTATTCACACTGCCAAGGAACCACACTGACCAATATTTAGATCCCTACCCCAACACAGTGAACCAACTCAAAACATTCAACAGCTGGCCCTGCTGGTCTACCCCATAAATTAATCATGAGCTGTCTTATATGGCGTAGGGCTAGGGGCACAACGACACACATCCAAGTTAAAAAATTCGTCTTAGCAGACTTTTTTGACATTTATTGCGTTGCTCAACAGTTCTATTCTATATATCCTGCCAGTGAGTACCGCACTTTCTGCCCTGCTATTGAATTATCGCCAGTGGTCCACCGCGGCCTCAGTGCAGCGGGCCAGCTTGTCACTCTAGTCTATTGGGGAAAGATTAATGATCTAACTCTGTGGTTAGGATACATAATAGTCTTTTTAGAACAATATACTTTTACAAAACAATTATGGATTACCCATTTTAAAGAAATGTCAGATAAGAATTCCAATAAGACATCTGATGACATCACCTTGATGGTCTTGAGCGAGCCACTAAACACCATGTTCCTTGTGGCCACGAGTGTACACACTGGGTTGTCATGGGCAACCAGGATCCTCTCTTTGGCAAAGTCATGCTCAATGTCCCATACCTACAATACAAGTCATATGACTACAACACATATCATACACCTACATCACAAATCGAATGACTACAACACACACCACACACCTACATCACAAATCGAATGACTACAACACACATTACACACCTACAACACAAATCAAATGAATACAACACATATCACACACCTACAACACAAATCGAATGACTACAACACACATCACACACCTACAACACAAATCGAATGACTACAACACACATCACACACCTACAACACAAATCGAATGACTACAACACACATCACACACCTACAACACAAATCGAATGACTACAACACACATCACACACCTACAACACAAATCGAATGACTACAACACACATCATACACCTACAACACAAATCGAATGACTACAACACACATCACACACCTACAACACAAATCGAATGACTGCAACACACATCACACACCTACAACACAAATCGAATGACTACAACACACATCACACACCTACAACACAAATCGAATGACTACAACACACATCACACACCTACAACACAAATCGAATGACTACAACACACATCACACACCTACAACACAAATCGAATGATTACAACACACATCACACACCTACAACACAAATCGAATGATTACAACACACATCACACACCTACAACACAAATCGAATGATTACAACACACATCACACACCTACAACACAAATTGAATGATTACAACACACATCACACACCTACAACACAAATCGAATGATTACAACACACATCACACACCTACAACACAAGTCACACAACTACAACACACATCACACACAACACAAGTCACACACCTATAATGCATGTCACGTCACACAACTGACACACAGATATGAGATAAGACCTGTCATTTCTAAATATCCCATACATGACATCATCCCTTCCTTTTACGCTGTAAATCAGTCATTCTAAACTTACTGTGTGAACTTCCTGCTAATGATAACACCACCACTTCAGAAACGCTCGATATGGATGATTCCACATAACATAACAAACACCTCACTGCTGAGGTCACCCCCGGGACTGAGAAAGTGACCAGAATAGAGAGGTGACCTCATTAGGAGGAGTAATGCCCTATCACTACTTGTACATGGACACTAATCAGGGAGTGTCCTAGGGTGACTTTAACCCTCGTACGGCCAGGGCCAATTAATCGGCCCAAGACACCTTCCTGCATAAAAAGTTTTAGTTTGCGTAATCAGTAACCGACCCACGCACATTTGGTATCATCGGATAGCTGACAGATTTTTCAAGATGGTGTATATTTATTCATGAGCAGATTGAATGGCAGCTAGGTACACGCGGGCAAACAAAACATGTGACAAAGTTGATGCCCAAATTTGGTTGGTTTACTACGCCTTCTGTGACGAATTTATGCATCCATCAATAAAGGTCCGACCCCCGCATATGTGGCACCAATAGAGAGCTCTGTTCTTGTCCAATCTGAGAAAAATAAACATGTGCATGGGGCTGGTCCAGCAAGTCAGAACCAAGCTTTCGAACACCGCATCATCTTCCCACCAGAGTAGAAGTAAACAACAAGATGGCAGGCGTTCGGTCGAAGAACTTTCTCGATTCAAATGCTTACTTCGGATTTTCTAAAGTTACCGCATCTACGTTTCAACAATACAACTGACAGTATTCAAGAATATGACTATTATACTAGTTGAAATATTTATAATGACTTTGGATGCTTTTTGATCTGAAAAATCGACCACTTGTCAGCGCAACATTTCACTGCTCGCCCCACGGGTTTGCGCCGAAGGCGAATGTAGCAGCGATCGGGGGGCGGCCTAAAATGGCCTACATCGATGTTGAAAAAATCATAAAAATTTGAGTTATGATTTTTATTGTAACAGTATGCAACAGAGGATTTTTGCTGGCCGGTTGCAGGGTTAATCACGAGACATCTGTGTTATTGAGAGACATCCAACCGTACTTACTATGATGGTACAGTCCTGTGACCCGCTGTAGAGCTTACTGCCCGAGACACACAGCGCGAGTACGATGCCCGTGTGACCTTCTAGTGTCGACAAACACTTGAAGGTCGTACTCGTGTCCCAAACCTGGTGACAAGAAAACAGAATGACGTTAAAAAAACAGTCATCTAGCTCTGACTGAACTCTGTTTACCAGTAGATCAATGATCTAATAAACTAAATATTATTTCTCCATCAACTGGGATGATAACAGGGAGTTTGAAGTTGTTACTCTTAAGTGGCTATTCCTACCATATGAAGGAGGAAACTATTTGGTATAGAGTAAATTCTTTATAAATAATGTTTTCCAACTACACACATGTTTTTGTATATTATTATTAAATACTTACTTTTATTTTACATTTTGATACTTCGTTTAACGCATATATTTATATCGTACTCCCAACTCACTTACTAAGTTACAAGAGATTCGCGTAACAGAGAAAAGATGAGTGATCTTGCCTTTATTGTCTTGTCTGACGACCCACTGAAGAGATAGTCCTGCAGCACACACAGGCACCAGACGGGGCCTTGGTGACCCACAAACGTCCCCTTACACTTGAAGATCTGCTGCGGGTCAAACGCTGAAAGAATGGATCAGAGAGACATGTTTACCAGTCCACCTGAGCAGTCAATAAATCACCAGAGCTGTCAGCTAATCACCTGAGCTTTCAACAAATCACCTGAGCAGTCAATAAATCACCAGAGCTGTCAGCTATTCACCTGAACTTTCAACAAATCACCTGGGCAGTCAACAAATCACCTGAGCTGTCAACTAATCACCTGAGCTGTCAACTAATCACCTGAGCTATCAACAAATCACCTGAGCTGTCAACAAATCACCTGAGCTGTCAACAAATCACCTGAGCTGTCAACAAATCACCTGAGCTGTCAACAAATCACCTGAGCTGTCAACAAATCACCTGAGCAGTCAATCAATCACCTGAGCTGTCAAAAAAATCACCTGAGCTGTCAACAAGATCAATGTTATCACCTGAGCTGTCAATAAATCACCTGAGCTGTCAATAAATCACCTGAGCAGTCAACAAATCACATGAGCAGTCAACAAATCATCTGAGCAGTCAGCAAATCGCCTGAGCTGTCAACAAATCACCTGAGCTGTCAACTAATCACCTGAGCTATCAACACATCACCTAAGCTGTCAGCAAAGCACCTGAGCAGTCAACAAATCACATGAGCTGTCAACTAATCACCTGAGCTATCAACACATCACCTAAGCTGTCAACAAAGCACCTGAGCAGTCAACAAATCACATGAGCTGTCAACTAATGATGACCTGCTGGTGAACTAATCATTTACAGCAACACTACAATAAACATGAAATCAATATTTAGAAACATATAAGAAGCCCCCAATTACTAAGACCTGTCTGGGTCCAAACTTTTGTGGATGAAGATAAGTTTTAGTTACAAGTTACTGAATTAGTGATGATAAAATTGTAACGTGAATAAAACATGTTATCAGGGTCCATACAGCTTCGGAAATTTGAAATTCTAGACTTTTCACATTGTCTTAACGACATTTAAATCACAGTAAATTAAGTCAGCAGTGTGCAGAAAACACATCCATTCCAACCATTTACGATATTCTGTTTTTAAAGCCAACTGTCTTTAAGTTCTACATTGCCCATCTTTTGAAACGAATCACATCACACTTGAGTAACTTATTTACTCCACAGGGAATAAAATGGCACCGTCCAAGAGAAAATGCCAACTGTCCAATGACCATGCGAAATAGTTTTGTGTGTTAGCTTCCCAACATGGAAGTAGTGCTAATATTTCTGCTCGTCCGCCATTGGCCTGTTACTTATTAAGACTATCGAGTCAAATATGATTTTATAGACCACAGTAAAAAATTTGTAAAAAAAGACTTTGTAAAATTCAAGGATTTCCAGACTTTCAAAGCACTGTGTACATGGACCCTGTGTTGTACTATTTAGACAAGTGAGATGTAATTTGTTAGAAAGCACAATAATTTCATAAAAACGTCACAGAGCTGAGCAAGCAAGAGCAGGAGCAGGAGCAGGAGCAGGAGTAGGACGAGACTGAGTAGAGTGAGCCATGACAGGGACACGGATGTGTCACCACTGTCACCGTCGGTGTCACCTACCTCCAACCACCTGGCCCGACACTGTCAGATTCTCGTGCATGTCCGACAAGTCTTGCTACAACAAACGCACAAACGTTGGAACATGTCCCAAACTCCCATGTGACACACATTGACATAGATCATTTGAATCCTCTTTGGTCTTCAGACTATTTGCCCATGTACCGCTCTTGTTTTTGCATAATATGGCTTTATAGTGAAATTTGACTGCCATTTTAATAATCAAATTAACAGCTATTTGAATGGCATAACAGAAATCTAACCAAATAATATGTAAACAAACACAGTGGATTCTTGTTTTATGTTTTTGCAATGCAATGTTTTTCTGAAAACTTTACAACACAACATTTTATAAATTTAGAAACCTACAATGACAGACAATCCTGAGTATAATCCTCTATCATATAAACAACATACTTCTGTCTGACACTGTGACATCGTAAAAAGCTCCCTATTCTCATTGTTTTAACGCTAATGATAATTGGTTGTATCGTTAAATAAAGCACCAATTCCAACCTTTTGTATTGTTACACTTTATAATATATACACACTTTTTTACTTACTTTATTATTAAGTTATTAATATATTTTATTATTTTATTTTATCTATTTATTGCTGATAAGTTAGCCTATGAACTAGGGCTTTTAGAAGCTTTATTTAATTATCTATTTATTATCATTTAACATTTTGTCTTTGTGTGCAAGTTTAACCTGATTATTAATATTTTAAATATTAGATATATATTAGATCTATATATTAAATATTAGTGTTAGAATGTATTTTATGCGCCTCTGAGCAGAATTTTTTCCGGATACATGGCGCTTAACAAATAAAAAATTATTATTATCATTATTATATTATTCAAGTAAGTGAATTTTTACTCTACATAAGTTTGACTCACATGAAGCAGTCCGACGTCACTTCTAACTTCATCCACCAGATCATTGTGATTTGTCTCCATCTGAGCTGCAAACACAACGATATTCACACTGCAGAATTACAAACATGCAACAACATCGACTTCACGCTACAGGAATGGATATGACATAACTGATAAAAGGTGCATTATTCACTACCACCTTTAATATGTGACTCTACCTATAAATTACACTATTAAATATATATATATATATATGTATATGTATATGTATATGTATATGTATATGTATATATATATATATATATATATATATATATATATATATATATATATATATATATACAGTAAAACCTCTATTTAGTGGACATTATTTGGGCTGTACAGTATGTTCATTATAGACAGACTGTGGACAGTCAACACTTTCAAATCAAAGGTGTTCACTGTACACAGGTGGTTCTTATGGACAGGTGTCTGTTTGGAGCATTGCAACTGAACCAACCTGGAAGAAACATTAGCAGTAAATCTGAACTCCAGCCCTCCTACTTTTGCACCCAATCATGTGATCCCCTTTCCTAAATATTGTGTGCCAATCCTATCTCCAGCCCCCATTAGTTCAAGCACCTATGAGTTATTATAACCGGCACAGCGACTGACACTACGACACTACAACGACACTGCCAGTGGCACCACGGACACACTGACACTACAATGACACCGCCAGTGACACGACGGACACACTGACACTAAGACACTACAACGACACCGCCAGTGACATGACAGACACACTGACACTAAGACACTACAACGACACCGCCAGTGACACGACGGACACACTGCCACTAAGACACTACAACAACACCGCCAGTGACACGACGGACACACTGACACTATGACACTACAACGACACCGCCAGTGACACGACGGACACACTGCCACTAAGACACTACAACAACACCGCCAGTGACACGGCGGACACACTGACACTATGACACTACAACGACACCGCCAGTGACACGACGGACACACTAACACTAAGACACTACAACAACACAGCCAGTGACATGACGTACACACTGACACTAAGACACTACAACAACACAGCCAGTGACATGACGTACACACTGACACTAAGACACTACAATGACACCGCCAGTGACACGACAGACACACTGACACTAAGACACTACAACGACACCGCCAGTGACACAAGACACACTGCCACTAAGACACTACAACGACACCGCCAGTGACACGACGGACACACTGACACTAAGACACTACAACGACACCACCAGTGACACGACGGACACACTGCCGCTAAGACACTACGACACCGCCAGTGACACGACGGACACACTGACACTAAAACACTACAATGACACCGCCAGTGACATGACAGACACACCGTCAACTTACTGAGTTTCAACTCAAACTCTTTCTCCATCATCTCGACCTTCTCCGAGAGTTTGCCGAGCATGGACCTGAGGAAGCCAATCTCCTGGTCCTTCTGTATCATCGTGGCCTGCAGCTCGGCCAGACTCTTCTCTGTCTGGTGCAGGAAGCCTTTGATCGCCTCAAACCTGCACTCACTCAGGTGCTCAGTCAGCTCAGCTGCCGTACCAATGAACTCACAACTGCAACAAGGAGTATCACAAACACCGCATCTATTTCAACAATATATATTTTCAAACACCCAAAAGTTATTAATTTGTGAGTTTGTTTTTCGACATCTATAATTTGTACATGTCTAAATGTTTTTTTTTCGACATCTATAATTTGTACATGTCTAAATGTATGTTGTTCAACATCAATATTTTGTATGTGTCCAACTGTTTGTTTTTGGATATCTATAATTTGTACATGTCGAAATGTGTTTTTCAACTTCAGTAATTTGTACATGTCGAAATGTTTGTTTTTGGACATCTATAATTTGTACATGTCGAAATGTTTGTTTTTCCATATCTACAATTTGTACATGTCGAAATGTTTTTTTAGAAAGAAATGATGGGTCACATTTGGCAAATGGTGACCCCTGACGAAGACTTACTTGTACTTGTGGTGGGGACACTTGGCGTGTTTACAGAGCTTCATGTGTTCCTCCAAGTCCTGGAGGGTCAACAGAAGGTGGTCAGTGTTATGTGGTCAGTCAACAGAAGGTGGTCAGTGTTATGTGGTCAGTCAACAGAAGGTGGTCAGTGTTATGTGGTCAGTCAACAGAAAGGTGGTCAGTGTTATGTGGTCAGTCAACAGAAGGTGGTCAGTGTTAGATGGTCAGTCAACAGAAGGTGGTCAGTGTTACATGGTCAGTCAACAGAAGGTGGTCAGTGTTATGTGGTCAGTCAACAGAAGGTGGTCAGTGTTAGATGGTCAGTCAACAGAAGGTGGTCAGTGTTACACGGTCAGTGAACAGAAGGTGGTCAGTGTTATGTGGTCAGTCAACAGAAGGTGGTCAGTGTTACCCATTTAGCTACACAAGTCGCATCGACAGATAATGAAATATTGACTGCACTGCACTTGAGAACTTCTGCTCACTCAGTAAACCATGTCTCACTTTCTTGTCACTAACAATTTGTATAATCTGTCAGAGTTTAAAAAATTCTAAATGAATAATAAATATAATCTGTTTCGTTACTGAAAACTTACTGTAAAAGAAATACAAATCAGTGTGTTAAGGTTCTGGCAGAGAGAGAAACTGCCACTGTGCCGGTGGCAGATATATTTCTCTTCTTGACTTACCCGTTTTTTGAGGACAGGACAATCGGGGTTGTTTGGACAGCGGGTGGGGGCGTACTGACAGTCCTCCTCGTGGGCCCTAGAAACACAAACACCCCTTGTCAGCGAGAGACAAACAGACACAGGCCTACGCAGACTGTCTAAAATTCTTTAATAATAATAAGAAGAAGAACATTTATAAAGCGCCATAAATCTAGAAATATCCATTTGGAGGCGCTGTACATGAGTATATATACATGTGTCGTAGAATTATAATATTAAGGTTGTTAAGGTAAATATAATACCTAAAATATGTATAAAAAGTAATAGTAATAAATAATAAAATAAATAAGTTAGCTAAAGATAATTATTAAAATAAATGGTATACTGATAATAAAATAATGAGTATGACATTTTGTAAAATTAATGTAAAACATGTAAAAGATAATAAATAGATAAAAATAGAATACAAATTAAATAAACTGACAAGTGTCTACTCTTCATACACAGCCCGGAATAGGTGGGTTTTCAATAGTCTTTTAAAAGTCACGAGGCAACAGGTTTTCTTCATCTCGGCAGGGAGAGAGTTCCACAGTCGTGGACCAGCTACTGAGAACATTCTATATATACTCGTCACACATACACAATTTAAGGGATGAAATATGTCTGTTACTTGCTCATTCAAGAATCATTTATTCAACCAAACACGTGCTAATTAAACACACTGAAATCTATGGTCAAGGGAGACAACCAAATGATGACACTTAACAGTAATGACTAGAGGGGAACAGTTGGGAATGAAGGGAGGAAGGAGAGGGGAAGACCACAGTTGAGGTGGGAGGAATGGGTGAGGAGGAATTCGACAAACCGTGTGGGGAGTGGAGACCAAGAGATGGGTGGTGAAGGAGGAAGTAAAAGGGGGAAAAATACATAACAAGGGGAAAAAATTAGGAATAACATATGACTCTACGTGTTCGGATACATTCACCCTGTCTACCTACAGAAATGACAACTATCTGTACTACACATGCCCAGACACCTAATACTTTTACATATCTAACGTAAGACCACATCTGAGTTCCCCATAGGTGGCCATTATAACATTCCCTTCACATTTGTTACCAGGGTGTTCAAATTTTTACTAGTGTTTTCACATTTTTACTAGGGTAATCACATTTTTACTATTCACATTTGTTCTACTAGGTTATTGACTATTCACATTTTCAGATTTTAATTAGCCATCATTCACATGTGTGCTGCATAAAAAAATTGAAAGTCTAATACCTCATTTTCCCACAATTTAATCTCTAATCTTAGACCCCTTAATTTCTGCTAGAACCACTCATTTTCCTGGATCACATCACCAATCAAAATGACGCCTGTATCTATACATAGCAAAAACACCAACTGACATCTGTCAAAATTTGAGAGCTCTGATACCACACCAAAGACATAATTTCTACTCACTCTAAGCACTAAGCAAATTCTCACATAAATTCAAACAATCTACATAACGCCTTTTCTATTAGTAACACTTCCGCCAGGTAATGGCAGATGAACCCCTTATTGTGGTCTTCCGTTATCTGAATGCGTGCAGTTCATAACGACTGTTTGTTTTGACACACCAAAAATACGTATTTTCACTGTCTGTTTTTGGACACCTCATTTTATTTTCGGGTGTCCAAATTCACACAGCCATTGCAGTAACATCACAACCAAGGGGCTATTTCACTAGCGTTGTTAGGACCTCTTAAATCTGATCTTAAACGTTAAATCCAGTTCTGATCCACAGCAATGGTCTTGAATACCTGAAAACTGTCAACACCACAACGTGCCACGAGGACATTGTCATTGGTGTGTCACGGAAATAGTGTCCACGGTAAGACTGCAATGGATATTTGCTTTTTGAAAAATCTAAATTAATTTAACAATCAATGGATTCTGCTTATAGATGACTTTTCATTATGAGTTCTTTACCTTGGTGAGACAGACCCCAGGGCCCAGTTTCATGAAGCCATGTAACTTTACGAGCAATTACGTGGTCTACTGGTCGCAGCTAACAACAAATAGTCAATGCAGCTTAAGGCCGGTTTCATGAGACCAATTTAGCAATTGCGCAACTAAATCAACGTAGTATTGACCTACTTAGGTCGTTGTGGGGAATCCCTGTATTTGTGTTGTGTCTGAACAACCTTTTTCTTTCTAGCTGCCGCCTTTGTCGTTCATGTAGCAAATGGGAAGCTATGATGAATGTAAAGGATATCCAGTGTAAACATTAAAAATAATTATGTTGAGAGTGGGCGTGTCGGGAGCATACTGTACATATTTCAACTTCGGGAGCATACCGAAAATATTTCAACTAGCGTAAAGTTACGCCTACTAAATACACGGTGCAGCTAAGTGCAACTATGGAGCAGACTCATGAAATGCAACTTAAGTATGCTTCATGAAACTGGGCTCCAGGCTTGAGAGAAAATAGGAGGGAATTAAACTGAAACACCTGGAAAAAGGAGGCGGGGACGGCCAAGGATGACATGGCGACAGAGAGTGATGGCCGAGCTGAGAGAGATGGGGCTGTCATGGGGTGAGGCTCAGGCCTCAGCTAAAGACAGGACCTTGTGGCGAAACATTGGTGTGGCCTTATGTCCCACTGGGGACAAAGAGGATAAGTAAGTAAAAAGTACCTACCTCTTGGCACTGAGGCGGATGGTGAGAGGGCAGCCAGTGGGGTTCACCTCAAAGGGGAAGCCGTCTCTACTGGGCTGGGTGCCGTAGCGACAATACACGTACAACTCCCCAATCTGTTCAGCTACCGCCAGGTTCGCCACCATAATGTCCAGCTCAGCCTTGTCCACTGGACACTTCCCTGTCAGCAGAGAGTGGTCAGTGTATTGTACAGCTGTGGTCAGCCTGTGGTCAGTTTGTGTCATAGTTTTTGCATAATATTAATAAAATACAATATTGATATAGTGTCATAATCACACAGTGCCCTATGGTGCTCTACAGGCAAATATTTAGAATATTAAAATATTTATTTTTAAATAATTTAAAACAAAACAACAAAATTAATAGTCATAAACTGAATTAAACAGTTAAAGCACAATTTAAATATAAGGATAGTAAACCTAAAACATATATGTGCAATCAATAATTTAAGTAATAAATTATATAAAGACACATCAAATAATAGTACATGTAAAAGTAAAAATTAATAATAAACACATTAGGTGGGATTAAAATAATAAAATGACGGATAGAATGTACATGCAAAAACATAAACAACCTGGTAGTAGGAATAAATATTGAGTGCATGAATTAAATAAATATTGAATATTGTAGAGATCTGCCCACATATCACTTTACTTTCACTGTTTTGGATGGGTGAATATTTATGGAGCAAAACACAATCAGCTTATTTCAATTACGTTGTCAATCATGGATGTCACACTTGTATATGCATGGGCTATTAAGTTTTTCTGGAAATATAAAACACACACATCTAGAGTGACTTAACTATAGTCTCAATAAGCTGTGAAAATAGTATAAGAATATCACCAATTGGAACAGGAAACTGGTTTAACTATGTTAAACGGATACAAATATAATTACAATCACATTAATTTCAGTTACCTTTGAGGTGGCCACTTACATTTACATACTACCAAACACTTGGTAACTTTTGTTCCATTATTTCTATTCCCTGTGGCTAGATCACTAGATAAACTAATCAGGCATTGTTTTAATTATTTCCTTCTGAAGAATTTCTATATCTAAAAATCTAATTTGTTTCTGATTAAAAAAATTAAATTAAAGATTCTATGCACTTACCATCGTTGCATTTCCCTGTCACACAATGACGGCAGAATGTGTGCTAAAAAGAATACATTACAGGTTAAAACAAAATGTACCACATTTCAATGTTAGTAAACATAAACCGCTGTCTTTAGAAACTGTAGTTTATGTCATGCAGCACAAAACCAATAAATAACTTTTTACTTCTCAACTAATGGCCACACAGGGATGTATTTAACAAAGTACCCAGTATGTCACTAATTTATTGGCAAAACACACAAAGACGTCTATTTTGATCTCATTCTCATGCGCAAAAAGTATGTTGATCACATGAGACTTTATAAATAAAATATACCTAGAATACCAATATGTCTAACAACCAGGTTGCTTTGATAATTAATTTTATTGGAAAATCATAAAAAAGCAGACATTTCATTTAAAAAACGAGGAAACCAGCACAACAGAAAAAGGTTGCATTTCCTACCTGACAATACTGGCAATGTTGTGATGCTAGTGAAATTGAGACTGTCTTTTCCTATTTTTTAATGTAATACAATATCCGTAGGACAACTATAAATACATTGAAGATATACTGCCTACACTATATTTTGTATACCCCAACAATGTGTGACGCGAAACGTTCAACCCCTGAGCAAGTATATAGGGAAAATAAAACATTTTATTTCAAAACAAACTTTAGTGGCCAAATGCATGTGCCAAGTTAACTGCGACATCCTTTGGTGTTTAATGGTTTCATGTGTTCAACTGTAAATTTCCTGTTAGAAATTGCTTTGGGTAATTCTGGTTAGCGGACCAAACTGGCTCTCTTCAGTGTTTTATTTGTACTACCCCAGGGTAAACGCCAATTGTCATGTGACTTACCCCACATCGTGTGATCATCGGATCACGGAATATCTTGCTACAAAGGAGGCAGTACAACTTCTTGCTTGGCGGCTCGGTAAACACTAATGCATCCTGGGAATACACAAACACACATAATGCATACCTAGTGTTTGTGACCATTTCATATTGAAAACAACAAATACACTGACTTTCTATAAATCTGGAAAATATTCCGTTTCAATTGAGTTTATTTTGGTAATACAAAATTACAACTGAAACAATTATGAAAACATCTTCAATTACAATATACTGATAATTTAAATGCGATCACAATTTTTTACCTATCATAACAACTGTAATAAAAGACAATCACAATTACACTGTAATTAACGTAACTACAATGATTGCAATTACAACCAAACAGAACTGTCATCTACCATTTGAAACATTCCACTCGTTAAGGTGTTCCAAAACCTACCCAGGACTCAGCTCCATCGTCTGGATCAGTCTCTGCAAAGGACTCATTTAAAGGCTCCATCCCCGACTTTCTCATCGCTGAGGGTGAAGCTGCCATGATGTTGTTGACAATCTACAAGTACAGCTGTGAATACACTAACTGTCACCATCCTGACATGTCAACACAGCACACTTCAGTTACATTGCCACTTTAACAGGACTAAATGTTTAAATATTCTTTGCGTAAATGGTTCAAAATTTGTATTCAAAAGACTTCGTTGTCTATTTTAAACATCATATTAAAAATGGAAATGAAAAATTACATTAAATGCTTCAAAATAAATGTAATGTTGGAAATTTGTATCAAGGAGCAGTAAAATAACTTCTTTGAACTTCTGATGTCCAGAATTTGGAAAAAGTTGAGTTTTCCACAATACTAATTTAGGTTTAAATTCTCAATCAAACACACTTTAACAAGACACTGTATATTATAGGCCAGGCGGTCAAGTGGCTAGCCATGCAAAACTGCCCTGTACATACACTGGTTTACTTTAGCACATAATAATTGCATGTCTGCCTTATGGTGAATTGTTCCAAAGAATTAATTTTATTTGCAGAATGTTTACTTTATTTTATTCTAAAAAGGCATCCAAATTAAAAACACTGGTGCAAGCCATATTTTGTACATTCTAAGCCATGCTCCGTCAAAACAATATATTGTCATAGCAGAGCTTTAAATATTGATCAGCCATTAGGAAATAATAATTTAATAAATTATTTGTACATCGTCCTGATATACGTATTCAAATGATGGCTTGTCAGCTGTATATAGCCATTCAAGACAAAACTACTATGCCAGGTAGATCCTTAGGTTATTAAATTGGAATTAATGTTAATTGCAAAAGTATAATACACTGTATTTTAAAGTAAGAAATGTGGTTTTCATGTCTAAAAATAATTAATTATCTAAGTTGATTAATAAATTATCATGAATACTCACATCAGAAACTCCAGGGTCACTGGTAGAGATGACCAGGCCAGAAACCTCTGTGGTCAACTCTGAACCTGACGAGTCGTCTTCCATCTTTCCCTGATAGCAAATCCATGTACATTACAGTCAGTGACAGTTATATGTTTTGTATATAATGCTTTACCAAATAAACTCAAACTCACATATTAACCAAAGAGATGTATCCAATACTGTCATTCATTTGGAACCAAAAGATTTCACTTGGATTCCCTAACTACTACAAAAATAAATTGCGCTAAATCACATTGATTGTTGTTGCAAATGTTCAAATTGTATTAATTCCTAGAGCTCTGCAGTTGTCTTTTGTTTCCACTTATGTTTTGGAGAAAACTACAAAATATGATTTTGCTCTTGCAGCTGTAGTAGTCTAGTACAACAGCCATTCCAAGCTAATGTTAATGTCAGACCACTTTTTTCAAATACCACCAAAAGATAAACCAGGTCTAGAACTTTTTACAAACACATCTGGGGTTAATATGAAATATATGTGGATGTATAACTTCATTCCTGTCATCATACCTTATATATATATATATATATATATATATATATATATATATATATATATATATATATATATATATATATATAAGATAATAAATAAGATAAGATAGCTTTATATATATATATATATATATATATATATATATATAAGATATATTTATAGCTCTTATAAACTTGAATATATATATATATATATATATATATATATATATATATATATATATAAATATATATATATTCAAGTTTATAAGAGCTCTGCCCTTTTCAGTCTGGCCAGACAGATAGCTTTCAATGGATGAACTGTCGAAAAAACTACACACCAAAATTATTATATAATTTATGGCATTCAATGGGTTATGTTGTGCTAGAACATGATGACAGTATTTGGCAGGTACCCCATGTGACATCAAGTTGATATCTCACATGAAAAATTGCATGCATCTGTCAGATCATGCAAATACACTTATAACAGTGTTTATATAGGTAATCTTATACTTAACTGGCCTAAATTATTACGGCCTTTTAAAACCGTTTTGTTCACCTTATATCGATGTGTAAGTGTTTGCAATGTGATTCTACATCACTTCCAATACAAAGAAGTCAGATTAAACTATTTTAGTTTGTGTTTTAGAACAATTTAAACACGCTGAGTCAAAGTAAACAATGCTATGTCACCGCCGCAAATATGGCGCAAACTGTAGGCGCCTCCCAGCACCAGAACCGCGGAGGCGATTTATTTTGACTCGGCGTGTTTAAATTGTTCTAAAGCACAAATTAAAATAGTGTAATATGACTTCTTTGTACCGGAAGTGATGTAGAATCACATTGTGAATACATACATATCGATATATAATAAGGTGAAAAAACGGTTTTAAAAGGCCGTAATAATTTAGGCCAGTTAAGTATAAGATTACCCTTTTTATATATATATATATATATATATATATATATATATATATATATATATATATATATATATATATATATATATATATAATATATACATACATACATACATACATTTTTTCTCTCACATAAATCAAAACTGAGTTATTTGGCTAAATTAAAGATCTAATTTTGGTCTTTGAAACAGATTTGTTCAAGATTCTAAATCCTGTAGAAAATCACTAACATTTGTTGAGCAGCATTTGTCACGGAAGAGACCTTTGAATGGGCACTGGTTGGTAAGATGGTGAAAGAAGATGGTGAAAGAAGATGGTGAAAGAAGATGGTGAAAGAAGATGGTGAAAGAAGATGGTGAAAGAAGATGGTGAAAGAAGATGAAACTAGGAATAAACTGAGATGGACACAGGCACAAGTCATGCAGGTCTAAGAACATAATTTTTACTTCAGCAGTGTTTTCAAGTACCAAGCAGTTGCAGTGAGTGAGTGACAGCATGTGACAGTGACAGTGACACTTGTCTTGAGAGACAATTAACTTCCTGAATCTCAACTTTATAAACTTAGACTTTAGGACTTAGTTTTAGTATATATATATATTCAGAATATTATGCTTTACCACCAGGGTTAGTAGGTGAACGTGTGCAATTACTTCAATAAGTAGTTTTTGTCAAGTAACTGGCATGCAAGAAAGTACAATTGTAATACTGTACTTTTTTTATCTGTAACAAAGTAGTATTGTCAAAAGTAACAACACTTTACTTCGTGAAATATTGTGTTACAATATTTCCGTGTCTAGTTTCACAGGATCATATACATATTGCCATGTTGAAATATATTAATAGTATTACTAGTATGCAATCATGGTAATTCTTGTACTTCTAGGTGTACTTTTACTTAACTCAAGTATAACATAAATAAAATAAAAAATTAGTAGACTAGTACTAGTAGTTCAGACAACACAGTTAAGTTTGTCTATAGGGAGGTCAGACCGATTTACCGCCCCTTCTGACAACATGGGGAGACAGGGGTCTGGGTTTAGTCGCCGTAATTTATTATCACGCAACATATCTGTTCTTGTGTAATTTTTCTTATGTTGTTATAATGTTAGTCTATGATTCTGCGCAGATAACTGATTTTTTGGCGGTGTTTAAAAGGTGTTAATGATTTTTTCCCTCTCGGTGTCGTATTTCGGTTTTCATTGTTTACGTCCGCGGCCATATTGGATGACGTCGACAGGCCTCATCAAAATTTTTTTGCGAGATTATGGTAATGAGCACGGCCATTTTGAAAAGTTGTAATTAAAGAAGAAAGATAAATGAACGTGATCGTACAAATATCATGATAATCCGTCGATAAAAAGTTGTAGTAATTAGTCAGTTAAAATGGCCTATGTTTAACGATGTCTTGTGACTATTTATTTTGGTTGCTTCAACTTGCTTCATACACAGAAGTGTAAAAAATTGTGTGGACGATAATATGATTACAGTGATGGCTTACTAATTGATAGCGCATTTTGCCACAAAGTCCGTTTATGGAGCCCCTGTCTCAAAAGACATCGCCATTTTGCCTTGTTCCCCCTGCGCGCAATGCATTGTGGTATGCAAAGCACTCTGATATCGACGTGATCGATAGCGGGTGTCTTTGATTAATACTATTATAAATAGTTAGCAAGTGTCTTATGCTTGCACATGTAACTGTGTAAACTAATTAATTAGTGCCATGTTTAATGTAGCTAATTTACATTAGTTTGTTTATTGGTATTATTGTATTATTTCCCTTATTTAGCATACTATTCATACTTTTGTGTGTTGGTTAGGCTACATTAAATTTACAATTTGTTTTATTAAAATTGATAATTTATCATTAATGTTTATAAAACTATATTATACGTGACTTTTGTATGTCGATACTGGGGTATTCTTTGATGATAGTTTTACATGATTATTTAGTTTTGAGAATATATGTAATTTGTACAACCTATTGTTGAAAAATTATTATACTTTATTTATATATATATATATATATATATATATATATATATATATATATATATTAATTGAATTTAAAATAGGTATGTAAATTGCCCTTTATCATAGTTTACACAAAAATCAGTATAATAAAAACAATTCTTGTGATTTAGGTATAAAATAAAATAGGAGAATGTTCAGAAAAAATAAAATAATTTTTAAATAAAATTGCAGTTTAATTAATATTTAATCTATGTAATTGAAGGCAGCACCAGTGCATTTTAATTAATTACTATTATCAGAAGAAAAAATGAAAGCAATTCAAAAGATTTATTGGCAAGATTAAATCTGTCAGAAAATTGTCGGAATTTTTTTTTATTTGAAATTTCATAAAATTGCAGTTTCCTTAATATTTCATCTACATACATGAAACAAGCACAGTTACACTTCAATTAGTGATTATGACCAGGGTAAAATAGAAAAAAATTAAATGTGTGTGGTTTATAAGCAAAATTTCACATATTAGCAAACCGTCAGAAAATGTCATGAAATTTGTAACTTTAAACATCTGTAGTTTGCTTAATATTTCACATAAATACATGAAACAACTACCGTTATACTTCTTATAGTAACTACTATCAGGGAATATTTTTTGTTTATTTTTTGTTTCGAAAGAAAAATTTGGTCCGACCACCCTAATGTCTACTACCTATCGTCTATCAATGGTAAGTACGTATCAATGTATTCATTAGTCAGTGTATTAATCAAGTGTTGCGTACCTCCGAAGCAAGTTTCCCCTTTTCTATCTTTATATGTAACTTCTATACCGCATCCTTATTACGGCAGGTTGTGAACGGTCTGCTATGCGAGTATGCCTCTCACTCTGTTGACGTCTCCGATAACGTCTACGACTGCGATCTCGTCGTTTTCCGGAAGTTAATGTCAACTAAGTCTAAGTACTGACAAATTGGCATAGCGTTAGTTGCCTGCTGGCTTACGGATGCTTTAGACTATTACCGCTCACTATTTCCAAATGGATGTGACAGACAGCTGAAATTAAATGTAATATTTATGATCGATTGTACGTAAACTTATCGAGCACTTTTGGAAGTTAGGTAAAAGCACCGCCGCTAGGTGTCGCCTCTCGCAGCGCAAGATGGAAGAAGTTTCAGCGAAACCGTTTTTGTAGACATGTCACCTTATATACATCTGAAATGATAAGACATGGATGAGCTGCTAATACATCGCAAAATCATTAAAAAAAAAACAATAAGGACAAAATATCATACTTTTACAGCTAGGACTCAACATCAACAGAAAAGAAAATGGAGGCTATAGCGCTCTCTGGCACTTTACAAACATATATGCACGTACATATCATACATAAAAAGATGTACTAACTTAGAAATAAATCCATAAAAATAGTTGTTATGTATGTATGTATATGTATATATATATATATATATATATATATATATATATATATATATATATATATATATATATATATATATATATATATATGTCAAGGATGGACTCGAAACGTTGGCTTCCCGTATCACAAATATTTATTTACACAGAAGAAGAAGAATTCCCTGTAACTGCCCACAATCAGGAGTCAGGATAAAATGTGCACCATGGCACATAACTGGGATACCGCAAGAACTCAGGTAAAATCAAATCATGCTGCTACTCGAAAAACACGTGTGCCTGCTTTCACAGCGGCAATTCAAGTGCCCAATCCTTCCCGCGCAACCCAGATCCCGCACAGCTAATCAAACAACAGCGCCCTCCACTGTTGATCACCACCAATCAACCACCTCGTTAACCAACATGTGGCGTCACCACAAATAAGTAAAAATATACAAACAACGTCATGGCTGTCCATGACATCCGCCCCAGTTTTCTCAGCATCCGTCCACGGATCACCCTTAACCAGCGTACAATGCCAGAGACCCAGCACACACAGTGCCACAACAGTAAGCGTTGGCCTCCATGCCAACCAAATTAGGTGGCCGCAGCCAGTGCAGATGTCTTCTGCATCTCTCCACCTCTACATCCTGACTCACCACCCTAGCAACCAACTCGCTGCCCTCACCAGTGTCACCCACCGGACTCACCACCCTAGCAACCGACTCGCTGCCCTCACCAGTGTCACCCACCGGACTCACCACCCTAGCAACCGACTCGCTGCCCTCACCAGTGTCACCCACCGGACTCACCACCCTAGCAACCGACTCGCTGCCCTCACCAGTGTCACCCACCGGACTCACCACCCTAGCAACCGACTCGCTGCCCTCACCAGTGTCACCCACCGGACTCACCACCCTAGCAACCGACTCGCTGCCCTCACCAGTGTCACCCACCGGACTCACCACCCTAGCAACCGACTCGCTGCCCTCACCAGTGTCACCCACCAGACTCACCACCACCTGACACGTCGCCACCTCTGGTCTCACCACCACCTGACACGTCGTCACCTCTGATCTCACCACCTCTGGTCTCACCACCACCTGACACGTCGCCACATCTGGTCTCACCACCACCTGACACGTCGCCACCTCTGATCTCACCACCACCTGACACGTCGTCACCTCTGATCTCACCACCTCTGGTCTCACCACCACCTGACACGTCGCCACATCTGGTCTCACCACCACCTGATACGTCGCCACATCTGGTCTCACCACCACCTGATACGTCGCCACATCTGGTCTCACCACCACCTGATACGTCGCAACCTCTCGTCTCACCACCTCACACCGCTCTACCACCTCACACTCCATTCCCACCATCTCTTCACACATCGCAACCTCTCGTCTCACAACCTCGCACCGCTCCACCACCGGTCTCTCTGTTGGAGCAGGTGGGGCCCAATCGATCTGAAGGGCCTCCACGAACACTGCCACTAACGCAGCATGGGACTTTGCCAATAACGCCGCAATTTCCTCGTCCGTCATACTGGTAGTCTGTATAAACTACACGACTGTGCAGCAGGGTCTTCTGATTTCTTTTTGCTGGGCGATCCCACTTCTGACACCATTTGTCAAGGATGGACTCGAAACGTTGGCTTCCCGTATCACAAATCTTTATTTACACAGAAGAAGAAGAAGACCCTGTAACTGCCCACAATCAGGAGTCAGGATAAAATGTGCACCATGGCACATAACTGGGATACCGCAAGAACTCAGGTAAAATCAAATCATGCTGCTACTCGAAAAACACGTGTGCCTGCTTTCACAGCGGCAATTCAAGTGCCCAATCCTTCCCGCGCAACCCAGATCCCGCACAGCTAATCAAACAACAGCGCCCTCCACTGTTGATCACCACCAATCAACCACCTCGTTAACCAACATGTGGCGCCACCACAAATAAGTAAAAATATACAAACAACGTCATGGCTGTCCATGACATATATATATATATATATATATATATATATATATATATATATATATATATATATATATATATATATTAAAATATAACTAAAATGATCACTGGGGACAAAACGATTTTTAAATATTATAAACACAATAATTTAAGCAAGTTTACTAACCGAAAAAAACACGTTAACTAGAATCAATTTAGCCAAAGAAAAGCAAATAAAAATGTCTTCTCATCAGTTCAGTGACGTTATCAAAACGTTTATCTAAACAGATGAGTTGTTATACCTTAGGATACCTTAGGACGGTTCTGATCGTAGGATTCTGTATTCCTCTGTGATCAGCTCTTCGTTTTCATTATCTATTAATATTAAATCGCGTGTCCCGGTTCTATTGTTATATGGAGTATTTTATTTTAAATACTTGTATTGATTGGTGTGGCTGTCTTGAGCGCGAGGCAAATTGTTTCATAAAACCGCCGAGCAGATGGCAACCCGGTGCATGATTACCGTGGGTGGCCGTTTGTGAGGCCAGTACAAACAAAAGTCGAGGCTGCAAGGCTGATAGTAAAGTTCTGATGATGCTTGGTAGTTAATTAACTCATTAACTCACTCAAGTAGTCCGGCGCTAACCCATTCAATGCACAGTAAACAGTTGTTTGCAGATGAACGGGTAGCCTGTGTAATTGCATGCTGTAACACGGGTGTGTTATACTTCATTGTTCGTATATTTCCTCGTGCGTGTAATTAGTGAGCAGACGTTACATCACCGTGTTTGGTAGACCATAAAGAAGTGAGTTACCGATATATATATATATATATATATATATTCACTTACCATAGTCTAAGCGGGATGCCATGCGTGCGCGATCCAAATTTTCACAATTTGTTATCAGATGTGGCCAAATTCGCTCAATGTTTCTGATCTGGAAACAACATATTTTCACAGTGTCTGCAACCTTCTGCTTCATCCTCAGCTCACAGTAATGCAGCGCATCAAAACTGCACACGCACGATGAAGGTTGGATTTTATGACAGGCTAGCTATTGTCATGTAAGCAGACTGTCGCGTTTCTTCACCGTGTAAAATATGATAGCCTCAGAATTATAATGATAAAACTGTTGTTTGATTATGGAATGCGGAGGCCGAGTGACTCTAGGGTGACTTGACGTTGTACCTAGCATGCTAGTGTTGTTGCCCTACCCTGCCCAGTTGGGATTGGAAGGAAAGGGCAACGTAGAGAGAACGAAATTATCAATACCGGCCGGACCACCGAATGCATGGACAGCATCAAAATTCGAATCCCAATCGGGGATAGTCCGGGAGAACTTCCTTCTAAATCCCACGTCCTGGGCAGCGTGAAAGGGTACAAGGGTACAGCCCAATAACACGAGCATGCAAGGTACTTATTTTAGTCAAGCTGCAGTCCCTATAGGTTAGTAGCAGTTCTAAAAACTTAATTGAGACGGTTTTGTAAACTATACAAGGAGAGCTACAATCGAATCTCTGGGTCAAAAAGATCACTCAAGCCGCTGAACGAGGACAGAAGTCGATTAAATATAGCAACATATAAAGAAAGAACATTTGAGATCGATGAGAGGATTTAAGATATATGAGAATAGCTTGGGAAAACTAAGTTAGTATGGTATATGTGACTGGGATCGGTCAGGTCAGTCAGAAGTCATAATCGGTAATTATACTATACCTTATACTTTATTATAGTTCAAGTGAATGCATTTGTTTTCGTATTAAAAAACAGTTTCTTCAATTGACGATGTGCATAAGCAGGAGTCATAGCTTAATTATGCTGCAGTATAGCTACTTGGTGAATTTGAAAATCATAGCCTGAATAAAGATGAATTAAATTAAGACAAATGTGATGCCAGTAGAAAACAGTACAATTCATGCGTACTTCCTACGGCGCAGAAACATGGGCACTTTGCAACAAATCAAAGAACAAGCTCGCAGCCGCTCCAAAAAAGAGCGAAATAAGTAAGTAACACATCACGTCGACCGGACAGAAAAAACAATATGGAGAGGCATCCTCGCAAGCCAGAGGTCGTTCACCAGCGATACAGTAGGCCCTACCGCTGCATGGCTGACTCCGGCAAACTGTGGAAGTGAGCGGAGTCGAAGTACAAAATTATAACATTAATATTTTTTGTGTTACAATTTAATTGGCGGATGTAAGGGGCAAACAGTGCTGCCACCTCACGGCGGCTGGGTAATTGATGTTATCTAGACCGATGCTTGCAGGAAGGAATGATGAGTTAACTTCTACCCAATTCTTGCCGGCCGCCATTTTTATTGTTGGCACACGAGGTTTTCGAAGATTCGATGGCTCGTTTTGTTCTCCCAAAGATACCAAATAACCCCGATGGGTGGGGCCCGTCGGGGTTACCCGAACAATTTAAGGATATGCCCTATCAGCCTTTCTCAAAAGCAGATCGATTGGGCAAGGTGTGTATGTATTTCAAGCCATTACAAATGAACCATACGGTGACATTGACGATGCCGGTATTTGAGTTGACAGACCGGTGCCTGGCTAGGTTTACCCGAATACGTGTACCGAATACGTATTGGTACCCGCTGGTCTAATATATTGTTGTGCAGCATAAATATAATATCAAGTTTAAATAAAAGAAACGTAGGATTGCGCCCCAAAAGTGTTGCGCCTAGAAGTAGAATAGGTATTCTAAATCGGTTATTATAATTTTGGAGTGCATGCCAATTTATAATTTTATAAGCTGTTATTTCGTTTTTGTAAATTTTATGTCGTTAGAAATGTTTACTTTTTTGTGAATCTTATAAAAATGGAAATGTACCGTTTTGTAGCACACGACACAGTCAAAAATTGTCAATAATTTTGTCATTACCAATGATATAAAACCATTAGATGTAATTTTAATGTGCACCTACCTGCTGTTCTGTTCTGTTGTCAGTGAATGTGAACATTCACGATGGTGCTATACAAATGAGTGGTTTAGGAGCACTTTGTTAGAGATTGTTCTCTTGACATTAACTCACATACCTAACATTTTGATTCTGCACTCATGCAGAATTCGGACCCACCTCAGTTTTGCCATTATAACTGTATATTTGCCTATATTGGATACCTCACATAAACTCTAATCCGAAACGTGATCAATCAGCATTCCCAGGTATATCTATGTTTCACAAATATTGCATTTTGAGACCCAAATAATACTCCGATTTGTACCAGTAGCAAACATAACGATGCATGTGTTACTGCGCTGTGCACATGGAATGAGCAATAAACAGTTTATTTATGGCATTATGCCTACCGCGCTGTCTTTTCGATCTCAGAGGTCTGCTACGATGTGCTATAAAATATAAGTATATGCAAGATGATGTTAAATGATTGAATTAACAAAATCAAGTGTAAAATGCTAGCAAAGATAGTTATAATGGCAAAATTGAGGTTGGTCTAAATTCTGCATAAGTGCCCATAAGCTATTACTTAGTTTTATATGACCTAGGTAGATGTTTTCTAACCAAGCTTCAGCCCTGACTTAATCTTGGACTTGGTGAGTATGTGATCAGTTGTATTTGCAATGTTTCACTTCAGGTTGCTGACTGGACTGGCACGACATACCAAGACAGAAGATACATAAGTAAGTTTTGACAATATTTTGTTGCACATAACAGGGGTAGAAATAACTCCTAAATTTCTGGTAGTCAGCTGGACTACTTAGTTGGGAAATCTGGTAATCCTCAGATATATCTGGTAGTCATATGGCCCAGACTTAAGCATTTTGTAACATGACAAAAACAAAATTTGAGAAAGAAATTGCAAATTTTGTGGTAGTCCATTGGACTACTGCTGTCCTCATTTTTGGTAATCCGACCGAGTTCTTGGACTACCGTACTACCACTATTTCTACCCCTGCATAATAATAGTAACATTCTTTATCAACTGTCTTTATAAATGATAATTATGATAAATGGAATGAAAACTGGTATGCTTTAATGTTTTTTTATTTGTTGTAGGTGTATGTAGATTAAGATGAAATACAATCTAGTTTATCGTGTGCAGTGTATCCTAATTTAATGTTTGGCAAATTGACAACAAATGACCATCATCTTGAATTTTTTGGAAAATTATATTTGGGGACGATGTAGATGTTGGCTGATTTTATTGTGAAAAAAATAACTTTCAGAAGTTGATAGAAACAGTGGGCATCTGCCAAAATTAAGGCTTGTTGCCCCGCACTTATCATATCTACAGGTATCCATTCCAGTAATCTAGTATTTTATTGAACTACATGTTTCTAAAATGACATGTTGTATGTTCCAGACAAGTATTCATCCCAGTTTGGTGGTACAACCAATCAGTATGCATACTACCACGAAGAAGATGAGAGTAGCTTCCAATTGGTCGATACAGCACGTATACAGAAGCCCCCCTACCAGCGCGGCAGAAACCGATTCACCCAGGTACGTTACCTGTGTTGCAGTCATGTACTGTTGTGCAGTCAGGAGTAAGTTTGACCATTTTTGTTGTATTTCCCATGTCACAAAAACTCAGTACCCATTCATCATTAGCAAATGTGTTGATTGTATTCAGTAACCAATTGTCAAAAAATTTGAGTCGTTACCAATGATATAAAACCATTAGATCATTTAGATGTAATTTTAATGTGCACCTACCTGCTGTTCTGTTCTGTTGTCAGTGAATGTGAACATTCACGATGGTGCTATAAAAATTTGTGGTTTAGGAGCTCTTTGTTAAAGAGTGTTCTCTTGACATTAACTCCCGTACCTAACATGAAGTAACATTTTGATTATGCACTTAACTGCTGTCCAAACCTGAACATTTACGATGATGCTACAGTGACTGGTTACTGGAGATCTCAGTTGAATATTGTTCTCCTGACACAGGTACGTCTACATCTGACAATCTCAGATGTAGACGTACAAATGTGTTATGTTGATGGTGTGTGATTGTGGCTCAACGTGCAGCGTGTGTGTTGGCAGAACAAGCTGCGACGAGAGAGGGAGCGTCGACTCCAGGCACAGAGCAACATGCAGGTGTTGTCCAAGAACCAGAAGAGTCGAGAAAGGTCAGCGTTTCACCCAGTCTGCATGTGTTTGTGCCACGAGCTTGCAACGTTATACATTTAATCTGTAATGTGTCTTTCTTCTGGAGCAGGAGAGCAGAAGTGGTGTGCAAACTTAGCAGTCTTTAACCAGTGTGATAGCCGTTTCTCACAGATGTTGAAGAGGTATTGGATAAAGTTGAATACTCTTTAATCTTTGTGCTGTTTAGAGGGGATCCTGTCGATTACCCAGATTGAATCCCATGGAGATCATTATGGTGGCTAAAGTTTGTCTTAACCTCTGGGAAATAGAAGCTTATTAGAGCTGTCAGAGTTTACATGCCTACACCACATTCCTGCAACTCCAATGCTTCAATGTAAATTCAGCCTTGAATTCAAAGTTTCAAACCAGACATTTTGGCAGACATTGGATTTGCTAGATGGTTGAATGGCGTGTCTTGGTGGTTAATTGACATGCGTCTTGGTTTAATTTTCGTTTCGATATTTGATCCACGGTTCGATATATTCACGATACTTTTCACAACCACGCCACCTATCACACAACATTTTTAATGAACAATTTTAAGTGCAGTACAGTGGAACCCCTCATTTAAGACCGCCCCCCCAGATCAGAGTGGGGCGGTCTTAAAAGAGGGGTGGCCTCTCTTGAGGGGTTTGCAACATTCAACACTAGGGGGCGCTTACAACGACTAACATCAACACTAGGGGTCGCTTACAACCAATAAGTAGTAAAATACACAAAATAAAAAGGAGAAAATTATAAATGAGACAACATAACAATTATTTTAAAAAAAAATTATTCTGTTTATTTTATGTGTGACACGTTTCAGTATAAGTTTACTTTTGAATCGTTTTTTTTTAATAATATCTGATAAAGAGTATCCTCATTTTGAATTGTTTTTTTAATAATATTTGATATAAATACTATTCTCAGTTAATTTATTTCAAATTCGGTCTGAGGGGCTAAAAAGTGCTGCCACCTCACGGCATCTGGGTAATCGCACAGCTGTCGCCATTTTGTTTTTCTTTCCAGTGCCGCAAAACGATCTTTTACTTTCTGATCTAATCATGAAAACGACCTCCTACAGCCACGAAACTTCCTCTGTAATAACTCATATTACATATACATACGCTAGGTCATAAAATTAAATCATTTAAATTGCTGTGACGAATAATATTTACAAAACAAAATCTTGCTAAGCTAAAGTCGACATCGCCGGCGACTGTTACGCGAAGGCCGTAGGCGTAGATCACTGTGGCGTTACGTCGATATTTTATCGCGGTGTCGCTAAATCTGGATTCCGGTTTTATCCTAACCTAATACTTAGCCTAAGTTTCTAAACTTTAATCGTACACAAGTTTCTCAGTGGTGGCCATGTTCGCCATATACGGAAACACCGATTAGGCGATGACGATGTGCCATTTATCAATATCGGGGGGAAACCGCGGTACGCAAACTGACGACGGTGCACCGAACCGTGAGCCTTAAAACCGCGAATACCGTCAACCGCGATTAATCGTCCCATCCCTAGTCTTGGTGGTTGAATGACATGTGTTTTGGTGGTTGATTGACATGTGTTTTGGTGTTTGATTGACATGTGTCTTGGTGGTTGATTGACAGCTGTCGTGTGTTTCAGGGATCGCCAGCGACAGCTGCGTAAGTGGCAGAAGCAGTTTGGTCGTCAGCAGATGGACCGGTGGAGGGATCGCGTGAGTACTTGCAACAAACATCCTGGTTCATTTGTGAAGTGATGTGGTGTTTAATGTTTAGTTTCAGTGAGCACCTACCTGCTGTTCTGTTCTGTTGTCAATGAATGTGAACATTCACAACGGTGCTAGAGAGACTGGTTCTGGAGCTTCATAAGTCAGCCCTTGTTGGCCTGATATAACTCCTTTACCACACATGTGATTAACAAAACGTAACTCCATTGCCACACACGTGATTAACAAACAATCTACCTTGTGGACGATAATACTATATTAATCAATTCTTTGTTTAACACATTGTCACTCAGTCACTGCTTCTATCCCGTTGGAAATTAATTTGTTTTGCATCAACTTGGCAAGTTGGTGTGTTGTTTTCAAATTATTTTCTAGCTTGAAAAATATACTTATCGTGAAAACCAGACCTCTGGGCACTGTTATAAGTGTATTCAGCGCCACACATGTAAAGCCAAAATCACCCTGATGTATCAGTACAGTTGTGTGGTTGCAGGAAGATCTTCTCTCAGGTGACTTTGTTGTAGTTGACACGGTAGTGCACCTGTTTGTTGACAGAACCAGATCCGCCAGCGTGACGCGTCTGTCATGGTGCGTGACACGTGGGACGTCGTTGAGGAGATGGACTTCCCCCGACTCAGCAAGTTGTCTCTGTCCACTGTCGGCGAGCCCGAGGATCTGTAAGTGAATTTCTCATGACTCCCGTTTAATTTCGTTGTCACACATGTCACGGTTAGAAACATGTCATGTACTCATTGACCTGGGTCCTCAAAATTCTCAATGCCAGACTAGTCAAGCTATGATTGTGTGTGTACTAGAATAGAAGGGGGTTAGTTATGTAAAGAATATTACACAATTTTATTACATGCTCTGGTCTTGTTTCGGTAGCAATTATTCTGTAAAATTCTGCTCTTATTTCATATTAATTTCACATAACCCAAACTTACAAGGTATTCACAATTATATGCTAGTTCATTTGTGCATTATTTGTTTAGGTAAAGTCACAGACAAAATAAAATCTTCAGTGGTTAGTCTGATAATTACAATTTAGGCACATTCTTATGAAATTTTGACCACAATCAAACCGACAGTCAGTTTATATACACAAACAGTTTTTTTATTTTTTGGTGAGTGCTTAGGGCATTGAATCAGCTAGAATAATTTATAGAGTATGCAATAACATTGTGTTTGCTGCACTATAACTTTGTTCACACACGTCAGACTACATTCATACAATTCCACATACAATAAAACAAAACTGTTCATGTTTGATAGTGTGTGTCCTGTATAGATGTCACACTGTCTCTCTAAAGCTGAGTCACTGGGACTGTGGAATGTTTCTGTGACACAGGGCGAAGTGTGGTGGTGTGGAGTTCTATGACCGCCAGTACGACCGCGTGACAACGAAGAATGAGAAACACCTGAAGCGAATCAACCGTGTCTTCCACTCTGTCACGACCACGGACGACCCAGTCATTAGGAAGGTGTGTTCAGTAGACAAACAAACCGTTCAGGTTGTAATTAGCAGTATGTCTACAGATAGAAAGTGTCGGATTGTTTTAACTGATTGTCCATGTTGTTCTGCTCATTGTGGAATCTTTGCTCCGACTACAACAGTCTTTGTGTGTTCTTAAAAGAGTTGAATCTAGAATTCTGCCATCATTTAATGGGTCTGAACACATTTAATTTATTCACTGGCTTTTCCACCCATTGTATACGTAAATGATAAGAAAGGAATGTTGATTATATTCCGTCTTAGAATGTTCCATTGTCATTATAACCCGGGCAGTTTACTTAAAAGTATGTGTGTTTGCAGTAACTGTAGATGAGAATGTGTCCACAGTCATAGTGAGTCAGGGCTTTATGCAGGATAAAATATTGCCAGTCACACATGTTTTGGTGGACACATGGATGTTAACTATTAGCCAGTTTACAAACTTTCAAATGTGCCTGATGACCTGAAATGAACTACAAAGACACATGCGACACCATTTATACTCACTTTCAAGGCATAACTAACAATATCTATGCTTTTGGAAGACATTTTTTGCTCCTTCATTTTTTATCCCGTCCACCCATATTTCTAAATGATGGGTGGACGGGTCTCTGCATAAAGCTATGCAGTGAGTACATTCTGACTTACTTGTCACATGGTTGTAGCTGGCGAAGACAGAGGGCAATGTGTTTGCGACGGACATCATCCTGGCGACCCTCATGTCCTGCACACGCTCTGTCTACTCCTGGGACATCATTGTGCAGAAAGTGGGCAACAAGTTGTTCTTCGACAAGAGAGACGAATCAGATTTTGGTAATTTTCCTGGTTCTATTTGCGATATTATACGGGCACAATTATTGGACAGAGGCATGTATTGACGCGGCTGAGTGGACCGTGTCATGATGCAATGTTATGTTAATTATTGGATGACTTTGCGTATTAGTTTTGATAATGCAAGTTTGGATCATGCTGCAGGATGTCCAAACAGTTGGTTACTTTATCCTTGTATATCAAGAAGTCAACATTTTATTTTCTGCAAACTAGCAATTTCGTGATAATAATAATAAAATATAACTCCGCATTTAATAAAAATAAAATGGTCCAAACGTATGCAAAAGATGTCACTTTTGTACGTTTTTTAAACATTGATGACAGACACGATGCCACATGGTTGGGCCAACTGTTTGAAATTGAAACCATTGACTGTGAACTAATAGTTATGTTTGTGTTCACTGTTTTTGTTTACTCGTGGACATGTTTGTGGTCACTTGTAGACATGTTTGTGTTCACTTGTAGCCGTGTTTTTGTTCACACATAGTCGTGGTTGTGTTCACTCGTAGCCGTGTTTTTGTTCACACATAGTCGTGGTTGTGTTCACTCGTAGCCGTGTTTGTGTTCACACATAGTCGTGGTTGTGTTCACTCGTATCCATGTTTATGTTCACTCGTAGCCGTGTTTGTGTTCACTCGTATCCATGTTTGTGTTCACTCGTAGCCGTGTTTTTGTTCACTCATAGTCATGTTTGTGTTCACTCGTAGCCGTGTTTGTGTTCACCCATAGTCATGTTTGTGTTCACCCATAGTCATGTTTGTGTTCACTCGTAGCCGTGTTTGTGTTCACTCATAGTCATGTTTGTGTTCACTCGTAGCCGTGTTTGTGTTCACTCATAGACATGTTTGTGTTCACTCGTAGCCGTGTTTGTGTTCACTCATAGTCATGTTTGTGTTCACTCGTAGCCGTGTTTGTGTTCACTCATAGTCATGTTTGTGTTCACTCGTAGCCGTGTTTGTGTTCACTCATAGTCATGTTTGTGTTCACTCGTAGCCGTGTTTGTGTTCACCCATAGTCATGTTTATGTTCACTCGTAGCCGTGTTTGTGTTCACTCATAGACATGTTTGTGTTCACTCGTAGCCGTGTTTGTGTTCACTCATAGTCATGTTTGTGTTCACTCGTAGCCGTGTTTGTGTTCACCCATAGTCATGTTTGTGTTCACTCGTAGCCGTGTTTGTGTTCACTCATAGTCATGTTTGTGTTCACTCGTAGCCGTGTTTGTGTTCACCCATAGTCATGTTTGTGTTCACTCGTAGCCGTGTTTGTGTTCACTCATAGACATGTTTGTGTTCACTCGTAGCCGTGTTTGTGTTCACCCATAGTCATGTTTGTGTTCACTCGTAGCCGTGTTTGTGTTCACTCATAGACATGTTTGTGTTCACTCGTAGCCGTGTTTGTGTTCACTCATAGTCATGTTTGTGTTCACTCGTAGCCGTGTTTGTGTTCACTCATAGTCATGTTTGTGTTCACTCGTAGCCGTGTTTGTGTTCACTCATAGACATGTTTGTGTTCACTCGTAGCCGTGTTTGTGTTCACCCATAGTCATGTTTGTGTTCACTCGTAGCCGTGTTTGTGTTCACTCATAGACATGTTTGTGTTCACTCGTAGCCGTGTTTGTGTTCACTCATAGTCATGTTTGTGTTCACTCGTAGCCGTGTTTGTGTTCACTCATAGTCATGTTTGTGTTCACTCGTAGCCGTGTTTGTGTTCACTCATAGTCATGTTTGTGTTCACTCGTAGCCGTGTTTGTGTTCACCCATAGTCATGTTTGTGTTCACTCGTATCCATGTTTGTGTTCACTCGTAGCCGTGTTTGTGTTCACTCATAGACATGTTTTTGTTTACTCGTAACTGTGTTTGTGTTCAGAGTTTGTGTTCACTCGTAGCCGTGTTTGTGATGTAGACATGCTGTCAGTGAGTGAGACAGCCACAGAACCCCCTCAGGACGAGGGCAACAGCATCAACGCCCCCCGCAACCTCGCCATGGAGGCCAAGTTTATCAACCAGAACTTCTCACAGCAAGTTCTCAAAATGGTGAGTGCATTTGGAGTTTCATTTAGAAAAAATCCACTTGCTATGCCCCTGAGCGCGTTGATATAAACTTGTACAGAATATTGAGAGGGACATGGGTCTTGGTGGGACCTGTCTGGCTGCCATACCGGCAGATAACATCAGTGGAGATGACTCGTTATGTATATAGTCAGCTTAATATTGCGACAATAAAAGTGACTCTTTGTAATTAGCAAAGGTCAACATCTTTGGTATCGCAGATCTCAGCTATCTGAAACAAGCTGAGAGTAAATTGCTATTTAGACTAATATTCAGGGGTAGACACACGATAGTCCAAACAACTAGTGTTTTTATATGCCAAGATTGCTGTTACCTTTGTCGTGTTGTAGACGGAAGATCGGTATGACTTTGACGAACCTAACCCCTTCATTGGTGAGGAGGAAGAGGGAGACGTCGCCCCTGTGGCTTATAGGTGAGGGCGCATAGACATCCCTTAAAACTGGGCTTTGTCCTTTGTTTTACAAAAGTTTTGTCAATATGTTTAAAAAAAATCAGTTCTGTGCAAATGTGTGTGAAACTACATGTACAGTAGACAAGGCAATCTTGCTATGCACCGGTATATTACGTTGTAGGTATCGCAAGTGGGACCTGGGTAATGGTCTCCACCTAGTCGCAAGATGTGAACACGATGCTGCTACATATGGGCCAAACTCTGAACTACAGCTCGTAAATATCAAGGCCCTGAACGAGTGGGACTCGAGGGTAAGTAGGTTGTCTGGACAACGCAAATGTCACATTGTTACCACTTCAAGAAACACTCATGTATGTTGATTAGGAAATGCTTGAGTATAAGTTTGTGTTTTTGAAATTTAATGAAACCAATGTCGTTCAGTTATCATAGTGGCTATACTAATAAGGTAGTCACCTTTGTCAATGTAATCATTCAAACTAAACAATATCAGTGACATCATTGCATTCATTGGATAAGCATGAATTCGTTGGGAAATGTCAGGATGAATGAGTGTCAGAGGATGGTCCACAAGAGCCATGGATAGATGTAGATCATCCAGAATGGGATCAGGGAACATGCTGAACTAGTGGGACAAAGGAATGATATAACAGACCATGCAATAATAGATAACAGCATGGTAAGAAAAGACACTGTCATGTGGTGCTGTGTGTGTCATGTTGTCTTCTTGTGTGTCATCTGGTGCTGTGTGTGTCATGTACTGTGTGTGTTATGTGGTGCTGTGTGTGTGTCATGTACTGTGTGTGTTATGTGGTGCTGTGTGTGTGTGTCATGTACTGTCACTACTGTGTGTGTCATGTACTGTGTGTGTTATGTGGTGCTGTGTGTGTGTCATGTACTGTGTTTGTCATGTGGTGCTGTACCTGTGTGTGTGTGTCATGTACTGTGCATGTCATGTGTTGCTGTGCCTGTATGTGTTGTGTACTGTGTGTCATGTGTTGCTGTGCCTGTGTGTGTCATGTACTATGTGTTCATGTACTTTGTGTTGCAGCATGCGGGTGGTGTGGAGTGGCGTCCTAAGTTAGACAACCAGCGTGGAGCTGTCCTTGCCACGGAGCTCAAGAACAACAACTGCAAGCTGGCCAAGTGGACCCTCTGCTCCCTGCTCGCAGGGTCACACCAAATCAAATTTGGGTGAGTGATTGGGTCATCGTATGACGTTCTATGTCATGAAGGAGTTAACAGATTATGTAAACTGCAACAAATCTGTCAAATTAATTTATGTTTATATGAGATTTTTTATGTTGAATAACAATTTTATGTTGAATAACAATTTTTTCTGGTGTTGATAACTGCACAAACTGCAGAAAAATTCACATAAACGCACACAAACTTTGCAGTGTGGAAACATTTAGTACAGTTCAGATTTTCATTGTTTCTTTTAATACTTGTCATTGTTTTGTATTTTATTCTAAATGTTTGTTTAATGCTGTACACCAAACTGCCACATATTATCCTGGTGCCAAGCATGGTCCCCTGACAGTACGTATACCATGTGGTGTGTGTTTCAGCTATGTGTCGCGTCAACACGTCCTTGACTCGACGAAGCACGTGGTCCTGGGCATGCAGCAGTTCAAACCAACGGAGTTTGCTCAGCAGATCAACCTGAACATGGAGAATGCGTGGGGCATCCTTCGCTGCATCATCGACATCTGTATGAAGCTGAAGCAGGGAAAATACCTCATCATGAAGGACCCAAACAAGGTGAGATATTCCTGATCATAGGATGGTACGTGTCATTGTGGTTTTGTGAAATGTAGTTTGTACAAATACTATTGGACCACCATTTCAGGTCATTGACATTTCATTACGGTGTTATGGAAAATGCTGAATTTTTTAATATTTAAAAATCTATTTGATAGTTTCTTATGTGTACATTAACGTTAATCAGAATAGTGACTCTTATCAACAGTTTGTTAAAAGACTATAAATTAGAACGTTTCCCACTCTCTATCAATAATAATAAACATTATTTATTCACGATAACCTTATGAAATGTACATTTATCTTCCTAATGGTTGTGATAGCTAACGCAACTGTACATACACTAAACAATTGACTACCTAATAAATTGCGTAATGCGTTAAAATATAGTGAATTAATAAAAATAATTTATAATAAAATAATACATTATAAAACTGGATAACTAGTATTAATAAAAGTAATAAAACATTTAGTAAAAATAATTCACATGGGATTCTTCCTGTAGTTTATCCAAGTTTATAATTTGTTTGTTCATGTGGTGAACACAGACTCGTGTTAGCTACTGTTTATTTACTGGCACTCTGGTGTGCTTCAGCCAATGCTGCGTATCTACGACATCCCAAACAACACATTCGAAAGTGATGATGACGACGACAACGGCAGTGATGAAGATGATGATGACGACAGCGAAGAAGAGGCTCCGAAAGAGCCAGGTGAGAGCTCGGTCGATGTGTCGCTGTGACAAAGTGGTGCCTCAGGAAGTGTAGGGGCATTTATTTAATATATGAGCAGCAACCTTATGGAACGCTCTACCTAATAACTAAGACGTCTGCCTGTTTAGCCACCTTCAAGGCACGCCTAAAGACACATTTCTCTTCTCGCGGCTTAGCTTAGTGTTTGTGTACTTTTATCGATATTTTATTTAACCTGTTTATATATTTATTATACATCTATTCAGCTTAAATAATTTGTTATTATATTTATATTGATATTTTTTTATAATTCTTTATATATGTCACTAGAATATTTTATGGTTTTCTTCTGGTATGTATTTTTATTTTAGGATTTTAATGTATGTAAAGCGCCACAAACAATTAGAAATTGGATGTGGCACTATATTAAAAAAAAAAAATTATTTATTAATTATTATTATTATTAAATTAATTATATCGGCAGAGATTATGATAAGTTAATACTGCTTAGGTGTGTGTTCGTTTTTGGCCAGTTTTGTAACTTTTCTTTGAATGACAATAGCTGTAGTATTTGAATTAAATACGTTACTATTTCTACACATATTTCCTGTGTTGGAAATACCAGTAAATGCAGCCCTTTCCTATAGCCACTATTTGAAATGGTGTTTATTTCCTCGGAGGTGTTTTCCTGTAAATATGCGATGCACCCTAACTTCTGCATCCAGCCAACTATTTTTTAGCATGTTAACTAATATTTTGTGTGGTTTGTGAATTGCAGAAGCCGAACGGAAGAAGAATTAAGGCCATAACACGTCAAGTTTCAAATTATTTTGTTTCACTACATTGCGAAAGAAGTTACTGTATACTAAATCTACGCTATACAAATCTACACTATACACACACAGTGGGAAAGCGATTTAAGGTGTACTACTAGAACTGGACACTTGACGTCATGCTGACTTGTTCAGGTTGGCACATCAAACTAGCGACAAGAACAGGTTCTTATATTATGAAATTGATTATATTGATGTTCATACATCATCCTGTTTCGACAGCTGTTTTCATGTCTTGCCTACTGCGAGGAGAAGCAACTTGTGTCTAGAGATTATTTTGATTAGATTTCTTGCTATAAATCAGTATCATCATATCCAAATTTAGTTATAGGCAAAACATTATTATGTTGCATGAATCTGCTGTGCTACTCGCTGGAGTATTCGTAGGTTTTGTAAATAAAGAACGGCTAATCAAATTGAACGTATCGTTGTTGTTTGTGTGCAGTGTCATGTTGGAAAAAAAGTCCTTTTTGTGTTTTCATAACTATCCACTAGAGGGCCCCACTTGTAGGGAGCATTCAATATACAGAGCACCAAGTCCTGGCTTACTCCTTGACAGGCCTGCATAACCGAGCACCGTCTCGACTTGTCTACAAACCATTTAGATGTGCAGAATATAGAGGACAAAGTGAATGGACTTGCCGAAGCTCCAACGAGATAGAACAGGATCTGAATTCGGACGTCTTGTCTGATGGTCAAGTAACTGTGTCACTGCTCTACGTGAACACTGGTAATATGTTTGGGTTAGTCTCAGAACCTCGATGCCGCCTGTCCGACGAAATTAATTTTATCTGACCCAGTTTCAGACAAAAGTCTGTAAGCATTGATGTGATGATGTCAGTTTAATAGTATGAGTCGAAAGTGTACATACGTATCCAATCTAAAACAGCGGTCAGCCCGCTGGCCAAATGTAGCCCAAGGCCAAGCCCAAGGAGATAGATATTTTATGCGAACCATCCCTCTATGGAATGTGTGGTAAATCGATATAAACCCCGAACCACGCTTGGCACGATCTGTTTACTTCTGAAAAGCATGGGTCTTCTTGGACTGCTATAATGATCACGTAACATGCCAAATACTCCACTACAACCTTAGTGAATCATGATGCAAGTGGCTAAACGTATACGCTTTCAGCGATACATATTTATGAGATGGAACAAGATGCATGGTAATGTATGAGTGGACTGAGACGAGCCTAAGCACGTCTGTGTGCATGCTGTGGTTTCGGTCTTAACGTGTGGTGACTTTGGAACAGCTCAAAAGCGGTTACCTATATAAACGGTCAATTAATTAAAATGGTCTACATGAAGTGTGTTTACTGTATTTTATTAATGTGTCTTAAAGGGATACTCCAGTAGGTGAGAGGTTCATAGTATTAACTTAATTGTGCACAAATGTCGTTAATAAGCAATTAGTTATAGTTTAATGGTATCAAAAACATGCTATCTTAGATTCAGGGCGCTGTCATCTTGAGACTTATGCGCCAGTGACGTTGTCGCGCTTACATTTTTCCGATCGTTAAAAACGTTCCGATTGACGTTTCTGCGCATGCGCAATAAATGTAAAATCACCAATGTCCAACGAAACAACAAAGCATTTTCGGTATAAATGCCACGAGCTGTTCGTTAACTCTCATGTGATGATTGCTGTGAAGAGTTTATTAAAATGTCGTTCAATGCAATAAAATATTACGGTTTTTATAAATCACTCTCACGGATTATGGCGCACAACAGTGACGTCATTTACGCTTCCTATCTAAATATGCCTCAAAGCTTGTTTGCCTCGTGTTAATTTGCGACAAATACTTTTGCTGAGAGGTTATATACACCCTGACGAACAACCTGTAGTATTATGCCATACATGCTTTGTCATTTCGCTGCATATTGATGATTTTACAAATATCGCGCATGCGCAGAAACGTCAATCGGAACGTTTATAACGCCGGAAAAATGTAAGCGCTACAACGTAAGCGAAATCGTGTACGTCACTGGCGCATTGTTGAAAAAGGCAAGGATTGGCGGAATTTTCGCTAATAATTGTGATAGTGACGTAAGCAATCCGCGACGTACTGGATACATCAAATACCATTGGACAGACATCGGTTGTACGAACGTGCATGCGCCAGTGACGTAAGCGGTTTACGTCACTGGCGCGTAAGTCTCAAGACGGCAGCGCCCTGAATCAAACATGGAGTGTTTCTGGTACAACTAAACTATAATTAATTGTTTATTATCGATCTTTGTGCACAAATACTACGCACAAACAATACATTATACAGATATAAGTAAATGCTGTGAATCTCTCACTGACTGTACTATCCCTAAACTTGCAGCTTTCAGAAATAACTTTTGGCGCGCGACGGTAGTGTTCTCCCAGTTTCACATTATGTAAGCTTGTTAGGTTCAACATGTTTATCATACTAACTCTTGTGCCCCGTCAGACAGCAGTACATCACCGTTACCTAAGGCATTCTTCGTGTCACGTTACTGTAGAAATATCACGTATGATGTACACGCTTTGTCAGCCTGGGGATTTAGTAGGCATACGCGGATAAACGTCTGTGTAGAGAACAGTTTACCACGCGAAACGAACATTGGGGCCTAGCTAACGGACAACCTGGCTGGGGTGTGTTGTTTATTTTACATGCGCGCCGCAGACATGTCTGTACATAGACCGTCTCGTTCACACTTGCGCGTATCTGTCACGTACACCAACCACGTATCCGTCTTGTACATCATCATCGCGTTGTGTTGCTTCCACATCTGCCTATCTTGCGCTGTCCTCAGCCAGATAGTACCCTTTCAGTAGTCGTCTAGTTCGTATCTCCACCGTCTCGCCGGTCTTCCTCTAGTAGTTTTGATCTAGGGTTTCCAGATGGTGATACGCAGTGTCCGTCGGTTATCTGGTATTCTGCTGACGTGCCCTGCCCAGGTCCATTTCCGTCATCCGGTTTGGTCTAAGACCATTGTCTTTTCACTTACCCATGTTTTTTTTTCTGTCCCGGTATGTGATGTTTAACAAACATACTCCTTTCCATCGTTGTGCGGCTGCTAGCTTGTTCCTTGTTTAGCTGGTGAGTGCCCATGTTTCCGCGCAGGAATAAACTAGAATCGAAAAATTTAAGTTGCATTCCACACTTGCTAGTTGCTACCATACACAGAGCTTCCAAGTTGAATAAGACGAGACATCCCTGAATTATCAAAACGCATCAGGGAGCGTATTTGTAAGACAACGCACAGACAGTTACCTAAACTGAAACACGTACACGCATATATACCAATAAAACCCACAACATACGTAGATGTATAGCACAAAGGACGAAAAATGAGACATATAGAAGTGATCGCCATGCAATAGTCACTTCATTGCTTCTGCAACGTGTTGTTGCAAACGTGAGTCACCTTTCACAACAGACTCCTGCGAACATGGCTACGTTTGTATCTGATATCACGCACGCAAAGGAAACATTGATTCTGCGCGCCAGCAAGACACTGAGGAACTCTTGCGACGGCCAACACTTGGTCTCGATCGTCCCCATCATGCGGCACACACTCTCCACAATAGTTTGGTCGTACGGGAGGGTGAGATGCGTTTAGACGAAGCGACCGTCGGTGAAGGAAGGCATAGGGTAACCTGGGGCAGCCCGGCCCCCCTAAGGGAAAAGTTATTTATTTTTGTATCCATAACTTGTCGATGCATAATTGTGCAGTAATATTGTTGAGGTATATATACTTTGTGTATGACACATGTTTCTGAACGATTGAATAACTAAAACGTAAGTTATAACAAGTTTAAAATGTGCTCCAATAAAACCGTTTTGCCCCATGCCTGGGGTAAAACGGCCCCGAGCCTATTTACTCTAATATTAGGTTTAACCGTGTTTTATTCATTATTTATTTAACCCGTCATTAACTACTACTATTATCATCATTCATCGTGAGCAGAAATAATCACCAATCCGCATCACTCATCGTGATTTACATTAGACTCATCATTGTTATGTCTGTTTTCTATTGCTTCTTCGACAATACAACACGGTCACATCATACTGATAATATTTGTTGCACGTCTACAGTTCTCCCGCTTTATTGGTCTTACATCCGGAACATTCCGGTTTCCTACCTATCAGCTCCTGTCTGTATTACTCGACACTACGATCACATTTGGCATCTGCATCGATACAATACAATAACACAACACATGAACGAACTTGACAATTTATCACCCAGTGCGCCTAAACTGCTTCTCGGCGACTTCAACGGTTGCAGTTTACGAACTTATATTCCGACTTACAAATAATATGTCACTTGTACGACACGCGAAAACAAAACTATCGACTTGTGCTACTAAAGAACTCCACTGCTCTTGTCGGTCTGCTGTCTGACGACGAAACTGATTACAGAAGTGATATAGATCACTTTGTGTCATGGTGTGTGGCCAACTGCCTTGAGTTAAATGCTGTCAAAACCAAGGAACTTGTAATAGACTTTCAATCAGGTGTACATCACCCCACCCCTGTCAACATCAATGGGCAAAACATAGAAATAGTGCATTCCTATAAATATCTGGGTACAACAATCGATGACAAACTAAGGTGGGATGATAATACAATGAATCTATATAAGAAAGGCCAACAAAGATTGTACTTCCTGAGAAATTTCAATGCCTTGCACATTGACAGAAACATTTTATTTGTGTTCCACGATTCAATTGTAAAAAGTGTTATGACGTTCGGTCTTGTTTGCTGGTGAGGAAATCTCTCGGTCAAAAACAGAAAAACTCAACAGAATATACACCATTTCTTGTAAAATCGCTATGTGCTGTACACCCGATACCAGTCTGGAGCAAATGTATAAATCAAGAACACTGCAAATGGCAACCAAAATCTTATCTGACCCCACCCACTTTTCACACGACCATTACGAACTTCTCCCCTCTGGAAGGAGGTACAGAATGCAAACAGTAAAAACCCAGCGAACCCTTAAATCCTTCATTCCATCCTCCATCAACTATCTGAATTAGCCACACACAAAATAATCTTTGAACTATCACATTCTCTACCGCTGCCAATGCAATGTTGTTTTATCATATTTATTAATTAATTAATTTATCCTATTATAATATTGTTTTAGTATATTTATTTATTCCAATATATATCATATTTATATTTTTAGCTAACGTTTATATAGTTACATGCTTGATTTTACTGTATACATGCATTACTACGTGACTTAAATATTGTGTTTTTATGCAACCTCCAAAGTGCAAAATGTATTTCCATTCTATGAATTGGACAATAAAGTTATTATTATCATCACAGGCCTTAAAATCATTATAGTGTTGAACATATTATACTAAAGTAATGGCATGCAGATACTTCGCGGCAGATACAACAACCTAATCATCAGTTGAAACCACTCATCATTAATTATAATATGTCAAAAAATTACAGTTGTCATTAAAAGCAATACTCTGCATTATCATTACACTCGTCACTGAAAATACTCATCAGCTTTGGAATTTGCGTCCTTACAATCATTAACATATTGTATTAACAAATGGCTTGCAGATAATCTACTGTCTAATCACACTCTGACTCGCAGTTGGGACACACGAAATACGGGAGCCCTGGTGTGCACTCACTGCGAGCCCAATTCTTGCATTCTTGGCATTGAACCCAGACTCCTCGTGGCCGACTGCAACTGAATGGTTCTCCCCACACCAAACAAGGCCATTCCTCTTCATCGCTGCATTCGTCGACAATCTTGCACTTTTTATTTCAATTATTGTGTGTGCTATAAATACATCACAGCTTTATTGCGTTCACATACCATATTCGTACTGCATGGCGGGGCAAGACGGCCCCGGGACCGTTTTGCCCCGTTCTGACAGGGCCGTCTTACCCCATACACACCGGTGCCAACTTTTTTCACCTTCACATGTAATCCTTTAATATCGCACCCATTTCGATGAAAGTCATTGAAAACGTATATAGATGCGAGTGCATTAGTACCGGTCGCTGGCTAATCATCACACGGTGGACATATTAACATCGATTTTACAAAGGAGTGATTATTAGATCACAGGGTATGCAACACTTTAAAACAGGTTTGTGAACTTAGTTTTGGTAGCGTTTGGCCTTGCGGCCGCTATGAATATTTGCTATGTAGCAGCATCATGTTCCACTATTCAACGTTAGTTTGTGTTCATTCGTTTGGCAGAAAAGACGGGGGTGGGGCGTATTACCCCAGGGGCCGTTTTGCCACACGTATACACTTGCGGGCGCGCACATTCACGCGCACTCTCTCATAAAAACAAGTACACTCAATTTGTTTTCTGTATTTTCCCTGGCGGATAGTGTCCCAAAAGTCCACCTTCAAGGGTAAAAGTATGTTTTAAAATAACACGAATACACAGAGAAATACGCGAACGCATCCGCGAACATCCACGCACAGGAAATATAAGAAAAGGCGCAGGCGCAAACGGTCACCGCTTTGCCAGGAAGTTGCGCATTGCGCAACTGCGGATTCGCACAATTAGTGGTCACGTGATTGTGGTTTCCGCCCAACAACGAGACAACGAGACAACGAGACAACGAGACAACGAGAAGGGCGTAAGATGTATGTAAGATGTAATGTAAGTCGAAATGGATCCGCTGCAGGTCAGTTTTCTCACTTCTTTTGTAGTTTTCTTACTCGCCATCTATAGCTGCTCGTTATCGATACACTTACTATTAAATTGCTTCAATGATTATGTTGTTGTAGCAAACGGCCACGGTGACATCGAGATGTGGACTAGAGTCTAGAGAGTCTAGGCCCTGCAAACTATACGACGCGCACGATACGGCCATCGGATTGGAACTCGAAGAGGCTTTCATATTGAACGTCGGTCGCACGGGATGAGACATCAGATTCAATTTAAGTTATTGAAGCGGCTGCCGACTTTATTCACAATTATCGGACGTTAAATGTTAGGGTGTTATAGGGTGTAGATCGGTGTAATTTATTTTCGGTAACCTTGGTCGGGAGGAGAGTAAACTCCTTTCGCTGTTCAAGCATTGGGAAATCAGACTTCCTCCTCCCCGAAAGGGGTTGGAGGTTCGCCAGCTTGCAGATTCCTTCCATGGCTTACCCGCCGTCTTCAACTGTCAGTTATTTTAACCAGATATGTATCATATCTAATCTAAATGACTGGTTGATTGTCGACGGTGTCTTTTTCGTCATTCGATGTATCATTTTGTTAGGTAATAAAACAATACTTCAAGATGGTCGACGATCTTCCGTGTGGCGATTGAGAATGCTTTCTTTTTCGGCTTGGGATGCAGATTGTTGACGACGAAGAGGCCACATATCTAGGGTGTGTTGATGGATCGATCGTCGCAATTGTGCCTAGCAATGTTTTCATTAGAATAACGTATCTCCTATACGATTCGATGGTGAAGTGCGCCTAAACATTTACACGCACGCACGCACACACTCACACGCACGCACGCACGCCCACACATCACCACAGCCACATTCACCGCGAAGAGAAATTTGTGTTTCTGTCTATGCATGCATGTGTTATGGTAATGCAATGTTTAAGATGCACTCAGGCAAGCTTGATAAACATCTCACATACTGTAAGGAAGTCATCAAACCAAATTTCTCATACACAGATGTAATTATTAACCACACATGAAGCATTGCTATAGGTTCTGATTTGATACATGCAACGTAATATATGTGTAAAAATTGTAAAACAAACTTGATCATTTCATTACAAATTTCATGTTTGCAGAATCATTGATTTTATAGGCAGAGAAACAAGTTTGTAAAGTAATTCATGACATACTTTGTTGTATCCTGACCAAACATTCACACAGTCGAAGGGTCAAGGTTTGTAAGTAAACTGATGAGATATTTTGTTGTTGTCCACATGTCTCCACTCAGCCAGTCACTGCGCTTCCTCTTTCTGTCCTAGTACTGCAGTACTGGTCTGATGCCAGCATCTTTCAGCTTGGAGACATCGAACCATTTCAACAGCCTAATCGGAGTTACAGTTATTTTAAGCTTCAGTCTGATGTGTGCGACAACAAGGTGGTGATCGCTGCCAACATCCGCTCCTCTTCTAAAACGTACATCTTGTAAGGATCGTCGCCACTTGCCACTGATGAGAAGGTCGTCAATTTGTTTCATGTCTCTTTGGTTAGGTGAGATCCAAGAAAGTTTGTGTATTTCTTTTTGTGCAAATAGGATGACAAAGTTGTTTATACCACAGGAGTCTATCAGTCGAGTATGACACAATGTAAGTACAGCATATAACAGTCGAGAAAGGCATAATCTAAGTATGTCATGTGACAGTAACGTGACAATGAGTATGGTCCAGTGTGAGTACATCATGTGACAGTAATGAGACAGTAGAATACGGGAAAATGTGACTATGTCATGTGATGGTAGAGTGCAGCACAGTACAAGTTCATTATGTGATGACAACTTTTTCTGTTATTACTTGTTCTCTGACTTTTCTTGTATGCAATAGACATGTCTGACCTGAGTGTTGTTGTATGTAATCGACAGGTTTGTCCTATATGAATATAGTTGTATGTAATCAATAGTTCCATCCTAAGTTAGAGTTGTTGTACATAACAGATAGGTGTGATGAAAGTGAGTGTTGGTGAGGCTGAGGTGTTTGGCACAGGGGGTGTAGAATAGGAGGAGTCTCAGAGAGTGCTTCAGTTCCTCTACTGAGAGGCGAAGAAACAAGCGGTGCTCAGGATGAACAGAGAACCCATGGTGAGCTGGCAACAGACTAGTCTCTCTGTCTCTGTTTCTGTATGCCTGTCTCTCTCTCTCTCTCTCTCTCTCTCTCTCTATATATATATATATATATATATATATATATATGTCTCTCTCTGTCTCTCTCTCTCTCTCTCTCTGTCTCTGTCTCTGTCTCTGTCTGTCTCTGTCTCTGTCTCTGTCTCTCTCTCTCTCTCTCTCTCTCTCTCTCTCTCTCTCTGTCTCTCTCTCTCTCTCTCTCTCTCTCTGTGTGTGTGTGTGTGTGTGTGTGTGTGTGTGTGTGTGTGTGTGTGTGTGTGTCTCAGACTTTTCCTACCACCTGCCTGCCTGCCTGCCTGCCTGCCTGCCTGCCTGCCTGCCTGCCTGCCTGCCTGCCTGCCTGCCTGCCTGCCTGCCTGCCTGCCTGCCTGCCTGCCTGCCTGCCTGCCTGCCTGCCTGCCAGTGACTATGACAACTACCGAGATGTCAATGTCATTACACATTGTATGATAGAATGATGACATGGTGATAAACTTTCTAGATATATTGTTACTCATCTAATGACAGAATAATGTTCTAGTACCAAATAATCTACAAAACACAATACTAAAGGAAACAGATTCTGATCAGCTTGCTAATCTATTCTCTTTTGACCAATCCCAAATGTGACTTTAATAGTGACCATGATAGTGAAAATGAGCATAGATGATATAGCTCACATATGACAGATCCTAGTGGCATTAATGACCTAGCTATTGTCAGTGCATTGTTTACAATTTCCTGGCACATACAATATAACTAATTATTTTCAAATGTCATGACGTTTTCAGAATTATAAGTCTGTTCCTGTTTGTGTCAGCTGAGCAACTGGCAACGTCACCGGTCAGTTGGCAGCTCTTACCAGCTTTTTATCATCCTGTGTCAGAGCTCTAAAAGCACATTTTAACTCCACTTTCTTTTTTATGACACCAGAAATATTATTGTGAGGAAACTGCATAAGTGATGGATGTATTCAGTATGATATTCTCAGTTATTACATGTTATGTACACATACGTACACACACAAGCACATAAGGCAAGTACATGCACACACATGTAAATTAATACACAAACAAACACACAAGTAAACGTAGACATAATCAGTTGTTTGTATTATGTTTTTTTTCTCTGGAATAATTTGATTGTGGTGATGTACAGATTCAGCTACCTGGTAAATTTCTAACTGTGGCTCCTCAGTAGCACCTACCACTGTCTTAGAGGAGTCTCTGTGTTACAGGCGATGAAGGTGTCAATATGTTTCAGGCTCTAACAGTGTCAGTGTCATATAGGCTCTATGTGTCAGTGTTACAGGCTGAAACAATGTCAGCATGTTGACGCTTTAAAAGTATCAGTGTTTTGCAGGCTGTCACAATGTCAGTGTGTTGCAAGCTCTAACAGTGTCAGTGTGTTGTATGCAGTAACATTTGTCAGTGTGTTGCAAGCTCTCACAATGTTGTTGTGTTGCACGCATTAACATTTAGTTTATAAGTGTGTTGCAGGCTGTCACAATGTCAGTGTGTTGCAAGCTCAAACAGTGTCAGTGTGTTGCTCGCATTAACATTTGTAAGTGTGTTGCAAGCTCTCACAATGTCAGTGTGTTGCAAGCTCTAACAGTGTCAGTGTATTGCACGCATTAACATTTGTAAGTGTGTTGCAGGCTGTCCCAATATCAGTATGTTGCAAGCTCTAACAGTGTCAGTGTATTGCACGCATTAACATTTGTCGGTGTGTTGCAGGAAGTCACAATGTCAGTGTATTGCAAGCTCTAACAGTGTCACTGTGTTGCACGCATTAACATTTGACAGTGTGTTGCAGGCATAAACAGTGTCAACGCGGGGTAGGTTCTAACAGGATGACAACTCTGACCTGTTGCCATGGTGACGTGGTCATCGATGCTGGGCCCACTTCTATCAAGGCTTGCTATGCAAGGTCTGCTATGCTGACATATTGCCATGGTGATTAACTATGTTTGCACACATTTCCATGGCTGTCACAAAACTGGTATATGTATAATATATTCCTATTCCTGATTAGTTCTGTTGATTAGTTGCACAACTCTCATGTTGTTAAGTAACGTTGAAGTCTGAATGCAATATATATATATATATATATTGTCCCATTATATTTTTGTGTAATGGGCTTCATGCTACAACCATTGTTTGAAATTATTAATTCTTTAACATTTGATAGTCCTAGTACTAGGGAGGTTGCCAGCTCCTAGATTTTTTTCATTTACTATTTTCTCCTTATGACTACAACATGCATGTTGAAGGTTTACTCCCTGATTAGGCTATCTTTGTTCTGGTGGGCTGTATATTTTGGTGGGTTATCTTTATTCTGGTGGGTCATCTGTAATCTGGTGGGCTGTCTATATTCTGGTGCTTCCTATATTCTAGTGGGTTATTTTTTAAGACATGTCTGTATTCTGCTGAACTGTCGACTGAAATAAATGACTATTTTTGTGACTGGTTACAAATTGTTTGTCCACTCTTTGCACAGCAAACTTCAAAACATTTCTTTTATTGAGTTATCATGTCAACCCTAGATAATATGACCTGCCACAGGTCATTCATTGCTTACTGCAGTTGATGTGACAAGATGGTAGCAACAATAGTGTACGTTGATAAACTATGTCCAGTGTTTTATGCATGTCACATGTGAGCACATTTTCTGTTTATATTTATTGCTATGGACTGAGATAATAAAATTAACAGTTTGATATGTGTTTATGTATTAATCGTTAACAACCCAACATCCATGTAAGCTGATACCTAGGTGAACATAAATTTGATGTGAACAAATAAATCTTGGTTTCCATGCAAATATAATAATAAAATTCAATGTGTTAATTTAATTATTACATTTTAACTGGCGGTCAACTTCAGTTGTATTCCTTGTCTATTGATGCTGGTTATCTGCTTTCAGGGATTGTCTCTCACTCCCTCTCTCTCCCTTCCTCTCTTTTGAACTTTTGACATGAGTATAAAATATGTGTGGTGGCTGTTTCATACCATGGATGTGCACGCATTTCACTGTACTTAGAATGCTGTTATAACCATGTAACACCTAATGTACCTATTACGTACCATTTACCATGTGTGTGCAATATGTCCCAGCGGTTGAGTAGTGACTGTAGTAATATAGGTTTGTGTGTAAAAGTACAACATTAACGTGTGTTGAACCCATAAAAACGACTATTTCATAAACATGACATCCTGTTGCCAAGGCAGTCTAGATCTCAAAAATAAATGCATATCTGAACAGCTAGAAGCGTTGGCGGGTGTAGTGAAGTTAGAATTATACACAGGTGAGTTACATATAAAGGTGGAGGGGATTTAAGAATGCATGATCATGGTTTCATGTATATGGATATTTGTTATTTATATGTAACATAGAGTAACTAAGAAATTAGATCAACAGTAACATATTACCATGTAGTTTTATAGTTATTCTCTAAACTCCGCTGTGAATGTTGATTGGTATTTACACATATATTTCCATTCTCTTAGAAGAAAGGGTGAAATTGAATGGAACATAATTGTCAAAACATTTCATAAATGGTAAGTTAAGTACTTTATAGATACACAAAAAAGATTAATTAATGCATACAAGAGTGCCACACCGTTATAAAGCCTTGGTACCACAAAGCAGTGTACATACACACTGAGAAAACGATACATACTAACAGTTTTGAGCATATGCACGGGTTCACTAATTTGTCAGTAGATGGTTTAAGCCAAGTTCATACAATCCATATTCTTAATCTGTGCAATCACTGTCACGTTCACAAAATCTTTCACTTTTGATGTGTTCACCATCAATTTCTTTTCAGGTACATTCTTCAACTCTTTCTCTTCACCAACATTCATTCCCTACCGGTATTTATCTCTCTACCTCATTGTCTGGCTCTCTCACTCTTCATCTCTCTCCCTCTCTCTTTTCAGCCACGTTCACTGTCACTATTCAGACATGTACACTATCCTGTCTTTCTTTCGATCTCTCATTCTCTCTCTGTCTGTCTGTCTGTCTGTCTGTCTGTCTGTCTGTCTCTCTCTCTCTCTCTGTCTCTTTCTCTCTCTTTGTATGTCTCTGTCTCTCTCTCTCTCGCTGTCTCTGTCTGTCTGTCTGTCTGTCTCTGTCTCTCTCTCTCTCTGTCTCTCTCTATCTCTCTCTCTCTGTCTCTCTCTCTCTCTCTCTCCCCAGCCAATCATGATATGTCGGATTGAAGTCTCCATTTTTCTAATAGCAGCAGTCTGAAAGATGAGGTTTCTTCAGCACATGGTCCACCACTGGGATATGGGCTTTACTTACATCCTTGACTTCTTGTAGCTACCATACTTTGATATGGCTACTGCAGTCCTCAACATATTCTACGCTAACCTTTACAAGAGTTATGATTGTTGTGTAACTTGATAACTTGGCAGAACTCTGACGCTGGCCATATGATGCTGCCAGCGAGAAACATGTTATCTGCCTTCTTCTACAGCCCACCTGTAGGTCTTACGTTGTACCTGTGTGACTTGGATATTAATCGCTCTTTGTTTGGCAATCAAGATGCAACACATTTACAAAGAAACAATTGATATTCCTGCTTATGTATACAAGTAGTTCATTGCATTTCTAAAATACAACAAAACCAAATAAACTTATTAAATGGAATCAATGTGTGTGCACACAACATGTAGTGTTTGCATAAGGAACACCAGCAGGGTATGAACCTGCTACACACAACACTGAACCGACATTACCCTAAACTATGCAAGTGAACAAAATGATTTAGAGAAACACTTGACAGGGCTTTAGTGTTAAAACAGTATTTTTATGTTTGCATTGTTCTAATTTTTTTTTTAATATTGTTTTGAAATAATGGTCAAATCTTTTATAATGAAAATATGTAGGTATAAGATATCTTCGATATTTTCGTTATGTGTCATAGTGTTAGTTGTTTTACTGGTCAATGCAGGTACTTTGTCACGTGATGTGTACACGTATGAAAGTAAATAAATATTAATTTAACATTAATGAATATCTCATTGAAAAGATTATAACCAAGGGTTGTACTAGATAACATATATATGTATAAATAAACGTAACAAAATTTTAACAAGTACCTTAACTTTGAATTATCGCAATTATTTATTCATACATTGAATGTATTATTATTAATATATTATAGTTCGATTTATTTATTTAGTGACGATTAAAGATGTAGTAGTATATGTAAATAGTAAAATTTATTGTATCTTAGCTATTTACTATTTACGTACGTGCAACAAATTAACTAAAGCTTATCGTGAAGTTGATATGTTGTGTACGATTAAAACAAAAAACAAAATGTGTTTTAAAGTTATACATTAACAGCCTTGAATTAAATTAAATTAATATTTTTCTTAATACTTTAAAAATAACAGTCAATGTCACACATTTACTGTTTTAAAGAAAAACTTTGAAAAAGAAAAAAGAGGGAATGAGGAAGTGGGAGACACTGTGTACATAGCCTGTAGTACAATCTAATGTAACTAGTTCGGCCAGAGATACCTCATCGGTTGCTCCTCATAACGTTCCCTGGCACGGTTGGTCACAATCCTTACTCCCTCACAACTGACCGACTTCCGCCGGAAGTGTTCCTATGGGAGGGAAATTACCTGGCCCAAACCCCGATTCGCCAGATCGGTTGTGACCTCCATAGGATGAGCGTCACTGGTAACCCCTTCCGCCACGTGCGGTCGGAACACTCAGTTGCAATGAAGGTAGCCATTTTGTTTGCTTATAAACCCATGTCGAGCCTTAGCTGGTGAAATGGTGGTGTCAACTTGTAAGACACGTAAGCTGATACATCTGACGTTATTTATGTTGCAGCATTACTTTATAACTTGGCTTATATGGCATACTATATCATATGATACATCAAACATGTTAACATGCATAAATATAATTATTAATGTTGACTTTTGCAGATTCATGGTTCTATAGCGGAAGCTGGGCAACAATATGGCGCACACATTACCGACGTTTTCTTCTTCATAAAATTAAATAAGGCATTATTTTTAAACGCAGATACATAATACAGTACATCCTACAGTGAATAATATAACTTGCATTGGTATATGAGAATTCATAATTTAAGATAATAAACCGAGGTGGATTAAAACCTATTAGTTATTTGTTATTTTATATAATTAATAAATACAATGCTTACCTACGATTTATATCGACGCAAATCAGCAAGTGCATCTATTCATTACATATCAAATATGTTCCCAAATAATGATTGGTTAACGAGAAATGGGTTATCTGCGTAATTATATTCACAGTAGAGTGACGCTAACATTTATGCATAATGATAAAAAATGTAGTCATAAGTATGCGTGCTGGTTTGACTACGCAAGTTAGCAATATAGAATGTCCACACTGTACCACATGGCAATATATGTGATGTTCTACCCACAGTTGCATATTGCCGTTCTAAATACAATAACAACATTACACACATAGTCTACCTACCTTAAAGCAATTGTCTGTAGCAGTCGTCGTTCTCTTTTTTGGCGTCTGGTTGTATATCCCAATGTTTGACGACTCCCAAACTGCAACATGTGCAGCTCATTCGAGAACAACTGTCAAAGCGTCAAATGTGTATCGTTTGCTGAATACCATATAATACGCTGCACCCGACCCAACACGAACCATCCGTAAACACGTCAAAGTTGGTCTTGTACTGAAAACCAGAAGAACTGCATTTCGAATACAACTGCACTTCGACGAATCCATGCTTTCGATCGAACGCTTAAGTCATTTGTTTGTAGCAACTCTCAGGTGCAACGCGACGGGTTACTAATTATACGTTGTCAAGTTGTGCGGGACCAAGAACATGCCATTGTCGGAGGCCGCACGTCAGGCTAAGAATGTCCACGGCAGTGAAGTTTTGCATTGTCTATGCTAATTGACAATGAAACATGTCAGGTATTACCGACGGACAAAACCCGGTTGCCTTGAACAAGTAGTTTCATTATTCTTGTCGAATGTGCAATTACCCATGACCGTACTGAATTGCGGCTTAATTAGAATGATGGGAGGGGTGAAAAGGATTGGTGGATGAAAATATGGAGGAAGAGGGGTGTAGAGGGAAAGTGATAAGGGAAATAGTAGAGATTAAAGAAAGTGAGGGAGAGGGAGAGGCAGAGGAGGAGGGACAGGGATAGGGAGAGGGGCGGCCAGGCAGGGAGGAAGGGAGAGAGAATTTTTTTAGTATGTTTAAAGGAAGGGAGGTAAATTAGCAGGGAGACAGACAAAGAGAGACAAACAGCCAACTTGTTCACTCTGACACATTGCGCATGAGAACGATAAGGGATTGCAACGCCACTCATTTATTAGTATGCATTTCTTTCATCTATTTGCTAAAATGCAAAAGGAACGGTTTAAATAATAATCGCAATGGTATTCTGTGTGTGTGTGTGTGTGTGTGTGTGTGTGTGTGTGTGTGTGTGTGTGTGTGTGTGTGTGTGTGTGTGTGTGTGTGTGTGTGTGTGTGTGTGTGTGTGTGTGTGTGTGTGTGTGTGTGTGTGTGTGTGTGTGTGTGTGTGTGTGTGTGTGTGTGTGTGTGTGTGTGTGTGTGTGTGTGTGTGTGTGTGTGTGTGTGTGTGTTGAAACATATCCCTTTCCACCAATACTGTGATGTGTAATTCATAACTGTTGTGGTTGAAAATAAATTTAAATAATAATCACAATGGTATTCTGTGTGTGTGTGTGTGTGTGTGTGTGTGTGTGTGTGTGTGCGTGTGTGTGTGCGTGCGTGCTAGCGTGTATGATTGTGTATGTTGAAACATATCCATTTCCACCAATACTGTGATGTGTAATTCATAACTGTTGTGGTTGAAAATAAAAATATACATCTTCCCAAGGGACATGCTTCACAATAAATGGTTTACAGTGGTGGGAGGTAATGCAAGCTTTATGAAACTTGTCACAGCCTGAGCCATTCTTATTGTTTATCGTGTAGGCCTAGTCGGAAAGATAAACAGGCATTGATGAAGTGCGAGTAGAGATGCTGGCGGTGGCTGAGCGAGTTGGAATATGATCGACAATAAAAATTGCTGAACACCTGCAAGAGAGAGGGGAAGTTCACAGAGGAATGCATACTGGGGCTGATAGTCTGAATATAGAAACGAAACGGAGATGTGCATGGCCCATGAAAAATAGAAGCACTACGTTGCTAAGGCATGTGTTGAAGTTTCTGGAAAGAATCGTGGATGGCAGCATAAGAGCAGTAGTGTAAGGCGAATCGTTAAAGAACAGCTGGAGATTAGAAAAGGAAGAGGAACAACGGATGGGATGTTTGCCCTGAGTTAGCTAGTTGAGAAGAAACTGGAAGGACACGAGGATATGGCAATTAGATTCATAGACCTGGAAAAGGCCTATGCCACAATCCCAAGAGAAATGACAATGGGAACACTGATGTGGATAGAGTTCCCGGGGAAGTCAAATTGGTGGAGGGGACACGAACATCAGGGAGCTGTGTGGACCGGGAGTGTCAGGAGAGTCCAAAGTAAATGTTGGTCTGACACAGGGGAGCGCCTTGAGCCCATTGTTGTTTATCGCTGTTGTGGAACTGATAAGCAGAAAGATTTGTATAAAAGTCTTTGAAACAGTAAACTCGTGGCTTTTAAAAGACAATCACTATTAAACACATTTGCTGACGGAGGTCTTAACGTTGTAGATATTAGAACTAAAATATAATCTCTATCTGTTAAACAAGTTCTGCAATTAATTAAAGAGCATAGAGCCAAGTAGATCTTCTTACTGTGTCCTTAAAGTGTATGTAGTTCTGCACCGCTTTTACCCACCTTAAATGTCATGGTGCTGGTTCACGTCCGGGTAATCTAGTCGGAGAGACAAGCCGTCAATCGATGCCTTTTCGAAAACTTTCAATGTTATTAGTAATCTCATTTCTTTCAAATTAAACCATTGCTTAGAACTGTATCAGCTTAGAACATGTTAAATGCGCTTCTTTCGAGTTTGACTTGCTCCCCGCAACATAATCGGCACATCCCATGATCGTTCGACAGACAGTCACACGTGCGTGGACAGCACGTCTCTGCCACGCCCCATGACCGTCGCCCGGTACAAAATTACGCAACATGTACTGGAGCGCCAGCGACCGATGTCGCTTCGATCGGCGCAGGAAGTTGTCTCTTGTTTCGGCCGGCCGCATCTATTCACACCACACTCATTCAAACGGATCGTGTTTACAAACACGCCGAACGCAGATATAACCATGTGTATATATATATATATATATATATATATATATATATATATATATATATATATATATATATATATATATATATATGTATATATATGTATATATATATATATATATATATATATATATATATATATATATATATATATATATATATATATATATATATAATAATAATAATAATAATAATAATTTGTGCAAACATGTTATTACAACTGCGCTATTTTACCCAAAATAGCCTTTAAATAGATCATTTACGAAAATGTATGCATAGTTAGTGCGTTCAGGTACTCCCACGAAAATTAGAATTATCAAAGATGAGATGAGACGATCGCTCTATTATAAATCATTGAAACTATTTATTATCGAACAACTTATAAAAATAAACTATACGATACTTTATAAGCTGCTAGATAATAATAATTTTATTGGCAATTATCACCATAATCGGGCCAAACAAGCATATAAGACGGTTCACCACCACATGCATGCAATACTTGAAGATGGTCGACGATCTTCCGTGTGGCGATTGAGACTTCTTTCTTTTTCGGTTTGGGATGCAGATTGTTGACGACGAAGACGCCACATATGACCAGTTCAGTATGTCGGTGGTAGGGAAGCCCATTGTTTCCCGCAGCCAGTTGCTACAATGACAATCACGAACACTTCTAAGCAGCCATATTTTATAAGCAAATGTCGGACGAGAAACAGATCGAGAGTGTGGCTATATCCGTCATAGCTGGCTGGCGACAAGGCCCGCTGATTATTTGCGACGTGTCACAGCGGAATGACTTCACCCCAACAGAGCATCACATCGGTAGCGCAGTGTAGACACGCGACGACAGGGGCAGTGTGCTCCCTCGATCGTCTGTAATTTCCCCTTGCCCATAATAAGTTTATTTAATCACATATTGGAATAAATAAGTAACTGTCACCAAAATATGTTTGGAAATAGTATTGAGCCAAGTCATGCCAGTAGCGAATTGCAGGTGTCGTCCGTCCGACGACCTTACTAGCTGTTCTTTGATTTCCTGCCAAGTTACTCCTAGATGCGAGAAATGTGTCGGGCACCGTGACATGGTAGCACCCCATTGACCGACTACGACGAGGGGTCAGAAGAGATTTAGACTTCCTGGTCTGACTCATGTGAAAGTGTTAGGCCTAGCCAAAAGAATTGTGTTACTTAACATTTTGAATAGCCATTATGAAGCGAAATGAGTACAATAAAGCAGACACACCAGTATATTAATTGCTACGATGTATCTGCAATGTAATGACGCATGTTAGGCAGTCTTTAATTACCATAGCGATTTTTAACCTTTTTATATACGACCCTGCGGATGCAGAAATACGTGGTAAATTTGATCAATATTGCCGGGCAACGCACATGCTTGCATTTCAAAAGAGCTAGAGGTATGTGATTTTGGCGAAATGCGATGAGCATAACATAACATTTCTCTGGTACAGTTTCTTTATAATCGACAAAAATATGGCCTCCAATGGAAAAAAAATCATTAAAATATTATATTAACGAATGGCATGCAGACACTCTACTATCTAATCACACTCTGACTCGCGGTTGGGACACACGAAATACGGGAGCCCTGGTGTGCACTCACTGTGAGCCAAATTCTTGCATTCTTGGAATTGAACCCAGACATATCGTGGCCGACTGCAACTGAATGGTTCTCCCCACACCAAACAAGGCCATTCCTCTTTATCGCGGCATTCTTCGACTATCTTGCACTTTTTTATTTAAATTATTGTGTGTGCTATAAATACATCACAGCTTTATTGCGTTTACATACCATATTCGTACTGCATGGCGGGGTAAAACGGCTCCCGGGACCGTTTTGCCCCGTTCTAACAGGGCCGTCTTACCTCATACACAACAGTGCTGCCTTTTTCACCTTCACATGTAATCTTTTAATATCGCTCCCATTTCGATGAATGTCATTGAAAACGTGTATAGATGCGAGTGCATTAGTACCAGTCGCTGGCTTATCATCACACGGTGAACATGTTAGCATCGATTTGACCGAAGAGTGATTATTAGATCACAGGGTATGCAAACCTTTACAAAAGGTTTGTGAACTTACTTTTGGTAGCGTTTAGCCTTGCAGTGGCTAAGAGTATTCGCTAGGTAGCAGTATCATGTTCCACTATTCAACGTTAGTTTGTGTTCACTCGTTTGGCAGAAAAGACGAGGGGCCGTATTACCCCCAGGGGCCGTTTTGCCCCAGGTTACCCTACGTGTCCTGGCCATCGGTAGGGATCGGCAAATCCGCTAAGGGCGCGTGGGTAGATCGGTTGAAATGTTTGTTCATTAGGGTTTTCTACTCATGAGGGGAGGCCCAGGGAAACTCCTTTTAAGAGCCTGGTATTAATCGTATGACGGTGAAGACCCAAGATGACAGAGAATGCCAACGTGTGAATTGTAAAATGTTGGTGTTATTTAATTTTGATGAGTGAATATGAACGTATGCTACACAGCAGGCTGTGCAGTGGTCACACATTTGGTATATTTTTTGAAAGTTAAAAGGGCCATAGTTTTTGACTGCATGAAGATATCTAAATTATGTAAACGGTATATTGTTACCTATTATACATACAATCGTCATGCACCATCATAAACTTGGTAAATCTATTCTCAATTTGTTTGCCGGTCCCTACCATCGGTTACCTAAAATAAATTACAGCGATCTAGAAATCTCTGTCTTAAATAATCCTATTAACGTCCAACAATCATGTCTAATGTCGGTGTCCCAAATGTCGTATTTTCGTCCAGGTGACTGCATCCGACGTCTCGTCTCGTTCTGTCGAATTTCGCGTACGATCCTACCTATAACCGGCTCGCCTTGACATCGTCGGTCGCTTGAAGCGATGACGGCGCCGGCGAAGTGTCCGTATACTACTACCATATACTACTCAACATTTGCTAGGGATCACTATTTAGGGTGGTATTGTATTTTTCGGCATGGGTGTCACACAAAAACTAAAAATTGCATGTATTCGAGGACGTGTTTATTTCTTGAATTTCATTGCACTAGGCCAAATGTGAACGACAGGTAACACCCGTTCTGTCGTCAAAGAACTAGACCCCCAAAAATTGAGGTTCCACCAGACCCCCACAATGGAGGTTTCAGAATTTACTCCAAGTCATATGACAATGTCCCAAACAGTTCAATTACCAGCAGCAGCAACTGTCAGTAGCTTGTGTGTGACCCACGTGATGCAATCACAGCCTGGCAATGGCGTGTCTGGATGGCTACAATCTGAAGATTGTTCCATTACTAACATGGTATGATCCTTAGCACATTTTGAGTAGTATATGTTCTTGGGTGACGCATAAGTTCGAGTCCAGATCTGCAGACCTGCGGGCAGACGGAAAAGGTTGTTCGGTCTAGAAGCCGCGATATAACACGTCTATGTACGTCGACGTCGAACGTTCAACTGGTTGTCATGCAGAAACAATCCACGTCACGTGACACGACAATCCCGCATAGTTTGAATGGTTAATTTGTCAAACTTGGAGATTGGTCAAGCTAATAAAATATGCACCAAGACACCATACACGTATATATATTCACTTCTCTTAGACGACCTTTCGATGGGCGATGATATCAATTATATATTCCATTGTTAAAGACTACGTGTGGTCGTAATGACGTAACCACATTTTGTGTGAGCACAAATACGTTTTACTCGACTACGAAGTAGACACCATTTCGCGCTAGTTCCCGCCTACTTCGATTACTGCGCATGTTCGGAAGTACAGATCTTGGCGGGGAGACGTGTTATCTGATAGCACGTGATTTGTCAGCTCTTGCTACCTACCATATAGTCTCTCCGCCAAGATCTGTACTTCCGAACATGCGCATTAATCGAAGCCTTCACGTCTTCAAGTGTTATACTGCTTAAAAGTGATATTTCACTATCCTGCAGTTGTGGTTAAAATAATGTGCGCTAAAATAATAAGTTAATAAAATAAATATGACAATAGATAAATCCAGTTAACTGTACATTAAAACGATGAATAAATTAATAAGATAAATATAATAAATATATAAAAATAATAAGTTAATAAAATAGTAGAATAAATAGATCAATAAAATTAATAGTACATTAAAAAAGCAGGCAGTCCATGATTAACACTAAAACAATCTATTATAATGTCAATGTCTGAATGACTGGGATGGCGGCTCTCTGGAATACTTCTGTGGTAGATGCGGTGACAGCTTCCTCGGTAAGTGCGTTACACAGTGGAATACAGCGTACGTAGAATGACTGCTGGTAGGGCGTGCAAGTGGCAGGTAGGGTTCGTAGTTTGTGCTTGTGTTGGCGTCTGGTGCGCGCATCTGCTGTGGTGATGATGACAGGCAAGCTGATGTGCTTTAGTCCGTGATGAATTTAAAAAAACGAAGTAGGCGGGAACTAGCGGGAAGCTGTGTCTTCTTCGTAGTCGAGTAAAACGTATTTGTGCTCATATATATATATATATATATATATATATATATATATATATATATATATATATATATATATATATATATATATATATATATATATATATATACACGCAAGCGCGCAAGCACGCACGCAAACACACACACACACAAATTTGCTTTATGTCGGATAGCCCTCTCCAATGCAAGTCCGGCTCCGCCACTGGTCCTGGGCCACCTGAAGTCCCGCCCGCCTCCAGCAGCTCATCCGACTCCTCAACCAACAGGGACCGCGTGGAAGGGGTCTGCGATAGAATAGGTCCTCCCGATCATCATCATATCGGGAGTGTTGTAATTCTAATTCGGGATCGCGATCGGAAGATTTTCTAGATTCTATTAGAATTCGGGAGATCTCCCGCTAAATCGGGAGATCTGGGAATTATTCATGTGTCACTTTCGATCAAGAAAAGTGGTGTGTGATGGCATGTTGATTAGTTGGATATTTAATTTAAAAACACGATTTCAGAAAGTAACTTTAATTCTAGCAACCGACATTTTTTGCCTCTATCACCTGTGAGGTGAATCCGACTTCGACACAGTCCACCTGGAGATACGTTCTTTATTTATTACTGCTGGCCTCCTTTTCTTTTACTCTCACAGATCACGTTGTCAGAAAACATCTGCAATGGTTGAGGCCTGTAAATATGTTATGATAATCGCACATGTATACACGACAAACATCAATGCAATGATATGATAGTAATAATATAATAGTATTAAGGAAAATAATATTAATATACAAGTAGTAATAAATAAAAATGATCTACAGGTTTGCAAAAAGCGAAAGATAACTATTTGGGATTATTTCCGATATTGCAGTACTACTTGACTTGCACGACACGACGTGCGTTTTAAGGCCTAATATAATTTGTTTTAGAACATGTATTTTATTCCAAAAAAATATACGTCGACAAGACGCATTTAAGTCAACAACTTGTATTGGACGGACACGACCTTGTCGCGTTGCCTGGCTTCTTCCGTGGCTCTGATACGACGATCGAGACTTCGTCACGTCCTTTAGGCGCAGTATTGGTTCATCTTGCCTACTTCTCCTGGTGTAGATATCAGATGGAAGGGGACAACATCTTACAGCGTTTCTTCCGAATACCACAGGCAATGTAGGACGAACGAAATTGCCCAAATTTCGACAGACCCAACGAGCACCACGGATCGACAGTACACCACTCCGATCGGTCGACCTCTGATACTTAATGTCTGTCATGTGGTGCAAATGTTTAGGAAGAGCATCTCTGTGTTCTGCTACCCACGACCAACTGTTGGCACTCGACAGGACTGTGCCCGGATTTGTAAAGCAGTTGCAAAATCGATACTATCAAATGATCCGAAGGGCTCCAACCGGAAACGTGGAATTGGAATGGTTTCAATCGATCTACTGTCGCCTACGTTTATGTTCACAGCCCGCTACAACACAGTCAAAACGGTAGAAAGTGCGCTTCCTCTTCTGAATAGATCCTGAATGGGAGCTGATTACTTAGTTACGTTTACTTGTTAATAAACAAGCCATAAACAAATTGCCATCTGATATTAATTAACGACGAGTGTTCGACTGTGACTCGCACGTTGCTGGTGGAAGCGAGTTCGTTGTCGCGTGATAAGAAAGAGTCACATCAACGCAAAACGATACTGAAACGCAGAATAAAGGTTCCGTAAGATAACGTAATTAATGTCAGCGTTGTTAGTGCGTTGACATTTGCAAAATATCACTGTAATGTAATGTGACATTTAAAAAATGCAACAACACGAAGATGACAGATTAAAGAGTTTTACATTTGATGGCACTGACCGGACACAACTGTACCGACTATACAACAACTGATAATGTCATACAGCTACACCACCCCACTCCCCAAGGGATTCGCTTCCCGTCCAATGGCGTCTTCTTGGCGCCGACCGTCTAAAAACACGGAATAGATTTAATGATGCGGGAATGAGTTTTTATTGAATCGATATCGTAAATGTGTGAAAATACACACACAAACGCACGCACGCATGCACACACACACACACACGTACGCACAGACGCACGCATACGCACACGCACATGCACACACACAGACATACACACGCACACACGCAGGCACACACACACACACACACGCACACACGCACGCACGCGCGTGCGCGCGCGCACACACGCACACACGCACACACACACACACACACACACACACACACACACACATACAGGACAGGGGTCTAACTAAATAAATAATAAATACGCACAGCAGCGATAAATACAAAGCAATAAACATAGACAATACCTAACCACACCGCAATGAAATACCGTTAGGCGAACGCACTACAACACAACTCTATCGATTGTTTGTTGATGCGATAAAACATCGGCAATAGGCCGACATGTTTCGTAATGTATCCATCGATGAACATAACCGTTTGCCGACACACACACACACACACACACACACACACACACACACACACACACACACACACACACACACACACACACACACACACACGTGGACGCAGACAGCGCGTGCATTCCGACGAGCCAGACTTCGACGCTCTGCCACTGCCTGGACCGACGCAGTGATCGATGTCGCTGTCCGTCCGGCGATTACCAGTGACTAACGGCCCGCGGGAACGTCTTCCGGGCGTGTGTGACCGAGGCACGGCGTCTGTGCCCCCGTCCACTCGCTCTCTCGGGACAGGTGCGGGCGTTGAAAGACGTCGACGATAGGGTCCCCGCCGATGTCAGCATCTACCTCGTATGTTGTTGTTGTTGTTTTGATCGTCTACGTTCTCAGCACGAAGAACTAACAGTGCTCGCGTGACTGGGACTCGTTCGATCTACGCGCACGAAGCCATTTAATTTGTGCGAGGCCGGGCTCGAAAGGTGAAAACGAAGCGTTTAAGCGGTCAACATCTCTGATCGTCGGAACACCAGGTAAGCTATTTGCAGATCTGCCCCAGGCGCTGCCGACATGGCTAAGTGCATTCTTAAGGTTCCCGGTTCATTCTGCGTTCAGTACAGGTATAGGTTTAATGGTAGAACCAACAGTTGAATGCCATCGATGCGGACATTTGGTCCTCTCTCTCTGTCTCTCTCTCTCTCTCTCTCTCTCTCTCTCTCTCTCTCTCTCTCTCTCTCTCTCTCTCTCTCTCTCTCTCTCTCTCTTTGTGTGCGTGCGTGCGTGTGTGTGTGTATGTATGTGCGCGCGCGCACGTGTGTGTGTACGTGTGTGCATCTATGCGTGCACGTGTGGGCACGTATGTGTATGCGCGAGTGTGTCTATGTGTCGTATATGTAGATTCAAGATTCAAGATTCAAAAAACTTTATTATCCGTTTAAAAACATTAAAAACGGAAAATTTTCTTTAGTCACACATAAAATGACAGTAATAAAAACATTGGTGAATCATATCTACAATTGTCAATACAATATAAAATGATAGTAAATATAGTCATCACTAAAATAGGTAAAGTATCAAAATAAATTACGAATAAAAATAGCTACTAAGATAAATAAATAAATAAGCATGTATAATTTCTTAAAATAGGTCTCTGATTGGAGACAATAACATTAGCAATAACATAATGCTAAAATTGATAAATAAATAAGATTAAATAAAGAGTTACCATAAGAATATGAGACACATAAAATGTAAAAATTAATTAATGACTCGTTGAAAACAGCATTATAATTTAGCATTTAAAATTAAAATAGCAGAGGGTACAAACGATGTTTTGAAGATATTTTTTTTTTGGCTAATGGCACTTTTAGGCGTCTCCCTGATGGCAGTTTCTGAAAGGCTTGATTAAGAGGATGAACAGGATCATAGAGAATTTGTGTTGATTTCCTTTTCAGTACATCTTTATATATGCTGGACAGCTGTTTTTGATTGTTGCCAATTAACTTGCTTGCTGTGTTAACTACGCGAGCAAGCTTTACTTTATTTTTT